>CAJRST010033334.1:14551612-14654679 GCA_907169785.1 Menidia menidia | reverse complement strand
GGGGGTGAACAGCGTGCTGCTTGGTGCCAGGTCACCTGATGACATGGGCCACTGCCTGTTTCATCTCTGCCCTCTTCTCACTTCCTTTTAGGAGCAAGTCGACAGTTTTTCGCCCCAGTCACATTCATTCAGCCACCACTGACAGTCAGCGGTGCTGCTGTTCACTGGGTCATTGTTTCAGGAATTGTTTCAGTTATGGAGAGACGCGTTGGTTGTTTAGTTGTCAAACTGGAATTTCTGGTGTTAACATCCAGAGCCATGTGTAAAAACGGTAACAGTTAAACAGATAAGGCAAGTAGTCAGCAAAGTGAATCCTAACGTGTCTTCTGTGTCTGTTGCATTACTTTAAAAAATACATTATTATACATTTACCCCAGAATGTATGAGAATGTCATTGATTTTTTGAAAATAGAATTTTCTGCTAAGTAAAACTGAGGTCACCTCAATATCCATTTAAGTCTCCCCTCATGCTATTATTCCCTTCAATGAACCATTCAAATTAATCCATTCATACCACTTACTCTGAAAAGGGTTGCAGGACATTGGAGGAGAGGCGGGGCACACCATGGACAGGTGTCCAGTCCATCACATGACCACACAGAGACGAATAACCATGCACACGCTTTAATTAAACATTTCAATTAAACTAACACGCCTGATTTTGGACTCTGGGAGGGAGCTGGCCTGACCAGAGAGAACCCATAAATACACACACAACCAGGACCCCGTATGAATCCACTGTATGAATCCAGAACGGGGGTTGAGTCAGTGGACATTAACGTCATTTTCTGTTTGGACCAAAGCAGCTCAACGTGTCCCTCTGGTGCTCTCCTCTGAATAACCTCTCCCCATTGTTTGCATCCCAATTGGAAAACTCCTATGGCTGTCAGCACAAAGACTTTAATGTTGCCTCGGCCTCCTTTTACTCTGCTGTTTATGCTCCGCAGCCTGTGTAAAGACTTTCTATCTGTGCTGCATTGTGAGAGCTGTCTACCATGTTTGTCAGAATGTGGACTTAATGTTTGTCCATCGACCCTCTGCATTGATTTCTTCTGTCAGTTACTTCACTGCTCCCCAGTGAACAACTACATTGTGCGGCCTCTTCCCTCACCACATTTCTTTTTCCAAGTAAGGTCCTCATTTTTTGGAAACAAACATATGAAAGAGCGAACCTCCATCGACATAGTTTTTTTTTTTTAGGTACTGTATGTGTGTGCGTGTGTTTTGTACAGGGCTGTCTGCAGATGTTGTGTATCTGGCACTGCTGTTAGAGGTTCTGTAATATAGATTATACGAGAGCAATACAGGAAGCAGCTAAACATCACATCTCAATCTCTGCAGATACAGCCAGCAGAGAAGGACTCATTCCTACCCGAGTGTCTGCTGGAATTAGACCGTAAGAGTAGACTTTGCAAGCTGAAGTACAAATAGAGGCATCATGGAGAAAACTATTCAACTTTTGCAAATGAATCCACCAAGCTGAGAAGGTGTGTCCACATAAAGATTTTGATGAAGACTGAATTGTTTTATTTCTACACTTTCTTAAAACACAGTTTAAAATGCTACACAGGTGTGTGTATATTTCGTACGTACACACACACTGTTTTTCAAGGTGTTAAAATAGATGCTATATGCATGCTTGACACCTCAGTAGCTCAGCAATGCGGTGAGAAAAAGACTAAAGAAAACATCTGGGAGAGCACTGTAGAAGCAGCTGAAGTATGTGTGTATGTGATGATGCCCATAGTCCAAAGCCCCTAATGTTCACCTTTAAAAAAGAAAAGAAAAAGTACTTCTTATATGATCACATGCAGATTTTCTGTTTCACCAGCCTTTAGCGTTATAGTAATGTCTCTGCTCAACATTACGCCCACACATCGTTTGATCAAATGAGAAGTCAAACCATTGAGCAGTGAGGCTAAGCGGGGACATCACGCCAATACGAAGGCTTGAAATGTCTGTGGAGAGCCGGATGCACATCAAACACAGCATCTCGAGGGGTGAAACTTGAATTAGGGTGGTGGCATGGAATCGAGCTGCTGGAAAGAAAATGTAGTGGCTGTAGACTTGTCATACCTCTTTTTGGAAGCTTTATTTCTGAGTGAAAAAAGCTGCACCCGGTGACCTGGTGCTGATGATCTAAAACGCAGCCCGTGCAGACCCCAGCACAGGGGCCGGTGGGCATTCGGAACAATGCTATTCTAAAAAGCACTCTGGTCCAATGACTGTCACTCTGGCACCACTCTCTTTCCAAACTTCCCAGACCATTTCAGCACTTTAACGCAGGCCCTGGGAACGATTTCAGTGGAAACTAGGAGGTGCTTAATCTTTCAAGGTGTTTGACAGATGTTTAATTTTTCTTGACCTTTTTTTTGTCTGGAACCTAAGCGCCTGCTGTGGTCAGCACATCTGGGAATGCTCCAAAGTTGGTGTGTTTGTTGCCTTTATAATGTGCGTTGATTACTGTCATTTTAGACTATGACTGACAAATCTAGGAAGAATAGGAGGAGCCATGCTGTCTGGTGATGTCTGAATAAATGCCTAAAAAACTGTTGACTTGATGAAGCATGCACTGGCACGATCTTCAAAAGGCCGCAGACTGTTATGATTGTCCAAACGGACTAATAAACTCATTCAGCTGTGCACATATCGTGTTGATCTGTCATCCTGATGAGGGAGGAGTGCCTATTGCGCTAAAGTGAAACTGTGGCTGCTCGTGTGTGCACGACTGTGCTCGGTGTTTAGAAGAAAGCTCGACAAACACATGATTTAGGGTAAATCACCGCGTTCCCCGACACACAATGGGAAAAGTGTTGACAGAGTGCAGGACTGTGGATGTGTCTCTTTGTGTTTTGTGAGGCTCTGTGCTTGGCCTGCATTTGTAATTGTGAGCAAAGTCAGATTACTTTTAATTTTTGTGTTCCTTTATGATCACATAGAACAGAGATAAGGAAAGAGGTGTGGTTTGTTTATCACCAACTCTAATGCAGCTAGAGGAAGAGGGAATAGAGAAAATGAAAATATATGCAATCTTATTGAAACGCTGACCTTCATATCACGCAGTGTGTGGTTGGAGGTGTTAGATTGGGCTTTTTTAACAACCCAGTAGTGTATAGTCAACCACAAGTCTATCACACCTCCAAATGGCTGTGTTTACTCACTGTACAAGTGTGTGAGTGTGATTGTCTGTCCGGGTGTGTTGGTTAATTAGGCAGCAGGCTTCTGGATGTGAGTGTTGCATTGTGTACGGAATGAAAATGCTGACGGAGCTCAAAATAATCATTCAGGAAGGATGTTTGTACGAAAATGGAACACACATGGATCAGACTGGAGTGTGTGAAGCTTCCTGTTTAGGCCCATTGCTTTGTGTTTGGTTAATGGAATCAGCGGCCTCCCACGTAACACACACGCGCATAGTGCTGCTCCTAAACTGGTGCGAGAAGTTTTTTATTTTCTTCCCTCAGTTGCAGCATTTGACTGTTTTGTTGCGTCAGATATTTCTCTTTTATTGTATATATTTTATGGACAAAATCCTTTATTCTGCCTCTCACGATACAACAGTGTGCTCCTTACCAGGTGTTCTCCATCCCTTTTAAGTTTTGTGTGTGCGTGTGCACTCAGTAACTGTGGCCTGATGCTGTGTCAGCACTAAACTGAGAATCCCCATTGATTTTCTGTTCCCTATGACTGTTTGCTTCTTATTCTTTGCTGTTCGATATCACAATTTACTGCGGCACCCAAATGAAAACATGCAGTATGAAATGTACCGACCCCGTAAACTGGCCTCCTTCAGTGAGCATACCTATGGCCCTCAGAGAGCTGGGCCTTACCAGTCAACTATTGCAATTTGAGTGAGAGGTCTTCTCCAGCTCTGCCTGCATCTCCATGATCAGGATACACTCGATTGCCCGTAGACAATAAAGGAATGTCTGCTATGCGTGTTATGCAGATTAACTAGTTCTGGTACACAACAAACAGCTATCAGATCCAAGGGCTGACGGCTCATTTCTGAAAGTAGCAGAAAACATGAAAGAATAGAATGCAAGAGAATAACAAATAATCATTCGAGAGGAAAAGGGCAACCAGTGAAGCCAGATGGGTAAGTTCAGGGTTCGCATTGGTGCCAGATGTTCCAGATGCCGTGATTGGGCAACAGATGTTTGGTCCGCCCTGGTTGGCGCATCCGAACACTTTGGCTACGTCCCCCAATCCTGCTGCATCGAGGCCAGTCGGGATTGGCTGAAGTCTTCCCTGCCTTTTTTCAGGTGCTGGTGCTTTGATGTAGAAGTGGTGTGTGTATGTGCGCCCATGGGAATCTGATCTGTAGACCCAGTTAATGGGCTGGCTCCAGCATTAGCGTTTTGAAAGCCACATTTGTCCACGCACAGACACAAAGGCACACACACACCCCTGCAGTTCTTTTTCATTTTTGATCTGCTGCAAAGTTTTCGCATAAAGTCAGCTGTCACATTCCACAGAGACGGTTGTTTTTTGTAAGATGACAAAGATGAACAGGCTTATGGTGGAGAAGAAGTTACTGCACGCCTGAGTTTGTGTCTATGGGTGTGTTGGCTTATCTTTTGAATGTGTGTTACTTTTTTGTATCATTTTAATACTGTGGTATTATATTTAATATTTCAGTAAAATTAAACAAAAAATAACTGCTCACCCTTTCCGTCAGTTTAGCTGTGATTCGTTTTCTTTTTTTAATTATATCAGCTTAGTGAAACATTCTGCTTTTATGAAAAGTTTTGGTTCTCACTTTAAATTCTGTTCTTTTTTCCCTCTGCAGTATTTTCCTCTTGTTCTTTCCCTTTCTCACTCTAATTTTGTTTGACACTTGTCGTGAAATATGATATTTGTTTTCGAAACACCTCTTATGGCAGTCCTGGCCTGTAATCATCACTGTATGATTACAGCAAATGTGACATGTATCATACGTGCATGCAGAGGCCTCTCCACCAGACACAGGTCCACTACCAGCCCAGAGAGGATGTTTTGGTATTTTGTGTTACTGAGAACATCTATAAAACTGCTGAGATCTATATAAAGCCAAGCAGCACAGAGACAAAGCCGACTCATATCCTCTGTAAAACAATGAATTGGAGAACAGCAACCCAGCTGCAAATGAATAGGAGAGGGGCAGAAAGAAAGGAAGGGCAGAAACTAAAACAGTAGAAAGGTTTGAAAATGCTCCCAAGGGGTGCTAGAGGAAACAGGTTGTGTTTGAACAACCCTCTTACTCACCAGTGCAGGAAGAAAATGAGCAATGGCTCTGACCAAGGAAGGGGGGAAAAAGTGGGGGAGGAGGGGGAAACGTGGGAGGCATTTGATCAGAGGCCTGAATAGGTGTTAAAGAGGTAAACAGGTGTGAATAAACCACCCATCAGCTCAGTTTTTGCATGGTGTGAACTTGTCTTTGCGTTATCTTCCTCCCCCCTCCATCAGCACCGCTTATCGACACGTAGGCACAGTTGGTTGCTAGGGTTACTGAATTGCCCCCATTTTTTCTGGGTTGGTGAGGAGCAGAGGGAAATAATAATGTAGATTTGCCTCCCCTGTAGTGTTGGGCTAATCAGGTTAACAGTATACACACAGACACTCATCAGTTCCATTTTGAACCCGTAGACCATTTTCTTTTTAAGCTTTTTTTTTCCTTTTGTCCTGCTATACCTTTTATTTGTTCTCCTCCATTACTATTGTTTCTCCTTTTTATTGCTTTCTTTCTCCAGGGTGTCATTGTTATTTCCTCATCCCTCTCTGGCTATGGGGAGACGCAATTCTACTGCTGTTTCTCCTCTAAAATGATACAAGCTGCCATTTATGTTTAAAGCTTGATATTTTGTGAAGCCCTGGCATATTCAGAGAGCTTTGTAAGCCTTGTAAACAGGTTGCATGGGTTAGGCAAGATGTGCTGGTTAGGGTTAACCATAGAGGGCTGAAATTAATTTCAGCTCTGTGTTGGAACGGACCAGTCACTGCACATGACACTTTCTATTCAGGTTCGCACCTCTTTTAATGCTGTTTTAATGAGTCCATTCATCACATCTTCTCAGCTGAATCTGCATCACTTACACTCAACCTCCTGCTTTCTCTTGTCTTCTATATATCTGAGTGTGAGAACACTGTGTTCCCCCCCTTGTTGCCATGTGTATATACCAGTTCTATTTTAGTTTTTCCCAGCATCCGAGCTGCTCTAGTTCAGATCTCTCCTTTTTTTCCCCCCTGTGTTCCTTGCAGGATTATTCAGGCTCATTGAAAGTGCTGAGTCTTACCTGTACTTCAAATCCTCTTTTATGCATTTTCCTTTCCCACAGTAAACACACTTGTGTTCTATATTCACAGTAGAATGGTAACAAAATAAACAAAAAAATGCGCACATCTAGAGGAAGAGCATTGCCTCCTCTGGTCCTGAAAACAGAAGTCAGCCCGCTGATGTCTTATCACCAGATGCATAGACTCTACTGAAACCACAGCCCATCACAGGATGTGTTTATATTTGTGCTGCTAATATGTTGACCACAGCTGAAGGTTATTGAAGGCACAGCTCACTGGCTGGAACGGAAAGTAGATGTGGAGATTAAACCTTCCCTAAACGTTTGACCTACCTGTTTGAAACAAGTTATTGTAGGAGGCCTTGGTGTGTACAGGCAAGGGAACTCGGTGTACAGATACACGCATGCCAAAATAAACATGTTTTTTTTTACCTATCTAAGCTAAAAGTGATATGTGAGTCATCTACTTCATCTGGAGTGGGTTTCAGATGCTGTCACAGCCACATTCTGAGCACGGCTTACCATACCCAAACGCTATTTGGGTATGGTAAATCTCTGGTGTGAACCTATTCCTACCGTTTCATCTACCTCTCGATTTTGAGTTTGGCCTTTGAAACAAGGTTGAAAATTTCCAGCTGCTGAATGTGGATGCCTAAAGTGCAGATGTCTCTCTAGCAGACTCCTTCTGCATAAACAAATAGTGTCCTTTGTGGATGTCAGCAGTAAATCTGAAAAAAAAAACAAGAACGACTTCAACACTTGGGAATGCTGGTGGATTAGTTTGTGGTCGATGGACTGCCAACTGAATTAGTTGCGTATGAAGTCTGTTGGTGTCGGTTTGATTGCAGTTTTTACATACAAAGGTGAACACATCAATTAGAATATGTCTTGATAAGAGCCTTTAGTGGACGTGCCTATAAAAAATGAAAGCTAATGCAGCCCCGATCACGTTGCCTGATTCTGATTAAATGGATTCATTCAAAAGATTGTTGAGCTCTGCACAGGCCCGCTAACGGCACATAGACACGAATCGGGTGTGTTGAAGCGGGGTAACATCTAAAAGCTGCAGAACAGCAACCCTCAAGGACTTGAACCCTCAAGATTTATGTAATTGTGAAACACCTTCAAAAGGGAATGTGTCATTCATATTCTTTTCTTCATCCTCATTGCACACAAGGGTGTGGTTGTGTGCACATTAATGATTTTTGTACATTCCTAAACACATTTCTGTTTCTGTGCTGATCCAACACGCCGCCGGTGCACACGCTCTGGCCGCTTTGAACGAACCCACCCTGAAAACGCGGTTTACATGCGGCGTGCTTTATCCTGGCTCTGTCAGAGGCCAGAGGCAGGAACACACACCCCGGGTCTGATATTTACATCACTGCAGGAGTCTGTTAGACGTGTCCTGATCTACACCTCACTGAGGATGGCCACGGGGACTAATGGTGGGAAGAGCAGATCCAGCTCGGATTGCAGTTATGACAAGAAGGTCTTAGTGAAGATCATAAAAGACAATCGCACACGGAGTTAGTAGTTACGCTTTGCACCTGTATCAAAGCCCTGCAATAAATCATAATTGCCTTGCTACAGATGTTCTTTTTTTTCCCAGCATTATCCTGGAGGCATGTTGACTCGGTGGATCTGAATCAACACGCCTCTGAAATTTCCTACCTTTTAGTTCGAGCACTTGTAGCGTATTTAGCTTTTAAGCATTTTTATACTTTAGTACAGTTTTTGTAAGAGGGTAAGGCATTGTTGCTAGGTGAAATGACTTATCCCCGACCAATCCCAGCCGCTGCTGTCTATTTTAATTCAACGTTAGTGGTCACGTCAGTACAGTTCTGCTCTTCATTGCTTCTGCTGGTTGTCACAGCTAGTTTTGAACGGCGCAGATCCCATCTTGTAGATCCCATGATGTGTCCTGTCCCACACAGCGATGTCCATGCACCCAGGCATGAGTGCATGCTGCAATTATGTAACCGCAAATTATTGACCAAGGAAAAGCAGGCAGGAGTCAGATGGTGACTGTGCGAGTCTCCTGAAACGAAACTGTATCTGAAGTGACCAAGACGGCAGGGGAACGATTAGAGAAGTCTTTAATGAATCAGATTCCAGCAGCTTTTAGTATTCTTTAACGTAGGTTTGTAATAGTCAGAACTTCTTATTTGAACAAAGCTGTGGGGCATTTACCTGAGGTTTGAAAATAGATGTATGCTACAGCTGATGAAGTAGCTCTTTCCAATCCAGAGATCAGAATTGTCAGTTGCTAAAGTTTGCAAGGACGACTCTGACCAGAACATCTATTGTATTCGTCTGTTCAGGCCTGAGATCGATAGCGGGATCTTTTCTGTCAGTGTTTTCTCTCCTCATGCACTGAGCTCACAGTGGTGTGTAAAGATCATGTGCCTGCCTGCACTGTGGGATACCCCTCTCAGATTACTGCCGTCGCCCATCCCCTGACTCTCCCTCTGCTACCCTCCTCCCCCGACACATTCCAACTCTGTCCATGTGCTTCAAACAGAGGGAAAATGTGAGCGTTCTGCCCCTCATGCATGCACACACACATGCTCATTCCTGTTGTTTAGCGGCCCATACAGGACAGGGGTCTAAGGCTATATTGTACATTGTGTCAAAGAGATGGAAGTGGGAAGTAGATTTCTGTCTGGACCTGTGCTGGAGTGAAAGTTGAAACCAAAAGGTTTCTCTAGGAAATGAGCAAAGATAGTTCCAAGTGTTCGGCTGATGGGGAGTTTTGTCAAAGAGGGGAATAAACCGCTGAGAGGGGGATGTGCTTTAACACAAAGACCATTCCCAATCAATCACTTCATCACATTTGTGACATAGCTGTTTGACACCAGCATGTTCTTATGACCCCCATCACTCTTTTCTTCATCCTCTCTTCAGAGAATCCCCTCTTTTTCTTTCTCTGTGATTTCTTTCAGTCTGAGGGCAGCGTCGAGAGCTAAAGGTTGCTGACCACGACACATATGCACATACACACAGGCATTGTCTGTGTGTAAAGGTTGCAGTGGGAGGCATCGGGCTAAGTGAGTGAGTGTGAGTGGGGCTCTTGTCATGTGCTGATGGTGTTCTCTCAGAGGAATGTGGCAGAGAGAGTTCCCCAGTCTGGAATGATGGATTCCGTAACGCTTAGCATGAGCATGACCCACAGGGAATCATGTGGTCCTGTTTGTGTTGTGTGTTTGGGATCTTTTAAAGACACAATCCCCATGCATTTGTTCACGCTGCACCACGTGTTAGGTGTGTTTAAATGAAACGGGTTTCGGAATTCATTAAAAACTGAATACAGCTTCGGTGGCTGCTCTAAGCAGCCCATGAAGCTCAAACAATCAGCATGTTGTTTGATGTAATCTAACTCCACTCATAATTGCATATCATCATCCAATTTTTGAAAACACATTACACTTGTGATTCTGCACGTCCATTATGTGGCTTTCTGGGAATCTTCGGTCGTCCAGTGGAAGGGCTCTGCCAGTAACCATGGAAACTGAAGTCCAAAAAGAAAGTTTTGTCCCCTTGTAAATAATTGTGAAGCAGTTTAATTGGTTGGAATCATTCTGAGTCATGGATTTCATCACATTCCCAAACAGTTTAGTGAATTAATTTGAAACTCATTTACAGAAACTGGATAAATCTCTGTATGCTTGTTATAACCAACTGACAAATCCCAAGCTTCTGTCCCTCAAAGGGGGGTGTTTGATTTTCAATAATGTTCTGGCCAGAAAGACACCACATAGCTTTAACTGCTGACTGACATGTGAATTGTGTCAACGAGAAATATCACTGCTAACTATTGGTTTAGATTTGAACCGAGCATGATGACTGTTCCTGAGCACTGCTAATCTCATCGTTGCATGGAGAAGGATTTATTCGTGTAAACTGTGACAAAACTTTCTCAAGCTACTATCCATTTGTAACCAATTTTAAAAATGTTTCTCTTTTAGATTGTGCAGACGGGTTGCTCCACTGTCTTCTGTTTTTGGAAGCATGGCTATCTTAGTCTTATCTGGTCTGTTGATATAAATACATATTGGGTGTAGATCAGTAGTTTCAGAGTTGGGCACTGGCTCCAAAAAGCACTGGAACTTCAAAAGGGGTTCTCATTTCCAAACTCATTTTTAGAACAAAATAAAAAGAGTAATTCATTTGGGAAACGATGCACTATTTTCAATTAAATATAGTGCTTGAGTTATGTTATTGTCGTTCAGTTTACAATGACATCTTTTGGGGAATAAATTGATGGCTAAATCATTCCTTTTGCAGCACCTGTTTACGTGTCAGACAACATTGCAATTTCTCCCAAAACTGAGCTGAAATGTCTGGGCGTTGATTATGCTTTAAAAGATTCCTTAAGCTGCAGTTTATGGTTTGTGGCCTTCTTCCAAATGTAAACAGACATATTTAAAACTTGGATTTTTTTTTTACCCTTTCATCCCCTCGTTAATGCTGCTTTTAGAAAAACAAAGCTTTTAGAAAGCTAATTAATTTAGTCTCCATCTCACAGCGCTGTGTGTTTTTCAGTTTGGAAAGAGTTGGTGTGTTAAATAAACCACAAAGAAGAAAAAGAGAAAGGTGCCTGATAGTTTGGCATGTTCTTTTCAGCACTTCAAATGACTGACTTTTTTTTTTTTTTTAACTGTGCTTGGTGAACTGTTTCTTAAAATGAAGAAGGAAAAGCTGGAATTGTGTAAAGCCAAAGAGAGGCAGTCTGGCAGTGAGGTTTTTGTGTTGAAAAACGGCTATTGTATCTC
This sequence comes from Menidia menidia, assembly GCA_907169785.1. Lineage (NCBI taxonomy): Eukaryota > Metazoa > Chordata > Actinopteri > Atheriniformes > Atherinopsidae > Menidia > Menidia menidia. Next base: position 14,643,629 of record CAJRST010033334.1, on the reverse strand, counting down.
CACACAACATGGTGACACTTAACTACTCATTGTTTTCAGCTCCTTTTGTTACAGAAGAGCTTACAGTATGTGTGAGTCAGGTCCCTGGCTGTGTCCCTCTCCATTGTGTCCTGCTTTGCTGGAGATGACAATGACAGCCACTGTGCTCGGAGTGAAATACATCGCTGACATAGCTCACATTCTACATGCTCCATATGCACACAGCCCAGCTGTCCTCGGCACAGATTCCACGATGTCGAGGCCATTTTCAATTCATGAATAATCGTGTTGTTTCTGGTGCTAGAAGCAGAATGTAACTGCTACAGGAATGACAAACAGCGATTTTTTTTTTTTTTTTTTTTTTTTTTGCGAAGGGGAGAGAAAGGGAGTTCTCCTCTGTATTGAGTGAGAGAAAGGAGTGTACACTTGATGTCTGGGAGCAAGAGAGTAAAAACAGCAGGACCCTGCCAGATCAAACAGGCTTCCTCTGCAGATAAGAAAGATAGCCAGGCAGGGAGAGAGCTGGGAAGGGAAGAAGGAAAGCAAGAAGATGCTTCTTTTGCGGTCTTCCACGCTCAGGAGAATTGTAAGGCAATAGTAACTACAAATAACCGTCTGGCTGTTCTTGTCTGACTCCTGATCACCTGTCTGTGTGAGCCCACCTCGGCAGGTTTAGAGCAGGTGTGGGCCACATGTCTCCTTTGACCTGCCGGGACTCTTCACCTCTTCCATTCCGGCCACACACTTTCTCTCGGGATCTGCCCGCAACCCTCCAGCTCGCCGCCACGAAGGACAAGTCACTGTATATTTTCCTGACAGCTCTGTGCATGGGAGTGCGCATGTTTATTATCCCCAGATTACACTGTGTGAAAGTGCTCTCTCCTCTCACCCTTCAACTCAAAGGCAGCATCAATAATTTAGCTACACATTGCAGAGCACAATGCTGCACAGGCCACTGCCTCTTCCCTCTTATTCACTGTTTCCCTTACTGCTTGTTTTGTTACTATTGCAGATCTCAGACTGTCACCATACCCACATTCTTGGATTGCCAACCTCTGTCCTTCTCCAGTTGTGTTCAAGTTCTCTTCAAAGCTACCACTTCTTGGGGGCCCTCTTTAAAAATTTGTATCAGTATTCTTTTTTTCTTTTTTTGCCTCCTTCCTGTTTTTGCTTTATTCCTGCTTTTCTATTTCTGGTTTATCCGTTCTCTTTCTTCTTCCACCGCAGCCCTTTATTATTTTTTTTCAATCTTTGGTTTTGAGGGGCCACGGGGGGAGGCCTTGGTGGGGAGCTAGGAGGGAAGGGTGTGGCCACCCACACATGCAGTGCTCCATTGTGTTGCCCTGATTTCAAAATGTCTTCCCTCACACAAACACACATATCATCCCACGTTAAATAAAGCAAACGCTCCATGTCCAATTATCAACTCTTTGTCCTAATCTATTCCTCGGAGAGGCGTATTCTTTTGGTATCGGGGTTGTCCGCTCCCAAGCACAGATTGCTTTGTTTTCTATCATGTTTGAAACTTACTGACCAGACCAGTAGGCTCCTGTTGTGTCAAAGGTCAGAAACCCTGAGAGAACGAGAAGGCTTAAAACGCACGACTGCATGTTACAATGTTTCTCTACCCCTTAGAGTCCCTTTGAAATGAGCTGCTCTTGGTTCTTGTTTGGGATATTGATGATCCCTTTTGCTTTAGAAAAAGCAGGATTTATAGCAGGCAGAGACTACGTTACGTTTTCTGATGCTTTTCCCTCTTTGTTATGAAATCAGTTGTTATGACTTTGAGAACCTATTCAAAGGCAATGTGGAAAACTTTCTTCTCTTTTTAAGTTGGGAGCAGTACAGACTGATAGCTCAATGGCATAAAGAGGCCAGAGCCGACCCCGTAGCAGTAATGAGATGTGCTCTTGTTACTGGAAATGCCTGTGAGTGACGCATCAGTAGGGCGTCGAGGAGGAAGAGCATGTTTTCAGAAATGTATGCACTATGCTTGTAAAAAATGTATGAAGGCCTGTATTATTAACCAATAGGTCTGTCTTTAAACCAATTGCAGGGTTGTGTCAAGGCTTTGTGGGTTTGAACATGTTTGTGCGAGTGCAGGCGAGAAGATGAAACGGGATTCATGGAGTCCGGTTTGAATAATCCACCCATTAATGAGAGAGTTCATCAGATGTCAAGAAAACTCTGCTCAGCAGGTTTTGCGCCTTTAGGTTGGATCTTACAGCTCTAGACTTGCATAACGGAAGAGTTTCCCTGTTTGTTATGCAAAAGTGCAACACAGTGCCATGAAAAACAGGGTCATTAAAACGGTCCAAATAAAAGCGATTCAGGTGTAGAAGTTGAGCCAAAACAGCTCAGCTGGTCCGGCCAGTGGTCACTCAGCTGAGGCAGCACGTAGGCTGCTTGTCTTAGCTCAGTGATGACTGATGACTGTCAGACTGTGAAGATGCTTGTTATAGATGATAACATTTGAGCTGGGTGGGTGCTACGCCACGCTTTTGCATTGACGTGTGTGTGGACGTGTGTGTGTGTGTGTGTGTGTGTGAGAGAGCAGCACAATGCCGGCCGTCACTGTGTATCAGAGCGTCTCCAGGCTGACCACAGGTGAGTGTCCCTCACCCTAAAGTGATCCCAAGTATCCCTTTTTACACGTCAGCAGTCAGGTACACGTGTGTGTGTGTGTACTGTGGAGGCTTGTGGCAAGTTACTAAATCTGAACAATATCTCACCCATATGGAATTCAGCTGCATTGATTTAAGTCGGGGGTAATGAAGCTCTAACTCTGTGATGGGAAAATGGAACTAATCCCCTTGCCTTGCCTTATACTGTTATTTCACTGATTGGAGCCTATAACAGAATATCAGCCAGTAAAGAACTGTGTAAAGGAGTCTTTTTTTTTCTTTTTTTTACACTGCTGGAAGCTGAGTCTATAAGTCTGTAGTTAGCTCAACTAACTAAACAGAAAATGATCAACGTAATCAGTTTCGCTCTCGTGTTAAGACTGTTGGAAATGAATTGCCTGGCGTTCGCTTTTTCTATAATTGTATTCCACGTTCATTTCTGTTTAAGAAATCCCAAATATGCATGGCTTAGCTTTAATACAGAAGACAGAACAGAGAGCCTGTGAAAGTTGTGAACTGGACAGTCACCTGACTTCTCATTTCCCCTTTACGTCAAGCATCTGTTTCTCATCACACGGAAACCTCATTGAATGAGGAGCCCAGGAATCTGCCTGTCTTTGTTTACCAGTAAGACGTGCCCATCAGCCATTAACATTTTTATTTGAAACTGCACTAACGGCACCCATTTGTGCTTTAATTGTTCACCACTCTCCTGGTCAGATGAATGTTTTTAGTGTTTAATGAAATATTAACACAGAACAGAAACCCCTGCGTTAAATTATCCTGAGACTAAAACGAGCGTATTTATTGGTTGTCAGAAAAATCTGTTACAGGTTATTGGGTAATGCAAAGCACTTGATGCTGCACACATCTCATTATGTCTTCACATGAAAGCAGCCATCTAAAAAAAACTGTCCTTTTTATTTGCGGTTTCTTAGTATACTAGAAAGCATTATCCTGACCAAACCATATTTGTTTAAACACATGCGAACATGTTAATCCTTCTGACGTCATACAAAATCAGGCTTCGTACATCCGGGAAATATAGTTGACGACTGAATCACTCTGTAAATGCTCGACTATAAAAACAAAAATTAAAGAAAGAATTAAGTCAGGTCCAGCATGTTATAGTTGAATATACGTTCACTCTGCTCTAATAAAATCCAGATGATAGAACAGTAGGGTTGTCTAACATTCAGGTTACTTCAAACCATCTCAGTGCAGTGAATTCAGCTATGCCCACATGTATGCCGGTCTCCCAAAGATAGAATTAGGAGCATTAGATTGTCATGTTCTCATGCGGTCTAAAGTGCTGCTGTATTGGAAAGTCTTCTTTCAATAGCTCAATTATTTTTGTGTACACGTTGGCCAGGTCAAGTTGTAGCCAAGCCAATTGTATTCCACTGAATGCTTATTAGACCATCACCAATAGTTTTAAGGATACTTTTTTATTCTAGTCTGCCTCATGAGAGGAGCTTTATTCTGATGGCGTGAAATTAGATGTATAAAAAGTTGACATTGGTGACATTCTCTTTTGTTTGCTTGTTCCCTTCTGACACTTTTGCAGCATCACCATAACTGCTTCATCCTTGTGACATCCAATAAGACTGAGATTGGTTGTTATTTTTTTCCTCTTATATGGGGAATTGTTTTCTGAGACCATCCAGACCATTCTTTACTGCTGACACATGGCTGTCGAGATGGGCTTGTTCTGTTATTTGTTCGGGTTATTGTGACTGACTGCCACATGGATGAAATAGTGGCTATATTTCATTGGCTGACCTGTCATTTCAGCCAATCTTTGGCTGAGCTGGTTCCTCGGCGGCAGTCATGTTGTGCAAGGCCACTTCTTTGTGCACAAACACGCACACTATCAGCCAGCATGAGAATAAATTAGACCTTTTTAAGCAGTGGGTCAGAGAGGTTGCTGAAATGGAGACGGAAGGGGAAGAGGTGATGACAGTTGAACTCTCACATTGGCGAATGAACTGCACTTTTCACTTCCATCGAAAGCTTTTGGTTTTATAGCTGTTATCTGAGGAACATCACATTTTCTCAGTGTATGCAGACAAGTTTTCATGGATCAGTGCGTTTAAGCGTCAGCGGAAATACTTGCTGATGCTGTTAGCTGCTGCAATCAGTGGTTATTCTCCTTATCCATCACAATTTTTCAAGAGATGAAATCAGTGTTTTGAAGCATTTTCTTCCTCAATCTTTCAGTTATCATATCTAAAGAAAAACGCCTAACTTGGCCTTTGAGAAATTTGAATGATTCAAGTCTCTCTGTTTAGAGAACCAGAACACACACTTTAAATTAAAGGGCTTTTAAGGCTCCTTACTTTGTGCCACAGCTATAGATTCTGGTCTAACCTCTTGAGCTGTTTCCCAGTCATCCCATCTTCTGTCTCAGAGTTGCTGCACAGGACAGGGACGAACTGACCTCTATGTGGATGCGCTGATAGTATCTCATGTTTCTACCTGCTGCTCCGGGTCTCACCATTTTATTTGACTGGACATATCCCTTTGCTTTCTACCCCTGGCCTCACTGCCTTCCACTGGCATTTAGATAAAGATCAGCAACCATCAGCAGACACGGCCTCTAACTTGTGTGTCGCTGGCCTCCCTCTGTTTTCATCCTATCCTCTCTTTCCATCTCTACCATTTTGCTGCAGTCATTTTCAGCACACCGCTGATGTCTCTTGGAATGTTGCGATAAGAGTTTGCTGTGCAGGGACTCTAAAGAAGTCAAATACAAGTTTAGTGTGTTTAATGCTTTTACAGTTGAGTTGTGTGTGTGTGCTTCCAGTTTTTTGTGTGACTGATGTTATTACAGAACTCTACTACATGCTGCATCCTGCAGGACGGCCTTTGTTTGCACATGCACATGCTTGTGAAATTTTCATGATCACAGAAAATTATTAGTGATAACCAGAATGATGATTTACTGACCCCTGAAAGATGATGAGAAAATAAGACAATTTGACTCCATAATAGATGACTGTATAATCTAAAAGTAAGTAGTCCTTTCACACTGCCACTCATTCATCGGAATTCTGACAAGTGTAAACTGACTAATAAAAATGGGATGACCCTTCACCCTCCCAATGATACGTCTGCACATAAAGGCTGTCCACACCCGTCCGCTACTATTCAAGATTAGACTTGGATGATTCTTGTGATGCTCTGTCCTTAGAGGGACTGTCGAGGTTGATTTAACTTGACTACACACTGTCAGACGGACCACTCGCGCAGACACACTCACACTCAGCGGGCTTCTTAGCATGCTTGTGTTGTGGATTAGTCAAATCCCCTGACTGTCTGTTAAGCTGATTAATGGGGTTGTTATGCACTGGCCGTTCTGAAATACTAGAGAGAGGGACAGCTCGGGGTTATGTTGCCCATCTTGATGGGCTGGGTGGTATAACGTACTTTTGTTTGTGTGTTTTTTGACTGTCTGTGTGTGAGAAGATCTGTCTGATACCTATTCCCACCTTCCTCGGGCAGATGGTATGGATCCCTATGCAGTCAGGGTTTGCATCACTGCAGCAAACCCTGCGTGTGCGCATGTGTTCTAGAGAACAAATGAGACGAAGAAAGAGGCGGCGGTGAAGCCTGTTGCAACAGACTGAGGCCCAGATGGCCGTGTCCAGCAGAGACAGGAAATGGAGGTGACGCCAGGTGGATGGTACCCTCGAGGTTGAACCACACACGCGAACACACGCAAGTTAGCCTCGAGGCCAATCATCCATCCTTTACCAGAAGATGGCTCGCAAATCTTATTAGTGGAATTTGGGAGCTAATGGGGGGATTTCATTTAATGTCAAATGGTTGACAAATGTAAACGGTTGATGCGCTTCGACTCAAAATGATTGCCCAACTTAAACATTTTATGGCCCATTAAGTATTCCATGCAGCCTAAGTGCTGGATGTTTCTTTCTGCATCTTGAATGTGATTTGTTGTAACTGCAGCAAAAATAGTCACCAGAGACACTAACTAGAACCTATTGCGTTTTTCCATAATGAAAAACATAAGCCTTAAGATTACTGAAAACAAGCTTGACAGGACGCATTATTTACAACACCATCTTCATTTGATATTATTTCACTGTAGACCAATTCTGGCAGCAGCGAGACGAACCCCCCTCCCCCAATGGCCTTTCTAGACTGGGTTAGTGGAGCACACACGGGCTGTAAAATGGCTGAAAAGCTTGTTAACTTTTGATAAGGAGTGTTTTCATTATGCATAGAAACCCCAGCCCCCTCTCCCCAACCCTGCAACCCCTCCGACACCAAAAGAGAGGAATCAGAGCACGCGATTCCCGATAAGGTCTGCTGGTGTCAGGAGGGTAAATGCTTTGTGAGGGAAGGGTGGATTGTCCTGTTTGCACAGAGTTCAGGTAGAGCTAATGGAGATTGAAGGAGCATATAAAATACTTGATCATTTGAAATGGCGAGCCCTGATGGCTGCATTGTCTCAGGTGAATTGTTCCAGTCAGTTGTCACAGAAGACTGACCTCCTGTTGGCAGCTTAGTGATCCCTGACCCCTGACCTCTGCCCCCAGCTCATGGCGTGAAGGTAAGCCTGACAAGAACCAACACGGTTCAGACAACGGAGCCCAGATCTTTTACAGCAGAACAGAAATGATGAGAAGATGCCTCTTTTCTCAATCTCTCTTTTTACGGGAGTTTAGTCATCTCGCTGGCTAGTAAGGGGTTAATGAGTGTACGAACATACCAGAGAAGTGTGGAGTTGTGCAGAGGAATTTACCCCTGCTGGGTACTGCCCCCCCAAACTCCCCCTATCCCTACTTTTCACCTCCTTTTTAAGTTTGGCTTGCCCATCCTCCTCCTCTTGTGGAAAAGCTATTGGGGATCACCATGCATGGGACATATGGCATGAGTTTAAAATGTCATGCTTTTATTAACTTGTTTTAGCTTTCTGTCTCTGTGAAGTAGTTCAAATCGTATGAGTATCAACGTTTAAGTTTTTCATAAGGCCAAATGTATGCACTCTAACAATAACGAATGATTGTTATTATTCATGTTTTCAAGGCGCAGTGTAAAAACCTAAAGTGTACATGATTAAAATGCCTTAACACTTTTCAAGTTTGCGTTGTTTTAGGCCGGTTTCTCCTAATTTCTGCTATGCTTTTACCTTTTATTTGGGCTATAAGGAAATCCTTTGATTCTTTAAAAAGAGAACCTCTGCTTGCACGTGTTCACATGCAAACCTCTTAGAAAGAAATATCCTTTTTATATGGTAAGGGTACCTGTTCTCATCAGATGTCTCCTCCAACATGGTTTTATGCAGCCATATACATTTGTTGAGGGTAATGGTGAATTAGCTGTTTACAACTATATCATCTTTGACATTACTGCCTCTAATGTTATCAAATCCTTACAGTAATGCAATATAAAGGATTATTTTTCTTACTTACTAGCTATTGCCTTTATGATAATAAAAGCAATATGATTTTCTCTGTCTCCATCCTGAATGCTGCCCTCTTTCCTCAGTTAAGAAATTTGTTTCAAAATAAAATTTCTAGAGCACTAGAAATATGTCAGTGACTTTAGTCCTCCGAAATTTCCCCTCTTTTACTTATTCATACCCAGCCAAGACTCAGAGGGGCCTTTTTTTCTGTCTGCCGGCTCTCCTCTCCTCTGTGGCACAGCACATTTGCAGTGGTTTGGCTTCAGCTGGGTTTTCCATCTCTAGTCGCTAAGCTTGTTAACTTGCATCCATGAGACGACACTATTTTTCCTAAGTCTCTGGGTGAGAAAGGAAATGCCAGTATAAATTTTTATGTGTGTGTCTGTGTGTGTTGTCAATGCGCGTGTGTGCGTATTTGTTTTTAGAGGAAACGTCCAGACCCAAGGAAAAGACTTTGGTTGGAATCTTTCCATTCCTGCCATAGTTTTCCCTCTAACATTTACTGTACTGTAATTCTATCTTTTCCTTTACCCCCCCTTTCCACTTGCTGGTGTGTGTGTTCACTGAAGCAGACATGTCTGGAACTAATAGATTCCACCCTGTTAAAGAATCTTATTAGGAAACACTACCTGCAACCTGACATTTCAGTACCTACCCATTCAGCTGTCTTTGAAAAAATAAAAATAAAATAAAAAACTTTTACCCCACACCCCCCGTTCAACCCTTGACCCATTTTTTTCTCCTTCAGCTTTCTCCCTCTTTTCCTTTCTGCGTTGGGTCCAGGTGGTTATATTAGTGAACTCCATTGCTGCCTGTTTTTCTTCAGCTCCTTTCATTTGAAGATATGCACACGCCTAAGTCCAATCCCCCCACCATCCTCCCTCACTCTGTGTTACTCAAACACATACGCATGCTTCCTGTAGTTGTTTTTCCGTATCACCCCCCCTCTTCTCGCCTATGTACTCCCTGCTGGCAGTGAGCTGGTCCGACGGACTTCCTGTCTCTCTGTCCTCTCCTCCTGTGCGTACGGGGATGAATGGACATATTATTCACACTGAGGCTCACCCTCACTCACCCTTAACCATTTTGTGTTTCTTTCTCTTTTTCTTTCTGCTTCTTTCATTCTTCTGAGGACAATAGTATGAGCTCACAGTGGTACAACTCAAAACCATTCCCACCCCCCTTCTGTTCCCCACCGCTCTGTAGTCTGTACTGCAGTATCAGCCCCTGGAGCAACAAAGACCAGGCCTTACTGCATAAACACGGCGCGTGCGTGTACTCACACACAAAACCACAAAGAAGAGCGAGATGAATGGGTGATATTGTACCTCACTTGTAGCTACATCTCCTGGTTGGTTGTCTTTGATTTGTTCTTCCCGTGTGTTCTTATGATCTTGACACAATTTGTGAGCACAAGTGTTGTCAGAGAAGTATGTGTGGAAAAAAGAAAATCCCCGTGTACTACAAATGGGTCTCGACTCGGTGTGATAATGTGTTCAGATCCTTGTACCTGTAAGATTTCTTGTGTGCGAGCACAGGATGAAAAAGAACCTCTTAAATAAGATAGCTGCTTCATCAAACTATCTAAAATGGTACATTTTTTATGGAGGAATTAATTCTGGAGTTGTGAGTAATTAAGAATGCATTAAAAAGCACTTTGAGGTCACAGAACCTTAACTACTAGGTTGTCAAGTGGTTTACTCTGAATCTAAAAGCATTTTCACACGTCAGCCATGCTTTATCTGCGGCAAAATAACACTCTCATGAACCCAACACGGTTCTTTGGTAATTTAGACATTTCCGGCAGCTCCAATGTGTCCTCCTTACCCACATTAAGCCAGTGTGGTAGCATCAGCTGAGGGACAACACACTGGTTAGACCCTTTTTTTTTTTCCTACCTCGGTTAACTTGGACCGCACGCTGGGGGGGAAGGGAGACCTCTTTAACCCAGACGTGGCTGTAATGTACACCAGAACTGTCCTTTAAATCAACTGAACTGTTTGGACAGTGCGAGATTGGTTGTCCTCTCCTGTTTGCACCTTCACACTCCCTCTCTAGACACTTCAAGCCTCGTCTCAAACACACATCACATCTACTTGCAAACGCTTGCCTCATACGTCGGTGTTTGTGTGTTCGCATGTGTCTGCGGTGATGATATTGTAATTAAGGAGGGCACGACTGGAGATGCGCCCACAGAAGCTGACTGGATAGCTGCCGTCACAACTGTTCAGAGGGAAGTTTGAACTTGCAATGTTTTTTTGTATGACTGGTCCTTGGAGCAGTGTCTGTTACTCCTGTATACCAGGTATCATTCACTTGTGTCGGCAATGGCGGGAATTTTACTAAATTCTAACTCGAGCTTCAAAAAGGCCTATTTTACGTATTGCTGTTGCACTTTCTAGAGGTTTGTCATGTTCCAGCATATATTTTTTTTCTCCTCGAGTATCCATGTGCTTATTTGTTGCTGCAACATGGCTGAATCTGGTTTGAGGCTATCCAGACCAACTGCCTCCAGCCTGACTCGACTCCAAAACTGACAGCAGGCATCAGCCATGGTTCCCATTCTATTGTGATTATGCTATCCACATCCACCATGTCTCTCTTTCTGTTTAAGGATCAGAGTAATAAAACAAATAAAAAACAATTATTTGAAGCAGCAGCTTAATGCTGTACTTAACAGCTTAAAAAAAAATTGAGAAAAATTCTTTAAGGGAAGAAACAAGAAGACACTGCGTATAGGACATTCAAAATACTGCATTCGAATATAGATACCATCTTATTTTGCTTTATGACTAATGTTGTGTTGAGGTTTGTGAGAAGAGTGAAAAGTGTGAGGACAATGGCTCCTGCAGACGGAGCCTCACAGCATTTAGCACAACTGACAGAAGAGTCAAGGGATTGGGGGGGGGGAAGAGGAAGAAGAAAGCAGAGCATCGGTAAAGTAGAATCCCAGAGCCTGATTACAAGACCTGCTCTCATCTGCCTGGAAAATGTGACTGGGCTGTCTGGAGGAGGTGGAGGCATCACATTCCAGTTCACCTCCCACTTTACATCCCAGTGTGGGCCTGATTAAGATGATTAACATTACAGCAGGACAAAATGGAAGTGAAGGCCTCTGCTAATTTTTGATATACTTTCCTCTCGTGAGCATACAAGAATCTGTGTCAATGGTGAAACAACTTTTTTTGAAAGACCTTTCTGTTTAACAGCCAATAATGAGGTAAATTGTGGAGAGATCACAGTCAGCCATATATTCTGTAAATGGGGTGTGTTGTCAAAGCCACTCCTCATTTTGATGTGAATGTGAGGGTCTCCAGGGAGGTTGTGGATGTAAGGGCATGCCCTCCCTATTAAATTAATGTTCCCACCATTAAGCCTGCTCTCTAAACATTACGTCCACGTGTGACTACTGTTGCTTTGACTACTGCTTTGCTGTGTTGTTTCTCAACACATCCTCCACCTTTAACGTCTGTCTGCCCCACGACTGTCGTATGCTCTCTGCCACCCCCCCCCCCCCCCCCCCCCCCCCCCCCCCCCGCTCGCCTCCTCCTCATGGATGTCAAAGCTTGTTTTCATTCAAGCGGCTGTGCGTGTTGTTGTCTTGGATGGGCTAATTACAAGGCCACCGTCCTGGTTTTGTGTCACAGAATGAGGAGGCAGGACTCTGACTCACTCTCCATCACTGACAACACAGCGCAGCGAGCAAATTATACATAAACATTGCACACAGACTACGAGAAAATAACACATGTTGTCAAAGCAAATATTCACAACAGGTCATTAGCAAAGACACAGACTGCGTGCACGTGTTTTGTTTGCGCGATGGTGCCACAGAACCACAAAACGCTGCCGCCCTGGCCTTTTAATCAGCAAAGAGTGGCCGAACAGCCGCTGGCAAGTGGCACGAAGTTTAGGGTTTGTGTCTATGAGGGAGGGCGAAAGAAGTAGGAGGAGGGGGGTGGCCACAGACACATTTAGACATCCCACTTCTCTTTTGTGGTAATGAGAAACTGCACTCTCAGCTGTTAAACACAAAGGCAGCATCACCGCCGGCCTGACGCACGGCTTACTCTGCGCCTGCCTCCAAGCATTTGTGTGCCTGGATGGGAGTGTGAGTGAAGGGAAGCCGCTCTGTTCTGAAGCCAGGATGGAGGCCAAAACCCTCCGATTTCTGTACAGCCAGCGTTGTAAAGGTAGGGGAGCTGTAGGATACGAGTCAAGATCGGCTGACGGCTCTATGTCTGCGCGTGTGTTGTTGTCTTCCTCTCCAAAGAACGCCTGCTACTCAGCATTGGCAGGCAGCTATGAGAGCATAGCATTAATCTGTCAGCTGTCAGCACTGATTCAGCTCATCACCTTTGTGTCTGTGCGTATATATGCACATGTTGCCGTATTTTTGGTCTGCCCAGTCCATAGCTGCAGCGGGCAGCACTCTCCAGAGGATGTTTTTGTAGTCAGTGATTGAATGTGGTTACCAAGTGTGTCTGTGCTGAGTGCACTCTATTAATTTGAGGCCAGGCTGGAGAGCGGCATGGAGGAGGGAGAGGAGAAAGGAGGCTGCAGGAAAATGAAAAGTGATAAGGCAGGATAAATGGCTGCCTCTGGGGATGTCTGTGTGAACGATGATATCTGATCTCACACACACATACGTGTACACTTGCCTGCGAATGTGATAACGTACACACATGCTTAGGTTCTCAAACTTTGGGGAGGGGGATTTCCAGGTGTGTTTTTTTTCTTTTTTGGTCATACATAATTGCTCTTTGTAGGCAAAACGTAGTTAATTCGGGGCAATAAGACATTATGGGTTTGCTAACAGTTATTGTTTTGGAAATAATTCCACCTGGATGATGGTTAACAGCATTTAAAATGTGTTTCTCTCTGGCTTGCATCCTGACAGAGGTCCGTGCCCAGCTGGTGGAGCAGCTCAAGTGTCTGGACCAGCAGTGTGAGCTGAGGGTGCAGCTGCTTCAAGACCTGCAGGACTTCTTCAGGAAGAAGGCCGAAATTGAGATGGACTACAGCCGTAACTTGGAGAAGTTAGCCGAGCGGTTCCTCACAAAGACGCGCAGCACCAAGGACCACCTCCTCAAGTAAGTTACAGTCACACAGATTCTGCACGATGACACAAAGCAGCAAGTTACAACTCAGAACGATATGTACATGGAGTTTTTCACTGTCAAAAATAGCTTATAGCATTTCTTTTTAAACTCGCAAAGTTGAAAATGAGACAGTTTCCGTATTTAGCATGGTGCTTCAGAGACTGGTGAGTTCCTTCCCGTGGAAAAAAAAAGGAAGTAGTGGCAGGATGCAAGGAAATGAAACAGGATGACGGATGTCATAATTAGTCAGTAGAATACCGACTTAAATCACTAGCTGCTTTCTAGCTTGATCCACGAGAACACCATGTGACTTATAGACTACATTTCATTACCAGCATGTTTTTGTTAGGTCCCAAAAAGGCTCTCCGTGTGTGTCTGAGAGAGAGGGGGAGGCTCAGGGAATCTGTAGGTTCTGCCAAAAATGGCCAGGTGGCAATTTTGTGCTCTGTCTACTTTGTCTGGTCTTAACATGAATTGAGCTTTGCCCAAATGGGGATTTTCTTTCACCAAAAATGGACTTTCTCTTGCTCTACCTTGTGTGTCATCAGTGAGGAAATGAACAAGTAATATAAATACAAAGTATCAAGGTTACAAACCAAAGCATCCAGAAGTTTGTTTTATTTTGGGATTCTGGGATTAGAGCAGTCTGATTTGTGTGCTGTGTTTACAGCCATTGTAAACACAGCACACATATATTCTGACAGAGCCTGCAGATAAGTTGAGCCTAAGGTCCAGCTGAAGTAGAATTATTATGCCTCTTTGATTATCACGTTTCTATTTTTTTTTCTTTCTTTTTTACCAAGAGCAAAACATGGTAATGTTGTTTTTCTGAAAGGGATGCCATTAGGAACACTAAAGTACCCAACTTGCCTTGACATGCAATGACTGTTTACCTGAATTAATGAGTATACGTTATAACGTTTAGATGGTAACACAGTCCAAGAAAAAAGGCTTGGCACACAGAAATGTAAACAAAATGTTGCAAAATAAGCAGATATACTGAATTACAGCTGACTTGCACCACTGTTTTTAGTATATGGACTGAGTTACCTAGAGTGGCTGCTTGTTTGAGCAGTTGCTATGAACCTTTTGATATGAAATGTAGTGATTATTCTCTTTTGCTAATTTAGAAGGGATCTATGTCTCCGTAATCATTACCACAGCCTCATTGATCTGTCACGAAACCATCCCGTCGCGATTTTTGGGCAGCTGTGAGTCATCAATGAGTGCTTAGTCATCAGAATTATGATGTTGGTGTGAACAAAAACAGCCTAGTGTTCATTTATGCATTCATTTCTTGCATATCCAGTGAAGATTGTAAAACCACTGAAATAATCGAAGCAAGTGAGCTGAACTGGCACACCCTGTGCTCTTTCTATCCAAAATAAACAGGTCATTTCATTTGCACTACATGGAGGATATTTAAAGATCATGTAGACAAAAACACGGATATGCAAGTGTAGTTAAGGTGAATTAAATTAAATGTATGTTTTTTGTTTTTTGGTGCAGCTATGGTTGGTACAGTTTAGTTTAGCTTTAATCTTGGTCCTTAGAGAAACTATTAACTGACTTTTGTTAAACTGGATCTTCTGAATTTGACCAAATCTTGAAATGGGGATTTTTCCTGTTCTATTTTCCTTCTTTGTTCCTTTTAGTTCCTGTTAACCATGACCGTCTCGAAAGCCAACTTCCTCTTTTTTCATAGCCCAGTTCTTCTCTTTTCTTACGTATCACGCAGCCTTCTACCCAAACTTTGCTCTGCTTGGGGCCAAACCCACTTTCATGAAATGAACTCAAACACCCACACACAGACTAAAGGGGATCGATACGTCCTCTAAACGAAACCCAATTCCGACCGCGAGGACGTACCCTCAACACACACCCACATGCAGCCCCCCACCCCCCCCCCCCCCCCCCCCCCCCCCCCCCCACCCAAATCAATATTGAGACAGTTGCAAAGCAAGTGTTTCTGTTGCATACTGTGGGAGGGGGAAAAGTTGCAGAGAAGGGAAGGGCAGTGCACGCAGAATAAACGCGTGCAGCTACTTTTGCTGCCGCAGCTGTCGCCTTCACAAAACACGATCTATGAAGAGACCGTTTAGAAAATTAGGATTCAATGAGAAGTTTTTCGCATCTATTCCTCATCTGCTTTGCCGCTCCTCTCGTCTACCTCTTTGTACCGCAGTCCTTCCAGCAACATCTGTGTGTTCGCAGCTCTTTTTGCATCTGCTGCTGCTCAGTCCGGTTTCCGCGCTGGAATCTCAGCTATTTTCCGGTTATGCCTGTGTATTTTGGTGTGTATTCAAATGTAGGTGTGTATGAGGGGGGTGTCTGTTGCCGTTTTCTCTGCACAGCCAGGCGTCAATGGTGCTCCCAGCAATGTGGGGTGTGAGGGTTGTGAGCATGTTGATCCCTTGGAGACCCCTGGTATGTGTGCTATTTGGCAGACTATTTGCAGCAGTGGTTGGAGGGTTCCATGGTTAAATCACACTGTGTGTGCCTTGTGCCTGAGAGGTTTAGCAAAGCTCTCACAAGTTGGATACTGATTCAGAGTCCACCTTATTCTAAATGCAGGGCCAGTTTCACACAATTGTCGTATGACTCTGTTGTGGTTTTAGAGACCTGATCACATAATTGTTGAACCGTCAATGTTTCTGCAAATATCTCAAATTAGATTGATTTTTTGCTAAAAAAAAAAAGGTGGCCGAAAACATTTGTGGTTATTGATATTACTCTGACTTACTCTCTTTTCCACTGGCCTTCTTTGAGGATCAGCAGCACACACAACACGGCACATTTAGCTTTGGTATTACAACAAATCACAATCTGTGCAGGGGAAGAGATAATGAAAGCCAGGGGTGGTGGTATAGTCTTTTCGCTGATAAAGCTTTCCAGCTGACTGAAGTAGTAATTGGCTCCTAAAAGGGCTCCTGCCCTTGGAGGCGGTTTGTGCAGTTATACGGAGAGACATCTGTACCATGTGACCTTTGGACACTGAGTGATTATTTCGGTGTTTACCGTATGATGACTGTGGGTCAGAGACAGTTTTAGGTGATATTTCACCCAGTGACATCATCGGGTGGGCTGAGCGTGCCGTGAAGGTGGCGGCTAACCATTTCAAATAGCAGAGGAAGTGCAGCCTTGTGTTTGTGTTGTGCAACTGGTGAAGACAGACGCGCCGGAAAAGAAACGGTCAGCCGAGGGAAGTTGGAAAAGCAGTTGTGACACACACTTGTGTCTGCATGACCTATGCTTTAAGTGTAACTGATCTAGTTATGGGCTTTTGTCGTTGATGAATCTTTTTGTTCTATTTGATCTCAAACAGCCAGTACCAGCCTACCAGGACACTTTCTCTAACTCTGCCAAACACACACATGTACCCCCCCTCCCTGTGGACACCGCCCCCCACCCCTCAGTCAAATCAAAGACTTTCTCTGTCTGTCTGACATTGTGTATGCTTGGGTCACTGCTCCACTTTCCCCGACCCCATCTATATGTGTGCGTGTGTGTGTGTGTGTGTGCGTGTGTTTGTGTGTGTGTGAGTGTGATGTAAATGCCTTGCAGCTCTTTGCTCTCTCTATCCAGCTAAAGCTGCTCTTAATGACACAAAGGCCTTCCTTTATCCACTTACACTCACTCATAATCCATTTTACCCACTAGATCATCCATAACTCATACTGTACTCGCGCACACACACACACACACACACACACACACACACACACACAGTCAAACGTACTGTGTTTACACCCCCTGTGAAAGCAGTTGTGTTGTGTCTGCTTGGCATTTAATGAGTATTTTAATTACGGATTTATGTCCACTTGAAACAAAGGCAGTGTAAACAGAATTGGACTTTTACACTGTCAAAGAAATGGCGGCAGATTTCAGAGGTCTCCCTTTTCCTATCTTTATTTCTCTCTTATTTCTTTCAACAACAGCTGTGCTTTCTGGGGAGTCTTACCTCTTCCTGCTGGGTTTTGTACCCTGGCTGAATCCCTTGTTTGGGCTGGCTTACAGTCTCTCAGTGTGTGTGCGTGTGTGTGTGTGTGTGTTTGTGTGTGTGTGGCTGGCTGGTTTGTGCTCAAATCTGTCTGGGAGTCCTCTGTTCTTCTCGTTTTTGTACAAAATGTGTTTGGTGTCTGCTAGAGGGACACTGCACATGTGTGAAAATCAGCATGAAGGAAAAGTGAATATGTCACCCAAAAGTAAACAATCATTTGAAACAAACCCACCATAACACTATCTGTTTATGTGTGTCCAGGAAGGAGCAGAGCATTCTATCTCCGGTGAACTGCTGGAACTTGTTACTGCTTCAGGTGAAGAGGGAGAGCCGTGATCGCGCCACTCTGTCCGACCTCTACCTCAACAATATCATCCCTCGGTTTGCACAGATCAGCGAGGACTCCGGGCGCCTCTTCAAGAAGGTAATGTGCTCACACACAAGTCTCACCCAAGCTTCACGTTGGATACCTTTAACTAATGGAGGCCGTTATCATAATTATTTTTCCTTCCAGAACTTATACTTTGTATAATGTGTGAAGTGGTGTACCCAGAGGGTCACTGAGGGACACTGATGGAGCCAGACACACTAAATCTGTCATATCTGCCCCATGTCCATCCTTCTCCCCAGCATCTGTTGTTTTTTTTATCTTGGCTGATTTATTAACAGATGGCAGGTCAGCTGTGCCCTTATCCTGATCAGTTCATATTGTTTATGTTTCATACAGGAATTCTTATTGTCTGAACTGATCTTTGCCATCCTTGTCTGAGGCATAAAAGGGATCAGAAGGAGGACAGAAAAAGATTGGAATAGGGCTTGAGAGGGGGCTAGATGTGATGGAACTGAAGCCAAGGCACATTTCTCCCCTCGGAGACAGTTATTCATTTCCAGGATGAACATATTAGTCTGTTTATTCCGTGCGAGTCTGACAGTGTGAGCATTGCTGCAGGATGAAGTCATTTTTGTTGATCATCATAAAAAACACAACTTAGAATATTACAGCTTAAGATCAACTTTAAAATCAGAGTGCAAAGGGGCTGGATTTTGTGTCTGTCAGTAAAAGAATGTTGCCAGCACCCTCACAGGTATAGAAAGATAATTGTATACGTGCGTAGACGGCAGAAGTGAAGCCGTGTGTGAAAGGAATGTCATGGCAGAGGTTGCTGATTTCCAACCTGATAGATTGTCTTTGAACCGCATTTCCAGACTGATCACAGGCGACGAGAACGCACACAAATCTCAGCCCCCATCTCGCCGTCTGTCTGATACGCCGAAGCAAAAGCTGCACTTTCTCTCCTGTTCCGTACCTGCATCTCTCGGTTGAGTTACAGACGGTGAAACTGGTTGTTGTTGTGTTTATCTTTCCCAAACGGGTAGCGCACGTCCAATCAGAGATGTCTTGTTCTGGCCTATCGAGTGTATAGTTGGTTTGCTTCACTACTACTGACGCCACAGTCCAGATTGCAGATGTCAGCACAGCGTTTTTTCTGCACTGAGCTAAAGAACACAATGTTTCAAGCTGAACCTCAGACATCAGGGCTGATGGACGCCAGTCGCTAGTTTCTGTTGTGCGTGTTTCTTTTTCTTTCTTTTTTTTAGCTAATAAACCGCAAGCTAAAAGAAGTTCAAAGGTCAACATCCACTTTTGATAAATACAAGGTGTCAGTCAGACCTGATTGCTTTTTGATTGGTTGTGGTCTTGTCACCGCTTTAGAGAGTGCGTGCAGGGCACCCTCAGAGATCCTGATGCCTCTCATGTCATTTTATTACTCTACTGCAACCCTCTCTTTTTTCTAGACCTTTCTGATCGCCAACCCCCACAGCTGTCATGCTGCCCTCTGCCCACCCTTTTCATAATTGTTTTCACAAGATATGTTCATGCTGCCACAGTTTTAGTTTGTCATAGTTTTCTTCTTTTTTTGTTACTGCTTTACCTATAAACCTCGAATATCCCCTAGGTTCTACTATACCCTCCACCAGAATGAAACTGCTTTTGTTTACTATTGAATTAATTCCTTATCCATATTTTAGTCACTATCTTTGTTGACATTAGGATACAGAAACCGAGAGGGAGTACAGAATGACTTTGTTTGAGATAGTCCATGAATATATGGGAGAACATACAAACTCCACACAAAAAGGCCCTAGCTTGGATTCAAACTGACTAAAGAAACGTATGTACTAGAACCAATAACTCATCCCCTCAAACCTCAGAGGTTGGAAGGGCATTTCCTTTTCAGGGGGATGTTTTTGGGCCATTTGGTGTCCACTGTTTAAGGGGCAACTGTAGAAACTCTGTGATGGTGACCACATAAACAAAAATGCCCTGACATGACATTTTTGCTTCTCTTTGCATAAGTAGTAGAACGAACTGTCAGTGGTGTCTTTTTACTTCCTTAGGAGATTTCTCCCATATTTATGCAGAAGTACGAGAGGAGCTATGAATGCATGTGTTTGTTTGTAAGTGAACATTTCTGTGTGTGGAGTCCACTGATCAGTGGCTTTCTATCATCAGTCACTAGTTGCTTCTGGCAGATTTGTCTGGAGAATGTTAGTGCCTGTATTGCTCCATCTTCTTTTTTTTAAATCGGCTATGGTATCGTGCCTTTTTATCTGTGGTTCCTTTGTGCCGTTGCCCTCTCTGCTATCATGTAGCGATTAGTATCTGTAGCCTCCCCACACATCCATCAACTCCATTACTGCATAGCTCATTTATCTGGCCTGGAGACTTCTGCACTCCAGCAAGAGGAGATTATCTGGCCTAGATTTATGATGGGGGAATTTGTTGATCACATGTCTGAGTGGGTCTAGATTTGATTTGCAGGCAGCGAGATAACCAGGTAGGTGGACACCGGAACTGCTGTTAACCTGATGGTTAAAGTTGTATATTTACATCAGCTTGTCCTTTTTCTTTCTTCCATCCTTCTTAGAGCAAAGAGGTCGGCGTGCAGCTGCAGGAAGATCTGATGAAAGTTCTTAATGAGCTTTATTCGGTAAGCAAACCCCTGCCATTACACCCACTACATGTGAACCCATAATTATGCATTGCATTTTGGAGAAAACTTTGTTCTAGCGCTGGAGTTAATAATCACTTGTCATCACTGGTTTTGGGATGTTAGTCTATATAAACTTAATAAGAAAGTTTTAGATACAAAAACATAAGGGTGCTAGTTAAAACAATTTTGAAATTTTTGAGCATTCAAAACAAAGTTTATAGCCAACATTAAAGATGACAAAGAGACATTGTGGATACCACCAGCAGAAAATTTTGATCGTTAAAGGTAGTGTTTTGCACTGTTTGTTCATCAATGTTTTGATGATGAAATTAAATGTGGTTCTCAACTTTTTGAGTCCTTTGGGGACCTTTAAAATTTTCAGCGAGGCCGCCATCAGTTAAGAATTAAAAAGATTCCTAAACTTTGGTTCAAGACCAAATGCCTGCAGAACTAATGACATCAGCCCAAGTTGTACAGAGCTAATTAGAAAAGGATACTGCGCCATAGAGATAAATGGAGATGATGTAACGCATGATGCCCACTAACCCTCCTTCGTGTTTTGGCCCTTTCACACTGTCATGCGCATCGGGTTCCACATGTTCCTGATGCTGCCCAAAGGAGGGAGGCAAACAGACTGT
This sequence comes from Menidia menidia, assembly GCA_907169785.1. Taxonomy (NCBI): domain Eukaryota; kingdom Metazoa; phylum Chordata; class Actinopteri; order Atheriniformes; family Atherinopsidae; genus Menidia; species Menidia menidia. The sequence goes on along the minus strand of CAJRST010033334.1, from coordinate 14,622,859 downwards.
GTAGCACTGTTTGCATGTGTGGGGATTTTCAGTAAAGTCAGCCAGCATAATAGTTCCAGGTCAGCCAGACTTATAAAAGTGAGTCTTATGTGTAATTATAGTCTATTGTAAAAGATAGAAATAGAACTGCCGTGAATGAGGCTCACATGAATACTCACAGCCTGAGCAGCGCCTTTCTGCCCTGGTGTTGGAGAAACAGTATAATGACAGCTTTAGTGGTGGTTACTGGAATCAAACTGACACGGCGCACATGCTCATTTCATGCGTTTAACTCTTTCTTGTAAACCCCTACCACTCTCCCAATGCACTGCCCTGCTGGCTGGATGACTCTTTTAATGTGTGTGAAAGGAGGCGCACATTGGAAGTTCATCGACAACATTTCACCCCCTGCCCTTAGGTGATGAAGACCTACCACATATACAACACTGACAGCATCAATGCCGAGTCCAAACTGAAGGATGCGGAGAAGCAGGAGGAGAAGCAGATGGGGCGCTCCAGCCGTCAGGAGGACCGCCAGACGCCGCGCTCCCCCGACACCCTGGCCAGCATCAAGACCGACGAGAAGCCGGCGCGGCGCTCCAGCGTCAAAAAAATCGAGAAGATGAAGGAGAAGGTGAGTGGGATCGGGGGAGGGGAAGCTGGTTGGCATCTGGCACAGAAGAGCCGGCTGCATCTGAGTGCTCCACCTGTTGTCTCACAGACTTGAGTGTTTGTCTTATGAATGATTTATGACCGGCTTATTGCTAACCTTGTCTGCTACAGCTGGAGCCCGTCACAGCAACACAGTTCCCCACCTCTTGTCACCCCGAATCAATAGCGAGGTGTTCACTTTAGCGGCGATTATCTGTGTCCTCGTCTCCCCTCTTTCTCCTTTCCTCGTCGCCAGGTTTCTTTATTTCTCCCTTTTTTTAATCTGTATTCTTGTCTTTCGCTGTTTTTTCCCCTTCCTCCTGTCAGAGACAAGCCAAGTACACAGAGAACAGGCTGAAGGCCATCAAGGCCCGGAACGAGTACCTGCTGGCACTGGAGGCGACCAACAGCTGCGTCTTCAAATATTACATCCATGACCTCTCCGACATCATTGATGTGAGTATAAAATGTGTGTCACTGTGATACGTGCTTGTTTGTGTGGCCTTTGGATCTTTAGAGAATGTTAATTTGACCCTGTTTTATTAATACCATGAACTATTTAGCTACTTCATGGGGGAAATTGGGTTTAAACCCAAAACTGGACGGTGAGTGTGTATGGACCAGTCAACAGTGTGTTTGAGTTGTTAGCTGATATTTATTTATTTCTACCCCAGTGCTTTTCGGCATGACTTTTGCCTCTTCGTGTGGAAGCACAAGGGGTCTTTCTTTTTGTTTTGTTTCATTACCTGTAATAGCCACATTTCATGCTACAGATATGTACTTACAAATGTGATTTGTGCACTAACAGTGCTGTGACCTGGGCTACCATGCCAGCCTGCACCGTGCCCTGAGGACCTACTTATCAGCCGAACAGAATGTAGAGACGTCCAAACACACAGGCTTGGAGACACTGGAGGGAGCATCAGAGAGTCTGGAGCCCAACGGGGACAAACAGAAACTGATGGAGACCTACAACAACGTCTTCTGCCCACCAGCTCGCTTTGACTTCCAGTCCCACATGGGCGACATGGTATAGTTCTAGTTCTAGTTCTTTATGGCCAGTGTACATGTGTATGTTGTATTTATTTGTCTGTCTGTTTGTTCTTGTAGATGGGAGTGATGTGTGCACAGCAGCCACTGGAAGTTGAGCTACACCAGAGGTGCCAGTTGCTGCAGTCCCGTCTCTCCACTCTGAAGATTGAGAATGACGAGGTGAGGCATTTTCCTGAATTCCTCACACACGGATTCAATTTTAAACCACTTTTAGTAGTTTAGGGTGCGAAAGATCAAATGTTTTATTCCGTCCCCCTCACTGCTCGTCAGGTGAAGAAAACCATGGAGGCCACTCTGTCTACCATTCAAGACATGGTGACCGTGGAGGATTATGACGTATCCGAGTGCTTCCACCACAGCAATAGCATGGAGTCAGTCAAGTCTACTTTCAGCGAGTCATACCTGAGCAAACCCAGTCTGGCCAAGCGACGGGCCAATCAGCAGGAGACAGAGCAGTTTTACTTCACGGTCGGAACAGCTATGATCTCTCAATATTATTATTATTATCATTATTATTGTAAGCCTCTCTTGTACAAAGCAACATATTAAACCAGTGATGTGACAGCAGGTCATTCGTTTGTATGTTCTGCAGAAACTGAAGGAGTTTCTGGAAGGCAGGAGCCTGATCACCAAGCTGGAAGCCGAGCATGACCTCATCGAGAAGACCCTGGGAGAGAGTGAGTGTCCTCCATCCACATTGTCCTTTTCTTTCATCTGTGTGAGTGCGGTAGTATTCCCACCAGACCCAGTTGGGCGGATTTGGGAAAAGGTCTGGTGCCTGGAGCAAAAACATTGAGCAAATCAGAGATATGATTGGTGTAGCAGTACACATCAGTCCGCTCAGTGAAGCAGAATTAGTTTAACGTATCTAATGATCACAAGCTGTGCGTAAGTCAAGGGGCAGGTCGAAGGGACTCTGACCATATGTGGATGCAGCTGTGTTCTTAAGTATGTGTGTATGGGTGTGTTCTGCTTGGTCAGATGGGTCAGTGTTTCCACAACCTTGCTGGAAAACCTCATCTGTATTGTTTGTGTGCAGCTCAAGTGGGAGGTTTGCTTTCCTGTATCATCAAATGCCATTTTTTGTGTCTCTCTTCTGTAATAAATCTCTCCCCTATAACCCCTCCTCTTCTTCCTGTCTCTCCTTCCTTTAGGTCAGAAAACTGACTGTTGCCTTGCCAGGTAGGTGTGGTGAAGAAAGAAATGCACTCACACATGCTCATACGCTTCATAAACCATCAGTGTTAAAATCTGATTTCTTGGCAGTCAGGGCTATCATTTTCCTGTCACTCTTTATAGTTGTTCTCAACACGTGTGCATGTGTGGACAAATAGAACATTACCAGGGTTTTGAGTATAAATAGACTTTCTCTGGAAACGTAATGACAGACTACCGTACTTTCTTTCCCCCTTTTCTCTGTGTAGTGGAAGGAGAAACTCAACAGTACGGAAGCAGGTAATTAGCTCTGTGTGTGTGTGTGTGTGTGTGGGTGTGTGTGTTTGTGTATGCGCCAAGCGTGTGTGTTACTGTTAGTTTGTTTGTAAATGGCTGCTAGCTTTGGTCAAAGCCACTGCAAATCCATTTTTAACTTGTGCTTAAGTTTTCTCATCAAATCCTCAGATGGCATTTGTATGGAAATGCTGAAAGCACGTTTGCCATACCATGACTCAAATAAACGTAGACTTAAGTATAGTGTACATTCAGATACATGTTTTGTATCTGCAATTGGATCAATTGAAGATCAAACGGCAACCTTGATTTAGAAATCTAATGTTTGTAGCTCCCCCTTGTGGAATGACTTTCCATGTATTAATCTTTTTTATCATAGGCTCTCATTCTACAGAATTTAGCATTTTCACATTAAATTTTCTGCGTTAAACAAACAGTGGATATATGTACTGTCCGACATATATTTCATTGACTTACTTCCGAGAGATTTCTGAAAACCTCAAACAAACAAAGGGAAAAGGAAAAGGTGTCGTCTCCTAGCAACAGCTGGGTACAGCGCCCACTGTCTGAAATAATCCCTCTTAAACGTCTGAGCTGATGCAATTGCCGACGAGTGAGGAAAAGGATCCGCTTGTGTTTTTTTTTCCTCCATCAGTTTCATATCATGTCAACACTAAACAGGAAAAATGTCTCTCCACAAATCTAGGACTCGGGTGAAGCCATTCCTTTGATGGTTGAGAGCTGCATCCGCTTCATCAGTCGCCATGGTGAGGAAGTTCTCCTGTGAAGTCAAAAGTTCATTGTCTCTTTACAGAGGGGCCGATTGGTCACGTTTTTATTCGATCTGATTGGCTGTGCGTCATTTTGAACTGGAAATTTCTTGAAGACATTTTGACTTTAAACTGAAACATCCAGAATGACAAAGAGCCCTGAATTTAACACGCGCTTGGTCTTCACACAGGTCTTCAGCATGAGGGAATCTTCCGAGTGTCAGGCTCTCAGGTGGAGGTCAATGACATCAAAAATGCATTTGAAAGAGGTAAAATATAAATAATCCACATTATTCCAATCATAATACATGCATCGAGTGTTTTGATATGTCTTCTCACCATGCTCCGCTCCCCTTTTATCTGCACACAGGAGAAGACCCGCTGGCCGGAGACCAGAATGACCACGACATGGATTCCATTGCTGGTGTCCTGAAGCTCTACTTTAGGGGACTTGACCATGCACTCTTCCCTAAAGAAGTCTTCCATGATCTCATATCCTGTGTCTGTGAGTGCTTTTTCCTCCTCTCCGCCTGTGTCTTTCCAGCTTGATTGTCTAAGTAATCTCATGCGTGTCCGTGTTGTTTCCAGCCATGGAGAGCCTCCAGGAACGGGCAGTCCACATTAAGAAAGTTCTGCAGTCCCTGCCAAGTAAAACTTTAATCATCATGAGATACCTGTTTGCCTTCCTCCACCAGTGAGTAGCAGGACTTTTAGAGGGTGGATTGTTGGTTTGCAGCTGCATCAATATCAAGACTTTGATAGTGACGGCAGACATTTTGGGTTCTTTGTCAGAATGGGTTTTTGAGATTCAATGCATTGAAATGCAGCTGATATCAGTTTCAAAGTTGTAGCTGATTGTAGTATAAAATCTGAAGGGCAGGCCTTAATGTTTCAGCTCACTTTACTCACAAACTGTTTGCTTTCACAAACCCCAGATTTGGCAGTCACCAATCATTTCTAAACATCCTTTAACCTCTGAGAAATCGAGTGTGGTCTAAAGTGACAATTGAAATTACGAATAATTAAATTACTTGAGGAACAGGAAGCTTGTCTGAGAAATTATTTAATTTCCCCTCCAGATCAGATTTGTTTTTATAGACCTGTATTGCCCCTAGTCTATGTGGGCTCTGAAGCTCCAAATCACCTTAACCGTAAATTGAATGCCTGTAAAGTCATGGCTTTCTTATAGGAATGGAATTATTAAAGTTATGTTGTATGGAAATGAATTTCCTGGAAAAAGGGGCACAGGGTGACGTTTGGACACATACAGTGTGTATGCAAACACAACTATATACATATGTTCAGAGACATTCAGACCAGTCTATGAAATCATGACTGTCCCTCCTTAAAAAAGGGGATTCTCTCTTTCATTAAAAGGAGTTACGGGGAGAGCTGACATTTGAGACTCCTGGGTAAACCAAGTGGTCCCAGACAGCTCATGTGGAGCCCACTCATTTACTTGAGGGATTTACAGACAGCCCAGCACTGCTGCTACTTTTCACTCCCTGCAATGCACACAAACACCCGCTCGCACACACATCATCGTCATCACCTCAACAGGCCAGGTGGTGTTCGGTGTTATAGCTCTTCCAACTACTTGTCAAGATGCTGGATACATTCACATCTCATTCACAATTAGCAAGATGATTCAGGCTATAAATTCACGTCATGATTGTTTTTGCATACGGTCAGCTTTGTGTATTTTTAATGTTTGAGACCCAGGGATGAGATCATGTCCTTAATCGACTCTCTTTTGCCTCCCACCCAGCCTGTCTCAGTACAGCGAGGAAAACATGATGGACCCCTACAACCTGGCCATCTGTTTCGGCCCCACCCTGATGTCTGTCCCCGAGGGCCATGATCAAGTCTCTTGCCAGGCCCACGTCAACGAACTCATCAAAACTATCATCATCCATCATGACACTATCTTTCCGGGGCGGCAGGACCTTCAGGGTCCAATTTACACCGTCCCCGGAGCAGGGGATGACTTCTGGTGAGGGCAGGGGAATGAAAGGGGAATTTGAGGGTGACAAAGCATTTAGACAAAAAGAGCATAAATTGTTAAGTCAAGTAGAAAGAAAAATAAAGTTCTGCCCTAGTCGTTTCTCACCATAGAAAAGGCTGAGTGGTTGATTTAGATGCTGCCCGTGCAGTGATTGGTGGCTCTGCTCGTCTGTTCCTCCTGAGGCCACTGAGCCACGAGGATCAGCTTACTCTCCATCACAGAGGAGATTAAAGCACCGCCTGACCACATCAGCCCACCAGAGCACAGCCTGTACAGACCAGGAGCACACAATGGCTACCTGCCAGTTTTATTATAATGTCCAGCCTCAGAAAAAGTCATTATGATTACTGTCACTCTGTGAAGTTGTACAGACTGAAGCAGCAGCTTTAATTTTGCACTCAGGAAAGTCTAGACACAAAGTATTTATCAACGGGCAAAGTCTGGGCATTGTTGGAGCTAGGATTATTTTTTTTTTTCTAATTTGGATATTGTCATCATTTGGGGAAATAATTTGTAGAGACTGGACGTAAAAAGGCACCAAAATAAGTTTTGTTTATTCTGTCCAGAGACAACAACAGTGCTGTCTGAGAAATGCCTTTTGGACAAAAAGGGCACATTTAGTCTGAAACTAGTTATGATGTGCTGGCTGTAAGCGTTCCTGCTTATTAGTAGAACCCTGTGAGCTCAGGCTGTGAATCATGAACACATGATGTTATTCTGAGGCTTGCACATCCCATAAACCTCCTCTGTCCTGTTTCCACTGCAGTGACAGTCCACACTGTGAGCCCCCCCTTGTGGAAGAGCCGGCGCCCGACACTGTCTGTGTGGGCCAAAACAGCGAGGATGGTGCGTCACACATTCAGTCAAACTAGAGTCCTTCTACCGCTAAGTTCATGAGATAACATCCTGCTTTGTGCTGTTGACTGCTGATATTAACCTTTTATTACAGCTGACATATTGCTTCCAGTAACCTTTTTACAAGGCTTTTTTTTTTTTTTTTTTGTAGCTGCTCGGCTATTTTAACAATCATGCAATCACAAAATGCAACTGCACTAACCTGCCACGCTCTAATTAGCTTCCTCTCTCCTCCATCTCTCTTTTCTCCCTCATCTGATGCTGCACCCCACTTCTGCCACTTCCTGTCTCCGTTTTGCCAATCTCTGAATCTCAGGCTCCTTGGCTGTTTCAGAGTCTGAACCGATTGAAGCCATTGCTCGGTTCGACTACACCGGCCGAACCAATCGAGAGCTGTCTTTCAAAAAGGGCGCCTCTCTGCTCCTGTACCAGCGGGCCTCTGATGACTGGTGGGAGGGACGCCACAATGGAGTGGATGGGCTGGTGCCACACCAGTACATCGTTGTTCAGGACATGTAAGATAAAAGAAAACTTGACTTTAGTGTTGCCGTTATATTTTTCAACTGAAGATTTGAAATGTATGAATTTATTTTTACAAAGCTGTATGAAAAACCTAAGCGGGAAAGATGTCGCTCGTTGACCAAAAGTCCGCCCTTTGTTAAGGAAGATGATCTGCTGTGATCTACAAAGAGCAAATTGCTTTCCCTCGAAACTTACCCTGAGCAGCTGGAGTGGTTTGTTTCATGAGAATTTGTTCAGTTTGTTCAATACCGACCAAGTTGTTTCTTAATTTAGATGCCCATCTTTGTAGTTAGTTAGTCATTAGTATCAAACAAAAGCTATGTAACATATTTCAGAATGATCATGTGATATTTGAAAAAAATGTCACGTTAAAAGGACAAAAACCGAGCATTTAAACGTACAATCAAGTTGATGTTTTAGCTGTGGTTGATGTTTGTAGAACATTGTCGTGACAAATGCCATCAGGACTATCATTTGTTTTAAAAAACTCAGTCAAATGCAGCAGAAGAGCCCCCTCAGTCACTACTGTCCAATTATGCCTGTTTAGAACAGAGGTAAAACTTAATATAGTAGTAACAAAACGACTCTAAAGTAAGCGTCTCCTGTCAAACATATGACCAATGTTTCATTGTTGATCTCTCAACTGTTTGCTGTAACATAAAGACACATTAATCATGAGCAAACTATTAATGGATCGTTTCAGGTCTGATTTGGGACGTGGAAGTCCAAAGCCCGATGTGGACAGCAGGGATCTGCTGGAGGAGAGGGTGTCCACTCGAGGCAGTGCCGCTTCTCCCACTGGAGCTCATGTGGCGGATATCTATCTGGCCAACCTTAACAAGTGTGTTCTATGTGCAGATATCATCTCACGGCATGTCGCTGAGTTCCAGTTAAAAGTCTTGTTCCAAGTCAGATTGGTGTTGTCTTTAAACCACCGGCATGCGCTCTAGACACAGCGACACGTGAGCTAATAGAAATATTGAACCGAAACATTTTGTCCTCGCTCAGGATGAGGAGACGGCCGGAGCCCGGGAACATAAGGAGAACATTCCGCTCGGACAGTGACGGCACAAGTCCAGGAGCCAGCAGCAGTGGGACGGGAGGCGTGAGGACGGCCTCCCTCCCCGTTGGAGGGGCTCTGGTCAAAGACACGGGAGACAAGCGGCCGGTCAGCGCTCACAGCATCCTCAACTCGGTCACTCGCCACTCCTCGCTCAAGACAAAGGTGCTTAACCACAAGTACCCTGATCTGCATTGGGTTTGTACGAATAAAAACGGCCTGTCGTTGCATTCGGGAGATGTTTGATGAAGCCACTGTTTAATTCAGGTGGAGAGTCCACAGCTACGGAAGACCACCTCAGCGGGGCGCTCCAAGAGCTTCAGTAACCACAGACCACTGGACCCCGAGCTCATAGCCCAGGTGGAGCACAGCTCACAGGTGCTTCATCACTACAGGGCTGCCTGCTTTGTGTGTGTGTGTGTGTGTGTGTGTGTGTGTATGTGTGTGTGTGCTGACCTCATTCTTGGCCCCTGTGTTGCAGGACATTCAGGACTCGGCCCTGACCGAGCTCAGTAAGCTGGAACGTCAGAGCGCCTCCAAACACACACACGCCCCCGACGTGGTCCTGGACACACTGGAGCAGCTGAAAAGCGTAGGCGGAGGAGGAGGAGGAGGAGGAGGAGGAGCGTCGGAGCCCTCCAGTCCGCTCCACACCCGCCTGCTGCGGGACCCCGAGGGGGGCTCCTCGCACGGCCACCCGCTCCAGCGCAGCGCCTCGTCGGCCAGCGACGTGCCGTCCTCCTTCCGGCCCGCCCGCAGCCAGCCCCGCAGCCCCCTGCCCTCCGCCACCTCCCCCTCCTTGTCCACCTCTCTCTCCTCGTCCGTGCCCTCCTTCAGAGAGCTGCGCCCCCCGGCCACAAGACCAAAGCCGGTGGTGTTCCCCAAAGGTGGCGGGGGGAGCAGCAGTCCAGCAATGGGCTCCCCAACGTCCACCGTTCCCCCAACACCTCCCACTCCACCGGCCAGCCACACGCATTCTCTCTCCCACACCCCTCCTCCTCCGCCGCCACCTCAATCTAACGACAAATCTTGCCCGGCTTAAGTTCACTGAATCTGAACGGCAAATATTACTCTTAAAAAAAGTCTTAAGATTCTTAAAACTCTTCCCTCAGATGCCAGAAGCACTTTGAGTTTCACACAGAGCCCCTAACTCTCTACTCGCATGTAGCAGTCACTTCTCGGTGTCCAGACAAGTTCATAAAATACAGTTTTTCTCTCTGGAGTATGTCAAGAGCCTGCCCTCTCCTGGCAACTCTGCTTTAGTACAGAAAAAGGGAAAACTTAACCTTTCCAGCAAACTCCTTTCTCGTGCCGCCACAGGGATTCTTAAGTTTGTAAGATTTTTCAAATCAATGAGAAGGGAGCGGGACTCAGGGTGGACACCTAGAAATCTGCAGCCCTGGAGCAAACAAACACTCGTTTGTGGTGTATGAAATTGTGTTTGAGTGGGTGTGCAAGAGTGTTACTTGCCTTTACACACAGATCCACGTGAGGAACAAAAAGCACTGCTTGATTTTGTATTTTAGACATGACAGGGTTTTTTTTTTTCCCTCGCTTTCTTTTTAATGACCCCATGACTAGCAGAACAGAGGGGAGCTTTTGATTTCTGAGAATAGACTGTGAACAGCTAAGCTCTCTCTTTGTAGAAATAAAACACTGACTTGCTGCTTCAGAAGCGGTAGACTGGAGGTGAGGGTAAATTTTGGGATGAAAGGAAGCAAAACTGGGCCAAATATCAGTGTAAGTCATGTGATCAAGAGCTTTACTTTATCTCTTCCTCCAGTGTTTGATACGTTTTGTGAGTTTGTTTTTTTAAATGGCTGTTTAGTGTTAGTGACACAGCAGGAGCATAGTGTAACATGTACCAAACTTGGCCAACAGTATTTGTAACTCCACATAGAGCAATAAAAACTATCAAAGCTGGTAAGTTGTGGCATTATGCTGCTTTTCTCCTGCAGCTCTGAAACCCAGCATTTTTATACTATAAGTTGGACTGTACACACCCACGGGCACATTTTTCTCCAAATGTGTGTGTGTGATGGTGTTTTGTGGCAGCTAAACGCCTTTCAGGTTTTTCCATGCATGCTGGGGCAGTACACAGCAGCCACCACAGCAAGCTGGCCGATCGCATCAGTCTGTGTCTGTAGTACCATCTACAAAACAAACCCACACAGTTACATCTTGCTCCTTTTAACTCTATAAATCATTATTAACAGTAAAAAAAAAAAAAGGGTTTGGTGATTCTAATACTGTATATGTATATTTAGTCATTACAATGATAACTGGAAGCATGCAGCTGAGGATCCTCCTGAGTGTGTGTAGATAAAAGCACAACCGACCACCTCATCTACTGCGTTCTTAAGCAAACCTTTCGTTTTTCTCTGCAGTTTTCCAGTAAATGACCACGATCTCTCAGAGTACAATATGGACTGTTGCATCTGTCTGCGTGCATGTGTGTGTGTGCATGCATGGACAGAACGTATGCACGTACATCATCCAACTGCTACCTGGGCTTTAGAAATGGATGCCACCCTACGGCACTTCTCTGGGGAAACACAGGAAAATAATTCCCCAGTGTCCAGTAGCTGTAGTGCTGAAAGGAAATATGCACTGTACACTTGAGATTAGATTTTAAAAAAGCCTGCAGGGATACCTGAAATGCTGTCTTCAGTCTTTGGAAAAAGCCCAGTGACCGATCGGCTTTAATAAGGAAGATGAAAAACATTTTTCGCCCTTCGCTACGTTATATCTGGTGACGAATTAAGGAATATGTGAAGATTCTCACAAAACACTGACTGTAGAAGCGGGCACATGCCAGTCAAGGCAAACTGAAACTTATTATGTTTTACTTTCATGAAATATAAACTCGACTCACCTTACCGCTGTGTCTGATCATGTTTGCCCTTTTTCTAAAACCCTTTTCCCAAATATACAGCACACTCTGCATTCTTGTGAGGAACTGTAATTGTCAAGTTATTTTTTATTTTCTCTCTGTTTGTATTTTTTATCTCTGTATACTTTTTGTGCATACCTGTAATTGTGTTGCTCTTACCTCATTGTGACAACTGGAGGGGCTGTGTGTACTTGTGTGTGCTTGTGATGCAGAAACATTAACTCTCACATACAGACATGCATGTGGGTGGTTGGTGGTTTTGTCCCGGTTGTGGTGTCAAAAGCATCTGGGACCTTCTTTGATCTCACATCAATCATCGTGCACTTGAACAACTTGGCTTGCATGTGGACTAACTGTGTGTGGGGATGATATGTTGGAGTTGAATATTGTCAAATATGCATTTTTGTGTCAATTTGAAAACAGCTGAACTAAAAAACTAAAGAAAAAAAAGACTGTAAAAGACTGTATTGTCAGATCTATTTATAGTTGTCTCTGTATTACTGGAGAATCCTGTGTTCAGATGTACTTTGTATATACAATGTTGTACATTACAGAGGTACACTTTTTTGGTACAGTATTGTACAGTAATAGCAATAGTAGTTTAATCAAATAGGCCTTATATAATTCTATGTGTAGTTCTTGTAGTAGACCTGTTTTTTAATAAACAATGGCTTGCTATAATTATTTTTTATCTGTGTGTTCTGTTTGAAATATCCTCAATATCGACCTTAAATACCTTTTTCTTTACAGCATTTTTACTGCCCGCTTCATTCCGTTCTTGGTTGGAGTTGATGTGGAGCCTCTGCCAGCTTTCATGTGGCATGGACAGGATCAGAAATGGTCTCATTCACAATTATGGCCAATCTGAAAAACAAAAGTCAAAACACACAATATAGTTACTTCTTTATTTTTAGGTCACTGTCCCTGATGGCTTTGTCAAATTCCAGATTTGGGCCCTTTGCTGCATGTCTGCCTCTCTCTCTATCTCTTTTTACCTTGAAAAGAAAAAATATATTATTAGACTAAAAATCACTTCAACATCAACCACTGTATTTTCTTTCATTTATCAAAGTTAATAATATTAATAATGTAGATGTTATTGTTACCAACCATCTTAGAGTATAAGCTGAGGACATTTTTTGGAAACTCTAGATTAAAGGAATTTTTTTTTCAGGTGCTTTTTGATCAACAGGTCTTATATTTCTCTACACTTACCTCTAAATTTTTTCTCTGAAACATATATTAAAACTTTTACCAGGATAAAGTGCATATACACACTCTGATGCGTTTAGGGGTACAAAAAAAGCGGAAAAAGCCGCAAGTTCCCATTTCCGCCACAGAGAACAGTCCGCCCCTTTTGAAGCCAACACTTCCGCCTTCAAGCACGGCACTTATGAGCTGTTTTAGATCCGCCACAGAAACTGAGAGGAGTTGGGACTGTTGTATGTGTCGGGTTTTTTTTCATGACCAGCTCTGACACAGAGCAGCTAGATGTCAGTGCGGAGGGTAACGTTTGTTTTTCCTGTCATGTTAGCTTTACCGTAAACGCAGCAGTGACAGTCGCTGACAGTAACAGTCGTATAAACTTCGTACTGGGAAGGACGCATTATTGCTAAACTGACTTCAGGTAAGCTAAAATAAACTTAATTCAGTTGAAAAAACCTTTGGATTTCGCTACTGACTTTTAAATAACTCACCGAGCTAAAAATAGACAACTAGTTTGACCTAATTAATTAACATGTCAGACTTATTAAGAATTAACAAGTGTTAGACACCTTGTTTACAGCTCAAGAGCATCCTTATGACTTTATTGATTGTTTTTTGTCTCAGTGAATAGATGCATCGCAGCATGTAGCTCCACTTTTTTGGGCTTTCATCACAAGTGATTCCACCTGCTTTGTCCTTCCAGCATGTCAGGGATGACCGCCAGCACCACAAACTACCTGTGGTCACTACAGGACGTCCTGGGTCAAGGGGCCACTGCCAGTGTCTACAAGGCACGCAACAAGGTAGGCTCTGAGGAGTGTGCGTCATCTCAATCACGTCTCTTAGGAAACTCCCGCACACAACTTCTGAAGTCTCGACCTGCTTTTTTTTTGGCTCAAAAGGCGATGGGTAGAGATAAGAGAAGGATGTGGCTGCGTTTGCTGACGCTCCGGCGTGTCAGCAAATGCAGCGGGTCTGTTTGAAGTGGTGGTGGATTACACTCTTGTGACGTGCCCTGTCTGACATATGTGGCAGAGGTCCGGTGAACTGGTGGCGGTGAAGGTGTTCAACGTTTTGAGCTACATCCGCCCCCATGATGTCCAAATGAGAGAGTTCGACATGCTCAGGAGGCTCAACCACAGCAACATCGTCAAGCTGTTTGCTGTGGAGGAGGTAAGACAACCACAACAGGAGCAAAACAAAGAGGCGACCACGACGCCTATCCCTGTACTTGATTTATTTCCAGACAACACCAGTATAACAGTTTGAAGTTTGCTAAAAGAACTTGGAAGTGTGAAAAAGTACCTGAACTTGACCCTGATCTCCCTCCATCCAGCTGAATTCTAAGCAGAAGGTGCTGGTGATGGAGTACTGTTCTGGAGGGAGTCTGCTCAACCTGCTCGAGGAGCCAGAAAATGCCTTCGGCCTGCCGGAGACGGAATACCTGACCGTGCTGCAGTGCATAGGTGAGTAAACGGAACACCGTCTCACGGCGTTGCTCACCTGTGGGTCCGCTGTATGCCGAATACAGCTTTGTGCTCTCTACAGTGCAGGGTATGAATCATCTGCGAGAAAACGGCGTGGTGCACCGGGACATCAAGCCCGGGAACATCATGCGTCAGGTCGGAGAGGACGGCAAATCGGTCTACAAGCTGACAGACTTTGGGGCAGCGAGAGAGCTGGAAGATGATGAGAAGTTCATGTCGATTTATGGAACGGAAGAGTACCTGGTAGGAGAGACTGCTTCTTTGTACTGTAGGAAATCTCATCAGAACCGTCACACCCAGGATCCATTGCTGCCCTTGTAAAAATGCACATGACATGAATGTAAACAGTCAATCACACCGCCTCAGATGTTTAAATGAATGTAAACAAACATCTATTCTGATCACCCATTTCTGAAAACCCCACTATTGTATAGTATGAGACTTTTCCCCAGCAAGTTCATTTTACTTTGCTTCATTTTCTACATTTTCTAAACTGGGAGTCCTCCACCGGTCTGCTGAGTGCATACTTTAACTTCACTAAACTTCAGTAAACATGAACTTGTCTGGGCTACATAGCACAGAAAACATTGACTGCTTTCTCTCAATCAGTCACTATGCTTCTGTACCATTTACCAGACATGCTTGTGTTTTTCTCCTGGGGCTGTCTGTGTGTGTGTGTGTGTGTGTATTTGAATGCAGCACCCAGACATGTACGAACGCGCTGTGCTGCGTAAACCTCATCAGAAATCCTACGGCGTGAGTGTGGACTTGTGGAGTATAGGGGTAACCTTGTACCATGCTGCCACTGGGAGACTTCCCTTCACGCCTTTTGAAGGACCCCGCAAGAACAAGCCCACCATGTAAGCCGATGCACGGGGGGACGCTGGTGTCGGTGGGGTTTCAGGGACAGCCTCCCAAACCTCCGCGTGCCTTGTGTGTTTTGCTGTGCAGGTACAAGATTACAACGGAGAAACCAATGGGAGCCGTAGCTGGCGTGCAGCGAGTGGAAGGCGGACCGATAGAGTGGAGCTACCACCTACCTCACAGCTGCCAACTCTCACAGTGTGTCATCTAACAAAAAAAGAAATAGTGAAGTGTGCTTTTCCAGTATTCTTTAACAAGAACAAGAATTTACTGAATTTCCACCCCTCTGTGTCATTTCCTGTCTTTCTGTGACTGGCTGCAGGGGTCTGAGGGTGTTGCTGGTCCCTGTCCTGGCCGGTATCATGGAGGCTGACCAGGAGAGGTGCTGGGGTTTCGACCAGTTCTTCACAGCCACCACAGACATCCTGCAGCGACAGCCCGTCCACCTCTTCTCCCTGCAGCAGGCGGCGGCCCACTGCGTCTACATACACCACTACAGCACGTACGTCTGCACACACACACAGTCTGTCACACCTGCAGCGCCCCGCAGATGTGACAGACACCATTTCCAGCACCGTTTATCCTGTCCACCAGCAACCATTAAGGATAGGTTTCTGCAACGGCTGCGAAATAACGGAGCATTAATGCCTAATGTGATAATGCCCGTGGAATTTGTAAAGAGCTCCAGATTGTATCTGCAGCCCTATAAGTGCTTACATAAAGACTTTTTCTCCTCCTTAATTTGATCTCGGCGGTGAAACTTAAATGGTGCAGTCACAAATCTTTTCCTAATTGGTCGTCATGATTCTGTGTGAGCAGCATAATTGCTATAAATGCTGTGTTTTGGGTAATATCTATGATCTGGTTGTATATTGGCCTTTGTGGGGGTTTTTTTCTCTTTCACTTTTCCCTCTGAAACAAAAATAAGGATGGATCTGATTTGGCTCCTAGCTTTGTATGACGACATATGTAAAAGGTTCGGCTTGGATGATGGCTTGAGCGGGTTCATTTACTTTATTTTCCGCCAAAAGTTAAACGTTTTCTGTTTCACGCCTCCAAATGACTCTGGCAGACACCTTTGCGGACTTCATGTCTAATTCAAGATGCCAAAAAAAAAAAGATTCTGTGCCACAAATGGTTTCTTCAAATGGTTTGAGGCTGACTCTAAAAAGCAAGTCACTTCCCAAAGCCAGGATCAACAGCCTGTTGAAATGTTCGCTTTAACACAGACAGTCTTGCTAACTACAGATCAGGCGTGAAATTAAAGCCACTGAGGGTTGAGGTGAATTAAGTCTCCCATCTTGATACAGCTCAGTGTGACACGGGCCGTTCTTTGACACCTGCAGACCAGCCGGTCCAGGAGCCTGCAGGGCCTACAGGGCAGGATTAGTGGCTTTGTGAGCTAACTGCAGGTTCTGCTCTGGATTTTTAGTATCATGAAGCTGCTTTACTTCTAATCGGGTTGTAGCAGCTTACACTGGAAAGCTAACCTGCTACAGGGGGTGGTAAGTTCAGAGATAATTGGTGTATGTATAAACACTGCCTATCCAGTCGGTTCTCTCTTTAAGTCAAACTGCTTTTGTGAGCAGATAGGAATACAACTACTTGGCCTAAAATAGTGGAAAATGATTACATTTAATGTAAATGTAATAAAAGAAGTCTGCACACTCACTAGTTTTAATAGAATACACCTGTGGTACTTTATATTCTTTTTAGACCCATTCAAACACCACCTCATGCCAACTCCACCTGTTTTATTGGACCTGGACAACAAGTCAAAAACATTGAATAAATAAATGAAGCTTTGTTTGCTGAAGTGAACTTTCTAGATAAAGGTATAGGATATACTGTCCTTCCTCTCCAACAGTGTGTCGGTGTTCTTGGAGGAGGTGGCGTCTCAGACTGGTATTGGCATCCAGCAGCAGCACCTGATGTACCTGGGCCATGAACTGCCCCTGGAGGGCAGCATGAAGGTGGTCAACCTCCCCAGTACATCATCTTCTCGGCCTCTAATTCTGCTGAGCTACGCGCCTGAAGCCCACACCAGCCTGCCTTTCAGAGAGCGTAAGAAAAACTAAGCTCCTCCATCTTTGTCGCACGCTGTGAACTTTCTTTTTTCATTTTCATTATCAATACGGGTCTATCAGTTACCTTTTATGCGCCTGACTGAATTTCAGTTTTTTTGTTTGATTTTTTTTTTTTTAGCTGAGACTCCCATCATCCCGTCCAGGTTTGACGTTTTGGCAGACTATAGTTTCTCCAAGGTACCGCTGCTCCGCTTGTTTTCTGACCTATGAGTACCAGAGGTTGGGTAAATTTGGTTGTTAACTTTGTGCCCCAGAAACATTAACCTTAGTCATTTCTGGGCTCCTTTCATTTGTAGGCAATTGTGGGTGTGGTCCACCAGTATCTGACGATTATACAGCTGCTTCACAAGCACAAAGAGCTGCTACTGGAGGGATACTACAGTTACATGTGAGGAAAAGCAGAAATGGATCAGTGACCTTACACCGAGTGGGAGGTTCTCACATTATTCTTGGATTTCAGGTGATAACCCTCCTCACCACTCCTCAGTGCTTCCTGTCTTTGCACTTTGTTGTTTCTTAGGTTGAAGCTGCGTGATGAGTGTAGAGAGGCCATGCACATTATTACAAAGATCTCCATTAGATTGCAGTCCTGCCTCAACACTCAACACAGGATTCATAAACTGTAAGTACATTATCTATTTTTTATGAATACTGCATAATCATTGTGTTTTGCGCGCTAAGCATTACAACTGACAGTAGAAGATTTTATTGGAGCCTTACTGATTGTTATAACCTAATTTTCCATTTGTACTGTTCTGGAGGATATTGCTTGTTGACTGATTCTGACCTAATAGAGCTCTAATTTTTAACCTGTGTTCTTTTTTTCTTTCTTATATGTGTGATGCCTCTCAGAGGCCTTTACTCCACAGAAAATCACAGCTCGGGGGATAGCAATCAAAAGCTGCTGCAGGCGAGTGCAACCCAGGGACTTAATCAGATATAAACCTACCAATGTCACGTCCAGAATTCCTCTGACCTGTTAAGAACAGTAGAACTACACTTTATTTAGAACAGAGCTGCAAACAGATCAAAGCAAGTGGATTTAAATCAACATCATTTTAGTTCATTTAAATGTTAACAATCCACAAATCTGTCACTGCTGCCTTCACAGCTGCATGAACACCTGCCCATTTACACAGCTGGAATCCAAGAGTTCCAAAAGAGGCTGAACCTCCTTCAGATAGAGCAGGCCAAGCTGGCCGAGACTCTGGCCAACGATAAGAGGTGGGAGAACATGCTCTCAAAGGCTCAAACTAAAGGTTTTTTGCTGGTTATAAGTTGCCCACTTTGCTCCCACAGCTGCCAGAAGATGGAGATGCTGCTGCAGAAGATAATGACAATTCATCAGCATTATCGAAAAGACCGACTTACCGGCAGTGAGCAACCGTCTCGTTATTGTTGAGTTCATGTACAAAAAAAAAGCAGCACTGCTGCTGGAACCTGAAGTAATAGTGGTGTGAATTCCCCCTAAATGAATGCATAGAGCCTGCACTGATAGCTCACGTGTGTTAATGAAAGTGTGCCAAAATCCAAATAAGTCAACATCAATCTGGTGTTTTTTGTTGCTTTGCTCTGTTGACTTTTCTTATGATTACCACAGAGTTGGCGTATAATGATGAGCAAATCCACAAGTTTGAGAAGTGAGTAGCAACCTTAGCTTTTGGATTTGTTTGCCCACACGGCTCGTGTCCCAGAGTGTGATGTGTCTCAGCTCCTGTGTAATCAGCTTTTCTCTCCACATCGCCAGGATCCACCTGTCATCCCACATTAAGAGAGTGAAATCTCTCTTCAGAGAGGAATGCGTGCAGAGATACAAAGATCTCTTGGCTTCAGCCAGGACATGGAGCAGGTCAGAGTCAACGCTCAAGTTGGACTTTTCAACTTTTCAACTCTAGAATTGTTCCTCAGTCATGATTAAAATGAGAGGATAGACGTTCGGCCATGTGGTCAACACATATGTGATGACTAGCATAGGCCAGAATATCCAGAATAATCTACCTTTCCTAACATACTATGTTGAACTCCTTCATTTTTCTTTTTTCTTTTGCTTTAAGTGTGGTGACACTCTTAGTTATGGCCAACAGCAGGATGTTTTTAAGCTGTATCTTTGATTTAGTTTTTTGTTATTTTTGTATTTGTAGCCTCATGCAAGAAATGCAGACCCGACTACAGGACTTCACCTCTTTCTCCTCAGACTTGTTTGGAGACTTGGAAATGAATGAGCAGCAGCAGACTAAGGTGGACATATTTGTTCATGGTTCTCATTGTGGTTTCCTTGTTTGAACCTTGTTACTTCCATCTGTGTAAAGAGCTGGTTTTCCTCTGTTTACGGCTTTCACAAACACACCGGCCGGCGTTCATGTGTGAGCTGCTGGTTTTGGATTACTCGTTTGGTGCAATAGATTTTTCTGAGACAGGATGTTAGTCATGTAATGCTTCTCAGTGAAGATGTAATGTCTTATCGGTCCTCCTCAGGCCATGGACAGAATCCTTCACACTCTGCAGTCTAAGAGAGAGGAACAGCCAGGAATAGCATCCAGGGACAAGGACCAGATGGTATCCAGGTGTGTGTGTGTGTATCCACTTGTTTTTGTTACCTCATTGTGTTTTCATGTTAAACATTTTCCACCCAGGCAATGGTTTCTATGACGACCTGTCTTGTGAATCTGTTGGGGTTTTAATAGGTTTCGGGGAAAAGTGTGATGGGGTGTTAGGTTAGGGGTTAATGCTCTGTAAGAAGAGGTTACAGCTAAGGTAAGGCTTTGCTTTAAGCTCAGGCTAAGATCAACAGATCTTAGTGTAGTGAGAAAGATGGCGTGTGTGTGTGTGGATAAAATGGTAATTTACCTGATGACAGATGTTGGCTTGTTGCAGGATGCACCATTTAAGGGGAGAAATGGAGATTTTGGTGCGAGAACTACAGTGTAACAACAGCATCATTGAGAGGTCAGTTGAGCAAACACCTTCCTGTCCTCATGTGTTCTCTGTTTAAACCCTTCCGTGGAATGGTATTGATTGTATTTCTTTGGTCCCGTAGTCTTGGGGCAGTTAACTCGGCAGCATCCCTGAAGCTGAATCCGAACAGGCCCTCCACACTGTGACATGGAATGCCACAACCCTGGATCTTACCTCAAAAATTCACATCTCTGATAATCATTTCATTT
Organism: Menidia menidia; assembly: GCA_907169785.1. NCBI lineage: Eukaryota > Metazoa > Chordata > Actinopteri > Atheriniformes > Atherinopsidae > Menidia > Menidia menidia. Next base: position 14,602,814 of record CAJRST010033334.1, on the reverse strand, counting down.
AAGTGCCATCGATGAACAATACGGTGGAACATCTTTTAAGAAACGACTGCAGTCTTTTATGCAAAGTGCATGCAGACTATCAATGAAAAAGCATTTTAGTTGGATGCTATGATGCACAGAGAGATGGGAGATGACTATTGATGGATTTTTATTCAGTGTTTGTGTGTGCTGGCTGAGTACAGCAGTTTAATGCCTTTAGCGATATTGGATTTTTTTAATGGGCTGCCATTATGATAAACTGAAACTAATTGAATGCATTTCCTGTTTTACCACAGAATAAGCACTGGCTTCTCCTGGGACTGTAAACTAGCATGCCATTTTTAAATCTTGGCTTGAAAGGTACAACTTGAAGAAGTAGTCAAATTCATGCCAATTCATTTTTAAATGCAATACAAGTTTTAATCCAGTTAAATCAAACCAAATTTTAAATCAGTCCAATTCATACAGAACCTCCTCAAAAAGGAAAAGATTAGCTAAGGAAACCAACACATTGCTTTTAAGGTTCTCTTCAATTCAGTCTTCCATCCTGAGCTGAACAGGAAGAAAGCTCTTTGAGAAGCAGACTCAGGAAGAGTGGCCATCTCCCCCCAGCCCCTGGGGGTCGAGAGGGCAGGAAAAGGGGCACAGCAAGCAGCCCAACAACAGGTCAGGGATGGCTGCTGAGTAAGAGAAGCACCAACTTAGCCTTCAACGGACTCTTGCTGAAATACTTCGGAAATTAAAGTTCCCGCCCGTGACTGTTACTTGGGATTATAGGAAGACTCATTTTTTTCTTTTGTACTTTTTAAAAGGTTTTGGTTGCAAATAAACATATAATAAGTGATCATTTAAAATACAAACTTATTTTAAATGTCTTGAATAAAAAGACTTTTGGACTTCAAAAGCATTATTTTTCTAATTAACACTACGAATCTTTAAGATCTTGAGTACACAAAATATGACAAACATAACCCTAAGGCCTAATCCTAGAGATACTACCTACAACTACAAGCAAAAATTGTCCCCTCCACATTTTTTTACCATGGAATTTCTTTCAAAATAGAGGAAGCACAATTGGGGAAACCCTGTCCATAGCACAGTAGGTTTTCTTCCACAGAACTGTAATGGGCTAAAATAGAAAAATAGCATTCCAGTATGACATTACCCAGAGAGGTCCTGGGGAAGTCCCCTACATAATGAATGTATAAGGTTCATATATACACATACATATACATGCTTTTTTAACATAATTGTCACTTTCACATCTTTGCCTTTACTTGAGATTTAACATGTTGACTTTTGACAGTGAACATCCGGGCTGTCCTGTTTAGGTTTACTCCTGGTGTTTTTCTGTCAGGAAAACATACAGTGATGTAAAAGCAAATAGCGAAGCTCTTAAAAACCAAAACGTGAGGCATTGTGACATGCAGAGCTGAAAGTGAAAGCATTCCCCTGAGACGTGGGTGTCGGTGGACTTTCTCAGCTTAGTCAGGGGGGTAAACTCAACTGACTTAGTGGTTTTTTTCGTAAGTCATATGACCTGCTTTTGGCAAACTGGAAAGTCTGATATTTTCTGTGGCCCACACAAACAAGTGTGACATTGTTGTTGGTTTCACACTGAAACTCACTGCTGCCTCTTCACGCTGAAATGTCAGTGAAGTCCACAAGGTGAACAACAGGCCCTTTAACCTTTGATGAACTATAATGTTGACAGGGCATGTCCTGTTTAAGCGGGCCATCCTCACATTTTACGTATTATACTTCATAATCCAGACTCTGTTATCCCTCCACTTTGATGTGATTTTTGTTTCTTGGTTTATTCTCTCTTTGTAATCTGGTAACAGCGATATTTAGCCTTTGCTAAACCCCGGTTTACAGTTAGTCAAAAACCTGAACGCCCTCTTGTGAAGAGCTCCTAATAATAATTCGCATAAAGCCAAACCGCACTGCTGGAAGCTCGAGGATTAGCGCGCGCTCCCGGCTCGTTAACGCGGTGCGCGCTCGCGACATTTAAAGCTGTTGATCCCCCCCCTGCGTCATCACTACTACACGTTTGTCGCGGGGCGGGAGTTGAGTTTACAGTCGGGGCACGGAGTTGAAAACACGAGCGGCGACACGCTCTTGGAAAGTGCCAAACGCGCAGGCTGTCGGAGGGGGTCAGCGGAATAATGGCGTCAGTGAGTTTCGTGGGCCAGCAGCCCGGTCCGCACCGGCTGGACTCAGCAGCGGAACAGCAAATCCTGCTCCTCAAGCTGTCCAGCAGCAAGAAGAAACCCACCCAGAGGAAGCTGTCCTGGGAGAGGATGCTGACCGTCAGGAGCGGTGCAGAGTCCGGTCCGGCCGTTTCTAAGGAGGACTCGCCAACCCATCCCAGGTCTCCCGGACCGGCCGGAGGACCGGTGGCCGGAGGAGGGACGGTCCCCGGGGAGGGATGCGGGGCCCCGGCCGCCCCCCAACGGCCACGTAGCGCCAACCTGGACGGAATGGATGCCCAGCAGGGGGTCACCGCTGGGACACAGGAAAGTCAAAGCGGCTGTGACTCCGGCCGGACGGGCGACTCGTCGGCCGGACCAGCTCCGGTCCGGCACAGGCGTTCGCTCCGGCACCACCGGGACGCGCCCCGCGGGAGACGGGACTCCCGGAACGGGGACGACCGGCCGCCCCCCGCCGGGGAGCGCAGCGGCCCGCCCCTGGAGCGGCTGACGCAGGGCAGGACCGGAGTGGTCAAGCTGGCCCGGACCGAGCCCCACCGCAGGGAGGCCTGGTCCATCTTCCCCCGGGAGATGGACCCGCGGGTGAGGAGCGAGAAGGGAGAGGGCCACCGGTTCCGGAGCCAGCCGGTGAAGCAGGACTGGTGCGACGCCTGCAGCCGGCTGATCACGGCGCATGTGCTCAAGTGTCAAAGTAAGTGACCCACAGATGCACCTCCATCCAACCCTGCATCCGTCTCTGTTTTTATCTCCCCTCATGCATGGGCTGCATTAGATCCCTTTACCCGCATTAAATCATTGGAGAGAAAGGGTGCTAAACCTTTTCCACTCCGGTGCAAAACACGGAGCATGTGTCTTTGTCAGGGAGCCAGCGTGACATGGAAGGATATTTTCAATCATTTTTTTCTCCCCCAGACGCGACCAAAATCCTTCCAGGGAAAGCCACTTATCTTGTCCTCCCAGCTTCGACTTCCAGAGTTCAAATTCTGTGAAAATGCTACCATAAGAAGGATAGTGGGAATCACAGAGCCTCAGCGGGGGCATGGAGCTGTGCCCACCATAGCCAGAAAATATTAAAAGGGATAAATATGTCTGATGGGGGGAGGGAGGACAAAGCTGTTCTCTGATGACCTGTGTAAGAGTGGGACTCTGTGACCAACCAGTTTTGTACTAATCAAAATAATAATACATTTATATAGCTGATTTATGTTCAGTTTACTTCACACTACTACTTCAGTTGGTCTCTTTCTGTGCACAAACTGTGGAATACCCCTGTAAATCCCACCCACAGGCAGGTTAATCTTGCTTTCATTTTCACTAGTCATTGTGCTTAAATGTCTTTCTGGGAACCACACCTGACATACTGAGGTTCCCTCACCCTCAAATGACTTCACTCCCACCCACACAGCTTCAAGGCAAAGAAAGGTAACAGGAAGGAAAGCTCAAATGCAGAGAAAACGTCCATTTGTGCGTCTGTGTTTAATCTAGCCATGTTGACACGCACACACACACACACAGGGGTGTTTTTTTCCAGAGACACTAAGTGCAACCTGAAGAGCCCTTGTGAGCCTCGGTCTGCACGTAGAGTCCATGCAGGCTGTGTTTGTGTGCGTTTCATGAGGGCTTGCGGCTGCTGAGCTGGCGTTGTGTCAGCGGCACCGTCATGGCGAGGCTGCGGCTCCTCGGCAGTGTGGGATAAAGCCGATGATGAGGGAAGGACTGAAGGTGAAAGCAGTGAGGGGGAGAGGAAAAATGGCAGCGGGGTAAGGACGGTGCGAGATGAGGGTCGTTGTATCCCGGAATAAAGGGCACGTTGTTGTTCGGGTGATAGAGACGAGGAGAGACGAAGATCTGTACGCAGCCTGCGACGTGAAAGCCAGCAGGGGTGAGGGATGGGGGAGAAGGAGCACAAGTTAGTCCAGCACTGCAGAGCTTGTCTGATTTAGTGTGCTATCAGCAAGGGCTCACTGGAGCGAGGGTAAAGACTACTGGAGCACTACTCACACACACACAGAAACACACACACACACACACAAAGAAACACACTGACTTGTAGTTTCCTTATAGCCCTGGCAGTTCACTAAGTTTTTTTTTAAAAATACTACTCAGCAGAGTCTTAATGGATCCAACTTTTTTTTTATCTTGACTTGTGTTTTTTATTGCCGACAGCTGTCTTCTGTAGCAAACCTCCATTTATTCTCTCAAAGCTACAGACTTGAAGACAGTCACAAAACTCATTAGAAAATACAAAGATGGGCATGTCAAGGTATTTTCAGCTTTGAAAAAAAAACACAAAAGTAACCAAAACAGCCAAAATAGAAACTGCAGGCATGCACCCGAGATTGTCTTTCAACTGTACACCCAGCAAATGACAGGGAATAAGAGCCGGAGGCCTTCCAACCATAAACAACCATCACGCTGATTCTCTGTCTCCTTGCTTCGCTCTTTCTTCCTTTCATGATTTATCATCCTCCCTCAATCTGTGTTGGATTTGTTGCGTATGAAGCCTATAGAAAGAGCTACTCCGAGCGTCCCCCGGGAGAGTTTCGGGCTTGCCCTGCAGAGGAATCTGTCAGTCTAACCTCAGCTCCCAGCCTCGTCGTCTGCTGCTCTGTTGTTACAGAGTCCTCTGTTGGTTTTCATCTGTGTTTGTGTGTGTTTTTTTTTCCTTCTCATATTTTCTCTTTATTACTCATCTTGGGAGTTCAGTCGGAGCCTCTTATGTGGCGCAGCTTTCCCACTCCATTTGCACAAAGACGCTGAACAAATATACAAGCCATTTGTCATATCATATATACAACAGAGCGTAAAATAGTTAAATGTTTTTAGGCTATCTGATATGTGGAACAATCTGAACAGCTGTCCAACGTGTGCTGTACAGATGTTTTTGTATAAAAAAAGTCCATATCATATTGTGTTAGTGGGAATACATAATACATTGTGTGCACAAATAGATGACAGATAGTGTAGCTCAACATGCTATAAACTGCACATTTATTCATCTTTTTTCTATGCTTTGGTTGGTTCATGTTGATGGTCAGTTTATTATTTATGTTGTGTGATTTGCTTGTCAGGGTTTTATTTTTTCCTGGTTTGAAAGTGGGAATGGTTTTGGATGTTTGGCAGGCAGGGATTGGTATGTCAACCTCCTTAATCCCAGCTCTCACCGTCTCCAGCCAAGGATTATGCAGTATCCCGGGAGTGGAGTTGTGGAGATTACAGACAGACAGAGTCAGATGTCAGATTAATATTTAATTAAACGCTTTAGGGGACTCCTGCTGCTGTGGCACTACAGCTCAGTCTGACTGCATTTGGCGGTCTCGTCTCTTCAGATCTTTGTTAAACAAGGAGGCACGTGTCCCATTCTCAGCTCTACTTTGAACGGTTCCCATTTTATCGTTGTGTTAATGATCTGAACAGCAGGTGAAGACGTTATACAGGCAAACTGTCAAGTCTTGTAGTGAACAAGCAAACAGATATGTTGACATGGAATTAGAAGTTATGTGTTGTTTTTTCAAGCATTCGATTTTTGTTGACATAAAATTAAGCACATCTGCATTTTGACAAATGGTTGCTGATATATTTGGCTTTATTTTAATTATGCTGGACACAACATTGCGGTGGACATGTTTTTGTTTTGGAAGGAGAGTTTTTTATTGAATTTTGGTCATGCAAAATACTCCTGACTGGGCAGTGTTGAACCTGCTTAAGAGAGCAGTCAGAGAGCTCATTCATTGGAGGTTCAGAGGTGTCCCCCTGGGCTGAGCTAAAGGCTACTCAGATAAGCAAATATCTTGCCAAATAAAACACCTCGGCCACAGGGACTATTTTTTCCAGCCCTTTGAGCTATATTCTAGGTATTCAGACACCAACGGTGATGCGATGAACACTGACATAACATGCTGTTTCAGCCACAGCTGCTCTCAAACGTAGATGTAGATATCCATCAGATATCCATCAGATAAGATGTGTGCCTGCTGATGCTCGTGCTTCAGCAGGCACACATTTTTTGGTGGTGTTATTTTAGATGGAGAAAATGTGCTCCTTTAGCCCTGTTTTGGGAAGCTTTTATCTTCATTTTAGCCAGGAAATGCTCTTTAAACTGAGAGTATCCTCCCATGAAATATTTCTTTAAAAACATTTTTCATCAATCGATTACAACATGAATATTTTCTTTACTCAATGATACATTTGACATTCCCCTAAACAAAATATGGGTGTAAATAGTATATTTGACAGGCAGAATCATCAGTTTGTTCTTGTTCATGCATGTACTTAATCTTATGTATGTACTTTACCCTCCCTACCAAATAGAATATTCCGGCTCTCTGAGCTTTGAACCAAAACATGAATGCCTTAGATGTCATGGCTGATCAAAACCCAGTTTCACAACAAGCAAAGCACAAGCATCCACATGTGCATCCCTGAATTCTTCTGCCAAATGTGCACAGGCACGCGTGTTTTGTGGATCGTCATGGTAATCCTCTTCGTTTACAGATCATGACATTCCTGTTGTCTCTTTCGGGAATAGGACCTACGATTTCCTTGGACTCTATCTCTTTCCGATCCCACCTGGTCTCCACAGTACAGACCTCGTATCAGGAACCTTCTCAGACATTTCACACGCCCTCTGCCAAAGCCCATTCACACTGTAATAAGAAACATTATGTGAAATAGCTCTTAACCTTCGTGTTCCAACACTCAGCTGCTGCCACTCCTGCCAGACCTAAAATGAAATTGACCTAAGGCAAAACATTTTTTCAGAGTTTGTGTCTTTAGTCAAAATTGGTTGCATAATACTCCTTTTTAACTGTGTTATATCATTATGTTGCCACCATGAAGCTTAAAGTGATGTAGGGCCTGCGGATATTTGGCTCTTTGTCTTCTTCCTGAAAAGACTTGAATGCTTTCGGTCTCTCTTCGTGTGCATCTGCCCTCTGCTGTTTGCACGACACAACAGTGAGGGTTTTCAGGCAGGCTATATTTAGGTCGCCCTTGGTGGGTTCCGATCAGAGGACTGCAGACCCAGACTTGGTCACGGCAGAACAACTCTCCTAAGGAGATGTCGGTGTAGGACCGGGTTGGTTAGAGAGTTTGGGCTGTAAAGAAATCTTGAACTGTTAAATGAGAAAAATGGCTACCTCAGAGAAAAAAACAAAATAATTTCTGACGATTATGTCACATGCCTGAGAGTGATACTGGTGAGCCCGTTCGGTGCCTGAAATCTCTTCCGTTTTAGAAGTAGGGCATGTAAAGATCTCCTTGTGGCTCTCCATCTCTCTGTATCACAGTGCATATTCATAACCAATGCGCTGCACGTCATCCCGTCCCACACGTCCAAACACAAACACGTAGGCTTGGAGCAATATGTGCACTTCACACTGACAGGATACGCCACCGTTTGGGGGTAAGAGCGTGTGGCTGACTCAACTCCCCTCAGCCAGGCTGTGGAGTTTTTTGCTGCAAGACGATGGAGAAGAGGAAGCAGGCAGAAGGCAGCGTCAGAAAGCAGCTCTGCAGTGCTCCGGGATGTCTTTAGTCTTCTGAGTAAAGACGTCCTCAGCCACTGAGTGAAAGTCAACCACTGGGGGGGGGGGGGGGAGGAAAATGTCCCGTTGCAGGTAAAAGAGCGAGAGGCAGTACTGGAAAAGCCGGGACGCCGGTTGTGTTTGGGGGGTGTGTGTCTCTTTAAGCAGGCTGGCTGCTACTGCAGAGTGTGTGGGTGCTGCAGTAGACAGAGAGAGGGTGAGGGAGCAGTGGGAACGGAGACGGTAGGACGGCAAAAAGGAGTAAGTCAGACCGCAGATTTTCAGGTCTCATGTGCGCTTTCTGAGGTGTGAGGGGGGACCGCTCGGGCTCGGGCGGAGGAGACGAGAGTGAGGGGAGTGGAAAGGTGAGCATCGGGGAGCGTTGAGGAGATCAGGTGGAGGGGTGGCAGAGCGTGTGGAGAGGGGGCTGTTTATTCGGAGCGTGGCACCGGTGGCAGAGTGGCTACGCTGGGATGGCAGAGGGGGGCAGTGGGGGGGCTGGCGCTGGGGCAGCCCACAGAGGGACAGGGGAGGCCGCGGGCAGGACAGGAGGTCCAGCGAGGGCTACACGGCGCCTGCCGGATGGTTCCGCCATGCTCCATCCATGGCACAGGTAGCAGCGCTCCAAGCCGGAAAGGAGGAGGAGAGGGAGGGTCCCGGGGTAGGGGTAGGGGTAGGGTCAAGGGGAGTCGAAAGGGTGGGCAGATCATTTCTGGGCCAGGTGTCGCTGTGCCTGGAGGAGGTCAGGGGTGAGTCGGAGGGGGAAGTGGGCAGCGCCTGCTTCGGGCACGTGTCCAGGAGGCTGGGCCGGCTGCTCAAGAGGCTGCCCAAGTCTCGCTCCTGGAGCGACAGCCTGCGGATCCTCCGCCGATCGTCCTCCAACGGATCTCTTCTTAACACCCCAGGTATGAAGGTGCCAATGGGAATGTGCACAAAACTGGAATTTAAAAGCTAGAAATTTAGCCAAACAAATGACTACGGGTAAATAAAAAGAGGAATCAGCAATGTAAAATGATGATGAGTGGACAGGTTAAACTGGGTGGGCCTCAAATGCTGGCTGTAGGCCAAACTATTTGTGTATTGTGTGCACCACTCTGTCAATCTTTGAACTGCAATGCCCCCGTCCCTTTTAGCCATTGTCTCTGTCACCTATTAGCTAAGCCATCCCCCCTGCTTTTGTGTACGAGCGTATGGTGTCTGTTGGTGTAAAACTGTGTGATTTAACCACGAGGGCAGCAGCTTCTGATTGATCGTAAATAGCAGAACAGTGTGGTAAACAGGTCAGATGAAAGCAGTCGCAGTCTCTTTCTTGCCCCAGAAAGACGTCATGCACACAGATACATGCAGAAACAGCGCTGGCTCCTTTCAGAAAATCGTATCCAAGCAGTGCATTAAGATATTGACTTTCTTATTTCTATCAGAAATTTGAGATACCAGTGAGTCCTGCCGGAGGCTGCATGCCATTGATTTTTCCCATGTTTTCTCCAAATAAAGTGCTGGCTAATGCCTTTTTTCAGGGGCTGATGAATACATAATGTAACATTAGCACAAAGTGTGGCCGGGGTGAAAAGAGGCAGGGAGCAAAAGGGCTGGATGCTGCAGATTCATTGATTCGTTCCCAAAGAGGGACTGACAGCCCGGTTTTAAAAAAACAGATGTGGATCTGGCTCTTTCATGTGTGTGAGTGTGTCCTCCTGTTTAAGCTTGATAAGGCCTGACCAAACATGACTCAGGGAGCACTTAATCAACCCCCCCCCCACCCTTCTCCACCTGAATGACGTCATGCTGCAGCCTTTAAAGCTTGAGAACCGGCCTCTCCAGTGCAGGAAGCTGCAGACTGATGACGACTATTTTTAGATGGTGTTCCCTGTGAGGAAACCTAATTAAGCCTTGTAAGAATAAACTGTCCCAAATTGGATTCCTTGGTTCTTAACTTAATCTGTTTTCTGACGAAGATACCTTGGATTATCGCCGAATGTCCGAGAAATTTTCTTAAACTAAGAAGCTTGCTGACAGAATTCCAAAGTTTGGTCATGGGAAGGATGGGGTGTAACAGGACAGAACTTTTACTGGTGCATGTTCGGGCCCATATTGTTTCAGGTGAAAGGTTTTGTCACTAGGCCTGGATAATATTTCAGGTATTCTTCTGCCATTGGCTAACCCTTTGTACCTAGCACTTCTCAGCATGTGGAGGAAGTCAAAAGCTCTTAAGTGAGAGAAAGTAATCCCGGTTATCTCATCAGCGTCGGGCTTGGAGACTGGCTAGTTAAAGCAAAAGCCCGCCCAACACTTTAAGGACAGGCGCTTTGAAGGATGCGATTTACCAAGCCGAAAGAGTCATGCTGCCAACAATAAATGATGCCGGTGGGATGGCAAAGTGCAGGGGTTCTCTGTAGTGGTACTCCGGTTTCCTCCCGCAGGCTAAAGGCATGCAGGGTAAGCTAAGCGGTGACTGAGGGTGTGAGTGGCTGTTAGGTACTGGTGCTGTGTACACCAGTACAGCACCTGTCTCCACCTGCCTGCCGGGATAGGCTGCTTTCCCTCACAGCCCCAAACCAGAGAAATAGACAGATAGAACCATGGATGGACTGTATTATGTGAAGTGTACAATCCAGAATCGGATTTTAGTTATCTCATTCGTTTCTGTTTATTGTCTATCGGATTTCGCCTCTACAATTAAATGGAAGTGTGGCACTAACCAGTTTAATCACTCAATATTGATTAGAAACTACGTGAAAAAGAAAAAGGCAGGCTTTTGTTGTGAACTTTTCAGAGGTTTGTTTGAGTTTTTTACTGTGATGCTGATGTTGCATTTTGATTTTCTGGGGTGTGTGTGTGGAGGGGGGGGGGGGCACTGAATAGATCTAAAACTCAGTACAAATCATTAGTGTTCTGGATGTTCTTAGAGCCTCTATCTGTATTTGTACAAAGCAATCTGTCACAAATCGGGTTTCGGCTTCAAAATCCTTTTGTAATTGTTCAGTTAATTTTAATTACAGAGAGAAGGATCGACCCTTCCAATGCAGATAAACCTCAGTACCGAAAATGGCATCGCTCATTGGACATTTTGCACAAGTAAACACAGATGTCGAAGTGAAGGGGGGCAGATTTTATGTAGCTTTGGGATTAGACTTGTTCAGTCTGCCATGTCTGGTGGGTCATCATATGAATTGATAATCCTGTAATTATGTGTGTGTTTGTGTATGTGTGTGTGTCTGTGTGTGTGTGTGTGTGTGTGTGTGTTCATTCCTGGGGAGAACTGGATAGAACACAAAATTCATGAAAATGGAACAAGTGGGATATTTCAATTTTTAATGTGCTGATTGACAGGAAACTGCGGATTGGGTAGCATGGTGTGTTTTAGTGTGTAATCCACACACACAGGAGCATGAATAATTGCTATAAATCAGCTGTGATGGGATCAGACTAGCTAAAGCCCCCCAAAGACCTCAAAGCTGCTTTCAAGTCTGTCTTAGACCCGCAGAGCTCATTTAAGGTTCATTAGAGACCGTGTTAATATCCTAACCCCGCACTCCCTCCATCCTGGACCAGACATGAATTCAATGTATGCCCCCCTGCTGTCCCTCATTTCTATCTGCTGCCATACAGACATCCTCCATGACCCGAGAAAGACACTTCTAATCTGTATTTTTACCCTCCACTCCCAATCCCACACCCACTGTCTCACAGAAATAACAACCACCCTCATCCCCTATCTTAAAATTCCAGTCTTTGTCTAATTTTTGATTACAAGCAGGAATTACTTGTATGAACCAGAAGTGAGAAAAAAAAAATTCTTGAGATTGAAGGGAGTGGAGAGGGAAAAACCCCCCAAAACATAGATTATAAAGTCTAAAAGTGAGGAGCAGTGTCCCAGAGAGCTCCATCTTTCCTGTCTGGACTCTGCAGCCGGGGTTATCGACCTGTGCAACAGTGGAAGTTAACACAGCCACTACAAATAGATCTTTACATACTGTTTATGTGAGCTCTCTCATCCTCTCCACAGCACTGACACTGAAGTACAAGGCAGTGTCTGTCGTCATTTTCCCCTCCCCATTTTCCTCCTGGCTCTCTCTGGATAGAAAATGTCAGTTTAAAAGCAGTCGGACCAGAAGGTCAGACGCCAAAACAAGTTTGTTCTTGAATTTCCCGTAATGGAGAAGCAGCCAACACAAGTCTGCTTTTTGGACATGTAACACCAGAGTCCACTCTCATGTTGAGAACACGCAAGCAGACAGTCGACATTAAAGCTCTGTACATGAGGAGGGTGATCTATTTGTTGATTTCTTTCCCCTATTTTTCCCCTGGTGAGAGTATGTTTTAATGGAATGAAGCTTTGCAATTTACAAGAGAAAAGACAAAAAGAGGAAGAGTTATTTAAACTTTTCTTTAATACATACAGCTAGATGTGGAAGTAGTTTCCAGAGAAACTGAGCACAAAATACGAATAACAAAAAAAAATTCCTGCATTAGCGCTAATTTTGTTTAAAGAGCTGTAAATATGGGTGGGTTAAAGGTTAGACTTAGTGAAAACATAAAAATACAGGATGGTAATTCCTGTAAGAGGCCCTGAAAAGCTTAAACGCTAGCATAGGGAATCTGTATCTGGGTATTTGAATATCAGGAACTTCTTCATTTCAAGTTTGGTCAGTTCTGTACGTTTCACAGAAATGAAAAAGGAAAACCCCTGATGAGTTCCAACAAACATTTAAAGGGGGAACGGTCTAAATTTGCAATTAACCCCTGTCACTCCAAAAAAGAGAACCATATTGTTGACTCGATTCTTCTTTACTTTCGTTTTCGTTTTCTTTCTCTTTTTATGCTAAGGGCCAAAAAAATAACCAATCATGGGAAACCTCTCTGAATCTCACTTATTCACCGTACTGCGTCCCTCTATCCCACACAAGTACATCTTATAAACACATCGACACTTGCAACATACAAACACCCAGATACACACACCTACAATGAATAACCTGAAACGTGGTTCTCTGTGAATTTCTCATTTAACCGCTAAACTGGAGCCACAGAGAACAGAATCTTTGCTGTACTTGTGTGAATTCTTGGTCTGAAATGCTGAAATGCCATTTTTCTGTCAGAGGCAGAGGCATCTTATCAGTGTGGGAATAATTTGGATCAGCTAGGACTTGCTGACAGTGCTGAATTGAGAGTGTGTGTGTGTACCTTGAAAAAGGTACCGGCTCACTGAGGATGCTCGTTCGCTGCGGTCTGAGCAGGATTTCTGAATCAAAGAGCTAATTATCAGTCTGAGGGTGGATCCTGCTCATCATTGTGTTCCAGAACTGGTCTTTGCCAGGAAAATGGCGGTCGAGCAGATATAGACATGGCCATATGTGGAGGCCGTGACAGAGTCAGCGATCCACCTTGGATGGACGGAGTAAATGATGAAAAAAGCCTAGTACAGGAAAGGAGTTTCTCCTTTCCCTCGCTCTGCGGGCTTCCTTTCTTTTTGTCTCCCTGCAGTGACCTCTAAACTGTCACGAGCTGAGCAAACCTTATCTGAACTCTTCCCTTTCCTCGCCACATCCCTCCTGTCAACAAGGTGACGTGGCCCTTCCCTCCCTCTCTATCTCAGCCAACTGTTCCCTGTGGCACACACATACTTAGATATGTCCTCGCCTTTGAGCACAGACCTCCAGAGAGCAAAGTATTCCTTATATGACCTGTCCTACTTGCTTTCCATGCACCCTCAGGTTACCTGGTCCCGTTCCTTTCCACTCATTTGAGAGAGATTTATTAAGGTGGTTTTCTTTTCCAGTCTGGCTCTTTTGATAATCCAGTTCTCTGTATTCATTTCAACTTCATGCCTAATAGATGATTTCCACACACTGCGTTTCACCAGCGACTTTATGTAAGCAGAGCTCTGCTGTTTCAACAGTGGTCATCAGGCCGCTTGTTACCATGGCGACAGCGCTGATGCTGAGTGTGAGAAGCACAGTGGCGCTCGTCACTGACGGAGCTGCTAACATCACCCGGCAGGAAAAAAACAGGCTCAGGCTATTCACTGTCTTAAGCAGTGCTTACAGGCCACTGTGTCTTGTGAGTTGTGTGTCTCTGTGTGTCCCTGTGATGGTACAGGGTGTACCCCGCCTCTTGCCAGCTGTCAGCCCCCCCGTGACCCCCATTGGGAATAATTGGTATAGAAAATGGATGGATGTGTTGTACACATCCCTTCTTGTCTCTTTCCCCTTTAACAGATTCTCTGCTCATCTCAGTCAAGCCTGTGAAAAAAAGACAAAACTGAGTGATATAAACAGGAAGAAGCTCACTTATGTGAAACTATTTACAAAAGTGAAGAACAACAGAAGAATAATTTGGGGAATTTTGGGGGAAGTACCTCAAACCTTCTGGCTCATCAGCACATAAGAGCCAGTCTTATCAGGACAGCTTTACTGAAAAATTCTTCCTGATAGTCAATGTTGAATTATATTTTAATAAATATTTAGTCATTATAATAATTTATCTGGAATCACTTAAAATAATTTAGCCTAAATGGAAGCACACTTGTAAAATTGTGAAAAAGATTTTATCACATTATTTGGCTTTGGCTCAGTATTGTCTGCATCCCAGTTCCCCACAGTGACTTAAACTGGGAACCCTCTTGCTGTGAGGAGACAATCTCTGTAGACAACCCATGATAAGCAGTCCTTTGCCTATCCTGAGAGACTAAATGTGCAAGTCTGGCTTCAGCCACTAGATGGAGTCATTTTTCTATGGAAAGGTTCTTAACTACTCAGAAATGGGCTGCCGTCTTTATTACTAACTGAAACTTCTACAGTGCTTTTCATGACATGCTTTTTCAGGAAACACCACAGGATTGTATTAGTTCTGCCTGTTTGTTTCCATTTGCTTTGCTGCTTTGTCTGATGGTTGTGTTCTTTTACCAGACTGCAGCTACACCTGTCACCTGGAGTGCGAGAGTCGGGTCCAACTTGACTGCAACCAGAGGGACCGAGATCCAGAAGAAACTCCATCTCCCAGAAGCCCCTGCTCCTCGACAGCTCCTCTACACAAAGTGAGTGCTTCAGAACAAATATCTTTCATATAGAGGAGGGGTAGGCAACTCCAGGCTTTGAGTGCCTCGAGAGGAGTCCCTGCTTCTGCACGCCCTGTTCAGATCACATGGATCTCTTTTAAAGATTGTTAAACTCTGCACAGGATTGCTGTGAATCAGGGGTATTGATGCAGGGGAACCTGTAAAACCTGCAGGACAGCGGGCCTCGAGGCCCCTGGTTTAGAGGAAGTAAGTCTTGAGAAAAAAGTGTGTGCTTCACTACATGTGCCTTTATAGGGAAACAGAACTATTAAACACTTTCTATTGACCGCCTTTCACACAATGCCTGTGCGTGCGTTTGGGTTATGAGAGTTATGAGGTTATGAGAGTCATTCGGCCTCATTTCTCCTCTCCTACTCTTTTACAAACCGTCGTCGGATCACACAACGCGCTGACCCTTCTTTGGCCATTTACTTTTGAATTCATCCGAGCTCTTGTTGGTTTGTTTTTTTCGTTCTCCTAATCTCCTCAGGACTGACATAGGAACATGCTGGCATTTGCCTCCTCTTTCTTCCGTCAGATCCGTCCTGTATTAGCTGGCTTTATTCCATCCAGTCAGTGATGAATAAAGTAACTTCCTTATGTCTTGTCAAACAAACAGAGCAGTTAGGTTACTCAGTGTTCTCTGACAGATCTCAGTCATGGTATATTTGTGTCAGCGTTAGCTGCTCTCTTATTCTATTCTTTTGTTTTTATGAGAAATTGTTTATTTAGTGTAAGCCCAAGTGACAAATTATTCAATATCTCCCTGCTTTTTTCTTGCTGTGTAAACCACAAGGTTGTTCTGTAGCAACACATTGGTTCAGCAAAATTCAGCCTTGGAATATATCCTCATTCATTCTTTGTTGAAGCATGTAATCGTATAAAAAAACAATCCAAAAGAGTGTGTATCTGCTCCCACGCAATGTTGTCCAGCTACTATAACCCAAACACTGATCCACATATCATGTGAAAGAGAGGGTTGTGCTATGGACCAACACAAGCCTGGAGCAGATGTTGGCAGCTACTCAGTCCCACGGGCCAGATTAGACTAAATTAAACCCCTAGTAGTGTGCCATTAGTGGTACTATGTTTTCAGAGATCATTTATATTTACTTAATTACTCATTCATGCTGCCCTGGAAAGTGAAAGTTTGAGAAAAATAACAAGTAGTAAAGATTTAAGTCAAAGTTTTCCCTCTTTAGTGTTACCAAAACGGCTTTTTGATACATTTCTATATATGGGAGTAATGATCATACAAATAAGTACAAGTGATCAGTTAATTTGTAATGCTTTCTGTACGTCTTATGTAGCCATTGTAGTGCTTTATTACATTCATCTGTCTTGAGGAGACAGAAGAGGTAATTACTGGCATTTGTATGTGGGAATGCAGAAATAACATTTCACAAATCAGAAAGTGTTTTGTTTATAAAGAACAGGAGTGCACATTACAACACCTTTTACAAAAATAATGATAGGTGTATTTATAGCATGTGAAATATACTGCCAATAAGAGGTGTCAACAATTAACATTTGACATGAACCACTACAGTCACTACAACCCATATCCAAACTGGTTCCAAAGGTTAATTGTGATACACCATTTTCAACATTTCTGCAGAATCACATTCACAATAACATTAAGCTTTATACTGCGTGTCCATTGTGCGTTTACAATGCAGATTATTTCATCTAAATCTTTTACAGCATTGAAAATGCCAATTTGGTTTCAAGCTTAATGTGGATAACTTTGTGTTAAACTTTTCTGATGCATTAATTGAGGCGGACACGCATAATTGTTAAACACTTTTAAAGCTAGTTGAAGATGGTGAGCTGTAATTTGGAATTAATCGAGCGTTGACAATGTCTGCTTGGATGCATTTGAACCCAGGGCCTTGTTTCTGTGCACACTGTAGTGCCCTTGCCAGAAAGGACTACAGCACTACTGCAGACCAGAGGAAAGATGACAGTTTGTTTCCCGCAGTGCCGTTTCTCCCTTTGCCCGGTTGTGTAGCAGGGCATGTGAGGTTGTGTTTTTCCCCTCTGTTGTTGCTAAGTGTGTGCCTCAGCAAGAATTGATCCCCTTTTCACCCCAACAGGGATCTACGTTGCCACAGCCATGCTCACATTTAGCAAACTGACCAGGGTTTATCGACCCGGAGCAAAAGGAGACTTTGTTCAGTATGCATTTGTGTGCATGTGTGTGTGCGTGTGTTCGTAGCATCCCACCCCCTGCTCGCTGTCTTCCCCCACAGTGATTAAATTGAAAGAGGCAAAGCGCCGTGCTGAAAGTAATCACTCATGAGCTGACTCAAACCTGACAGGCATCCTGTAAAAGGGTGACGCGGGGTCTCTGCGTGCCACGGCGCTCGCATAACATGTAAGCCGACTCACATCGCGCATTAGCCGATTTTAAAATCCTGTTGCTGAAAGTGTGTGCAGACCGATCCACATGTGTGCAGTCAATATCAGGGTGGACGGGGGCATTGGCTTGTATTTGAAAAGGGTGGTCAGTTGTAAGGTCAGAGGTCAGTGCAATCTCCGTTCAGGGGGCAGCCGTCGGTCGCTTTTTTTAATCTCACCTCAGGCAACATAAGATAACCACCTCAGCAGCAAATGAGCAGAAGCAGTGCACATGGATTCATATTCTCCTTCTGACTCCCACTGGGTCTGATGCTGACAGTTTAGTCATTATTATAGATTGATCCTACATAAAAGCCCCGTTTATGGTGGCTATTTTGGCTTCCAGTCAGCCGTTGCATGCATGCAGCAGAATGTCAGTAGAGCTGCCATCTTTCTCAGACTCGCTGCCACTTCCTGTCTCTGCTTCTTTGACGTATACAACTCAGGAGCTGAGGGGCTTCATATCTCTCCCTCATCAGCATTTCTGTCTACCCGTGCCTCTCCCTCTTTCTTGCTTTCGTCTTATGCGAGAGGAAGTGGCCATGCTCTGCAGGGTGCAGTTGCTCGCAGGAAGAGAGAGAGTGGAGGGAGAAGGGGGAGGGAGCTCGGCGCCCGATAACGCACTCAACCACAGATGGTTGAGCGAGGCTGTGAGAGACTGGAGGAGTAAAGACGGGTAGGTGGAAGAGGAGAGTGGGAAAGAGAGGAGCAAGAGTGGGAGGAATCAGGCTCTGATGATATTGCCAAAGCAACGGATAGAGGAGGGGGACGTCTTGCTGCCTTCTGCTGCTGCTCACTCCTGAGTCCCGCCACGGATGGATGCTTGAAGCAAATAAACACCGACATAACTGAGCTGCCTCTGTAACTAGGACATGAAATGTCGTTGGCTCCTTCGTGCCGACACTGAGCAGGACCAGAGCAGGATGTGGATTTGTGTGCATGCCTTCATTAGTTTGCGGTCATAGCAGGTGCTCTCAGGTGAGCGGAGTTAACTTGAAACCAGCCTGTAAGCTGACTCCTTGACACCACGGTGCACCTATGTGCGTGTGTTCGTGTCATGTGTGACCGGGCGCAGGTCTCTGCGTTTAGCTGCAAATGGCCAGGTAGCGGACAACGGCCTGTTTTTGACAACAGCATCAGAGCGTTCTCGCACACACCCAGCCTGGAGGAAGTGACACGTCTGTGCTCGTTCTCGTATTTCCTGCTCCCCTCTCCGGTGGCACCCAAAGTGCCAAATCTGAGCCGAGTTCACCTGTTTGGCCGTCACAGGTGGGACTGGAACTCCCTGGATGCAACGGCACAGGAGCCCTGACTTCTCCTGGATGAGCAGAGGACGGTTTGGTGCGAGCGGACTCTGACTGTGGCCGGGTGTCACTTCAGCGCTGCGTTTTCGAGACAATCCTACACTTCCTCAAGCTGTCAGCGTGCTGCCCCGGTGCCGCGAGCTGTGCCCGCTGAGCTCTCCATGACTGTCAACGCGGTGCTGACCCCCTCCATGACCAGCAGCAACAGCATGAGCAGCGGGTACTGCAGCCTGGACGAAGAGAGCGAGGACTTCACTTTCTTCACAGCCAAGACCTCGTTCTTCCGGAAGCCCAAGCACGCAGCGAAGGTACACGATTTATGTGGCTCTCACCCTGATGGATGAATTGTGATATCAGGAAATATTTAGATGGATAAGACAGTCGGTTTCTCAGTAGTGCCGGGAAAGAAACGGCCATTTATACGGGGGGAAAAAAACAAAAACACATACGCGTACTTTAAAAGCAGAAGTCACGGGAGGAAGTGGTGCTGTGTAAGCAGGCCTCTAGGTGTGTACAAGTGTGTGTGAACATATGACCGTGTCAGAGAGCTTTAGCATCTCACATCTGCATCGTGCAAAGCCGATGTGGTGGTTTTGCTCATCGAGCTCGTTGCCTCCGGCAGCTCATTCGTCAAGTGAGCGGCTGGTAAAGACTCAGAGAGAGGCGCCGTGCAGAGTGAGGACCTGCTGCTGTGTGGTCTCATCTCCCATGCCCTAAACACAGTTCGCAGAGATAACGTGTTTGAGATGTTAATGATCTTAAACGGTGGACTCCATAATGGCTTCCTCTCCAAAGCGAGTGGGAGAGGCTTCTGTTGAGGCAGAGCTCATACTCGTGCATTAGAGCAAGTCTGCGCGTGTGTGTGTGTGTGTGTGTGTGTGTGTGGGTGTGTGTGTGTGCACAGTGGCAACTATTACGGGTACTTTGTAGTTACCATAGCAACTCATGGTTTTGTTGGCACTCTTAATACTTCCTGAGATTGTGCTTTGCTCTATTCTGCATTCAGTCACGTCACCCATAATTTAGTAGTAAATCATTAGCATCGCATACATGTATCCTGCTGGTTATTTTCTATGTTGGGATCAAATACTCAGTGGGTGACTTTCAGTCAGAAAAACACAAGAGGACATGCACAATTAGAAAGCAAGAAAAGACATTTGCATTCATGTAAATAGTTTCTCTGGCCTCCTCTCGCAGTCCTTGCCCTGCACTCCCTTTGCTGTCTGACTTGGAGAAGGTATAATCTCTGAATAATTGACCAGCTGTGTTGTCAGCATGAGGAGTCAGGGAGGCTGCCATGTTGACACAGAAGGGTATTGAGGTTAGCTTGTCTGGTCTGCCAGCCTGGTTTCTGGCACGGACGCCCATTACCATGGCACCATCAGCCAGGAGGAAATTGTGTGAAATCTAAAATTGCTCTATCGTTAGCTGGGAAACGTGGGAGGGAATGGATGTGCATCATCAACTGGCACTAAAAGTGGCCCTGTTTGAATATAGGAAAAATTATACAAATGTCCCATGGACAGACACATTATTAGATGTTTTGGGGGTTTTGCACTAAATTTGTGTCATTGAGAGGTTAGGGATCCCCTATTCATGTGTTATTAAATAAACCACAATTACAAACTAAGAATCAGTGAAGGTCTTTTATTGATTAATTAATTCCAGAGCGAGCCTTTTGCTCCAGATTACCCAGATTTTAACGTGTTTGCAAGGATGTTCTTGCGTGCAGCTTTGTTGAACTTGGGATATGTTTAGTTTTCTCCAGTACAATGCAGATATATGACTTACTTTGAGTGTATGCTTCCACACGCATGTGTTACCTTCATGCTGCTACTGAAAAAGTGCGTGGGCGGGTATTGAATGTTGCAGAGACTTATTTACAGTTACATGATGGTAATGTATTTGATGTCCCTTTGTGGACAAAAAAAAATCCATTATCATATAAATCATAGTTATATGATTTTATTGGTTATATTGGTCATAATAATCTGAAACAGCAACGTAAATTTTCCTGGTGCACTTTTTGTTTGAATGCTTCTATTTATGTTCCTGTATTCATTTCCAACTAACAACACTTCTTCCTTTTTATGATTAGGCTGAAAGTACAAAGAAAATTGTAATCAATTGTTTGGCCAAAGTTTTATGACTAGTAGCCTTACATTTGTTAAGGGTTAAAATTAGGGTAAAGATGGAGTTGTAGAAAAGAATTTGGCTTCTTTATTTTGCTCTTAAAGATTATTCACCTGAAAATCTTTTTTCCAGCCCTCTGGAGGGCGTTTTAAAGATTAAACATTTAAAAAACAAAAGAAATTTCGTTTTTCCCTACAAATACAAGGTTAGGGTAGAAAATGTCAAGAAAATGATCATCCTCTGAAATGATGGAAAGGACCATTGGCTCCTTTCCATAATTAATCCTGTGAAACAGAATCTGCTCGAGTGTTCTTGACTGTGACTCTACTCTTCAACACTTAACCCAGCGTAGGTGTTGTATAAACTCACACTGCCAGCTATATGTGTGCAAAAGTGTGTGTATCATCTTCCTCCTCCGTTAACAGAATTGATCAGATTCTACATAGAAACAGTTTTAGTACGTACATAGTTTGATCATGAGTGCTTTGCTGTGCCATCTAAAGAGGTCATTTGACCTCTGTTGTCCAATCTCATCACAGTGATCACAACAGCTGCTGCTCTCTGTCTGTCACCCTCAGGGTGTGTGTGCATGCAAAATAAATATGTAATAATCTAATATAATTCAGCTATCTAACATCTGCCAGGATAACAACGATGGACCATATAACATGGGCTTTACCTGTCTCTGCTACCTGCATCATAATTACTTTCACCAGACAGTGACAAAACAACTAGACATCCATAGAGGGTCTGGGCATTTAGCTGAGGACACACTCATCACCTGAGGTACCGGTTGACAAGAGATGACATCAAAACTGCGAAAACTTAAACTTTTTAAGATAAGATTCAACAAGATTTGCCTTTGTTACAAATAGTGGTAAATGGTGACATAAGATTGTTAGGAATTGAATGTGCTTAACCTACTCTGTGTTTAGATAAGATTTCATGGGTGTTTATTAGAAAAATGGAAGGCACACTTGGAGTGACAAAACATATATTTCCCATGCCTTGACAAGCAGTTGCTTAAAGCACTTGTCCAAACGTAATTGCTGTTTTGTCACTGCTGTGGTTTAGCTCTATATCTCAGCTTCTGCAGACTCGTGTTCATTTGCACCACGGTGACCTGGTCCAGCCGCAACTTTTTGGTGCCGAAAGTTGCGCCATTGTCAAACTCTATTGTTGTCCAATCACTCTCGCTGGTATGCAGAAAGGGAGGGCAGGGCACTGCGTCCGATACATTTAGAAAACTTGCATACAAACGCAGGAATTCCTGCGAGGTTCTTTTCATTTTGTTGCTTTTGACTGGGAGGAATTCATGAAACGAGTTCACTCCTACATACCCCTTTAGATTCTTTTTCTAACCCCAGATTACACAACATTCGCCTGACATTGCTCCAACGCAACTTAAGCGTCTCTAATTATAATTGTGCGTGCGAAGAGGTCAGTAAACTCACTGTTGATGATCTCTGAAGCAACATGAAGAATGTCATCTCTCACAGTAGAATCCTCTTTTTGTGTTTTTCTTTAAATATGTATTTTTGATAGGACCTTGCAATGCATACAGGAGTGACTGGTCATGAGAAGCCAAATTTTCTATCTGTTTTATACCCACTTGTGAAAAATAACGGTTGATTATCTGAATCTCTTAAAGTCTTAGTTATGCTGATTTTGTGACTTCCTCTGCCTATTGTCAGCCAGGACTTTCTCTGTTTTGTAAGTTTGTTTGTTGTCACCATAAGGATGCCTCAGTTTCTGTATACACACACTAGCACACAAACTCATTCTTCATGCCTTTAATGTAAGAAACGGTGACTTCATCCCACACACTGAGGACTCCCCTTCTCTGGAAGATTCCTGCTCCACATCTGCTATTCTTCTCACACTCTCCCATACAAACAGAGCATACAAACTGTAAAAGATGGGGGGGAGAAAAACTATTATGAGATAGAGGATGCATCCCACTGTACTAAAAATAACCCAGTCAAACTCAGTGTTGCTAAGGCTGGCTCAGCAGCCACTCTTTCATCATTCCTCACCACTTATTTGCTTCTTTCACTACCTCCCCCTCCTTCTGCTCCTTTCATGGTTTCTTCCTCTCCTCTTTCAGAAGAGTGAATGAGAGGGAGGCAAAGCTGTCAATATTCTCAGGATGTGATGCTGAACATAATTAGCTCCATTCACATTTCTTGACTCCCATTTTAACAATAATTAGGAGGAGGATGGGTTAAGATTACAAGTATCCTCACATACAAGTGGGGATCATGCAGTTTACCTGAAGTTACATAGGTCCAGTTTTTAAAAGGGATCCCCTTTAGAACCCTGGTGATTGTGTATCTTCATGGACTTGAGAGATTATTTGGTTTGTACATGGCAGGGTCGATGGCACCATCTGCTGGCTAATATATTTGGTTACTTACATTTTTACTTTATTTCACCTTTTAGCCGAGTCAGACAAAGGAAGAAGAGGAGGGAGGAACTAATGACCTATCAGAAGAAGAAGTGCGGGCAAGAATACAGGAGTATAACGCCCAGGTTTCTGAAAATGGAATGAACCTGGTGAGTCTACACACACACTAAAGGTTTTTTTATGCACAGCTCATCCAATAAAGTATTTTTGCTCTTGAGTATTCTGCAGATGTGTAATTTATCAGTACATGCATAAGTATGCATATGGGCTAAATTATAACTAAAAACAAATATGCTCAAGAAAACAAATATACTTTAGATCTAGTCCATTTCCTACAGCACATAGCACAAACCTATTTTTCACAAATTCTGAAAATGTATTATATTGATATAAAATGTTGTTTCGAGGATGCAATTACCAAATTATATCTGTGGCATCATTTCTTTGTGAATGAATACAAACAGTAAGAAAATACCGTGCAAAGAAGTATGTCTCAGTGGTTACAAAGTAGAGCAGATTGTTAAAGAGATGTTTCTGGATTTTGTGGACGCACACACACAGTGCTGTGTAAACATAATTATGAAAAACTCTCCATCTCCTCTCTTCCTCTCCCTGGTGGGCCTCAGGCTGCAGACGGGTCTTACACAGGTTTCATTAAGGTCCATCTGCGGCTCAGTCGACCTGTGACGGTCCCTGCTGTGGAGGCCACGGACTCTGAGGGGGGGGCGCCCTGGCCAGGCAGCCGGCGGGCATCAGATGACCAGGACGAAACGGGCGGCGGCCATTCTGAAAACAGGACCTCCTTCTACCTACCATGTGACTGTGTGAAGCAGCTCCACATTGGCTATCTGACCACCACCAGAGAGGTCATTCAGGGCTTGCTGAAGAAGTTCATGGTGTTGGACAATCCCCGCAAGTTTGCACTGTACAGGCAGACGCACCGCGACGGGCAGGGTGAGGGAGCGGCGCCTCAGCACCGGAGGCCACCGTTATCCAGCCGCGTCTGTAATCGTCGCCTTCTTTTTTTTCCGTCTTTTGCGCAGACCTGTTCCAGAAGCTCCCTCTGTCAGAACGACCCCTCCTCCTGAGGTTGATTGCAGGACCAGACCCAGAGAAGCTCAGCTTTGTCCTTAAGGAAAATGAGACTGGAGAAGTAGAGGTGAGAGCACAGACAGTTAATGCCCTGTTTTAATAGGCCTTCATCGAATGAGCAGAAGGAAGTAAATGAGCTTCTCCTATTTTTCACTCTTAATCCCACAGTGGCATGCTTTCTCTGTCCCCGAGCTTCAAAACTTCCTGGTTATCTTGGATAAGGAGGAGACAGAGCGTGTACGGGCAGTGGAGCAAAAATACGCTATTTACCGACAGAAGCTACAGAAGGCCCTGCAACAGCTCGACCCCTGATGCCTCACCTGTTACCTTATGTCTCCGACGCAGGAACACACGTACCCTTTGAACACTGACCTACCCCCATACAACCCTGTGATCTATTCAGAGAGCAAAGCCAGAGCTGCGCTTGCCTCTAATCAACATGCAGACACAGAGAAATCACACACAGATGCTTATCCTATCTCAGGACTCACACACGCCCCTGACACGCATACAAACATCTATCTGCTCCCTCAGGAGAGGATGTGGACAAATAGTGTTTTGATTGCCAAGGACACACACAGGAAGATCCGGGCTGTAATTTCCACTTGGGATCTCATTTGGGACTGATGTGAATCAGTGACATTTTTAAAGAATCCCTGCTCTTCTGCTACTGCTGCTGCTGCTATTGCAAGTGTTACTTATGCATGAGTCTGACTCAGCTCATCTGTCCTGCACATAGTTAGAAATAAAACAGAAGGCATGAGTATTTTCTTTTCTGCATCTAAGAGGGATGGAAGGACACCTTTGCTCTTTTTCCCCTTTGGAAAAAAATGCATCTGTTACGATAAGATATATTATTTTTGTCGCTGGATACCTTGATTTGTGATAGAAGTGTGTAGTGTCAAGAAGCGAGGGGTTACATTTCTTTCTGAGAGCAAAGAGGGGTGGAGGCATAAGAAAAAAGAGATTCATTCTCTGATTTTTTTTCTCAGGGAGCATGAGTTGAGTAAAAAGAAAACGTGTGGGAGAAAAAGAAACACCCTCCTCCAACTCACACCAATTTACTTTGGCACATGCTTATCTGTTCTTATTTTGCCCCCCCTAAAAGCTTCTGCATGTGAAAAGGCCTAAAAAGAGGAGAATGACATCAGGAAGGTCTTCGATCACACCTTCGCTCTCCTTTGTCCTCCATTATACCCTGTGACATGCTCACAGGTGGTAACTGTAACATCATTGGCCTTTTCATCATTGGTCTAAACCCCCATCGAACCCACCTTGCATGAACCCCGTCTACAGGTAAAGCTGCAAGACAGAGCCCACATATCTACCACAAACTATGTCCCTGGGTGGCTTTTGAATGTGAAAAGACTATTGCACCAAAGTTTAGAGTGACACATGGACTGATGGAATTAACAATGCATCAGAGACTATTGGAAGTTTATTCTGTGAAAGGAGGTGTTTGTAAAAATCCAACCAGCTTCGGTTTTGAATTCATAGGTGCGGGTCAACGAGTGGTAGGCATCTCTGTGGGACAGCATGTATTTATGCGTTTCTTTTATCTTTCTGCCTTCCACCCCTGTACAAAAACAAAGAAAAGACCCAAAAATATCTGAAAGTCACAATTATGGCTTTGATGTACCAATGAAGTGTTTGCAATGCATATAAAATGTGTAGACACTGGACAAAAAAAGAGTGACATAGTTTAACTCTGTTGTTATTATGAATTTTGACGTTTTATTTTCTATATTCCTACTGGTTTGTGTGTGTGTGCGTGTGCGTGTGTGCGTGTGTGCGTGTGTGTGTGTGTGCGCGTGTGCGAACGTGCAAGTGTGATGATTATAGCCAGTTGCGATTATGTGAAAAAATGCTTTAAAAATGAGTGTGTGCATGTCGTCAGTGCTCCCTCATCGAGAATCTGAAGTGTAAAGGAGCCTCTCTTTTCGTTTTGAAAATTCATACATATTTATGTCCACTGTCAATGTATTTTATCCAAAAACTTTTAACATCACTCCATTTATTCAGGTAAAATGCTACCGAAAAGGGGCCATCGTGCATGAAAATTGATCCTCTGTAAACACCGACCGGTTTTTTTACCACCAACCCTCCAAAGCCCGAGCTGTTCCTGCTGGCAGTGCCTTTTGTTTCACTTGTCCCTGTGTATCTTTGTACAGTGTGTGTCAGCACACACAGGTGCCTGAGTACATGTATGGAGGCTTTTGCATGTGTTCCTTGGGGTGGTACTGTATGTGTGTGTGTCATCTTCCCATATAATGTGGGTGTGTGTGTGTGTGTGTTTTATTTATTTCATGGTTCATCCATGTGATATTACGTAAAGGATGCTGAGACTTTTTGTCGCTTTTTTTCGAGGGGGATGGGGGGGTCAAGTTATTTTCTGTTATTTGAGAAGTGTGTAAAAAATATATGAGTAGAACTGTACAGAATATTCCAATAAAATAACAGGATAATCCTTTCCAACTGTTTTTTGTTTCTCTGCTAAAATACATTTGTAAAATGAAACGTAATCATATTGTGGTACTGATCATTTTAAATGGGCAAACTCATTCTGTTAGGCTTGCATTGCCTCCAACTCACCAGCAGGTGGTGAGATGCCCCATGCTCTGCAAGCAACGTTTTCAAAAGCTGAACATTGGCTAGTTGTGGTCAAGAGCAAATATGTCATTATGTGTTTTCTCTCTCTCTCTCTATTTAAATGCTTAAATATGCCAGAAAAGGAAGTTATGTAGGTTTAGAGGCAGTACTTTCACTGCATTCCCTGATTCTTTTAAGGTAGTCTTTTGTATTCAAAGGGCATTCAGAATGTGGTGTTATGCCAATAAACTGACAGGTGTCAGTGTCTGTCACAAGGTTTCAGACCAAATAGAGTCCGAGCTCCTACAAGGACCTATAGGTAGCTTTGCACCTGGTCCCATGTCTTGCTGTGGTTGTAAATTCACTGGCTGGGATTGAACTGGCACTTGGTCACGCACTTGCACCTTGAGCTCTCTTTAGAGGAAAGTGCAAGATGCACATCAGTTTATAGGCATTGTCACCCTTCTCTCGCTATCCGCCACCGTCTAAGAATACCCAGCATGGCCAAAGTGGCCTTAAGGGTTGGCTGCCGGCCAGAGGGCCACCTAAAACTGTGTCAGCATGCGTATTTATGGCAGCAAATATCGACAGATCCCACTTCTCACCTCGGAGAAAGAGCTAAGATTAGCATCACCCTCTGTCCAGCATATATCACTATCTGAATTTAGTCTGTTCCCCTTCTCATGCTGGCCCGCTCTCACTCTGCCTGTCCTCTGCACTGCCTCCAACTATTTCTAGCTCTATATAGATCTCCATACCGTTTCAGTCCACAGTTCTCCTCATAGGGTATGCAGAGCGAATGACCAATAACACTGTGTGGACCTCGGGAGGGCTGTGACAGACTTATATTCTTTGAATGTTTATCAGCATGACAGTTTTTCTTTACTCGAAAGAATAGTCAGACAAAAGTTAAATGCTTGTAAAAAATTTCAGAAACAAACAAACTCATAAAAGCAGCTCATAAGTAGCAATCACTCTCAAACAATGCATTGCTTTACATTTTTCTTCATTTGTTTCTTCACTTTTCATTAGTCAAAAAGACTCCTTTAGAAGGTTTATGAGCATCTGTTTTCAGTGTAGTCTGGTGTCAATATAAAGGGCTTTAGGGTGATAATTGAATATGTTTACTGAAATAATTTACTTGTGCTATTGCAAAATATATATTTTGTTAAACATCCATTAATTGGGCCTCTTTCAAAATGGTTATTCCACCCTTTATAATTGTAACGCTTGCGATTAAATGCCCTGTTCCTCTGCAGAGCTCAAACTGGACGCTAGGGGGCGAGCGACAGCACGGGTCTGTTCGCTCCCCTAAGCCCCGCCCTGCCTCCCTCCCCCCCTCCCCTCCCCTCCCCTCGCGTCCTCCCTCTGTTTGCCTGATGATTCCAGCCTCACTGAAGACGCCCTTAGCAACAATATGCAACGCCGTCAAATAAGATACTCTCTAGTCTGAAGAAGGATTTAACGGCACAGCTTTGCTGCACTCACATCCAAGTGAAGCCTTACGCGAAGAGGAGCCGCTGTTTGTTTTCTGCCGCGAACATGGGGGCTTGTGTACAGCTAGCGAGCTAGCTTGCTTTTTTTTTTCTCTCTCTCTCTCTCTCTCTGAAGACGAACGAAGCAGCCCCTAGCTGTCCCGAAGGAGGACAAATCCTGGGGGCTCGACGTGTGGTTGCATCGCTGTCTTGCTAACGACCAAGTCGGCCAACCGGGACGGGAATGGTGCTCTGGATCGACTCATTGTTCTGTCAGAGAAAGGCGAGGGGCACGCGGGCCAGAGCAACGAGTATTTGGACTCAAACTACTTTGAGCAGAGGGAGCGGCTCCCGTCCGGACGACTGTTTTTGTGGCTGCGCGAGCTAGCCCACTTGCTAGCTGAGGAAAAACGACCCCCACCGCCCGTCGAGAGTTTCCAGACTGCTGGGGAAGGCTAATGTTAGCCGGAGAGAGTCTGAAAACACGACTCTGGCTTTTTAATAAAACAACGACGAATCACTGTTAAAGTCGAAAAGAGTTACTTAAACCCCAAGGAAGGAAAAGAAAACAAGTTAGACGTTATAGCTAAAAGATATATAGACTTATTGTGAACTTCTTGTAAACACTTAAATTGAGGTTTTAAATGCGGTTAGCTGAGTTTGCTAGGTGATTTGAACTTTTTTCTCTCTTTTTAATTCGGGATTTTTTTTTTAAACTTCGGATGCTGGCATCACAAATTAATTGCAATCATGATGATAATAAGCAGAAAACCGGAGGGCCCAATAGCAACAGGTAACCACAACAAACTCACTACATTTTTGTTTGCTACACGTTCTGCTTCCTTTGATTTTGTTTCGAACGAGAAAGAGTTGTGCTCTCTTGTGGAAAAGGACCCAGTTTGTCCCTCGAGATTCCATCGGAGATTCTCCATATTTGTTTTTGTTCAGCGGGGCTGCGAATGAGGGAGTTTTCGCTGGTGAAATGTCACGTCGCGTTGCTCTGTGGTCAGAGGAGGGACGGCAGCAGCTAATGCCATGATAACTGGGGCATTTTACAAGATGCGGGTTGTAAACATGTTTTCTTTCGTTTTGGATAGCCACCTCAATCACGAGACCTCTGATAGCGAGTGTTTTGGACGTCAGTCCAGGAAGTGCGGCGTTGTTATCACCTGCTTCTCGTAAGAACTTATTATCATGTTTTATAGGTATCATTGGCATAAGTTTATATGGGCACTAAAGAAATGGCATAAATATGATTTTGGCTCTAGGTTTGACTTGGTTGTATCGTGATGTGTACCTGGCAAAGGTTTTGAACCCTAGGTTAGCTGTAATTTGTGGTTTATGGGGGTGGGGGGTTACAGGGACTGTACAGAGGCACCAGCCAAAGTATGGAGAGGAGTTGGGGGACAAAAAGCTGTGACTGGACACCACTCACACGTTTTATGACACATGATCTGCTGTGTGTCTGTTTGCTTGAACCTTGTTCTCTACCATTTGCTGTGAAGAGAGGGGAGGGGGGTCAGATAGAGGGGAGCAGGACACCAGCTGACTGCATTGGCCCGTGTGCTTGGTTAAATAGGAGATTGGGCCCTGTGTTTTTTTTTGTGTGTGTTTGTTTGCTTTTCCTCTTAAAAGTCTTACTTGGATACAGGCAAGTCAGATTCTGCAAGGCACTTGCCAAGCCTCTGCAGAGTGATTAGGAGTTTGCACAGGGCTAATGGGGTCTGTGCTTGCCTAATATTTTACGTGGGGCCCTAATGCGGCTGGTTGCTGTGCTGGGAAGGTTTAATGCGTCAGTATCCGAGTAGCAGGTCTAATCTGTTCAGGAGCACGAGGGACATATGCTCTGACGCACCTGCACTTGGCTACAGAGCTCTCTGGGACCCGTCCGAGAGAATATCAAACATGCCAAATCTGGGGGCTTTTTACTAAGGAGCTAACCCAACACAATGGCTTTTATTAATGGCTTAGACTTCTAGGCTATTGAACCTTTTTGTCCCTAGCTGTCATTGTTCATACGCCCAACCCTTACTGTACTGAAGAAAATGTGTGTATGCTGTCTATACAACTGTTGAGGTAGACAGCCAGCCGATGGGGGGGGGGGGGGGGTATCATTCTGCATGATGCCCCGCTCATCTGTCTACTCTTGTTTGTATCATATCACATTACTGTATGTGTTTGGCTCAAGGCCACAGAGGTGCACACGATGCCCGGTGCTATTGAATGACAAGCCCCCACAACCCTCCATGTTGGCTCAAGCTCTGCGCACACCTGGTGTGTGCCTTAAATGACTTGGCCTGAATGGACAGATGGAAAGATGCTGTCGTCACTGAGGCATCTGTTACCCCCATTAGGCCAATAATACCACTTGCAGCGCTTGCGATCTGGGACCCTAAGCCCTATCTAAGCTGTCAGGTCAGTGCCCTGGCCGTGGATACAATGTATAGGAAACAATAGATACAATGGCGTACCTGCTAATAATGGCTGCTTCACAGTAAATGCGGGGTTAGGTTTTAGGGGCAGAAAACATTCATTCCCACTGTGAACAGTAGGAATGGGCAGCCCTGCTGAGGTTGGTTGAAGGGATTTGTCAGGCCGTAACAAATCATTTGTTTTAGTGTCGGGGTGGTTATTGGAAAAAGGGGGATAGGGGGACGTTGATTGATGAGAAAATCAATGGGTGTTTGCTTGGTTTAGGGAAACAGAGGATTGGATGTTTCTTTGGAGAAGATTAAACTGCTTTCTGTAGGTTTTGCCTCCAAATCCCATCGCTCGCTTTTTATCCATGAGTAAATCAGTGCTGCAGAGTTAGGCTGGCCCACAATGATATGCCAATCTATTTGATTTTTACTCTTTTTTTCCCCCTTTAGCACGCCATGGTGACGGCCTGTACGACTCTTACATGAGGACAGACCACATCCTTAAAGAAGAAGCAGATACGAACAGCCCATCTGGGCTGCCCCCGATGCCCAAACACACAGTAAGTGTACACACACACACACACAATGTTCACGTACACAAACTCAAAGCCAGTTAAGCCCCGTTTCCTGTGTCGAGACTCTCTCTGTCTCCAGACATCCTGTTCCTTCAGGAGCTATCCCATGGTCAGCCTTGTTCATCTTGGCCACATTGCCACCCTTCCTCTTCTGTCCCTGACTCTTGCTGTGTAGTTTTGGAAGCTCTTATCTTTACCTCATCTCTTGTCTCTGACAAGTGAAGTAGTTTTAGGTCCCTCAGTGAGAACTCCACTATCATGTGAGTAATATTAACTGATGCTGTTCGGGCCATATGGTATATCGGATTTGCCAAAGTGAAAGCAGACTTGACACAAATTTATAAGCTTGTAAACATGTACCTTATTTGAATGCACAAAAGACTTGATTTCATGGTACAGACAATGCAGATTTACCAGTATATTGTGCCCTTATGTCCCAGAAGAACCAGTTGCAGCTGGTTTTAAAGAGCCCCACTAAATCAACCCATTTCGTTGATCAGTGGATCCAGTTCAGATCATCATAAGCTCGTTTGGGGCTTTACTTGCTATGGGAATATCTCGGCCCGAACAAATTGCACTAATAAAAGGATTAATGAGCACATGTAAACTTTAATGTTGCAGCCTTGTTGCAATGGTGGACATTGTGCGATGTGGTTTTTCTCTGTGAATGCCCCCTTCAGCAGAAAATAAGCATAAACACTGATGCACGCAGAGGAATCAGGCTGGTTTGATACATTGTAAAGATTTATTGGGCTTGAAAATGTGACCCACAAACAAAATCGGCAATCAACATTCTCTTCCCTACTCCCCATCCCCTGGCCCGTCTGATCTTCCATCAGTGCGCTTGTACAGAGGTTAGGCCTAGTTTTCTATTCTGGTCCTTTGTGTTTTTTTTGTCACGCTCATAGAGATACTGTCCTCTACTAGATGTGACAGACAGTAAGTCGCCCCAGTTCAGTTTGCTCAGAGACCTGTCTCGTGCTCCATTAAAGTGATGAGCTGATGTCAACCTGCTTCTGCGTTAACCGAGATTTTGAATTATTTACGTCACGCTGGTACATTTAGCCATTCTTCATAATACAAAATAAATAATCCAGAAGTGTGATAAGGTCCTGGGGCTTTGGTTTATCATGATTGCTCCTCAATTTAAGAGCTTGTTTTTACCCATATTTACTGTGTTTAACACAGCTCTCTGATTGCTGGCAGTGTTGCAATTCTGTGTGCGTGAGAGAAGAAGAAAAGAATCCTAAAGCGTCTCTCTCACAGCAAACAGATTAGCTCTTCTCCATCTGTTGCTGCACACAGATTTGCACACAGTCCTCACCACCTTCAATGATACCTGTGTTGGGGATGATCCACCCACTCACTTCCTGTCTGCATTTTTGTCCCCATTTTCCACGTGCACCCGCTGTCCGGTCAGCCAGTAATCCATTACAGTCGGGCACATGCAGAAAGCTTTGATTTTCATGTCGGAGAATGTGTGTCTGTGCAGCGATCGGTCAGTGACACTGGCTGTGTTTGCTCTGCAGCCTTTGGGCAACAGCTGCATAGGACCCTGGGTCAGCAAAAAGGCCCGTAATAAGTGAAGAATATATGGTTACAAGTATGGAAACCAGCGCCACATTCCATCTCTAATTTTAGGACTCAAACCTACAACACTGCCTCTCTCTCAGCCGAGTCCTCTTTCAAGGGAAGATTTGTCAACACCTACCTCTGAAAGTAACATCCCTTGAGATGTTGTCTCTGTGAAATGACATGTTTTCAGCCAGTCACGGATCTGTTTGTCTCTGAAGCCTTAGGCTCCACGAAGCAACAGGAAAAACAGTTGTAAAAAAAAAAAAAAAAGAAAGAAAGAGAAACTGTCTGTTTTGGAAGACTGGCCGTTTTCCTCCAGTGGTGTCTTTGCAACAGAACTGCTTCCATAAGAGTATAATCTAACTTTAATGACCATGATTTCCCTTGTGCTCCGTAATCTTGCGGAAGGT
Source organism: Menidia menidia (assembly GCA_907169785.1). Taxonomy (NCBI): domain Eukaryota; kingdom Metazoa; phylum Chordata; class Actinopteri; order Atheriniformes; family Atherinopsidae; genus Menidia; species Menidia menidia. The sequence goes on along the minus strand of CAJRST010033334.1, from coordinate 14,569,660 downwards.
TTATTTCCACTGGTGAGAACTAGTGAGAAGTCAGGGGGGAGAGTGAATTCCAGGGATTTCCAAAACTAAGCTATTTGCTGGAGAGATTTGCGATATTTTCTTTATATAACAACTATTTTTCTGACAATTGTTCCAAATTATGTTTGATATTCTTAAAAAATGTTTTGAAAATGACATTGTCCAGATAAAAATGTAATGACTTGAGTTCAGTCAGATTATGAAAGCATGACAAAACAAATGAAAACATTCAGATCACTTTTAGAGGTTGAATTTTAGACCATGTAATTAAAAAAAAAAAGGTTGCATTGATGAGCCCAACCTTGCCTATTCTCTCATGTAATTGAAAACGGCTATTACACAATCAAGAGGGTGGAGGTTCTGAGTGTGTGCTGGAGGGGTGGGTTCAACACTTCAAAGCATTTACAGGATCCCGTTGTGCCGGTTCACCAGCTGCAAGTTGCATATTTTTCTTATCAGCTGCTCATTACTTATGAATAGGTTGAAACTTGAACAAAACCGAACCCAATCTAAGATTTGCTGGTCGCACTGCTTTTTGTTAACAGTCATCAATCTTTTTGGTTTGGGTTTCTGCTTTGGCTTAAGACGAATCTACTGAAGCGTCCTCTAGTGTGTAATTTGTTAAATTATTCAAGTTGACAAAAAAAAGTACTGCTTCTCGATAAAGTCCAATAAAAATGTCTCTAATGGTCATCTTTTTGTGTTTTTCCTGATAGGTCGTCAGTAACAAAGTTGTAATGAGGGATCAGGTGGCTTTGCGAGGTGGCCAGCTGAAGGTCAAGTACCTGTACGAAGACTCGACCAATAACCGAAAGATCAACGCCATAGCAACAGCAACCACTCAGACCGGTGGCAGCACAGGCCACACACCCATTAAATCGGCCCCAGTCTCCAGCCTGTCCAAGGAGCTCAGCGTGGACAGGTGAGAAAGCACTAACCCTAACGAAGGGAAGGGAACCCTAACGGAAGATAACAGCCAGAGTTGCAGCTTTTGCCGTTCGGTGTCTGATCAGTGTTTCCGCTGCGCTCTCTGTTGCAGCACCGAGTCTGGTAAGGGCTCCAGCGATTCCTCTGGCCCACATGGAGCCGGAAATGGAGGCAGTGGCGGCAAGCTGTGTGGCCCGCTCACTCCCGACCAGGCTTTGAGACTGTACCGATCCCAGCTCAGCCCCCTGGAGCAGACAGAGATCCACTCCTACCCAGACATCTACTTTGTGGGACCCAGCGCCAAGAAGAGGCCCGCCATCGCTGGAGGCAACAACAACTGTGGCTACGACGACGAGCAGGGCGGCTACATCCACGTTCCCCACGACCACCTGGCCTACCGCTACGAGTTCCTGAAGGTCAGCTGCTCAGTCTGCAGCTGTAGGCCGGAGATTCTCACCCTCGAAGTAACCGTCCGCTAACGACAGGTTCTCTTTCGTTCCCCCTTTAGATCATTGGAAAAGGTAGCTTTGGCCAGGTGGCCAAGGTGTACGACCACAAACTGCAGCAGCACCTGGCTCTGAAAATGGTGCGCAACGAGAAGCGTTTCCACCGGCAGGCGCAGGAGGAAATCCGCATCCTGGAGCACCTGCGCAAGCAGGACCGCAACGGCGCCATGAACGTCGTACACATGCTGGAAAACTTCACCTTCCGCAACCACATCTGCATGACCTTTGAGCTGCTGAGCATGAATTTGTACGAGCTCATCAAGCGCAACAAGTTCCAGGGCTTCAGTCTGCCGCTGGTCAGGAAGTTTGCACACTCCATCCTGCAGTGCCTGGAGGCTCTGAGCAGGCACCGGATTATCCACTGTGACCTCAAGCCAGAGAACATCCTACTGAAGCAGCAGGGCCGCAGCGGCATCAAGGTAACAGCGCTCACATTCTCACGCCGCATTCGAGCGGGCCTTTTGACTGGTTACTCACTACAACCTGTTCTTCCCTTGTCTCTGCCAGGTGATTGACTTTGGCTCCAGCTGTTTTGAACACCAGCGGGTGTATACCTACATCCAGTCCCGTTTTTACCGAGCCCCAGAGGTGATCCTGGGCTCCCGTTACGGCCTCCCAATTGATATGTGGAGCTTCGGCTGCATACTGGCCGAACTGCTGACTGGCTACCCCCTGTTTCCCGGGGAGGACGAGGGTGACCAGCTGGCCTGCGTCATGGAGCTTCTGGGCACCCCTCCGCAGAAGGTCCTGGAGCAGGCCAAAAGGGCTAAGAACTTCATCAACTCAAAGGGCCACCCTCGCTACTGTGTAGCCAACACCCTGCCAACCGGAGCCACTGTGCTGACGGGGTCTCGTTCACGCCGCGGCAAGATGAGGGGCCCACCGGGCAGCAAGGAGTGGAGCGCTGCGCTCAAGGGCTGCGAGGACCCGACCTTTACTGACTTCATAAAGAAGTGTTTGGACTGGGATCCCTCATCTCGACTCACCCCCAGCCAGGCCCTCAGACACCCATGGTTGTACCGCCGGCTTCCCAAGCCCCTGCCTGGGACGGAGAAGAGCCAGGCCCCTACCATGAAACGACTCCCTGAGCACCACAGCACCTCCTTCCCCTCTATCCTGGCAAAAGGGGGGCCTGGCCTAGGCACCACAGCTGCCGGCAACAAACTGAGGAGCAACATGATGGGAGATTCAGGGGAGGCCATACCTCTTCGCACAGTCCTACCTAAACTTGTCTCCTAGTAGAGAGAGAGTCCCTTACCTCCTCTCGCTCTCCACTTCCCCCTCCTACGCACTCCTCGGGAGGAGTCGGAGTACTGGAGGCAGTGGTTTTAAAACTTTTTTTTGTTTCTTTTATTTGTTTTCTACTGAGAGGTGTCGACACCCCAGTTCCTGGTTTTAATATTAGCTGAACAAAGAGAGAGAAATCATAAAGGAAGCATTAAAGATTTTCTACGGAGGATTTCCCAGAGTGGCTGTGGAGTTTCTGCATACAGCCAGCTGATAGGTTTGATTAGACGATGCTTTTTTAAAACCTTCCCTGTGTGAGTGGACAGCTTTGCAAATGAGATGTTTCTGACCCGTGCTTGTTCTCACGCGAGTGTTGCATGTTTTAGCCACACACACTCGAGCACACCTCCACCGTCACCTCACACTCGCTCTCACACGCTCGCAGGAACCCCGACGTTCTCATACCCGTGAAACTCCAGAAGGGCTACAGACATTACTGCTGTCTGGTCAATGTTAGCAGGTGTCCATATTTATTCAGTCAAAACAAGTCGAATTATAAAGTCACGCTTTAGCATTGCGAGACCATTATCCCGTACACAGCATGGAAAACAGCATGAATACCTGGAAACAGGTTCCGCCGGTTTGGCTTCCTTTGGACTGAATAACTAGGGCAACTCACCAGCGAGTCTTTACTTCCGCCTCGGCTTTTGTCTCACTGTGTCCGTCTCCCCGCCTCTCCCGACGCAGATTAGTGCGTCCCAACGCTTTCACCTTTGAGATGCTACCGTGGGACACCTCGACAAAAGGTCAGGGGGACTACCTATTTACAGCCCTCCTTCCACTTCACAAAAGCAGCACCACTGAAACTCTGCCCCAGAGGTGCCACCATCGCGCCCCGTGTTCCCAGCCGCTTTACGAGGGCCTCGGCCTGGGGCCCGCTTAAACACTTAAACTGATAAATCCAGGGAGGCTAGGAAAGCTGCAGGTCAGTGCCCACAGAGGCCACGTGCCGGTGGCCAGGAATGTAGTTTGGAAGTTTGCGTGTCACGTTTGCTCCTCCCTTTGACAGGCCGGTAGCAATGGTAGTCCAAGTGGAGGAATAGTGCCAGGTGGGTAAAATGAAGAGCAGTACGTTCAATGTGAGCCAGGTTCCCTTTTCTTTTTTTTCTTTTCTTGTTGTTCTTTTCCCCTCTGCGGGAGGTGTAGCGGTCAGGCCAGTGACAAAAGGAGGAATCCTGCGGTACTGAAGAGTGAAGTGTTTCTCAGGGAGACATACTTGATACATCCCTCAAACCCACATTTACATCGACATGCATGCAGTTGTGTCCAGCCAGAGCCAGAGATTGCGTTTCCCGTTCTCAGCGGAGGGAGAATGCATGCGCCACCGTCTGACCTAAATTCATTCTCTGCCCCCCCCCACCCCTCACCCTACCCCACAACTGTCTCTTTCTCTCACTCTGTCTCATGTAGGGCAGGGAACCTCTTTAATACACATGAATAATGAATTATGGTGCTGTCCAAAGCGCGCGCACGCACACAGACGCGCACTGAGACACGTCAGGTGCATGTTGATGTGGACCACACCATTCAAAGAGTTCTTTCTCTTGTCCCTCATTTTCTACGTAAAACTGTCAGGGATTTCTACTTTGTCTCCTTTCTTTTTTTTTTTTTTTTTTTTTTTTTTTTTTTTTATAGAAGTGGTTTCTAATGCTTTTCACTCCAGAATATCAGATGGATGTAAAACGGAAAAGCAGACGCAGGAGAAAGCCGTATACTGTCATGTTGTAATAGTGGTGTGAGTTAGTAAGAGGGTGTTTGATGTTCAGCATGAGATCGCAACCTGTTATCCGACTGAGTGACTACCAGAAGAGAAACTGTACAGTAACCAAATGAAGTTGTGATAGTTTCTTTTTCTAAAAAATAAAAATTGCTGTTAAATGACACATTCCGCTCTGGGGTGATTGTTTTTTACTTCAATTTTTCCGAACTTTCACTGTAGATTAGATTACAACCTGAGTGAAAATGGGAACGGTGACGATTCAGTGACCTGGAGAAGACAATTGTCAAACTAGTATAAAAGGAAAGTTTAAAAGCACCATTCCATCAATCACATGTTCTGATGATTGAAGCTTCAGAATCTCTTTTTACTTGCAAAACAATCCTGGATATCCTAAATCGGGTGTGTTGTATATTGGCTTATTGTACGGTAAACCAGAAAAATAGTCAGAAATAAAGAGCAACCTTTTCATAATCCTACTCATGCACAGAGCACTGGTTGAGATATTAACATTCTGATCATGTTGACCTGTTTATATGTGTCTACTTCTTGATAGAATTTCTTATTACCTCATACGCTCAGACGCTTGTGGCCAATAGTTTAGAGGTAACACAATACGGGTGGAACCGAATCTGGTCTCTTAAGTACTACGATACTTAAAAGACATCCACACAAAGAGGCAAAGGAGGCTCTCTTTTCAGTACTTAACACAATGGTTACAGCTCGGCTCTCTTGTAACATTTACTGCCAGTCAGCCTCAGATTTGTGCCCCTGAAGAGCTGACGCTTTGTTTAACTCTCCCTCCCGCTCGAGCTGATAACGCTATGTAAGAAGGTAAATTCCCTGACGGAAAATCTGAGTGAGCGTCCTCCTGTTGTCAGCTGGGGCTGACGCACAGATTGTCCTGGGTGCTTCACAGCTTCCTTCCTCCAGTATTAGATTACTGTTACATAACAGATTAATGTGTAGTTTGCGGCATACAGTTGGGCTGATGGACTTACGGAGTGGACCGCGCATGCACACCTGCTCCGTCGCATCTTATTGTAGTTGTTACATTATACTTGAGGGGGAAATGCCTGACTAATTCAATCAATATCCAATAGAATGTTCCCATTGTTTTGGTCTGGTAGTGAAAACACAGGAACTTCGACGTATAACCCCAGTTATGAGATGTTTTTAAAGAGCCTGTGCAGAGGGCAGAGCACCTGAGGGTCAGGGCTGATTTGGTGTGAGTGCACGGCTAAAGCTCTGCGTGCACTGTTCCGGCATGACAAACCAGTTTATTTTGTGCGCTCACAGAGAACGCTGGGGTGGAAAACCTTTGTCACAGTTTCGCCTCAGTCTGCCCTGGTGTTCAGATCGGCCCGAAATACCAAACTGACCACACAATCCATCCAGTCCCTTTGATGTTTAGTGAAACAAGAGTGTCACGATTTGTTATTTTCTCAACCTGAGTTCCATTCGTCCCTTTAACTCTTCTAAAGAAAGGAGTGGAAAAACAATGCAGAGTTTATGGCTGCAGGCTGATCCTCCAAACTGATGAGTCACCGGTATTTACACTTGTGTGCAGGTCCCTGGAGAGAAGAGGAAGTCAGGTATGGAGGAGGAGGAGGAGAAACCAGTTGTACAACATCACCAAAGGCAGAAAATATGAGTGACAATGCGTGCGTGTGAGTGAGTGAGCACCTGTTTGGGTATGTGTCATTTCAAAGCCAGCTGGTATTTGAGGAGATACATGCGGGATGTTTAACTCGTAAAATGCCGTGTTTGTCATCATTTTCCATGGGGCTGGGCTCCCAGATTCCACCAAGCAGCCAGCGGGCTGGAAATAAGAGTCCGGCCTGAGCAAACAAACAAACAGTGCATGAGAGGAGAAGGATGATCTGGTTATGCTGAGCTTAATGGGATTTCAAACTTGAAATAGACATATCTCTGCCATGATCTATTAATCTGTTTTCATTCAAAATGGCTTCGCTAACAGCACGACGTACCCCTCTGACGTTCAATTTGGCATCTTTTTCTTTTTACAAGAGTTTATAACACAACTTCCTTTCAAAACAGACAAGTTAGCAGACAGAATTTAATCTTAATGATTGTGTGTTTTTTTTTTTTCCTTCTCCTTCTGTCAATGTAAAAAGCAGATTAGAGCAATCCCATTAGACATCAGCCCAGTCACCTTCTGACCAGATGGTCCAAAGCCTCTGCGTCTCTACATCCACTTTGACACACTGATTTCTATTCTGTGAACCACACAGATCACATGGTGTCTCTCCTCTCGTCTCATCCTTCACCAAAGAAACTCCCAAGTCTGCAGACCATATGGAGCCGGGGCAGGATTTGTGGCCCTGGCTGAGGGGCAGGACGGGCAGGAGGGGCGGGGTGCTGACAGGTTTCTCATTACCACGCAGGTTAAGAAACCCCGACCTGTCTGTTGATTCACGTTTAGCCTGATGCGTAAACATGTGTCTGCCTTTCTCTCTCTCTCTTTCTCTCTCTCTCTCTCTCTCTCTCCACTCCACGTGTGACTCTTTCCTTTACTCTCTCACTGGGGTTCTGATCAGGGCATGTGGGACAAAATGCTTCAATACGATGAAAAGATCAATCACGACCCAGTTTGCTGGACAACATGAAGTCCATTTATCTCTAGTTCAACGTTTGATTAAGCAGATTTTTTTTAGAAAGAATAACAAGGGAAATGGGCAATTTTCCACTATTTCAGGTTCACTGGAGACATCTTCTGAAACTTTCCAAAACTACACATTTTATCTCCTGGCACCAAAATCTCTGTTATCTGTGACCTGTTGCTATTAGAAAGTCTCAAAACGTATGTGAATCTCTATTCTTCCAAACTTTTCTCGTTTTCTGCAGAATAGTAAAATAGTATTGGACAGCTGACTTACTCAGCCTGTATTTAAGGATGTGAGGGAATGACTGATGCCGTCTCATGTGTCCGGCTAGCCTTGATGGATTGCCTTCATTCCCTTCAGTGATTATATCATGTTTTGTTTGTTCACATATTTACGTGTTAAATTTAGAACGGACATAAAAAAGAACACGTCTCTATGTGGCTTGTTTGATGCCGCTGATGTTCCCCACCATAATAAAATTGTGTTGTCTGGACCAGAGCACTTAACTCGGTCTCTGACTCACCACTCTTTAGCGCTCATTCGCAGGATCCTGCGCTCTTCATTTCTCCAGTTACACTAACCCTATTTAACTTGATGTTGGAATGGACAATACAGCCAAACACAAACACACACACACACACACACAGTCGCAGGTCACAGAGTGCAGACGCACAACAGAGCTATGTGTGTCGTCTGGCGGCCGTCCACCGGGACAGCTGGGGCACGAAACCAGGATTTGGAAGCGGTGGGAGAATGTCACATTAGTCCCCCCTCCCCCCCTCCCGCCCTTGTCCACGCACACAAAAACACCACACAGGCCTCCACATGCTCCGGCACAGCCTGCGGCCCACTGTTTCTTACTCACCCGCTCACGGTGACACACTCACAGCTGAGCTCACTCCAGTCCAGATCGCACACACGCACAGATGAACACAACCGCCCGCACAGGCCCAGCAGATGCACATCCCTGGCTGAGGCGGGGTCCAGCTCCAGGAACACAAACCCACCCAAAGCAGCATTCCACATTTCACACACACACGCTGGACGATAGGAACTGTGCGTCTGCGCGTGTTTTTTCGCCCGATGCAAAATAAATTGGCCGAGAGTTCTTGCTTCTCCTGCCTGTAACACTGAACTTAATCTGAGCTAACGGTAAACGTGTTCTATGCCTGTAAGTGTAGCCGTCGTATTTGGGTTTTCAGTTTCCACCACTTGTTTACATGAGCGGCCGGGTCACAGCTGGGATGGGAATAGGGGCTGACTCATCCTACTGTCTACTGGGATTAATCTGACTATATGTCTGTTTTCTCTGTCTTGGCGTGTGTTTAAGTTAGCATGTGTTTTTTTCCTGACTGCGTCTTTCCAGTTCCCTTATAGCCTTAAGGCAGCAGGTCTGCATGGCAACACTTTAGAAGGAAACTGGAAGGTCACAACAAGCTATCACTTTGCATTAACTGTAAACTGGCCCACTCAAAAGTGCCTCAAGGGATATTTTTCAGATTCAGAACACTTAGAATGATGTCACTCTCATGAAAAACTACAGTGATAATGTTATTATAATGTTGTTGTTAATATTGTTAGTTTTATTGTTAATATTATTATTTTTTTGTGCAAGGCAAAGATGCTTTACTAGTACAAGATCTTTCAACAACATAAGGTTTGCATATCATAAAAAGAGCATGTTAAGATCACAATCACAAGCTGAGATGTGTGGTGGAAAGATTTAGGCAACTTTGGTCAGTTTGTGTCACAATAGATAACCGAGTCAGCACATTTCTATGACTTTATAGGTGAAATTCTGCTCAAAAGTTTGAACTTCTTGAGGTAGTCATCTGTGTATTTTCAGGTATCTGGCATCACAATCTCTTTCTTTGAGTCATCCTTTTTTGCATTTACAGACAGCATGATGTTTTCCTCCAGGATGTTTTTTGTACTAATTTTTTGTATCGTTCTTTTGTCAGAAGCAGCCTTTAAAGTCCGAAGCACGAATGAGAGGCGCTCTTTTTACGAAGATCTGCAGTCTAATTAATTGTGCCTGAATGCATTTTCTCTTCCCTTCCTAATCCAATTCCGATAATCCAGCAGGCCACAGCCTACACTGTTTAGCAGGGGGTTGAGAGGCAGGTTCCATCCTGAACGGGCCTCCAGCTCATCACAGGACACACAACGTCCACACATCTAGGCCTTAGCCAGATCCCAATGTGGCAAAAGAGAGCAAGATCATATGAAATGTATACATTGTAATCTATTATCATGCCAATATATAGTATTAACTCAGGATTTGTAATAAACGAGAGGGGACAGATCTTAAAATATCCTAATATGTGGGCTACAGTACAACTACTGCAAGTCATGAATTGCTCCTTTAGCCAGGTCTTACGAGGTCTTATAGATGATTACATCTCATCATTTACCTTAATCTACCTGATATTCTCTCTCTCACGTCCGTGTGCACCCCTAATTGCCCGTGTTTCCGTTGACAGGCACAGCCAGTCCTGGCTGTCTGATGTGAGCACGGCGCTGAGGTCATTACGTGTTGGACGTGATATTTAGCGAGTCCTACAGACTCCTGTGAGCTGGCAGAGTACCTGCACTCTGGAGCCCCACATCCTTTCTGTTGCTGGGTAAATTGGATATTTACGGTTGGGTTCAGGTTTCCCGGAGAAGACTGGACAACCTTTGGCGGGGAGTTTTTGGAGTTTGGGAGACAGTGATCCGCCGGTCTGAGCCTTCAGTGAGCACTCTTGCAGTTTCCCGGGTTACTTCACTTTAACTGGCGTGAAACGTGTCCGAAAATACAAATCAGGGGAAGTGCATTCAGAAAACTGCTAAGAAAAATATAGCAAAGCAAGCAACCTGACTCCGAGTTTTCCATTTCCTCATCTGCACGTATGGATGACACAGGGCTGTTTCTGAGTAAACAAGGACACATCGGTTTCGGTCACATGTCCTATCTTGTTTGCTTTTGCTGAAGCTGCTTTCCAAGTAGAGAAATCAAGAGAATTCAATGTTATTCAACAAGAACAACTAATTCTGCGTAACAGACATGTTGTGCTCCTGCCGGTCCCCATGTCCACCCGTTATTGGGCATTAGTCAGGCTTTGAACGCTCCCATATTAACCAGTAATTCTTCATAACCCGGCCTGTCATGTCAATTCAGTGCTGATTATATTTAATCTAGTTTAAATGGGACATGCTGGATCACTCGGTTTGAAGGGACAAAAGTTCCAGTGAAATGTTGCCTGCGAGTATTAAATCATTAACTCTTGGTCCACGTTAGCTGGACTCTGTGGCACCAGTGGTGCGCACAGGACACTTCTGTGAATATGTTTACATGTTTGTGTTTGCTGGGAAGCAACATTCTTCACATGCTCTCCTTCGGAGATCAATGTCCGTCTTCTTAGAAGCAGCAGTTGGGTCGATTGCTGTCCTAAGACCTTTTTTCACGGCAAAGAGTGAGAAGCCTGTTTTCATCCGCGTCTGACGGGAAACACGCTGACCTATGGTGGACAGTTCCCCTCAGGAGCCACTCGCAGTTTTGCATTGACCTCATTTCAATCTCTGTCCCTATCTATCCGTCTACACACATAAACAGGAAACATGAAGGAGACTTCCTATGAACACTTTATCAGCTGGACATCAATAATTCAGCCGCACAACCAGCATTAATGTTTGTGTTTTACTGGTCGCTGAATACAAACATGAGGGCTATATTTAGATGTGAGCCACGGTGTTGAGAGGCAAACTAAAGCTGCTTTGTGAAACCTCATCAAACAGTCAAGAACCATATGGGCTAAAATGTCAGGCATGTTTGCAGGGAACACTGGATTGACTTAAGCTATCCGTTTATTTGGATTTGTGTAGTATGTAGCCTTTGTGGCCTTTAAAATAAAAGAATAGTTTAATACTTCAGGATACTGATTTTAGTTGAAGTCCTGTAGTGTAATTCCAACCTTAAATGTGTTTGTAGCCCCTTGGCTTAGACAAAAAGGGGGAAGGCTGGACTGATTTTGTACTAGAATTCACACACAAACCAATAAAGCAAATTATTAAACAAATCATGTCTTGGTTTATGGATATACAGAAAGTCAGTGTTACGGTGACTGTTTGTAGTTTTATGAAGGGTTATGTCATGGTCTTTTGTTTCCATTTTTGACTGTTTGTTATTTAATCTAGATGAATTGTACATCAGAAGTGTATTTGCATGTTGTTCCTGTGTATGCGTGGGTTCTCCACAGGCTTCCTACCACTGTGTAAAACCACACATGAGAGCTTAATTGGAATATTGTAGTCTTTAAGGTTGACTGTGGGCATGGCTGAGTGTTTCGTTCTCTACTGTGTGTCCGTGATGGACTGGCAACCCAGATACTACCTGCTTGTCGCCCAATGACAGCTGGGGAATTAGCACCCCCCCCCCCCCCCACACACACACAGACACACACACACACCACCACCGCCCGAACAGGATTAAGTTAGTTCAAATGGATGGATGAATGACTTTACATTTACAATTTAAATAAAAAATAGCACTTTCAATGGAGGGTGTGTCACAGAAAAACACTGGATAAGAACTTCAATACAGACAACCAGCAGCAGGCTAACAAAGAAAAAACAGCCAGACAGAGCCAAACCCGGTACAACCTGGAAAAGCACAAAACACCACCCACAGGAACAGAGCCACTTAAGAACCAAAGGGTAAAATGTGAAGGCATAGTGGAAATCATAAAGGTGTAAGAAAAACAAGGCCAACACAATGCCATGGTCTATATTTTTTTGGGTTCTGATTTATTTATGCTTGCATGTTTTGATCATTTCTTAGATTATATTGTTTACTCTGTTTTGTGTTCTCGGTAGGTTTTTTATATGACTTTGCTGCTCTTCGGAGTGCCTGCCGCGTATTATATTAACGTTCTGTGCAACCAGTGTTTGTCTGAGAGGGTTTGGCGTTTTGTTTTGTTTTGGTCACAGCTCCCCTGTTTGGTGCTCAGCTCTTCGTTAACACCCGTCTCCATTCAGTCAGCCAAAGCTGCTTATACCTCAGTATATGTACCCTTCAGTTAATCTCAGTCCTTGACAAATCCTTCCCATTACTATCCTTCATTTACCTCATCTGGGTTTCTCCCCTGATAAGACTGTTCATTAGTTCCGTCTTTTGTCTTAAGTTCAGTTTTTAGGTTTATAGCTCAGTCATGCTTTCACTTTATTTGAATTAGTCTTTAGTTTGTGTCTGTTGCCTCCATTGTAATTTTGATAAAGGAAACAAGAAACATATGGAAGATAGAATGTCCAAAAAGAGGAAAACCCAGAAAGAAACCCCAAACAAAGTATAAAAAAGCAAATCAATGACGAAGAAAGTGTATAAGTGTACTTTATCTTTTTAAAGGAATGTTTAACATATGGAATTGTATTTTCTGAATGTGCTTTGAAGCCGGACAACAACTTTAACCCAGGTGACTCTGATATTTACTATTCTTACATTTTAGTACAGAATTGGAAACCTTTTTCTGAATAAATGGAAGTTGGGACACATCAATCCCTCCATAGGTAAGGGACAGTCATAGCTAGGTCAGTATTTACTGTACTTGGCCACTAGTTTCTGTTTCTGATTATCGTCACCATCTGTTACGACTCGTAGAGCCATCACTGTGTGCTCTCCATCCCCGGACTGAACTGTGTCAGTGAGTCTGCAGTTAGAGGTCAATAGTAAAACTACGAGAGGATTAAAATGAAGTCTGTTTTTAACTTTTATCTACCAGATTTGTATGCTTGATTAAGTTAATTAGCTATTTGCCATAGCCTCATATTGACTGTAAACGTCAGGCTTGCAGTGTAAGGTATTGTTTTTTTAAAACGGCGTGGAGGGCCAAGGGTCCACTGATGCTATGCAAATGGAACAAGCTCCCCTCCCACATGTCAGCAGGTGTGTGAGTGTTTCACGACCATCCTCACGACTCATTGCATATGTGTGAAAAGGAGCAGGTACTGTGCGTAAGGCGTGACAGGACATGCTAATGACTAAGAGGAACACAGGTTGTGGGAGTGGGCTCCAGGAATGGAAATCAACACTACTGGGGCATGCTGGTGTGTGGGTCACCCAACCATACAAGGGCATAGGAGAGGCAAAGGGCCGTCATCCCAGCCCTGCGCACGCACACGCACACGCACACGCACATACTACTGTACTGTATGTGGGTGTGTGCATGTGCGGTGCTGGTGGAGGGGGTTGAAAATGCCAGCTGGACAGCTTAAAATAGTGCCGGGCGGAGGATTGCGACTGCACGGGACTCGAGGAACACATGACCGTCAGACCAGTAGTAATTCACAGCAGATTTCGCTTTCCTACGCGATGACTGATGAAACAAAGAGCGAATGCTGATTAAACCGAGTTGTCTCCCAGGGCCTTAACTCAGTCGCCTATCTTCCACGAGAAAAAAAGCCACCAGAGGAGAGAGAGGGGGCGCGTGGTTTGTAGGTCAAGGCGATGGTGCGGGTCACACAGGCGCCACGGGGCCTGTGAACTGAAAAAATATGAAGTCTTCATCGGTGGAGCTTGCCAAGCCGATACTCAAGGGGCAGTGGGGCAGTAGGCTGAGTGTAGAAGGTGAAACGTGATGGGGATCAGACTGCCAGGATTTAAAGAGCACTAGAATGACCCCGGCTAATGCACAGAACACAGAGGAGGGATGAAGAACTAGCAGGGGGCTTCAGGAACAGCTGCTGGTTAAAGAGGAGCAGTGTGCCATAACCTCTCCTCCGCCCACACCTCATCAATCTGCTCTACATCCATCCATGCACGCCCACAAAAGTATGCCATTCTGCACACCTACAACTTCAAATATGCCCTAAGACTAATTCAGTCGCATGAACATAGTGGTTCTTTCACCTCTTGAGAGCTTGGTTTGGATTAAGGTGGATTATTGGATTACAAGAGCCTCCCTGGAGGAAGAGAGGTAGACTGGCACAGCCAAAAGACGAATAGCCAAAACAGACATTTGGAAAACGGGAACTATGAGCATCACATTTGAAACGTTAATCATTGTTATGAATAATACTATTCCTTATTTTAATCTGATGAAATGTCCTAATTAACAGCATTTCTATTAGTTCCTGTTGTAAATAATGGGCCTTTGGCCTCCTTATTTTTATCTGCTGTGTTATACAGAGTAATTTCCTCCTTTAACTTTTTTATACTTGGTCACACTCATGACTCTTCTCACAGGCATGAATGTCACAGAAACAAACATTAAAGATCAAATATATATATTTGAGTGATTTTCATTAAAACAATATCAAACTAATTATTATCGTTAGTAATTATCATTAAAGACAGAACTATTTTTCTCAATAAATTTCCAAAAGATTCGTAATTCTATTTTCTTTGGAATTTGTGTAGTAGGCATCTGAAATTCCTCTTGATTATTTATGTAAATTCAAAGATTTAAATAAGACACAAATCCAGTTACTGAGATGACTACTCATCAAGATTCGGGGAGCAATTCCAGCAGCTCTTTTTAATTTATGGGAGGATTATCCTCATGGAGGATTTTATAATGGCACAGTGTAAGGAGAATTCCACAATGCCTGAAATCACATGTTTTAGTATAGACTCTCCTCTGTGTGTGACTGGGCTTTTTTCCGCATAAGGGCTGCTTACCCATTAAATATATGACCTACATAAGCGCCCTGACTTGGTCTCAATGTTGCATAAACTATTATTGTTATCATTAAATTGACCATAGAACATTTATCAACAATATCACTCAAAAGGTTTATCACAACATGGCGTGATCTCCTCATATGACGATTGAGGCCATTTTATTAGAAGCGGCCAGCATTATGAAGAGGGGATTCAGGCAATTTATAAAACTAAATAGGCCATCATTTTAGGAAGGACAGAGCAAAGGAAAGTTTACGTGTGTGTTCAAGTTTTAGTTTTTAACCTGCACAAAGTGCATTAATGTGTAACCTTATATGTGTTGGGAATATGTTTAATGGGGTTGTAATATTGGGTTGAAGCACTCAAGGCGTACAAGCTCCTATGCCCACTGAATTAATTGCGTAAAGAAAACAAATGGATAAATGAAATGGTAAGCTTAACATATTGTATGAGCATAAAACATACCTGGTTCGACTCCTCAGGTTCTTTTATGTACATTATTTTCCACTCACAGTCATACGCAGTTTGGAAACAAACTCACAGTAGCCATTGCATTTGTGTCTATGCACGAAAGGCAACTTTTACGTAGAGAAGCAGTAAACTTCTAGGCCATGAAAGAGGAGCTTAGTGACTGTGTATGTCTGAGTAGGGAGGTGTGAGCATCTTTTCAGCTTTGGGTTATTGGCCTGGAGTGAATCAGAGAGAGAAAAAGCAGCACAAGACTGTTGTGTCTGCCAAGGTTTTCTCTGTGCAGGATAACTGGAGCAAACACTTCAGCAGAATCATGACCAGTGTGTCTGTCTGCTGCGTGCCTGAGCAAATTTGAGAGAGGAACAACAGAGCTACGAGCATGTGAGTGGATGTGTGGCTGTTTGTTAGCAGCGTGGAATGGAAACTGGGACATTATTCACAGCTGAGCAGGGCAAAAAAGGAGTTGGCAGCAGAAGTAGGCTAAATAATCGTCTCCAATCATCAAACAGTCTTTTGTTTATTGGAGGGACAAGAGAGGGGACAGGAATGTCCATGTGACAAAAACGTGAGAGCAACTGCTAACACATAACTAGACAAGCTGGTGTCCCACTGACCTCAAAAGACAAAAAGAAAGAAGGAAAAAGGGCTTATTCTTTACATCTCTACTCTGACAAATCCATAAGTTTTCTGCTTTGGTTAGCATTCACATATGAATGTACTTTTTTGTTTCTTCTAAGCCGTCTCCGCCCGGCTCCACAGAGTTAGATTTAAAGAGGTCAGCACATCCATCTCACTCAGGGCTGCCGTGACTCTGCGGAGGCCGATGGGAGTCAGTCCATGCTGAACGGGGGATTCCAGCGATGGTCACATGTTTCCTGAGGGCCAGAGCTGAGGCCAACCACTTTGTGGATGACGAGCCTTACATGGTTTTCTTTTGTGTGTGGCGGCGGGAGCAGTGTAGCATTGTGCCGTGGATTTTTTCAATAGCAACCTGTGCGTGAGGCACACCTTTCATGTTCAGGTTCACGTGTAGAGGTGTTTGTGTGAGAACGCTGTGAGATCGTTTGATGTTGGTCCCTTTAAAATGAAGGTACAAGCAAGCTAATTTTCACCATTAATGTAATGCAAATGAGGTGTTCATGCGCTTAAGTAAATGTGAGGTGCATTAATGAATTATTATTGTATTACTAGTTCCTGTAGTACACAGAAATGCGCATAAGGACTTTGCTCTTCTAGAGGCCATGGCAAACCTCCACCTCCTGAGGCCTGCACATCAGAGCGGAAAGTGGAAGCGACTTTGCACATGTGCTGGCTTTTGGTCCGTTGAAACAAAGGTTGGAGCTGAAAACGTCTGTAACAATTCCCCTGGAAATTCTTCAGCTTTATGTGTGCTCCTGAAAACAAGAAAGCAGGCGAGGGCATGGAAAAAGAAAAAGCAGGCCATAAAAACAGGGAGCTGAAAGAAATTACTTGTTGTGTCCCGAAGTATGTTTTGTTAAGCTTAGCTGAGGTGAAGCGGGTCAGGATTAAAACATACTGCAAAGGTGCTGACACGAGCAAACAACCAGGCGGGGTAAAGTTTTTAAAATCCCAAAGATTACGTTCTAAACCTGTATTAAAACTGTGAGTTTAAAAGATCTGTTGTAGCTGTTTAGGGATACAGAAACAGATAGAGCAAGCAACAGTGAGAGCATGGAAATACAGCTTATTGTGCCCTCGTGATATCAGAGACAGACCACTGCAAAGAATCATAAAAGTGAGAGAGATCATAAGAGGGCATCATGGGAGGTGACTGGGTGTGTGTGTTTGTTTGTGTGCAACAGTGGGGTGAGCCAGTTCAACAGGTCCCATGTTGGGTAGGAGGCTTGAGAGTGTTCAGGTGCTAAAATCCTATATCAGTCAGTGCTGACCGTGGGTCTATATCAAGAGTCGGCTAGGGTTTCAAGCCCGCAGCAGAGGATTATTCTGAGAAAGAGGGGTTCTGGCCCGCCTAAAATAACTGCTCCAAACTAGCTCTGACTTATACTCGCTAATGAAGAACAGGGTGAGGAGAATGAAATGCAACAGGGGATGGACCCCATGCCCCTGAGAATTTCTTCCAGTAAAAATATAAAAAGAAGTGTCATGAAAGAAAAGTAGGTGTCTGGAGGGTGTTCTGGGAAAGAGCGCAGAAAAGGCCAATGCCAACATCTCAAATTGTTTAACAAGCCAGGAATTGTTGATCATTGTAGCCCCAGGCAGACTATGGAAGGCTGGTGTACCCGTAAAGGATGAGGCCAGAAATGTCGAAAGAAAGTTGTTTTCAGAAAAGTTCAAAGTTTGGTTGCGAAACGCTTTTAAAAAGAATATCTTCCTTATATTTGGAATGATTGCTTTTTTAAATGAAACATAATGGATTCAGGTTACACCTGAACCTGTGGATGGTGTGTCCCACTGCATGCCTTGTGACATCACTGGATTTAGTACTTTTTGTACTTTTGTTGATTTTTAAGAAGTGTCCGAAGCTCATTCAGTCATTTCAAACCCTTGTGATCCAATTCTAATTTTCAGCCTTGGGTACAGATTCCACATTATTCTCAGAAAACAATAATATAAACATTATCATTTCTATGAACAACTCTGAATTGGTTAATCATATGTACTGCTTACCTTGTACAAAATAAATCACATCAGTCCCTTGTTGACCGTATATTATCTTTTAAACATTGCGTACATCTAATTGAATAAGTAGACTCTTTCAGCATAATGTTTTATAATTCCCCTTTATGATGTCTGCATGTGTTTATCATTTTGTATGTATGTATGTATGTATGTATGTATGTATGTATGTATGTATGT
>CAJRST010033334.1:14511025-14551602 GCA_907169785.1 Menidia menidia | reverse complement strand
GTATGTATGTATGTATGTATGTATGTATGTATGTATGTATGTATGTAATAATAGAATTATTATTGTTATTGTTGTTTTTTTTATTATTACTAAATTATTTGCAAATCAAAGCCCAACATGTGGAAAACAGGATTGTAGTTGGTGTGATATGAGCAGGCTGACACTGAATATAGAAAAGAATGGGAGGTCCTACAGACAGGTGCCTGGAAAAAAGTTTGAGAATATATTTTCTTTGCACCCCCGTGTACTTAACACCCCTGTCAAGGTGTAATTTATATCTGTGCATGTGAGCATAAAGTTTTGTACAGCTGATTGAAAAGGCATGTCATGCCTGGATGTCTGGGGTGTGTGAAGACATGTGATAGGCCTCTTACATAACTGCGGATAATTTGAGTGAAATGTGTCTAATGCAAAAGTACGTGAACCTTTTCAGAGGGAGAACATGTGCTTTGGATTAGCTCTATTATTTGACATACGTACTGTACATAAAATTAGTTTGTCATCTTTAAAGTGACAGACAGGCGGCTTTAAGTCATTCATTTTTAGGGTAGGATTACCCGGCAGATTAGTGATGTGATGCATTCATAACTAATAGCCTCTTAAAGCTACACGGATGTGTGAGATGCACTATACCTTGTCAATAAAATTTATCAAACAAAGCTTTTTTTTACATGCTTTTAATTGTTTGGGACACAGTGCATTCACAGACAAATAATAGGTTTCTATAGCATCTTTAAAAATCCAGTAATCATTTCATAGTTTTTTTGGTTTAATTATCTTACAGTCATAGGAAGCCTGCCTTATGTTTGTAAAGATACAGCATAATAGGTGCACCCCACCCTTTGCACACACCAAAATCATTTTACCCATAATGGGAGGCCCCATTCAGCGATTGAGAAGAGGTTTATGTCTTCTGCTCTTCGGAGGTACTTCACCAAATTTCCAAATCAAATTGTGTTGAGCGTGGCCAGTGAAAATATTAGGACGCTTAGGAAACATTAGGCCACTTATGAATTTCAACAGTAATCTACAATCTTCAACAAGCATTCGATGCTTAAAGAATCTGGTATAGTAACACCACTTCAAATAAACCTACCACAGTTCAGACTCACAAACTGAAAACATTCCTTGGACGGACTTCTGCATATTACAAACTTTGTAAACAGCCTGTAAAATGAATGGAGGATTCTCCACCACTTGAAAAAAAGTGCAAGAAGACTGAATTGTGTGAACTGGGTCTCCACCCCTCCGCTCGATCAGTGGAGTAGCTCTACATCAGTGCACAGGATTGTACATGTCACAAAACATCTTTAATCTGCTGGTTTAACCCCTCTGGGAAAGTCATTACACTCTAGAAGTACACAAAAACACAAATCAAGGCTGAGTGTGCTGCTAATTGGGCAGCCCAGCAAACCAAAAGTACTTTTTAGAGGAGAGGACAAGTCCTCAAAATTGATAAAATTGCCATGAGAAGTTGAACACAGGTTGACCCACAAAATATGTCGTTGACTCACATCCTTAAACATTTAACTTATGAAGACTTTGCAGCATCATGGCAATAAAGTTAAATTATCCCTCACATCCTCCTTTTTATAATGACTCAAATGTTTTGGGTGTATTCCAGGAGGGTTAAATTAGTAGATAAATGGTCAATGATAATGCAGGGCCCTGTTTTAAATATTTCCTGTCGTGTTTATTATGCATTGATCTTTATTTTCATGTGTGACCAACACAACTGAGCTTCAGGTACAGAGGTCTGACTTTGTATGGCCCGTTAAAAACCAAGCCTGAGCTGCCACCTAGTGATAAAAGAGAGCTGTTGCACTTAAGATCCTGGTAGCCTACAGCCCCTGGGTCTGAGTGCGAGGTTTAGCCATTAGGTATTGAAACTAAATAAGAAGAAACCACAAACAGTGTAACTGTGACTGAAGGGGACGTGAAGTTTGCCGATGACCTGCGGCCCCACCTATACCAGCTGTGGTTTCCATCTGACCTGACCCCATTTGTTGTTGTCGGAATATTTGAATAGTCATTTGAAATTCATTTGAATGAGGGAGCCTCTGTCTGTGTGAGGGCTGGTTTATTGGATGGGGAAAATCACTAGGGTCCTGCCACTGATTTAACATTCAGGGGATAAGTGACCGTCTACAGAACAATATAAATATGTAGCGCTGTGACACTGTGCATTTTGGTTTTATATCATACCTAAAGTCAAATCATAGATTTATAGACAATACAAGCTCTCGTTTTCAAATAAAGAAATAGATGTATAAATACCAATCGAGTAATTCGAACTGAGAGAACTGTTCTATCTTTAAAAAGAGTTGAAACTCCCATCACAACTGATAAGGGCACTTTGATAACTCAAGTATTTCTAAAATCCTGGCTGCAGTCCTGCTGCAGGTTTCCTGGTGCAGTTTGTAGAAATTGTAAAAGTTTCTTAACTTACACAAAACTACGTGACTCGGGCAAGACAGTATAAAGTTTTTTAATCAACATACATAAATAAGTTTTACAAGAGTATTAATTTCATGGATGAACTTGTTTTTTTTAATCAAAATCAAATTAAACAGCATGTTTTCTTTAAATATGCAAATGTCAAATAGTGAAGCAAAAAAAAAAACAGGCTTCAGACCAGTATTGACATCATTGACCCTATGTTGACATTATGTCACTAATGCTACTCTGTTGGTGATCTGAAGTTTTTACGTTATATCGATGTAAGACTTATTTCTCACACACTAACTGACTTGAACCATTCAGTGTTGCTAAACAGATGCCGCCCTGGTCTGAACCAAGGCCACACAACTGTGTGACAGGTGGATCCAGGATAAATATATTGACCCAATTCAAATTGGTAACAACAGAGTGAAAAACAGAAACGCCCTAACCTTGAGGCAACCTGTAGGACTCTGCTCACAGATCAGTGGCTCTATTTTTGGCCTCCCACCCTCCTCACAGACTATCAAAACCTAAATGGAGTGACTTCCTTCCGTCAAATGCCTTTGGGCAGGCCGCTTTATGGCACTACGTTTACACGACGAAAAGCACACAACCACGGAAATAAACGTCTACTTGTTTTCGCTGAATGGCGCTCGCGTGGCTTAAACCTTGTGCCTTCACATTTTGTCACTCACAAACCAGTCGGGGGTTATATAAATGCAGTCGTTTCCTCTGTCGCACTTCTCCTTTAAGCGGTGAAAAAACCCCAGCCATGACGTCAGGACTAAAACCTGCTGGGTGTCTGTCCACTGGAAAGTGAAGTGGCGTGCTGGTGGTAACAGACTTTTTTCTCTGTTGTCTATGTTTTGTAGTGTTTTTTTCCTCTTTTTTTACTTCGTTTGTGCGGTTTTACGTTACTTGTTGTGAATCCCAGCGTTATAACCAACTTAGAGGATGTTTTAGAAAAGTTGCCGAAGCGTTTCTTTGAGGAACCGGTGGAAGGCGGACACCATCGGGATGGATAAGCTAGCTGTTAGCTCAATTGTTAGCCGTGAATCATAGATCACAGAATAAGCTAGAGCTAGTATGCTAACAAACAGCTAACTTAGCATTTATCGGCTAAGCAATTGACTTTGTTAACCCGTAACGTCAGAAGTACTGTCGGCTAATGCCCAGGCCTAGCTCCTCGGAGTGAGCAGATTGTCAAAGGCCAGCTAACTCAGGAAGACTCGGTTTTGTGTTCAAAGGGGAAACGGCAGAGCGGTATTGTTGAGAGGTGACGGTTGTTCATCTCTCAGCCGAGACTCTAGATATGATGTCCAACGCTCAGAACCACCCTCTGTTCCCAAACCCGACGGGTCAGCAGAACCCGGGAGGCCAGTTCATCCCCATCCACCCAAGACCCAACTTACAGATCAAGAAGAACGCCATAACGGACGACTACAAGGTGACCAGCCAGGTGCTGGGTCTAGGGATCAATGGGAAAGTGCTCGAGATCTTCCAAAAGAAGACTGGTGATAAATACGCGCTGAAGGTAGGTTAGAGCTCGTTATCGGTCTCTGGGGTTGATGCAAGTCGAAATGGTAGATTTAAATACTCAAATTTATGTGTTTAATTTGTGGCCATTTCGTGATGAAAAAAGTACCAATAAGTGACTACCTTTTACTTTAAACCCTTTTATTCTCTCACACTGTTTTACATTTTCAATTATTATTACATTTATTATTATTATTATACACTGAAGCGTTTTAAGCCAACAGTAGGAGTTCCATGTTGGGGAACACCTCCTTTTATGTTTGTTGGTAGTGTATATGTGGTTAAGTTGAACCGTCTTTGCCAACAATACTTCCCTAACAAACGACATAACTTTGCTCAGCTTTGGTTTACTTTTGGCTGTAACTGAAACTTTTCCAACAAAAACTACATGTCTTACAAAGAATAACACCAGTTTTGTTTTGTTATTTGTCAATGCCATCCCTGCAAGCTAAACTCTGAAGTCTTTTATAAACAATAGTGTGTTTTTCAGAAAATTGGATGCTGCTGGAAAAATCTATGTATTGCTGATAATTGTCTAGGGGCTGAAAGTTGTTTGTAATCAAGCATTTGATCTACGAGAAGTCTTTTCCTCTGTAAAACTTACAAATATTTTTGTGGGTGGTTTTAGCTGTCTCAGCTCTGGGCTGAAATTAAATCTTATTTAACAAGAGATTCTTCATCTCCGTACTGATAGATCATTTATAAAGTTATAAAGTTTGGCCAGCTGCCCTCACAGAGATGGCTGCTGAGTTGATATGTAAAGACAGAAGTAGTTCTTTGGGGTTATGATGGAGGTTTGAGGTTGTGCATTATATTCAGATATATAACGCACAACAGATGTATGCAGTGCACTATATTCAGTTTGTTGTCTCTCAGCTTGCTATTGTTTCAGTGTTGGCAAGCTTTTTATTAATACTTCAATTTAGTCTAAACCTATGAAAATGTCTAAATAACATGCATATTTTGAATACTTGAATGGGCCATGTCCTGTAATTCTTGCGGATGCACTTTAGGAATAGCTTCTTCGATATCTATGCACTTGCGATTTATTGTGGTCACTTAGCAATAAAATGCTGTATATGGTATGCAAATAGGAGCTGAGTTCAGCCGCTCTACATAACTGATGCTGATGCTGCTGAAAACAGACGGTAAAGAGGTCAGTGTTGATGTCAAACATCAGAATGAGGAAAAATGTCTGATCTCAGTGTCTTTGGCCATGGTTACTGTTGGTACTTTGAAGACTGATATCTGCATTTCTAAAAAAAAACTTGTGGAGTTCATGCCTTAAAGAACTTCAATATACTGTACAAGAAAACCTTTGATAAGGCGCAAAGAAAAGGAGCTTTTTTGACGAAGGCCATCAAGTTCATATGCAAATAGCATAGAGCTTGACTTATCTGCTTCATGGACTGTTTTCCATGTACAGGTACCTTTTCACTTGTGATAAAGGTAATCAAACCACTTTGTTAAAAAGCACAAAGCAAAACATTTGTTGGTTATCGTACTGGCGGCATATATGCAGCCTTTCAAAATTAGCTCAGGCTCATTTCATTTCATCTCTTTAATAAGAGGGCTCAAACTGGTCTAAAGCGCAGCATAAGATTGTGTGTCTGGTCCTATTACCAGTCAAAGGATACCAAGATGACGACTGAAGAGGTATCAAAGCTAGGTAGATTTTGAGGTAATTCCTAATGTATTCATCTTTGGAGTGTCAGAATCAGTTTGTTGTCCTGCTGTAGAGCTGTGTGCTCTGGATGTGTTCAGTTCCTCTTTGTCTTCCTCTGTCTTTAGTTCCTCTCGCACACACTGGAGTGACAGAGATTGTCCTTCTGCATTCACATATACATCTAATCTACTGTGTGGAAGGAAGTCTTGTGGAGGTATACTGTTGGTACTTCAATGCTTTTGTCGCAACCTTTTAGTCTTCTGATAAATGTTTTCTCAAGATGGTTCCAAGCAGAAATCGCAGCAACTTGAAGCTGCCCGTCTCCACAGCGGGCTGAGAGAAGGAGGAACTCGTGCTATTACTCGCTTGTTCCATATATAGATATGGATAAAAATGAAGGTAATTTCCCAAAATATGACAGATTACCTTTAGTCTGTAGAGTACAGTAGCCTGTTTGCTTACAAGGACAATATTAGGACATTAGTGTGTCAGAGACAGGAATCATGAAGGCATAAAGTTGCTTATGTCGTCATGTGTGATGTAAAAAGTAATAATGCTTGCAAAAATATGTGATTGTCGCTTAAAGATAGATTTCGACACATAGATTTTGATGGCCTAGTACGTCGAGTGGTTACTGACTTCTTATGTTGTATCTGATTTAAAGAGGGGATGGGAACATTGGAAATGTGATTTGAATCTATTAGAACATCCACAGGCATTAGTTGTACCAGCCAGATTACAGCCAGTGTCTTTGATTACTTACATTTAGCTTGAATTTTTTGGGTTTGTGTCGGGGATTAGCCTGACTGGTAACTTCTCAAGTTGTTACACAGGCTGTAGCTTATTTAGTGTGATCTTTTCAGATTTCAGTGTCCTTGTTGGTTGAGTTAGGTATTTGCTATGTTCATAGGTTTGTCTCTGTGGTGCTTCACACATGCCATGCTCACACTGCCTGTGTACTCTGTTGCCTAAAGAAAGAACATCCCAGTCCCAGTATATATGAAAAGACCTAACAAATCTGCTTCCTGAATTAAATTACATCAAACTTTAATCAAGTCGATTGCTGAGCAATGTGGACTTTTTGGTTGACTTGTACGTGACACTTGATTACCGGTTATGATAAACACGTTATCATAAACCTGCTTAAGGAAATGGAGTATCCTGAGAACACGACAATAAAGATATGATAACAGCAACGACCTGTGTCGGGGATTTTGGTGGGCTGGAAATGTCCTCCAGATTAATATTTAACAACCATTAGATCTGTTTTGCTTCATGTAACCGGCCCCACAAAATCAATAGCTTTTACTTTTTTGTGTGCGTGTGTGTGTGTGTCCTGTGATGATGGGTCTGACCTTAAGCTGTCCTGTTGGTGCATTCTTTAAGTGTGAAGGACTGCAAGTGTCCTTACAGTGACATTTGTCTGCTGTCAAAATATGTTAATGTGAGCAGGAAGGGTAAAACTAATCTCTGTTGTTTTTTTTCTCCTAACTTTGGAATTGCATTTTTTTATTTGCGATCATATTCTAAGTCTTACATGATGAACACTTGATTCCAGCAGTTCATAGTTTGTTGCATTTGCATACCAGTTTAACACATTGTGTTGCAATGTACATGGTGAACTTTTTATGGAGGGTGTAGGGAGTTTTACTGCCCTTTCAGTCTGTTCTGCAAACTGATAAGGTGATTCCTGCTCCTAACATGGAGCCGACGGATCCTGAAATGTCACCGGGGTAGTTTATTAAACCAGTTGTCCTGTTCAGAAGTTTGTCTTTTCTTTTTCTTGTTTATTTTAAGCCAGCAAGCAAACTGTCCCCCCGTAGTGAACAGCTTCTTGATACCTTTTCCTTATAAATTATGTGACTGTTACATATCGGACAGGCACATCTTCTCAACAATTAACCATCGTTATAAACTTATGACTGGTATGTCAAAGGAAGGTCTTAATGTCTCTGAAAAATTACTCCTGAGCTCAAGGAGAAGGCACAATGAGAGGTCAGTGAGCTCCCAACAGAGCAAAGGCAGATAGATTAGAAGCTTTGCACTTTCAACTGTTTCCACTGTGCAACAGACTTGAGTTAACTCTCGGGTCTCCTGCACACACACAACACACTCGCACACAGATTGCTGTGTTCCTCCGGCTGAGAAGGATGATTAAAGCCGTTCAGCAGCATCTGCATCACCAAGGTGATGAAATCAGACAGTATGACTAAATCTTTTAGTCACAGTACAGGTCTGAAAAAGGTTTAAAGATATTTTAATGAAGTATTGTGACAAAGATTGGCTTAGAGGAACTTGAAACATTAGGCACTCTCAGAGGGATCTTATGTTTGTCTTCCTGTGTCTATGATGAGCAGATAACTGAACTTTTCTATAGGTAAATTAAACCTGAGTCCATATTTGCCTAGAAGCAACTTTCACAGGTGGTATCTTTCTGACTAAAGTCAACACTCACACCCCATAAATCTCTCTGAATTCATTGCCTTAAACACAGTTAAACGTCAGCAGTGGTTCAGTCACAAGAGGAGGAAGGAAAAGGAGGGATGGGAGAGGAAGAAAGAACTCATCTGGCCTTCTGATTAATTTATCTATCTCGTGTGTAGAGTGTGGCATCTTTTTTTCTTTCCATTGCAGACTATCTACCACTTGCCTTTGTGGTGTAGATGACCTGCTTGAGCACGACAGGAGCCTTTGTTGCCCTGTTGACTTTTTATCAGACACTCTTCATCTCTCTTGTCTTTTGCTTTTGTAGAAATGTTGCAGGGCTAACCTCAGTGTTCTGCCAGTGACTCGTTTATTTGTGGAGTAGCTACCCACACAATCTGTCCTTGATCTTCTCTTTCTGTTGAAGGGTGTTGAATTGTGCATTGATTTCTGGATAAAAAACCATTTCAAGCCCAAAAAAGATTAATTCATAATTCATTCTTTTATACAGCCATTCTTGAATTCTTTTGTACGCTCAGAATGAATGAACTCTCAAAGTTAGAGCAGTTTTTCACTTGTACACTCTTGATCTGTTATTTCCTTGGTGAGTCTTGTGACCAGTTCCTGACAGTGTACAGTGTGGTTGAATAGTACTGAGTGGTGTTAACAGTAAAGGGAAGTGCTTTTTTTTTACACTTCAGAGTTAATTCACCATGTGAGATTTGTGTCTTTATGGATGGTATTTAATCAGTGATGTCTATAACTTATCAAGGAAATGATGTAAGTTTTCACGACAGCACTCGGTAGTCAATAGAAACTGGTTGTTAAAGACTGGAAACAGGGAAAGGTTGGTAGTCAGTGGAATGGGACCTGAATGAGAATGAGTTCCCTGTAACGTGTGTTATTTTATTTAATCACACAGTATCAGTGAAGAAGAATTTTGACCAAATAAAATTTCCAGAATTTGTTCTGAATCACTCGTTATTAAATACAAACTGATCTTAACTGAGTGTGCTGTTTTATTATGCCTAAAAATGTGTTATTCAGCTCACACCTCAAAGGATTTTGAGTTTGCAAAGAAAGCATTTAATGGGAATTCAACCTCCCTCGTGAATTTAGCATGAACAGACATCCATCTCTTCACCCTGTGCATCATTATGGTCTGATAGGTTTTGGAGTAGCTGCTGCCAAGTCTAGCCAAGTGACTATGTATTCTGCGAAAGGGCTGTGAACTTTACAGTGAATCACATGCCCAAACATGTTGAATCATATATGCATTCATTTCTTGTTGTTTTGTTATGCTTTAATTTTTTGTCAAGCCAATGATGATGACTTATGTTATGATAAGAAATTTTGAAGACCAAATAATGTCAAGAGCAAGCAGCACAGATGGAGCTTTTTGGCTTTAAAAAAAAAAGTTTTTAAAAATCCATAGCTTGTTTAAGAAGGAGCCCTTTCACTGCCAGACCTAAAAGACTAGATAGACAGGTTTTCAGAAATTCCTGACAATCAGTTTTCTGCTTGATGAGCAAGCATGATAAACCCTTTGGATTCAGGTGTCACTCTGACTCTTTCCAGTCATAATCAATCACCACAGATTGAATGTATAATATCTCAGCTTCTCTCACACTCTTAAAAAGCACAGAAGCGTTTCAGGAAACTGTGTTATCGTGTTGTTCAGATGCCTGAAAGAAGCCCCTCACAATTTAGCTGATTGAAGCTAAGGGATTGCTTCTATTCGTGATCCATTTGACTGTCCATCATGTCAGAGATAATAAATGGATGATCAAAAGGAGGGGGTCAAAGTTTCACCCTAACTACTCCAAGTTAAATTGAGTAATGCAGAGTGCTGACACTCACCTTTAATACTCATTCATTTCTGTCAGCTCACACATACCGCTGAATGACGGGTCACATCATCTAGCTTTCTGTCGAGTGAAAACTTGTGGTTTGCTTCATTCAGACTGCCCTTATCAGTCACCTCCCGGTTACTCATCAACTCCACCAGTTTTGATTCCAGGAGGATTTCCTAATCTCATGATTAGGAAGTGCAACAGCTTTTGGTTTCATGACAACACTTAAAGCTGACGTTCTCTTTTGTCTGCGCTGTGTTTCCACATGTTAACCTTAACTGGTTACACTGTAGTCGGTGCTTTGGTGAGGCCACATTTTGAACTGACATCATTTTCTCTCCTAGCAGGTCAACACAAATAGACTTCTCACACTTAGACCACAGAGTGAGCCAAGACATTTTCGTCTCAGATGGAACTTGTTGCCACTAAGTCCTTAGTTTGAGCACTGAACACACATATGTACACATGACTTTTGGGTAGGTGACTTTAATCAGCTGATAATATTTTGGACGAAACATGTTGCTGTTTTAGGGAGGCCACGATAACCAGATCAAAACACCAAAGCACACTCCATCTGGTAGTTTGTTGTTCAACCCCTTTAAGAAGCTTTCCTGACTGAGCCAAGCTTAACTCATCACCTCTCTGTAATCTGTTACCTACAGCATTTCCCAGCCCTGGGAACTCTTAGATATTTCAACCCAAGGACTTGTTTTTGGTTTGTCCTACCATGTGCTCTGGCTGGTGGAGGTTTATTGTTGCCCATCTGCCTCCACCAATGTCCCTCCCACCCCTCAAGGTTCACTGTTTAACTTAAAAGGGCAGGCAGCAGATGGGGGACTACACAGTCATACAGACTCCAGCAGAGAGGTGACGGGGGGGGGGGGGTTCTTCTTATGTGCATATGCTCAGGGAGTCAAAGGACAGGGTGAGCTCGGTGAAGACAAGTCCTCCAAGACTAGTTTGTCTTTTCGTCTTCATTATACACTCTTCAGTTTAGCATTTGAGCTTTGGCCTTGAGGAAACTGTTCATTGAAAAACTCTGGAATCTTTTTTTTTTTCTTCTTTACCTGTAATATGTTGACTGTTCTTAGAATTAAGCACCATACTATCAGAAATCTTCTATATTCAAATTAGACATGTGAATTTACTTTACTCGCTGGAAGGAAAACAGTTGGCTAAGAATACTTTCTTCGTCATCTCCAGCAGAAGCAGATAAGTTATGGTTGCTGCCCTTTTCCATTCCTTTGAGTAGTGGCCATTGGTAAAATAGATATAGAAAGCCTTGTTTCAATTCAGTGCACCACAGCAAAGTCCTCTCTTTAGTTTCTTACTTTGAAAAGGTATTTTTAGAGGAACATAATAGAAAACATACATAAGCTGTCATTGTATGTAGAATGGTTTGTCAGTTGGAGAAAACAATTTTATGGCATAAAGCCGAAAAAAGGGGGCTTGTTGGCTACAGAGCTTACTTTAATGGAAACAAAGTACGTAGTTTAAGGTCAAGGTTAAGCGTGTGTGGCTAAAGGGATGTACAACATTCAACGTTTTACTTTCAGAGCATAAAATTCCAAGATATGTATTAACGTTACAGCTTACATAAATGGTGAGACAGAAGAGGCATCACTGAAGGGATTTCTCAGTGTCAAGTAAAGAAAACACTACTGAAGGCTTTAGAAAAACTTTTAATACATTCAGGGAGGATAGAAAACAATCGAACCACTTGAAGTTTCAGGGTTTATCTCCTTAAAGTGAAAATAATTAAGAAAAAGAGGGTGAGCTAAAGATCTTTATACAGCTCTGTATGTAAACAGGTTCTTATTTGATCTGTTATTTCTTTCTTAATTGGCGGCATCTAAAAGTGCACGGACTGAAAATGTTCTGCATCCGTCCAGAGAGCTGGACTGTTGCTCTCTGGACTCAAGTCAGCAGTTGTGAAGGGACAGTGGGCAGTCTTGGAATGCAATACACAACAAAAAGGACAGACTATGGCCCATTGTAAGTCATAACATAATTGTTGTTGTGTGTGTTTTTCTTTTTTTTAACTCCACAGACTCCTGTTTTATGTGAAATCTATGAACACTCATTTAACACTCATTTTTCCCTAAACAGCACTTCACACTAAGATCAGTGGAGTAAAAGAAAATGAATCCTCAAAGCCTAAATTATCTCTCTATCTGCCACAAACCTGTTATTTCCATATCATGGTTGGAGTTACAGAAAAAAAAAATTATTTGGTTTTCTGGCATTTGCGTAGGTTTTTTTTATTTTTATGATTTGCTTACAGCTAGCAAGGCTAAGACGTTTCCATGTCTATATGGTGAACTCAGTGGTTAATATAACTGAGGAGTGCACCGTTTCTGATTTGACACTGTGAGCACATGTTATGTCACAAGGAAATACAACAGAAATAACTTGACTTCCTTTTAAAAAAAAAACAATGCTTTAGTTGAATAGTGTAATAACAGAGTGCCACACACAGAGGGCGCTACTTACACACTAGACTGAATTGTGGAAAATGTTAATATATTTTCAGTATTCTGCCATCTGATGGCAGCACAGGTCCTTTGTCTTTCATGCTTACCATTGTTTTGAATTGGATGTAGCCAACAGCTGGTGTGTAATTTGTGTGTTCTTTTTTAATTTTTTTTTTACTTTGTTTGGTACAAGTCACTGATGTAATACTGATCGTCCAACCATGTGGCAACGAGAGCGTGCATGTAACCCAAGGCACACAGTCTCACTGTCTCTGTCCATCTGCCCAGATACTCCAGGACTGTCCAAAGGCCCGTAGGGAGGTGGAGCTTCATTGGAGGGCGTCCCCATGTGCCAACATTGTGCGAATCGTTGATGTTTATGAGAACCTTTATCAATGCAAGAAGTGTCTACTTATTGTCATGGAGTGGTAAGTGCGTAGTGTCAACACAAACACACTCACACACACGAATACCTTTCTGTTTATTTTGGTGAAGAAATTTGTTATATAATTGTTTAATATTGCAGCTTATTATTTTATCATTAAAAACTTGACTGGCAATTGTTTGTAAGACATTTATCATTGATTGAAAGTAAAAGCAGCTTCTAAACAGAGAGATAAGTACTTCATAAAGTTTGTGGTATATTCTCAGAGGCTCATAGAATTGCTTTGTAGTCTGAACTTTCAAGTTGTACCAAATCAAGTTCACGAGACCTGTGACCCATCACCCATGTGACTGGGGAAAAAAGCATTTTGCTTGTTTTGAGTGACACAAAGTGTACAAAACACTGCCGGTACAGTGCTTCTGTGCGCCAGGCCCTGGGATGTTTGATGCCATGGCACGCGTGTTGGACGGACTGTACAGCATTCGTTACGTTTTTTGCCTAGATACCGTTCGTGTCCCATCCGCCACTCTGTTACCATCAGGACCCAAACCCCTGCTGGCTGCATCTGGGTGTCCAATCAGATGACAGATCTAATCATGTGTCCCTAAATCCCATGTCACATGATCTGATCAAACCCATAGCGTGAGTGCTTATTGATACAGCGAATTTACCAATGGAGCCACTCACACAGACTTTGGTGTACTTTGTTTTTATAGCAGATCTCATAGGACATTTGAAAATGGACTCCGTTTTACTGTATGTCAGCTCATGTTAAGATAAAACATTTCCAGGCTATCACTCCCTGCTAATAAAATACAGATTTTGGCAACAACATCGTCAGATAAAATCACTTGTTCCTTTAAAATAAAGATGTCTGTGCTGCATTTGGTGGTACTTTTTATTTAAGATGACCTTTCACACAAAGTTTGATCCAGCAGAATGCGTTTGTTCAGTTCAGCCGTGCAGGATTACAGTGAACGCTGTTGGAATAATTTTGCCTTTCCACTGTGCTAACGTCAGAGACGGTTTCCTTATCATTTGGCAGATATCTGCAAAAAAACATGTTTTTACTGCAGCCGTGTGGGTGTATACATGTGAATGAGTTGTAAGATTAGGATCTCTTGTAAACTGACGACTAAATGTTGATTCAGAATGAATTTTGGTTTGTTTAGGTCATCACATTTTCAGCACATTCCTATGTAGCTCTCAGGTAGACTTTTAAAAAACTTTTTGAAGGTAATGTTTTCTACACTGCTTCATGTTTTCAACATTTATTAACTACTAATTCCTCCATAGTACTATTTATGTACCCCATTAGTCTGTGCCCTGTACATCACTTTAACTGAAACAATATAAATATATATTTGACATGGTCCAGTAACCTTTATATCTTTGCAGTTTGTGCAACACAGAACTTTCACTCAAACAAATTATATCAAAGGGTAATCTGATCTGATTTCGTCCATCAACATGTCCAAACTAAGTAAAATCTTTACAGGTGCCTTATATGACGGCAGGCTTCCTTTCTACATGTAACAGTAGAAGTTTGTCGAATTACTTAAAAAAAAAAAAAAAAAGATCAATTCAATTTTTTTTTTTTTGTAACCGCAGTCTGCACTTTCTAGTGTTGTCATAAATAGGCCACCCTGTTTGAAGGTGAGAATCATTTCTCTTTCATCTTTATTCATGTCACATTTTAGCAAGTTAATTTATTGTAAATCTGCTCTTGGTTACCTCAGAAAAAATGACCCATTTCTTCTAAATGAGGGGAGTGTGCTTTCCTTGTCTTTCTATTTTCATCTTGTTGCTTTCTAAACCACCAAACCCCCAACAACCTGTAACGTGCTTTCATTCAGTCTCTGGTTAGCATTGTAGTGCATGGGGAGTGGACGTGTCTGCCTACATGCTCACATGCAAAAACTCTTTAAGTGATGACTTGCTTCCCCGAGCAATGGTCTCATCTTAAATGGCAACGAAAGGAGTCGTTTTTCTGCTGACACTCAAACATTTCCTAGAATATCCCACTAAAACGATACTTCAGACTTGGTTCTCCTTCAGCTACCACTGATGAGTCATTTATTCAGTCTGACCTAAATTTGACTGTTTAATATATTGACCACAATTTCTGATAGTGGACAACATTATGTGAATATTAAATAACAGAATACGTACAATTTGAATTGTATATTCTATATAAAAACATACATTTAGAAGTTAAATATTAGAAAAATGTAAGAAGACAAAAAAGGCAATGGTTGAAAAAAGATCTATGAAGGATTGAATAATGAATCTGGAATATGGTGTGTTTTCATTTAACTTTTTTTTAATTTAATTTAATTTTTTTCACCTAAATGCTTTAATGCCTCCATCTTATCTATCATTTTGATTGGTGTTCGACTGTGCATGAGGTGGGAAAGAATGTTGAAAGGCATCAGGGTGTCTTGATTTTTTACTTTTGTGGTAGAAAATGCACAGATACTGCAGTTCATGAAAATCATGAATTGTATGACGAGAAGTCACGCTTCAGACAACATTTTTCAGAAATGCAGAGGAACTAGGTGGGGTTCAGACACCTCACGAATATCTCCTCACTACTTTGAAAAAAGATCAGTGTTAGATCATTTGCATAAGTGAGGGATTGCCTCGCCTCTGGAGGCTTCGACGGTCCATTTATCAGTACGCACAACGTAAATGGTTTTGAGAAGTCTGCGCCGTGGGACAGCCCTGAGAAACCACATAGTCTTTGAGTCTGCAGCTTTTCTGCTCCCATCGACACTCGTTGCCTGAGGAACTGGTTTGTGGTATCACGAACCTCTAAACACAGATATGAAATTGGTAATGATGATTGCATATGAAACTCACAGTCATACAAAGCAATAAGATTAAATGAAACTTATCAAGTGAGCACAGCTTTCTCAAACTGTCAGTGTGTTGTCTTGTTTTATTAAAAATGTAATTGACTAAAATGTATTTTTTCAGCCGTGAAGCAAAGAGTTTATTGATGACAATCGGCATGGTGCCTCTTAAAAAGCCAACACTAAATGGAAAACAGTGGAGGGACTAAAATGGATCAGACCATAGCTCAGTACAGCATCACCGGTCCAGCCAAAAACAAGCAGCGGTTCAAACTTTCTTTTTTTGGGATTCCAGCACAGTGACGCCTCCTTTGATTCTGCTGAGCAATCCTGAGAGATGAGCACTAAATTGTTATTTTCTTTAGTTTTTCAAACGATGTGTACCAGTTTGTTGTACTAATACATACAAACGCACTCATGAAACAGCTTGAAAGTCTGGGAACTGGTATTGTGGAAGGGTGTACAGCTCCAGAAATTAAGAACGTCGTTTGAACAGCTATTCAAAGGTATTTTAACTGTGAAAATGGCTGTTATCTCACAACGGCTACCAGCATGCAATGTTATTCTCAGAATAAATGTTCCTGTTTTTGTATATATGATATTCTATGAAACCAAATTTGTCAATGTAAAGAGAAAATTCTCCTACTTACCAAACATAAAAGCAGAGAGCCTCTTCAGTCTATGTCTTTATTTGTAGGGCATCAGTTTAATGCAGATGCTGTTACTGGAAGTCCAGTAATATTCAAATGCTTGATTATTTTAGCTGTGAAGTCAAACTTCCTTATTTTTCATAAATGGGATGTTGAGACCTAAATTTTGTCTATTGAATATTAAGCATGAGAAGGTGTCAAAGGCTTGTGACAATCAACTAAGCAGAGGGATTCCACTTTCAGATATTTAGCATTACTGGAAAGACTTGCGTGCCAAATAATATATCACTGAGTATATTTATGCAATATACTTGCTACTTGCTTCCCAGAATTCTTTGGCAGCATCGTTGCATGCAGCAGATGAGTAAAAAAAAAGCGAGGTTTCAATGCTTCCAGCTGTTGAGGGTATTGAACAATCTATAGATCGCTGACCTATTTCCTTTTTATAAAAAGAAGAGTTTGCCAACAGACTGCAGATGTCTCTTTCTGGCAGACAAAGATGATAAAAAGGAAGAAAACTTGAAACTGCTGCTTGTCATGCGGCTGAAGTAGTTGGACTAGACCTTACATCATGGCGGGCAGTTTGGGTTTATGTCTTTTTTCATCTCTAAAGCATTCACACAAAGGTCCTAAATTTCAGAATTAGCTGCAGCTTCCCCTTCATACTGATGCCACCATTGCAACACACCAGGTGACATTTTAGGGCTGCACATATGATGCAGCATATTTACACACCCTGCTTTCTTTGTGTTTGTTTTCCCCAGTATGGATGGCGGAGAGCTTTTTAGTCGAATCCAGGACAGAGGAGACCAGGCCTTCACTGAGAAAGGTAACAAGTTTTTATTTTTTTATTTTTTTAAATATGACTCCTTGGTTCAGATGTAGGATGGAACTTAGTTAAACACGCACAATTGGGTCATAGCTCAATTTATAACCCCAACTCGTGGGCTTCATCACTGCAGATCTTTTTGACATTCGCTTTAGTTCGTCCGGCCAGGATGCAGAAGTGGCCAGTGTGTTTGTCATAATCCGTCACTTTGTTTGAAAAAGAGTCATCTGTTTATGTACTTCAGAGGCATCAGATATCATGAAAAGCATCGGAGAGGCCATCCAGTACCTGCATGCAGTCAACATCGCACACAGAGATGTAAAGGTTTGTGTCCTTTGCATCATCGTACTATGGAATATTACAAATTTCACCTTTTTTTTGTTGTCTAGTTTCAGTTGTTTTATATAACCCATATTAGATGTGACTAATCTATTTTGCCAAATTTCTGAATACTTTCTGCAGCCAGAGAATTTATTGTATTCCTCTAAGCGGCCCACTGCTCTGCTGAAACTCACAGACTTTGGTTTTGCCAAGGAGACCACTACCCACAACTCTTTACTTACCCCCTGCTATACACCCTACTATGTTGGTAAGGATGCACTTCATTATTTGGTCATGTTCACTCCATTTGTAAAACAAATACCCTCACCATTTGTTGTCCCCCTTTCCCTTCTCTCTCCTTTCTGTCTGCAGCACCAGAAGTTCTGGGTCCAGAGAAATATGACAAGTCATGCGACATGTGGTCTTTGGGTGTCATTATGTATATCCTGTAAGTCTCTTCATCTCTCTGATCCCAGCATCTTTTATCACGCGCAGAATCTAATATTACGGCTCTAAATGTTCCACAGACTGTGTGGGTACCCTCCGTTTTATTCAAACCATGGTCTAGCCATCTCACCTGGGATGAAGAGGAGGATCAGAATGGGTCAATATGAATTTCCCAACCCTGAATGGTCTGACGTGTCAGAGGAAGGTAAGACTGTAGATGTAAAGTAAAATCTTAGGTTAAAATATAAAAACAATGCGTAATATACCCTAGTATTTTCTAATTGCTGAAAAAAAACACTATTTTATGGGATTATTATTTAGCTGGGGCTCAGAGATGACGCACCACATCCCAACCCCAGCCCCTGCAAGCATATGAATATAAATGGTGTCATTGAGAGGAAAAGCCTGTGGCATAGTTAAGAGTGAAAAAACATTTATTATCTATCGGATCATTATCACTTCATTTAAGCAGATCATATTCCCCACGCTGGAAAAAACTGAATCACCATGCAAACTTAAACGTCACTCTTAATCAGCTTCTAATGTTTTCCATGACGCTGTAACATTTAGAAGCAGAAAGAGGTGCAGGTTTTCCTTCCTGTCACCCTTTTTGTTATGTTTCTGGTAAATTTAGAGATGAAGCACAGCAATATTAACGCTATGCAGATTTATTTGTTCGGTACCACTTTGAGGCCTAACCCAGTCCATGTTCGAGGCTGTGGACATTCTAAACACTGGGACACTGGTGTAAAAACCAATCGCATCAAGGGAAGACGAAAAAAGTCAATTATGTAAATGATGCAGGATGTGAACAAAATTGCATCAAATGCGTAAGGTGTGTGGTCTGACTATTAAACCCAGAATAATTGGGGTGAATAGCTTGGGGTTAAAGCATTCCCATCATGCACTGAGCACTTCCTTTTTTCTATTTTCACTTTCCCGTCAACTCTGTGATCTTGCCATCTATATTTTGATCAAAACTGAAGTACAAGTTAGTACATGCATCGCTATTCAGTGCGAGGGAATTGTCGCCATCAGATATGAAAAGAAATCAGAAATCATGTCTCATGGCTGTACCCTTTTGTAAGCTCCTTCCTAAGAGACGCTTATCTGATCAAGAAATTGAAACTGATTTGTGTTTCAGCACATATTTGCAGCTGTCGCTCAACAGTTGAAAGTGAGGCCTTCTTTTTTTCCAACCAGCATATTCTTTTAGATGAAAACAGAAGCTAAGTGGTATTGGTTTCCAGCAAAGTAGAGAGATAAGTATTCTCTGCGTTGTGCTTAATACACGACAGTGTATCAGTCTACAGCCTTCTTTAGAGTTTTAGTCAACAGCGAAGAAATCCTTGAAAAGATGATTCTTCTGGCTACTTCCTGTGGAGCCTCCCACGCCTTTGACACTCAACTTTTCCAATACATTCCATCCGTTTATAATAACAGTATATTGAAGCTCAACTTTTAAACCTTTGCATTTACTTTTGTTCCACTTATACACTTTCCTTTTTGACGTCATGGAAAGAATGAGCCTTGAAAATGATTTAATCAAGTGAAACAAAAGTATATATCTGTTGTGTTTGCAGCTAAACAGCTGATCAGGACCCTCCTAAAGACTGAGCCGACCCAAAGGATGACCATCACCGAGTTCATGAATCATCCATGGATCAATGTATGAGAATCCAATGCAAGCTTCAGCTCTCTGTCTTTTGAAGCTTAATGTTATTTTTTTAGAGCTGGCTGACATCCCCACAGTAATGTTAGACTGAGATGGTTTTCTGTGTGTCCCGTACAGCAGTCAATGGAGGTACCCCAGACCCCGCTTCACACCAGCCGGGTTCTAAAGGAGGAGAAGGATGCATGGGAGGAAGTCAAGGTGAGACGTGTGGTTTTCTTTCATACATCTAGATTTTTCTCAAGTATGATGAAAGCTCAGCGGTAGTTTAACCCAGTAGTTAACATGCAGATTAGTTCCTTTCAGGCAGCATGTTTGATTTGTGATGTATGTGATTAGGAAATTACTTTAATTCTCTTCCTTTTTATTGTGTTGAGCCATCAACATCTTACTTTAATGCCAAGGCTAAAGCTGTCTTCCCAAAGAAAACTGAAGATTTAATGAAAAAGACTGCAGCTCTGATGTGAATGAACTGATTTAGAGTACAGCCAGGACATAATGGTGTAAAGCTTAGTCAGTGGCCTTTAAAAAAAAAAAAAAAAAATTGTACGAAATAAACTACTACAAGGTTTCTTCAAGGTTTATGTTATGTGTTTGACTAATAAATGGATATCTGATCTTTCTTGTGTCATTTAATAGTTTCTTCTTTGGAACTAAGAACCTAAAGATTGAGGCTTATTTCTGTCTCATTCTCCTGCCTTTTACCAAGCCAGCCCCCTCTCTGGGAAAGCCTTTAATAAAAGTGTGTGCTGTGCGCATTACAATCTCTCAGGCCAACTTTGGAGGAGAATGTGTTAAAAAAAAATGTTTTCATTTGATTTGCTCCTGAAAGTCGGTGGAGTGAACTCTTCTGTCTGTACAGGAGCAGCAGTTTGGTGTATAAAGCAACAGCCTCATGACTCGTTCTTTGTTTCTCAGGAGGAAATGACCAGCGCCTTGGCTACGATGAGGGTCGACTATGAGCAAATTAAAATCAAGACCATCGAGGACTCGAGCAACCCACTGCTAACAAAAAGGAGAAAGAAAGCCACGAATGCCATGCCAGACCCGCAGGCCGCAGCCCACTGAAAGATGCTCGTTTGCATGCGCAGACAAACACAGGTTGTTAAAAGGAAGCAATAATTTGTTGAGATGAGTCCCATTGCATGGATTTTCAGTGTTTTATTTTTTTTGGGCAAATTCTAATCTTTTGTAAGAGTTTTTTTGTTACTCTACCATTTTAACAAAGTCATCATTCTGCTCCACCAGAACGAAGAGTTGGAGCTTGTGTTTTCACACCAGAGAAGATTATAAATTGGTAAAAGGGGGAGGAGAGAGAGGGCTGATTTTTCTCCTCCTCTTTTCCGAATATCAGGTTGTGTACCCCAAGGGGCTGGAATGTTGGAATAAAACAAGAAGCCTCAGCATTAGTTTTTTCCCCCACAGCCCCAAACATGTGAATGTTAGGACATTGCTAAATCCCAAAAATAGAAATGAGGGAAGGTGATTTTTTTTTTTCTTCCTGTACATGCAGAGTAAGCAGATGTATTTTGAACTGACAGTGGAATGTAAGGAATCTGCTTTTGACTGGTGGAATCAGCCAGAAGTGGATGCTAATTTCTGGAGTTTTGTCTGGGAGTGCCTAATGAATGCTGACTGGAGGCCTATGCACCCCCAAGGGCCACGTGCCACTATGACCGAGCACCTCACTCACAGCCCCTCTCTCCTACCGTAACCCATGCTTGTGTATCAGGTAGTTTTAGGACAGAGAAGACGTTTTTATTTTGGTTTTGTTTCGTTTTTTTTCCTTGTCAAAACGGTCTCTTCTTTCTTTTGCATGTAGCTTACTGGAGAGCAGGAGGCAAATGATACTGTATTTTGTCATGGATTTTATGAACGTTTTAGCATAGGCCTTACTGAGTATTGTTAATCAGAACATGGCTTTTAACCCCCTCTTTTATTATTATTTTTTGGTTCGTGCTTTTACCCATTCTATTGCTTTAAAATCTAAAATGTTACCAGCTAGTATTTCAGGTTGAGCCTATGCAGATGTATTTGTCAGCTTGAAATAGTGTTGATACCTTTGGGTTGGGGTTTTCCTTTCTTGCTACCGTGCTGGGGAGATGTGGAGCTACATTACTCCTTTGGGTTTATGTAAGCAGCAGCTTTCCAAACAGTGTAGAACTGCTGCTTGCACTGGCCAGCGGCCCTCACTTTCAGCTCACGTACTGCAGTGGGCACTACCTGGAGGACCGATGGGGAGTAGAGAGTCTGACATACCACCAGCAGGCTGTCACGGTATATAGCGGTTTTATCCATTTTCATTTAGGACAGGACGCT
The DNA here is from genome assembly GCA_907169785.1 of Menidia menidia. NCBI lineage: Eukaryota > Metazoa > Chordata > Actinopteri > Atheriniformes > Atherinopsidae > Menidia > Menidia menidia. The sequence continues at coordinate 14,529,729 of CAJRST010033334.1, read as the reverse complement.
TCCTGCCTCAGGTGGCATCATGAGATATACATGTTTTTGTCAGTTTGGTTCACCTCGCTTTGTAAAGTCACTTCCACGACAGTGTTTGGATTGCACCTACAAATCTATCACAGTAAAAATGTTCACTGTATGTTTGACTTTTTTTTCTTCTTTTTTTTTTCCCCAAACACATTTTTGTAGTTGAAGCACAGATGCATCTATCTGTACTCTGAGCTCTGTTCAGCTCCACCTGCTTTACTTTTGTCTGCTTCAGCTTTGGATTAAAAAAAACACATAAAACAAACCTGCTCTTTTTGTTCTTAAAAAGCCGAAGTGTGACCACTGCTACATCTGCAAAAGAAAAGGTTTGATTTGCAAGAAACGCCTTTAATATCAAAGATAGAGATGGAGAATGAATCCACCATTTCCTTTTGTCAAGGCTTTGGATGTCACACAAGTCATAAGTTAAATGAATATCCACAGATTTTCAACTTGTCCTTTACCTTACTTTAGTTAAAAACATACAAAGTTAACTGTATTTCCGACTTATCGGACCTATGCTTACACTTGTAGAGGATTTTTCAATTCAGTTGTGTCTCCTGCAATGACTCAGCTTGTTTTTGGCTCGGGATTTGTGGCTTTAGCGCGGGGTGCACAGACTCAACCCGTGACATCCTTGCTAGCATGAGTGACTCCTGGAATATACGCTTTTGCGTAGCAAAACGGCATCACGGCATTGAGTCAACGCACATTTGCCAACACTGGGGTGTTTAATGCAAGTTTCCCGCTCGCGCACGTTGTTGTTTCTCCTCAGGTGCAGGGCGACCGTAGGCTTTGAGCCTCCTGCTCTGAGTGTGATGAAACCCACAGTCATCTCTGTCACACTCGTCTGCCAGGTAGGACACAACGGGAGGGGGTAAATGGGGCCTCTGGGGAGTCCCGATGGGGGCCCGTGGAGGTCTACCTCTTGATTTGAAACCGCAAGACACACACTGGTTTGCTTTTTAACCCCCCAAAAAACTTAAGCCTGAGCTCCGGTGAGGGGATTGGGACAGATCGTGTGGTGAGAACGTCACCAGCGTGGGGAGATGGAACTCGGGACATTTCAGAAGTACGTGCCATACTGAGTTGTAGAAGTTTTTTTTTCAGAAGTGTGCATCGTCACCAGCAAAGGAAGTGGCACAGCACATGCACACGGTGCTCCTTTCACAAAGAGGAGAGCCAAGGGATCCGTTTCCCACTTTGGAAATGGCCCCTAATTTGGGCCCCTGGCGGGCCATTGTTGTGTGGCGCCTTTTTTGAAGTTGTGAGGAAATGTGCAAGGTGTTGACTTCTCAGCTGAGGCGGAAACACACCGCATAGATTTCTTTGAAGTGGCATGCCGTTCTCCTCAGACACACACACACCTCCTACAAGACTGACTGACCCAGACACGCTAGCAACAGAGTGTACTCTCAACCACAGCCTGGTGAACTTTAGCAGACTCAGTTATCAGGTTTACATGTTCAACAGAAGCTGCTGAATGTTGGCATGTGCTGGGAATCCAGTTGTTCTCACTGCCGGGTGCACTTTGGTCTACATTTTGTGGTTTGTGTGGTTGCTTAGATTCTTGACTGATCCTTTTTTTTTTTTTTTTTTTAAAGGGGTAACTAATTTAAACCTAACTTGTGGGTCTTCCAATAATCTTTGTGAAAGAACATGTTAAACAAGTTAAGACTGTATGAACTTTAAAAAAAAAGAGTGATTCAGTCATTTCATTTAGTATTTAAAACAGTCAAATAAGTGATATTACCTTTTCTCTGTTAAACATGTCTTAACTTGTGCTTTTTAAAGTACTTTGACTCTGACAGTCAAGTAGAGGACCTTGCCATACTTTGGACTCCTTGTGCTTTTCCAAACAGACTGGGTGCCTTTAAGATCAACTCTTACCGGAAGTCATCATGAAGCCTTTCGTAGTTGCTGAAGGTACTTTGTTTTTAGTCTGAGAATCACAGACTAAAGGAAAACTAAAGAAGGCTGAAGCCTTTTTGCCTCACAGTGAGTTAGGAGTATAGTGGACATGCTGATGGACACTGGCACTGTCTGTTCAGTTATGCTCCTTTGACTTGTATAAGATGGTGACCATCACTTCCAGGAAGTTTGACACTTAACAGTACAGGCTGTAAATTTAGAAAAAGAGGAGGGGAAAAGGACCAACAATGCAAAGTGACAGCCATACTTGGTCATGTCCGCATTCAGGAAGTACACAGGGTTTTACTTATTTCACAACACAATTGCCTTTTTCTGAGCGTGTGTATTTGGTGTTGTGAAATCCATCTATGTCACACTCTACTCAGAACTAGTCTCGTTCTAATGACAGGCATTTTCAGACACCAATGCAAAGTGGGCTTTTATTCTCTTTAAAGGCTGCTACACTGGACTGGTCTCTGGACTCCATACACATGCTCAACATCTTACACATTTCTACGTAGAGACTGCATCATTTCACAGCAGAATAGTCACAACGTTGGAGTTGCTTGAATCATCAGAAGATGGAATTGAGTGCACATCTCAAAACAATGGAAATCTATTCATTAAAAGAATGACTCATCATTAATGTCAACGAAGCACTCACCATTTCTTCTTAATTACCTCCAAAGAGCAAAAATGTGTGTAACTGCTTTCTGGTAAAAAACACAGCACAGCACTTAAAGGTGACTTGACCTTTTTAACAATTTGTCAAAATTTTTAAGGTCTAGTTTGGATGAATAAGAAAGGTGGTGGTCAGCCAGATTGTTTTAAGAGCAGTGCCTCTTGTATTGGCCCCTCTTTTCATTAAAAATATTAATCAAAAGTAGTCAGAACTTTTAAAAATGAGCTTTACTTCACAGAGCTGTAAGTGGTGTGTAACGGCAGCACTCTGGCAAAGTCTCGTTTAATCTTTTTTTTTTTTTTAACCCTGCCTTGAAACCACAGCATTCTGAGCAGCATGTGCACACTCATTCCAAAACATGACATTATAGTTTTTACACGAGGTTCAAAGTGTAAACACCTGTTTTGGAAACAGCATTGTTAAGGCTTATTCAATACTTCCTTTAGCAGTTTAAACAAAGTGATCCACACTATCCATCCTATAGGAAACGTCCATAAACGCCGGTTAAAATAAGAGTCTTGCCCTGCAAGCCAGTTGTTATGAATGATATCATTTCACATGTACTCTCATTGCCGAAATGATACTATTCAAATCAGCCCACACTGACGAAGCAAATGACTAATTAAATGCCTTGGAGTAGTTTCAGTGCAAAACCTGATGCCATATCAGGAGTCAGTGAGACGTGCCTTAAGTCACTTGTCAGAGGGATGCACATCGAAATGTGTTTTTGAAATTCTTATTTAAGGTTTTGATGAGTAGCTGATGAAACCATTCAAATCAACAGTTATCCAACTGGAGCTCCGTGAGTGGACAGAGTTGGCTATGCCACTTTGTCTAACCCTGTTTGACAGTTCTGTTTAATATGTGCATGTGTGTGTGTCTTTGTGTGTTCCCATGCATGATTTTCTTTTCTGCAAGAGTGCATATGGCATGAGTGCGAGGCTGGCTAGTTGCAATTACGGTAAGTTAAGACACAGCACGGCTGCTGCTGGTAAGTGATGTATATGGGTCACGTTTGAGGTTAGTGCATCAGTTTGTTGAGTTTACACTATGGTTTGCCGTATACATCAACGACATGTACTTGTACTGCAGTGCTGCAGGATGTGATTCATATGTTCGGCACATAGCCGGTTTCTCATACCGTCACAATAGCAGCATATCGTCCAACTGAAAAAAAGCTATGAGAAATACTTCCTCTGATTCAGAAAAGAAGCACAACAAACACAAAATCTTTTTTTAAAAAGTTTCTTGTAAAAGAAATAAATATTTCAGTTTCATACATTAAAATACATTTTCTCTCATTTCATTTTATGTGTACAAAATATATGGCTCTTTAAAATATACGACACTGTAAAATAAATTTGTCCATAGGACAAAAACCCAAATTCCAGACTTCCAGCAAGAAAGACAAGTTGAACTCGTACAGGATGACAGGCATTTGTCAAAAAGAAAATAATTCGATGTAAATAGATGTTAGTCAGCAGGTCCTCAAGCAGAGCTCCCCAGGTTTCCTTTCCGTTTCGATGCAAGGTATGTCTCTATGTAGTTAAAAAGCAGGTCCAGTTCCCCCATGGCTTTAAACATCCCTCTGTTCTCCATCTGAAAGCAAACACAAGGGCCATCTATTTAATACATGAAGTCAAATCATCTATTTAATACATTGATTTAGCTTCATTTTTGCATTATAGTGGTGAGAATTACAGCAACACGTAGCTTTAAAAGGTGATGTCAGCACTCACCTGGGTGTATGTAGTGTTCAAGTCTTTGATGTCAAAATGCTTCTTGCAGGAGAAATAGTGTCTCTGGAAGATGGAAACAAATAGTCATTAGGTAAAGAAATGATCTGGCTTTATTATACCCGATATTCAGGTGAGAGTATTTCCCCTTTGCCTATTTAATATGATCTGATGTATAAAAAAAATACAATAAAATAAAAAATACAAATGAAAATGTCTTTACAATTTACATTGAGATCTGAAGCTTTAATGGTCTGAATATAAGTGTAGAGAGACAAATTAGAGACTAACTTACAAACATTACTGCATTTGTCAAAGAATAGCCTTTCTAGGTGTGTGATAAGAAGTTAAAAAGCAAATGTAGGCATGGGATCAACATTTCTCTTTCTAAAGAAGTTCTTAAATTACTGCTATGCCTGTCATTGTCACCCTTGTCCACGTTGGAGGCAGAAATGTGTCAGGCAGCTACTCACACATTTGGTGACATCACTCTTGAGCTCGTCGAAAATCTGTTGGATGGATTCCACGTGCGGCTGGAGCTCCTTCGTGTCCTCCGTGACTCCGGACATGGCCGTCGGCAGGACAGTCCTCAGGTAAAAGTCCAGTATGCTGTTCATGGTGTGGCAGGCGAACGGGCTCTGAGGAGGAGGAGAGAGAGGAACCGCTTTAACTGACGCCTTTCCCTTTTCTCCCCAAGGCGCGCACTGCGCCAGTGGAACTCCACTCCACATCCGAGAGGATTCCGTTTTGGGCTACGAAAACAAACTCGAAATTGTGGAGAAAGTTACCTTGAAAGAGTCCTCGACGGTTTGGTCTAGCAGCACAGAGTCGAAGTCATCGTTTGCCTCCTGCAGAGAGATGGAGAGGTGCGCAGTGAGCGGGTGCTTGGTGCGCAGAGGAGGGGAGCGCAGCGTCACTCCGGGAGCCTCCTGCCCAAATGACGCTGCGCAGGCAGGCGTTTACTCACGTAGAAGTCTCTGATCCGCGAGTAGTCCTCCCTGAGCCTCCTGAGCCTGACGGGGAAGCTCTCCACGAAACGGCAGCACCGGTCTTTGCACAGCGGGTAGCTCCGGCAGGTGCCGATGAGAAACGGGAGGACCACGGTGAGCAGGAGGAGGAACCGAGGAGTCATGCTGTAGGGCTTCTGGCTGCTGAGGACTGCTGAGAGCTGCTGAGGGCTGCTGAAGACTGCTGAGGACTGCTGAGGACTGCTGAGGACTGCTGAGGACTGGAGATGCCGCTCGGTCGGTGGACGTGGAGGAGGCTCCGGCTTCCTGCAGGTTGCTCCTTGCAGATTTTTTTTAGCTGAAAAGCTTGGAAGTGGCAATATTGAGCACATTTCTTGTCTTCATTTATAGTCAAACTTGGCACAGATTTGGTGGGAGGAGACTTACAGGAAAGGAAATAGTTAACTTCATACTTCATTCATAGGGACTTTTTCGAATGCATGTATTACATGTGGTCTACTCCGCCCCTTAACCACTGATAGATCTAAAGGAAATATCTGATGAACATGGAAATGTCATATGAAATTTATTGATCTGGTTGAATTCAGTGCAAATGCAATATCTAATTTACCACTTCAACCAATACATATCAGCGTATATTAATGACGATACTAATAATGATAATAATACATGCTTTTTAATGGTATAGTAGTAATATCTATAGATATGGTGTGGAAACGAAATCTACCCAAACACACTATTAGCACCGAGGAAAACATCCCAACTGGTGGTCCAGTTTAAAATGGTCCTTTTGAGCTGTTTTTAATGTAGTGGCATGGGCATTAGGTAATTCTTTGGATTCTTCACAATAACAAAGGAAATATTGCCACCAAGCTGGAACACTATATCAACCTGTGGTTAGGCGCCGATGACGCTGTGGATTCTCTCTGTCTGCATGCGTAACTGAGGCAGGTGACGGCTGAAGGCGTCTGCGGGCGTGTGCTGTTTCTGCTGCCTATCTGAGTTCTGCATAAGGTTTTTTTCAACCAAAAAAAAACTATTTCTAAATTGAGAAACCTCAGAAAGAAATGGTTTTGTACTGGCAGTAGCGTAAGGAGTATTTCCCCAACATTTGCTGGTGTGCGGAATGTCCTCCTCTCCACTGTCATCTCTCTGTTTCCCTGCCCATCTGCGTTGGGCAACATTGGTATTTTGAAAAGTCTTGGTAGGGATCATTCCTGGTTGCTATTTGTATGAGGCAGACTGAGTACTCTTTTGAACCATTTCCTAACGATTTGTGAAGGGTCAAGTTGGGGTTAATTTTCCAGATCAAGCGTGTGTCATTCTGAAGATAACCCTGCATTTTTCCCAAAAATAATGTCAACACAGAGGCCTGGAACAGGGAGTACAGCCTCAGCACAGCGTCAGTTCAGGGATTACATGCTGCTTTTTTTATTCAGACGTCTGGGATCTTTTTCTGTGGAAGTTTTAAAATGCCAAAACTAAAATACATGAACGTTTAAAAAACAAAAAAGATTCCCACTAATAAAACAATTAAATTTGGCTATTACGTTTATGTTTAACTAGAGAGTTGTGTTGAATGTTAATATTTTTTACCCTAATTATTTGACATAGTTAAAAGGGAATTACTGCACGTTATAAGGTTTAATTTCTTTTGTCCACCTTATTTTCGCCACACACAGAAAGGTAGGGAGGTGTGTGGTAGTCATAAGACTAGCGTGAACGTTACTGACCATCTCACTTTTTTCTTTAACAAATCCATCAGTGCAAAAAAATGAACGCCGCCGTCCTTGTATGGGTTAACTTAAGGAAAGGAGATTACTATTGACAATTCTGGAAGTCATAATTGTGGCTGATTATTCAGGTAAATTGTCATACAGATTTCCAGTCAGAAGATCAGGCTGATTCAGTTTGAAACAGCAACTAATTGCAGTATGATCACTTCAGAAATAAAATTGCAAAATGACAAAAAGATTTCAACTTCACTACATTGTGGTGCTTCAAGAAAGGTGACGTGGTTAAAAAACACTTGTCAGATGAAGCACCAGTTTTCAGTTTGTTAATAATGACAACACCTTTCAAATGCGCAGGATTTTTACATAAAGTTGATTTTTTCCCCACCTAAAGTGATTAAATAAATAAACAAATACAACTCTAATGGACAGGCATTTTGGCAATGCTATTGAATTTCTAATCAGATGTACTAAAGTTTTTTTTAAAGATATTAAGCAACTTCTGCGCTTTGATAGGGCGATGATAGTCCATACATAAAATTACTGAGTCAGCAGAAACCAATTTGAGGGGCTGGGAAACCCCCCTAGACTCTGGCACTGACTATAAACGTGAATGTGTACATGACAGTTATGGTCCAGTGATTAAAGTTGTGTTTTATATGCCTCTGCCCCTTTTGTCGAAACTCGAATTGCGGTTTGGGGTGACTGTGTGCATCGTACTATACGATGAGCTTTACTATGAATGTGCATTACTGAAACACCAATCACCTTTGGACAGCGTGTGTCATTTTCACAATGACCACGTAGACTGACAGAGAGTGAAACGCCACAAATGAAGTTTGGAGTCAGTGCTTCACAGAATTGAGCTGTCATCGCAGTACCCAGATTAGTATTACGTCTCCCATCTGTCATTAGATAACACGTTAGAGGTTTCAGGTAATAGAAAAAGGGGTCACTTAATGGTTGAATGGATTTAGCATTTTTCAAGTTGCATTTTGCAACTCAGTTATTACCACACAAAGACGATAAAGAGAAAATAAACCCGGTTATCTTTTAGTTTCACAGCAGGGTGTCGCAGCTCTGTGTCATCGGTCCCGTTGAGAATTGGGCCGTTTTATCTGTCAGCTGAATCAGGGCTTAACCCCTCACCTCCGAAGCAGTTTCAGTGCTTCCGAAATCTTCCCTCAGCAGTTTTTGAGCACATAACCTGAGAAAAGACGGCCGATATCACATTGAGTTTGTTCAGCCCATCCCTCAACTGCTGGATGATTCACAGTAAACTAGCAAATCACATTGGGTTGAAAAGGCTGTTTTGCATTAAAAGTCTAAACTGTGAGTCCCTGCGATTTGCAGATCCGATTAGTTTCACAGTGTACTACAGTTACGCCTTTGTGTTTCCTCAGCTGTGTGCGTCTCAGTTTCTCACATTCTGTCCGCATAGTGTACTTGAGAACGTTACCCTTTGAAAAGGAAATACACTTTGCCTTACCAACAGACTCAGCACATTCCTGTTTCACTTTCACACCACCTCGTCCGTTTACTTTTGTATGCATGTGTCGATTGACTGGTCTGTTTCTGTTATTGTTTATGTTGGGAAGCAGTGGAGGTAAGCACAGACAGAAGCATGAGGACCCCTCAGAAATGCCCTGTTGTTGGCGCTTTGTGAAACCAGGACAGGATCCTGGTCCACTTCTCATGGACACTCAAACTCTGATAACATACTGGCATATCATGGGACACCTAACAGACCATGATCTGGCCGGGCAGAGGCCCATTTTCAGAAATGCACTCATTGGAAAAGCCCTTTTTTGTATGTTTTGTTTGAATGACCCTCAAGAGTTTCTTTCCACTGAACTAATGATGGTGAATGTGGGCAGTTTTCACGATAATGATAATGACCACATCCCATCATCTGTGATGAATACATTGTGGTTGTGTTGGTGAGGGGTCAACTTAAAAAAAAAAAAAAAAAAATTGATGCTAACCTCATAACTGACTAAAATTTCCTGAGAAACCTTCAACTGAAGGCCAAGTTCTGCTGTGTCAGCATCTATCAAGGGGAGACGAAACTCTGAAATTTCCTCTCTGCGTGTCGTTCAGTTATTGCAGAAGTTTTTTGCGTTACAAATTTGCGCTGGCACAACCTTTCTGGTTCAGATGGTAATTGGAACACCAAAGTTTGATGTTTGGGTCCAAGTGCGTAAGTAGATCCACCCAAACGGTCATTTGCATAAGCGCACTTCTACGGTGTTAACCGCACCTAACATTTACAACAGCTCAACTCGTTGTGACTGCTCATAGTTTCCCAGTGCTTTCGAACAGAACAATGCTGAAAATATCAGATTCTTAACTCAGTTTGAATAATGAGTCAGAATTTTTTGTTTCCCTACAGTGGGATCCGGAGGCCTGACGGTGCTTCTATGTCACAGTTGGTCGTTTGCTTCATGACTCATGGAGAAGTTTATATTGGTACCAAAAAGTGCTTAATAAAGACTAAATGACTGGTATTGCGTAATGATGCTAATCTGATCCATTCATAAACCAGCTACTTCCTGATGCCTTGGCCTGTACTGGGGGTGCCATTGCTTTTGGAATTTTGAGACTCAATGGGGCAGATTCCTCAGGACCTGTACGGCTAACAACACAAACCCGCCAATTGTCCCACTTTCATACGCAGTACTATCATCTTCTAACCCATAGATAAACACATTTAACATTAATCACATTGGTTCCTATGTAAAATAGTAATATATTACCGGCATGTGCTTGAATTTCATTGTGATCTTAAAGTGAAGTTCTCTACAATGTACAGACCATAATTATCGACTCTGCTATTAAAGTGTTGGATTTCTTAGAAACCTATTTCAGTTCAGTCGTTGTTTACACCCCCATTTTTTTAATAAATGCAGCGTTCCTGAGTGTGTGCAAAACCTGATGACCGTTGTTTTCCTCACATGATTTTAGAATGAAGGTTTGGTAGTGACAGGAATACCTGATCTATAAATATGCTGTCAGGTGACGGTGCTGGAAAGTCCCCGATTGTAAGTTGCCACAGGTTGCAAAAATTCTTGCAACGCTTTGAGGTGTTTGCTCTCACTATCCCAGATGAGCATGATTTTATTTTTCCTCCACAAATATCTGAAGAAGAGGCTGACACCCTTCATCAATAGGAGGGAAGTCAATTTGACGCCAGAACTTGCCACAAAGTTATGGCCATAACAACCTGCTTTTTATTGATCAAAATGTGGATTTTTGGAACTGTGCTGCACCTGCCACAGTGTAGAAAGATTATTTTTCACACTAAATCATTTGTGGAAGACATAAACATACGGATTGAATAACTAACATAACTGGAACTAAATACAAGGCGTTGTACTACAGAGCACGTAATTGCCATTTTATGTTTGAGCGACTATAAATATTAATATTGATGCATTGCTCACTTACAGGACAACTATACCAAAGAGTGGCCTTTCTGACCCTGCTCAATGTTCTAAGATTTGCTCCCGCTTGGTGAGGCTTTTGTCATGTCTCTTCTGTCACAGCGGGGGTCAGCTGATACACACAAGGAGAAACCCACATGCTGACAGCAGAAACTGAACATGAGTGTAAACAGCAATTCCTTATTTTGGTGGTGATGGCTCATGTTCAGGCACTCCCCATGAGAGGACACAGCAATGCAGAGATATGATAACTCAGCAGTGAGACTTCTAGAGATTTCCAGACAGCTATGGTGAGCAAGGTCTGGTGTGATGGCTGTGTGGGCAGGCAGTGATTGTAGGTGGGTCGGATATCCACAAAAATAATCCAGCAACGAGGAATTCACAGAAGGAAAAAACTGGGAACAGGACAACAGGATCGATTAACTTGCCAAAAGGACGGCATCGTTTCTGTCTGACAATGTCCGTACCTTTTTCACTGTTTTGCATTGAAATATTGCTTTTTCTGGGAACTTTTTTTTTTTTAAATCAAGTCATTGCAAGTATAATGCCTTTCTTCCCTAAAAGTTTTTTTTATCACTGCACAGGCAAAATCAAAGCTCTGGTATAATGAGGTTAACAGGATATCTCACTGTCGTGGTTTACAGGAACACTTAAAAATAACTCATCACATATAAATTGGGCTCAGCCTGTGCTTTCTTTGGTAAGCCCAGTGTCTTAATAGAGCACAGTTTGATTAGTGCATACTGAGAAATTACGTGCCTGAAATTTCTGCGAAATGAGAGGAAAGAATAAGGAGAGAGGCTCAGAACCCAGGAGGGCCTTCCCTTCTGTCCCTAATGACTGGGATGTTATAGCCATGGAGGCTTCTAAAGTTCAGGGATTTGTGACTCGTGTGATATCATTCATGATCATCTGTTTATGAAGTCATTGCGCTTATGTCATAAACAGATTTGTTGTCTTGTCAGAAATAGTAATGTGTTTCATAAAGGCATAAGTCAGACTTCTAAATAAAACTAAGAGCCGTCATACACTTGTTTTCTATGCGTGTGGGTGTGTTTTGAGTTTCTTTTCTTATACACATAGGTAAAAGCAAAGGCTGGTGAAAAAGTAAAAATGAGTTTTCAATTAATACTTTTTTGTATACCAGTTACATACTATTCTTCATTATTTGTTTCACAAGCTTCCAAATTTAAATTTTGATACATGGTGGAACCTCAAACCTAACTTCAAGAAGCAAAAGCAAGTCAATTAATTTCCCAATTCTGCTTCAGCTAGAATCAACTTTAAGAATTCATCGTCTTTGTTTCATGACAAATGAAAATATGTTGAGGTCTAAGCACAGGGCCAGTCTTTCTGGGAAAAATAGTACTTTGACATGAGGTTTCTAAAAGAAACTTCTTCCACCTCTGTCTCACTGGTCGATAGTGACAAGATATTTTCTGTTTCCGCACACTCTCAAACCAGTAAAGGAAACTGATCACATGACAACTTTCAAAGAAAGGAAATGCAACATTTGTCTTAACTAGATTTCGGTACTTTAGGTTTCAATTCACTGTCATTTTATAAGAACACCGCGTTAAAAAACCATTGATTGTCAAATCACAAGCGAACAAATGGTTGATTAGCATGTGAAGTAAGTGGATGTACAGTTTTCTGTGCTTGTTGCCTGTGTGTACTTTTTGTCAAACAAAATTGTCAGACAGACACGTTTTTATAGCCCTTGTGTCAACAATTCATGACTTATCAAGCAGACATTCAGAAATGTTGCTGGTACAGTAATGATGCTGGGCTGGAGACACAACTGTCCCGTAAGCATTGCATTTTAAAAGTAATACAGAAAGGCACAACATCAGATGTAAGCTCTGAAAAGGAAAGGAAAGTCTGATGGAGTCATTTACTCTGTCTGACTTTACACAAGTGGTTTTGAACGTATCCGTGCCAGATGTTGGTGTGAACCCTCTGTCTGTTTTGCAGCTGTGGTTGTGACATCTGTATAAATGGACGTTGTGGTGCTGACCCAAGCGTGGCAAAAAAAAATCTGCTTCATAACATCTGGGCAGTGGTATCATCGCTAATCTCAACCAGCAGGTGCTCTACTGCCCTCAGCTGGCATAAAAAGCATACATTTGTTAAACTGAGTATATTTTCAGGGACTACCAGGAGATGGCGTTAAAGCTCTGACAAAATTCTATGAATTAGACTGTGTGTAATTCAGGATTGTAGGGCTGCAGGGTGCTGAGGTGGTTACTATCCAAGACTCACAGCAATAGAGGTCCTAGACGGTGTGTGTGTGTGTGTGTGTGTATGTGGATTCTCTCTGGGTTCTTTTACTTCCTCACACTGTACAAAGTTAGGTTGATTTGTGTCTCCCAAACGACCCTTTGGAATGTGTGTTCATGTTTTTTTACTGCGGGCAGTCCTGTCCATAAACAGTCAGAATGGACCAACACTGCCTCACTATCCTGAACAGGATAAAGCACGCATAGAGGAAGGATGCTTTTTAGGTATATTTATTACACCTGGCATTAACAAACCATTTTGATAATAAACAAAATCACAACCTGTTTTTCAACTCTACTTATGAATTTTGAAAATGTCAAAAGAAACACTACAGCAGGTCCCTGTTCCTCATAAATTCAAAATGACCTCTTCATTGAAAAGACCGTAAAAAAAACAATACACTTTTCTTTGAATTTATAATCAATCTATTTTAAATTAAGTACTAATACAAACACACAAATTGACACAAAAGGTAAATGAACAAATCAATTGTCTACAATTCAGCAGCAGATGAACAACCCCTGATTTATGCTTTGTGCCCCAGGCCCTCCAGCCAGCTCAGCACGGTGTCCAGTTCTCCCACCGCCTTCTGTGCGGCCGCTTGTGTCTGGAGCTGCTCAGGGTGATGGACAGATAGATGGACAAAACACCAAGAAAGACATGGACATACAGGTTTGGTCATAAGTCAACAGTGCAGGATCAGTTATTTCAGTCACTGAAAACTTGGTGTGTGTTCTCTGAGCCAATTTGATAACTTATTTACTTTTACCTTCTAAAAAAAAGGCAATGGCTTTTTAAAATACAGTTTCAAATTTAAATATAAATGTTTTTCCTTGTACTTTTAAGCTGTCTGACCTGGAATACATTATCAAGATTCAAGGCACGGCCTTTAAGATTTGAAGAGGTTTTTTTTATGTCTCATTAAAGCAATTAAAGTAGAATCCCTCGACTGTGTACTCTGGTAATGTGTAGCCTGGGGAGAAAAAAAAAACATGTTTCCAGACAGAGACGTGTGCAGTCTACCTTGATAAACTCGGAATGGACGGAGTCGATGCTTCTCTGGGTGTGCTCTGCGCAGTGGCAGTGCTGCGTGCAGAGGAACAGTCATCAGTGAAGCCCGAGGCCGCACCAAATCTGCTTTTTCTTATTGTAAACTGTGAACTTACGCATGTGTGCACGTCTCTTCTGATGCTGACGAAAGCGTTCGCCAGCGCGCTGGAGCTGCGCTTCTGCTGCGGCCCAGAGGACGCGTAGTTCCCGAACACTCGCTCCACGTAGAAGCGCATCAGCAGACGCAGGAAGCAGCACGTCTGGCCCTCCTGATGGACACACGTAAAAGAGTCACACCCCAGAGCTATTCCCCCCGGTGCACGCTGCCCCCAGAGGTGGACACATGTTTAAAATATATATAAGAATTTATTCAGAAGCGAGAACAGAGAACATTGATCATCAGAGGTCCGTCTGTGACTTTGGGAACATAGTGCACTTTTTAACGCAAAGTACGTACTGCGTAGATTCAGGAGGAAGAAACGCTACTTTTATTCTTTTAAAATTGAGTAGCTTTTCGTTCCTTGCTTTTATTTAAAATAATCTGTCACCAATGAATGAGAGCTGCTTGTTTTGCTCTGGTCGAAAGACGTCAACAAAAGTCTCCGTCACATGACTGAGTTCCACCAATCTGACAGCGCCGCGCAGTCACGTGACAATACGCACAACCGCCAGCGACTGACCAAAAAGTTGCGCCTAATTTGATTTAGTGTTTTTTTTTAAAAAAGTTTTTTTTCACTGACTTGGTCTTTTCATAGTTGCTGCTCATGTTGCACATTATGTCTGTGTAATTTCTCAATTTATTACATTTAATCATAAATTTAAATTATATATTTGATTTGTTCGGAGCAGTTAATCAGTATTTTTCTCATGAAGCGATATTTAACTTTTTACTCATGTCATTCTTTTCATACTTTTGAAAATTAATATTGTTTTAAGGGTGCAATACTCTTATTAATCATGTCTAAATCTACATGCCCACCTGAACACCTTTCATCAGAGATCTGTCCAGAAGTCTCACTCCAATCTCACTGTCTTCTGAAATCTGTCATGAGAAAACACAAACAACTGCATCAGAAAGTAATTTTCTTTTTTTTTTAAAGTATATTGATCTGCATTTGTTTTAAACACTGACACTGCACACATAATATTCTCAATGAGGATTCGCTTTCGTTCATTGAGTGCGTGTGAGTGTGTATGTGTGTGTGTAACTTACAGCATGTGGCCTTAAGTCTGAGTAATATTTGCGCAGCTCGTGAGTGTGAACAATGACTGAACAGTTGTCCACATGCAGAGTTCGGCTCTCCACAGGCGCACTGAGGCAGCTGAGGAGAACGAGGCAGGCAGAACAGACCAGTAGAGTCCTCATCGTTGTGGTTACCTGGTGAAGCTAAAAGGTAAGGGATGGGACAGAATGGGAAATATGAATTATACAGCAAACAAATACCAGCCTCCCACATATCCTTTTAATTTAACAAAATTCTCAAATAAAACACAACACTATCCAAAGCACATTCAACATAAACGAACAGTTCAAGCATAATTCAGGTAACACCACACTGTACTTTGGGATCGTGGTACAGTGTATTTTGCACCTGTGTATAGACTCACCTGGAGACAGGGTGCTGGAGAAGATGTGTTTGTGTGCCTCCATGCTGCCTCCTCTTATAGTAGAGTTTGGGGGATTTTGACAGTCATTAAGTTCATACACAGGCATAAACAAATACATGAACTTCTACACATGCAGAAATGACTTTCCAGTAGGAGGAAGTGTGATGCAATGAAAGATTTCTCTCACGTGTTAGAGTTTCCTAACTGTTCATTGAAGCAAATTAAACGGGAATCACTTAACATTTCCTCCTTCATACAAAAGGCCTTTGCCATCAGTGATGTGTAGCGATGTTGAGTCAAGGTGTTGAATGAGTCATCCAATTAGAGTTTCATCATTAATTTTCAGCTAATTTGGCTTATCTCATTTTAAAATGTGTGTTTATTTTGTTGCAGAAACAAAGATATGTGAACATGTTTTATGTGCTTTGGGACTTCATAGATTATATTATTCAGATACACTTGTATGAGCATTATCACACTGTGAGAGATCCACAGGGTTTTTTTTTTTCCTGGAGATGACTTCCACTTTTTTTTCTCATGTCAGACTTATCCT
This sequence comes from Menidia menidia, assembly GCA_907169785.1. Taxonomy (NCBI): domain Eukaryota; kingdom Metazoa; phylum Chordata; class Actinopteri; order Atheriniformes; family Atherinopsidae; genus Menidia; species Menidia menidia. The sequence continues at coordinate 14,513,747 of CAJRST010033334.1, read as the reverse complement.
TATGAGAAGCACCCGTCAGACCTGCTCACTGGCTTACCAACATGGCAAGCGTAGATTTTGACTTCCAGATACGGTAGACAAAGTTATGAGCAAGGACACCCAACACAAACAGGAAAAACCTGAATATGTGACGTTACACCGTGGCAGTGTCTAATGTGGTCAATGGAAAATGTCCAAACATCTGTCAATTGCATGTGAGCACATGAAGCTCGAACTAACAGCTGACACCTGACGAAGGCTTACAATTGCATGATTGTATTTTTGTTAACCGCTAGAGGTCATCACTAAGCCTTCTCAAAATTCTAACCCATCCAGCAGTGGTGAAAAGCTCTGTTTGCTTCCAGTTTTCTTGTTAATAATTCATTTGTGGGTCGTAAATACAAAAACAAATTCTCCGGTGTGAGGTTGCATTTTTGTGACACTTAAACTGCCTTAAAAAATGAAAACTACCTAACACTAAACACAGGCTAAGAAGCAGAAACAAGGAGTTTCCTAATCCTGCTATGGTTACCCATTTGTCTAATGTCATTGTTTTACTCAAGCAAAATGCCCACTCATAGATACCTGTCAACTAAAGTCACAGTTTTAACATAAAGTTATATTTTCTTCCCAAGCATTTTAAATGTGAACAGAATTTAGACAGCTGCTCGATTACTGTGTTCCTGTTCACCACTTTCCACTGTTTCCTCGAAGCGTGTATCAACATTTGTTGTCAGTTTAGAATTATACAACTTTTGGTCATGCCTATTTTCTCATCCACTGAGCCAAATAAAGTTGATGTAATGATTACCTAACAAAATATTATCAAACTCAGTTTGCACAATAGCTACTTTACATAAAGTTTCTTTCACAGGTCCATTCCTCAACCCTGACGTTTATTTTTTTGACCAGTATGTCGGCACCTTTCTTACATTCGTAAGGCTCTCCCACAATGTCTGAATGTGACACACCGTTACTTACTTGAGTACATATGACGGAGCATTGTCAAATTTTCTTTCTATGAACTTCTCCCTGCTCCATAGCTTAAGGTGTACATTTACCAAAATGACATCTTGTTTGGGGGTTTATTTGCTGTCAGTCTTAAGCTGTTCCACTGACTTGCTCATCTTTAATGAAATTGAAGCATAGCATTTTCTGACCTCTCACCATTTATTAAATCTCTATCCATGTCCATCTTACTTTCATGACGTGAAACCACACCTGCTGTCATAGAACAAATGTGTATAACCTGAAAAGCATCAACTCAACAAGCATGAAATATTTTATGCTTGTTGAAGGAAACATGTATGGAAAGAATGGTCTGGCCATATATTATTTGTGAGGGAGATTCATTAGGCAGGTGAGAAGGGATGTAATAAGAACCAAGAAAATGCATGAAGAATTTTAATCAACAACCAGCATCATCAAATGATCAATGGCAACATTTTATTCATCATCATCTGCACAATTTGTCTTTACAGAGAGGAATAATATACATAGGGTTATGAATAGAAAGGATATGATAGCATTTTTTACATAGCACCTTGAAAATCACAGGCACATTCAAGACTGTCAACTACATGGTAGTTATGTTATAATTTGGTTCTTTATACATCCTCTGCTGGTCTGTTCACTGTCACTAGTGGTTCCTTCACTCTGATCATGTCTGCTGGCAAACATATCTACCCTCTGAATGTGTAGCACGTCTGTCAATGTACCTGTATTTTCAGCCTTTGCTAGTTTTGTGTTTTTTTTTTCTTTTTTGGATGCATTATACTTTTGGAAACAAACAACAAAAAATATACACTGCTCCTAAACTGCAACTCCTTCAAAAGCTTCATGCTAAAAGTTATAACCACTTTTTGCAGTTTTGTAGTTCAGTATTTAGATTCTGAGAAAAATGACTGTTTTTAAAGTTAAAACGGCTGAACTATCAAAGCTTTACATTTACATGGAGTTCCTCCTTCAGTTATGCAGTTCCGCAGCGTGTACAAGCTGGAAACTTTGTGCTTCACTGAGCATTTATTTTCTTAAATTTCCCATGTACACAGCATTGATGTGTGTGAAAGCATCTGAGAAAGCCCACTAAATTACAATTGAATGGAGGTGTCTAAAGCACATGATGACATCCATAGGGATTGGTGGGGTTAAGTGATTTCCATCCAAACGCAGATACCTTTAAAAAGAAGAAACAAAAAGCTCACTTAGCATGCAGTCAAAAGTCATCAGCACAGGAACTATGTCTTTGTTCCTGTTTAAATCATGGTACGGGTTCATGTTGATTATTGTAAGTGGCACACCTTAGTCTTGGCACAAGGCTGTTGTCACTCTGGTCAGCTTCTAGACTGAATGGGCAGATCTGGGTGCCATTGATACCTGTCAAAAAATCACAATTGTGTGGAACTATTGCACAGATCATTTTATGGCACATATAACTTACTTTAACACATACCACCCATTTAAATACTGTTGCTGTGGGAATCAGAGGCATTATTAGCTGGACTACTTTGTTCTGTTCCCCACAATCTTTAGTCAGTCTTTGGAACGTACTGTATAAGAAAATCAATAATTTTCATAGATGATTGTGTAATCTATGTCATAGTTGAACATTAAATCCTTAATTTTAAATCCTCGTCCAGCAGAATGCACTCAAGGTAAGGTGAGTGTGTAACCGGTGTTGTAGTTGATTGTTAAACCCATCCATCCATCCATCCATCCATCCATCCATCCATCCATCCATCCA
>CAJRST010033334.1:14470465-14511015 GCA_907169785.1 Menidia menidia | reverse complement strand
AAACACACTGTTGCTGTTTAGCTTTGAATAGCTAGAAGCATAAAGCTACCAGTGAGGTTCACCTGGTTTTTGTGCAGGTCAAGTAGAGTCAAGTTCTCCAACTTGCTGAGGGCACCCGCAGGAATCTTAGAAATTAAATTCCTGTCAAGACGAAGCTGTTCCAGGCTTGCTGGTAGGCCTGACGGGACTTCCTTTAGCTGGTTTCGGTTTGCATAGAGATATAGCAGTGCTGGAATCTTCTCAAAAACCTGCAGAGGAGATGGATACCCATTTCAGAATTGAAAGTGTTTAACGATGTGTTCAAGTTACAAACTGCAGTACAAGAACCTCTCTGACCTGTTTGTCTATTCTGTGAATGCGGTTGTTCGCAAGATTGATCCAGCGGACTTCAGTAGCATTCTTGAATGGCTCTGCAGTTACCTCTGAGATGTAGTTGTTTTGCAGATACAGGTAATGAGTTCTTAATGGGATGACAGGAATCACACGGATGTTGCGGTTCTCACAGTTAAGTGAATTGGGATAGCTCGGGGAGCATGAACACTCTCTGGGGCAGTCAGGGTAGACGGAGGGTGGGCCCAGGATGACTGGGGGGAAGTCTGTGGGTTCTCTGGGTTCTGGTACTGCAGGTAGCAGGACAGAAGGCCTCCTGGTGGTAGCTGGGCGCCTAGTGGGCTTCTTTGGGCGAGGTCTCTGAGTGACCACTGCTCCTATTAGGAGGAACAGAGCCAGCGCAGAGAAGAGTCCCACACCAGCCTTCATCGTCCTGCAAAAAACACACGAGGCAACGTTTTGATATTTCCATGCATTTGGACATTTATGGGTTAAGCAAAGAACCAAAGCAGCTACATATTTAGAGCCTGAGACACACTGGGTCTTTGCTCTGTGTGTGGGTGTGATGGTCCTTTGAGTGTACAAAATCCTTTTTTCCTGCTATGATTTATTTATTCCTTTTGAGAGGAACATGGAAATACTTCTTTTCAAGTCAAAAGCTCTGACGGTTTTGTTCAAATTGTATTTAGAGGCATTTTTCAGACACCCTGAGAGAATTGCTCTCAGGAAAAGTTGAAAAAGTTGTTTTACTTGAAACTTAATTACAATAAAGGGTAGAATCCAGGCAATGTTCTCCCTGAATACATACTGTCCCACCTGAACACAGCTGAGGCAAGTGTGGGGTTTGATTTGATCTAAGTTGGCTGAAAACTTTGATAAGTTGCCTATCCATGACTGCCAAAACCAAAGCTATGCTAAAAAGGATCAGATGTTAATATCCCCTTTACTTTTGTACCGAACATAATCTTTGATCCATGTTTTAGTCATTTGCATTTGCCTAAATGGGACAAATGTTTGCATGTGTTATGAAAGTTTCAGAAGAGAGCCATCGTGATAAATATGAACGGATACCAAACCATCATCAGGTTTGCACCATTTGGCCTTGTGTGCCCCCTTAAGGTTTTGCGTCACACAGACAGTTTGTATGCCAACCGACTTGCGCTTCAGCCTACTTGATCCTCTTCCTCACATCACTCTAAGGTCTCAGACTGAGTGCCTTTCCTCTACCACTATACAGCTTTGTTCTTCAGCCAACATCAAATCCCTTTGCTTTAAAGGCTGTCAGTGCTCTGAATTTCAGCCCACTCTATAACAAACTGAAAACTGATAGTCAAACCAAATAAAAACCTGCGATGAAACATCCAAATTCTAAACGCTAAAATGTAATTCACAGAAACTGATTTAGTTTTTCAGCTGAAGGTTGTATTTTTGTCAAATCCAGTGAGAGAGAAACACCTTTTTTCATCCGGTTCGTTTAAATTTGAGATGAGGAGCGGCTGATACAGGAAATTAGTGCTCAAGAGAAAAAAGGCGTAGGATAAAGACTCTATTGTCAGGACAGGTCTTCAGGGAGAGATGTAGCGGAGGAAACTGCTTGCATGGGTTCATACAGCACTCTGACCAAGTGAGGGGTCTGATGGAAGCTGCACGAAATCCCACCCAAACTTGGATGGCCACAATGTGTATTGTGAAATGGTATTCATATAGGTTTCTATTTTTTGGGTAATATCCTTTATGTTCACCACAAACATGTTCATGTCATATCAATGTTTAGTTAGCTTTTTTAACAAATGTAATTACTTACATTAAGGAATATCCCTTTCGATAGTATAATGATTCATCCCAGACACACCCAGCTTTTATTCACCACGAGAAGACAGGAATAAGAATTTTATTCATGAACCTTAATTGAGGACTTTATGAAATATCAAAATATTTTTGAAAATCCAGCAGACTTCCATCCACATTTGATGGAAATGGCAATAGATAATGAAAAAAACATAAGTTAATAGTCATACCTGTCATTCAGTGTGCAGACTGGATCGTTACCTTTACAGTATTTACTTTATACAATTATACAATTATCTGTGCAGGCAGAAAACCAATTACCACAAAGCTCTCTGAATCATCAAAGATAAAGGCACAGATTGTTACCAAGCACTGCCTGGCTTCTGAAAACCACTGCCCAGGTTGATGAATATCATGCATAAATCACAGGGCAGAAATGAGGCTCGGGTCCAGACTCGATGCCTGAAAAAACAGATCTGAACCTTCCTCTGTAAGTGTTCCCTGGCGCTGCCCTTCCTTTTCCCCTCTCAGAGCCTCACAGCCCTTCGTTCAAAAGCAGACCTAGTTCTCTTTCCCATAATGCTGCTGTCATGACCAGAAGTTTGGCAAACAGTTGAAGACTTGGTGTCATAGATAGCTGATTCATTTGTTTGTTATCCAAGCCTATAATGAGTAAAACTGACATTTGTACTGAAGAACTAAGCCCATGGCAGTATGTCAAAAAATCCATCACACGACAAATTTGGTGAATGCGCCATACAGTCTCTCATTTTTTTAGGAGAATGGATGAATGTGTGAAAACCTCAAAATGAGCCATTTATACTGGGTCTTCATTTTTAAAATATTAAATTGGCACAGTTCAAATAAAGATTGTATGATATGACCAAGTGGATTTACTGTTATGGATTTCATTGGGTGAAGGGATCCAAGCACAGGGCCAGAGAAAAAAACAGGGAGGATGAATAAACAGCGAAGCATTTATAGAGAGGAGAGTTTACTGAGAAAAAGGCAGCTGGGGACAATGAGAGTTGAGTTGATGAACAGAACCACCAAAGACTGAGGAATATCAATGTATAAAAGAAACAAAAGGAAACACAGTAAGCCAAAGATAGGAAACAAGCTAACCTAACTTAGAAAACACAAACCAACCCAACCGAAGGCCAGAGAATCTATCAATCACCATGCTATTAAGCCCTAAAAAGTAATGGTGTGTAGATCAATGAAGACATTCTTAACTATCTACTATTCAAAAATTAAAATCATTGTTCAATCTGCACTTAATGTGCAATATTCAGTGTGATATTACTTGTGATACAGAACAAGCTAATTGTCAACAAATGAAACCAGAATGATAAACCATAATAATCAAGTTACTCCTGTAATTCACATCTTAAAACACAGTCAGACATGGTTGGTACAATGATTGAATTTCACAAACTCAAAGATCTATAAAAACAGGGAGGTCCACATCCAGTTGCTGCTCAATGGTAATGGGTTTTGAACAGTTTGATGCTTTTCCATCTATTTTCATTGAAGTTCCTCTAAATTTGCAGTATTCCTTTTAGAATTAGCAGGATTAATCGTGCTCTGTTATGATTTAAGGCTCAGTCATTGCTGTGATTATTTGACTTTTAGCATAAGTCAAGTTGAAAGACCCATCATCTTTGCCTCCAGCTCAATTTTCCAACACCTGGTTTTCTAACATTTTTTGCTCCTTTCTTGGCTTCTTAATCTTGACATATCCGATACCTTCAATGGCAGAGACATTGCATTAGCCTCACAACATGACAGAACCTCCTCCGTATTTTACTGCAGGCAGGATGCTCTTCCTCTGATGGCACTCATTCCATTAACTACTAAAATAAGGGGGTGCTACCTAGAGACCTCATTTTTTATTGTTTTTCCATACAATATTTTCTCAGAAAAATTCATTTTTAACTTTTTTTTTTAAGTGTCATGGTGGGGGTGGAACATGGAGGAAGTCTCAGATGCAGACACAAAGGACTAAAGAATTGATCATAAAAAGACATCTAATGTGCATCTGAGACCGAATATGGGACAGCTGAAGGCAGGGAGAGCAGGTGTGGAGGTTTTGGTTATTGATCAGAAGGGAAGCATACTGATGAGACAGAGAGACAAAAGAAGAGGACAGGAAACTAAAAAACAGGAAACAGGACCCTGAGAGAAACTGAAAGACAACTGAAACAAGCACTATAAAAATAAAGTAAGGACATAGAGAAGCAAGGAGTAAGCATGACTATAAAATATAGAATGGAAACAAGAATGGAAAAATCCATCTATCAAAACACCAAAAACTGATCAGGAACAAACAAAAAATAGTCCATAAAACCAAAATCAAGAACTTATCACAGAAAGTTTGAGCAGACACGTTCTTTTGGCTCCACACCTGGCAGGTTTTATTAATTTGGAACATCTGTCATCTTGTCAGTGAGGCCTTTCAGAGGTTTTCATATCTTATCAATTTTTTTCTTTGTTTATAATTCTTTAAAAAAAAATCCACATCCACTTTTCTGCAGTAAATCACAGCTTGATTAATTCAGTGTACATTTAACAATATATTTATTATGTTGGAATAAATCTTCCCGCTCAGCATCTCTAAATTGGATTAAGCAGTCATAGAAAATGACCCTGTGAAGCCAAGTATCACAAGAAAATAGAAAAACATTTAATGGGGGCATTTTTACACGCTTACAAAATGTAATATACCATCAAACGGTTAAATCATGAGATTACAGTAACCACTAAATATAGAGTTAGTCAAGCAACTAACCACTCACTACCCTCACACCCCTTACTATTGCAGCCTGTGAGTGTCTAAGTTCTGATAGGCATATGTCTGATTCACATCAGTATTTAATAATCTGACACAGATACTGGAAAGTATGTGTGACTAATCAAGAGAATATTAAATATCTCAAGGTTTTAAAGTGATTTTCTGTCTGCTGGGTGATAATGTTGATGTAAAGAATTCATAACTGTAGCTGTTTGGCCAGTAATCAGTTTGAGGATGCACTGAAATATCAATAAAACTACAGCTATGACTAGAAGAAACCAAGTCTGCAGTCTTGTGACTCCAGGCAATTGGTCCTCCTTTTCTGCCTGACACACGTATGAACATTGGTCTGTAGTCCCTGTTTATTTTGTGATCTTCAGTAACCTCTGCCAAAATTAAGTTTTTGTTTGTTTCCATATTCCTGCCAAACTGCAAACTGGAGTTTAATGTTAAGTCCACCACGTTTATAGTGTTTCAGTGTGTTATGCCAAAACAAATTTTAAAAACTTGCATTCCGAAGAGGTTTTTCACTTCTTTTCAGTTTTGGAACTGTAGTTTTGGTTAACACCCATATTGGAACAGCATCCATGTTAAATCATTGCAGAGTAAGGGGAAAATGACTCAGGTTGTGCCTAACGTTTTTGTCCCTGCGTTAAGTAAAGTAAACAGTGCTACTTTTGGAGCAAACTAACTAAAACTGGGTGTGTTTTTACTTCTACGCAGCAGCCGCTCTCCTCACCGACCAATGGAAAAAGCCCAATCCAGGTGAGCACACGGGAGAATAAGTTGAAATGTAGCATGCAGCTGCTCCCGGAGGACAGAGTACCACTTTGTAAAGCGTTTCTATAGAAACACACTAGCATGGCTCAGCTGAGCTTGTGCCAGGATTCCTACTCAGTCCACAAACAGTTCCCTCTCAGCTTGTGACTCCTTCAGCTGGAAACGATCCTGTTTGCTATCTCATTTTATTGATCCCCTATTGTCAAATACATCCCCATAGGAGACAACAAAACACGTTTCTTACCTGCCTCTGGTACCTGCCCTCCTTTGTCAAGTCACAAGTTAGTCTCTTTCCTCTTTTCTGCCTCTCACACTCCTTTCCTACCCCTCCCTCCTTCTCTCTCTCTGTTTCTCTTCATCTGAAGCTTCCCCTCCCTCTCTCTCCCTCCGTTGGTGGACAGGCCAGCCTGTTGGGTTTGTTCCCTGCCTTCTTTCCCTCTGAAGGTCACAGTGGCTCTTTTTTTTCTCCCCGTCTGCTGGGCCGAGCTCCAAAAAGATTTTATCTTGATTTCTTCTGGAAAACTGCAGTCCTTTTATGTGTCTGAGCTGTACCACCGTTTGATATCAATTGGTTCAACCACACCAGAGGTTGAAATTCATGAAAAAAGAAGAAATACACAACAGGGTATGGCATATTTGCATGCAAAAGCATGTGTCAGAAGTCTTTGAGAAATGCTGTTAACACTGGACTTCTGTTAGCTAAGCTCAAACCGTGTCTTCTCCCTGTTTCCCACCCACTTTGCCATTGTTTAGATGAGTGCACACAAATCCAGCCATGTGTTTTTCATTAGCATCATCTTTCCACCGACTCCACGATATCTTCTCTGTATCCATCATTTAGTGTAAGTAAACTCCAGTGGTGTGAACACTCAGGTCCGGCTTGTGTGCGTGAGTTTGTGCGTGTTTCGCCGTGGTGGGCGAGGGGCTGAGTCGCACCCTGATTGACAAACTGTGCAACCTTCATGTATGTGTGTGTGTGTGCTAATATGTCACTTGGGGTTCAGAAGTGGACATGTGTTTGCTGGACTGCATTCCTCCAGCGTGAGCAGCAGCAGCAGAGCAGTAATGGCTCGACCACATGTGGGGATCTGCCTCAAACACACATCATCACATGCCTCCTTCTGGTGCGTTTCTCACTCTCATGCCTTCTTGCCACCATTCTCCTCTTGAATAATCAGCTGCATTATGGGTTACCAAGCTTGACCTAACTAAACATCTTGTTTGGACAGGCCCAAACAAATACAAGTGAGAAAGAAAGAATATTTTAACAAATATGCCAAAAACTGTGTATCAGTTTTTGAGTGTTCTTTTGCTCTCTGCTACCATATAAAAAGATGGAGAGAAGCTGTTAAATGACTAAGCTCCTCTGATCAACAGCAGTGACCTCACCTCTGTAAAAAAAAAAGGGGTTTTATATTGTGCTGCCTTCAGAAATGACATCACTGGAAATAGCTGGTCTCTTGCTTTTTTTTTTTTTTGATGTGTCACACTCATACTATTACATCAGAGATTTATTCAAATCCATATGAAAAACTCTTAAATTGACAAAAAAAAAAAAAAGTTATGTTATACGGTCCTGTTCTAAAATAAGCTTTAAGTACTTTAGGTAAAAAACCTGTTCTCTGGCTGCTTTATATTATATAATTATTTATTTATAATATTTATATAATACAATATTCTCTACCTCTAGCTATACAGTGTTCACCAGAGTGATCTTTTCCTCTGATTAATAAAATGACAGATTTCCACATTTTTATACTTCTTTCTATGTAGTTGATCAAGTCAGATGTACACTCTCTGTTTCAGAGAACATTTAAAAATTAGGATGTCATGCCCAATGTTTTATAATCTACACAATTTCCCACCTTTTTAGCCACTATTTCTATTAGAGCATGAGCGGCTAATCACTGAGGTTAGGTTTCTGATGTGGAAAATGGATCACATGGCTTGTGGAATGTAATTCCTTGGCATGCAGCGTTCAGAGACATAGAGAGTCTCGACTAAGATGATCAGATGTTAGTGCCCCTTTTATTCAGGGCTGAACTCAACCTGTTGATTCAGAGGAAAATATATATGTTTATAGGCTGAAACCTGTTTTTACTGCAGGAAATCTTTAACCAGCAGTGCTCCTCAGTGCTAATACACACCACAGCAGCTGTTTTCCAAGCAGATGGAGAGACCAATACAAGCTCAGGCTAAAGGCCAAAATGACTTGTGTGTATAATAATCTGAGAATTTTCCATGAACGGTTTGTTCTGTTATCCACGGAATGATTTGGACGATTGAATTGTTTGGTTTTGAGAGAGTTGCACATGATTTTCAGCCAGAAATGTTCCCACAGCATACAAAATCATGCGAGCAGCATCCACTTTGTCCTGTCAAGGGGACATTCAAAATTCGAGGATATTAATTCTACTTTAACAAAAATAACACATTAATACACTTTTATTAAAAGTGTGTACTGTGGAATTTCTTCCATAGAGGAAATGTCTTCATTAACCTAGAACAAAAGAGGTTTTTATGGCAATGTGACCAAGAGATTTAGAGAATTAACGCTCCCTAAATACAACACAACTACTGGTATGCAGTACCAAAACTATAATAAATCCTGGTGTGGCATTGTTATACTGTCAAGGTTTTGGGTTTTGCATGAGCTCAATGGCTGCAGTTAGCCAGCGGAAGTGTACACTAAACATGCCCGATGCAGCAACACAAATTTGTATTTGTTTTAATCTCCTTTGTTTGGTCGTTTTTACTTGTGGCCCAACTAGAAGGGTTAATGTTCAGTGTTGATCAGGAAAACTACCCAGCGTTTCTCTGGTTTCATGTTGCTCAGGCATGTGATTGAATGTTGTTGTACTTAGGCCTCCCTCTCTACTTCATTTTTATCGAATCTGAATTTGATTAGCGCTTTGTAATTAATCACAGCTGGCCTTAAGTAGGAAGAAGTTCGTCTTGAACTTTGTATTTCAGAAAAATCTTAAAAACACACACAAAAAAAACTTTATTTCATGAGATAGATTCACACTGCTACACTATCGCAGACAGTTTTCATTTTAAGCATGGCATCAGATGTTAAGGCCGTGATATTTGACAAAAATAAGTGTTTTTGCGTGGCTGAAATGACAGCTGTCTTTTTCAGATTTGATCAGCCATGGCTGGATAATTAAAGAAGGCTAATGATGGCATCCCAGTTAAATGTTTCCAGCTGTAAGGGCAAGAACACTCTGGTAGTTAAATCTTTAGCATCTATCAGTAGATCTTGTGACAGCATTATAACCATGACCTCAACATGTTTAGAAAGCCAAAGCCTGATCAACCCTTTTGGCCCATTCACCCTAAGTCATGAAATATATCTGGTACTAGAGCAGTACAAAAAGCATGTGTGTTCGGGCATGTTCATGTGAGGTTTGGTAAATTGCATGTGCTCCACATATGAGGCTGTGCAGGTAGTCTTTTAATAGAAAAAAGAAAAAGAAAAAGGAATGTCAGATCAAAATTCCATAAAACATTGAACTCCTCTCTCTCATGCAGTACTTTTAGTGGACACATTCTTAAACGTTCAGTTTGGGCCAGAAACTCCTCATCTAACACCTTTGGCCAAATCACCTTTTAGTGGACATCTGACACCACTCCTATTTCACCTCCCAGCTCCCTTAATGTGTGATCTGGAAATGAGAAAACTATGTTGCGGTGTCAGCTGTCTATCAGGTGAGAATAATTCCACCACATGCTGAGTTCAAGGACTATGGGAAAACCAAAGAAATCAAAGATATAAAGTTACCTTTTTTAGCATTATGACCAACACTGCAGGTTTTTGTTACTATTTTGAATCAAGTCTAAAGGTTCAGGATGATTTTGGAATAAATACATGTTCCCTGGTGCAGAGGCTCATGAATACTGGTTGAACGTGTAAGAGTTCAGAAACCTGTCGAAAAAGAACGATCTGACAGGGAAGACAAGACAGCACAATCAGCATTTGTGTGTGTGTGTGTGTGTATGTGCTGAGTGTGTGTTTAATGAGAGGGCTGGAGGTCTTAGTCTTGCTTGTAAACAGGCCAGTAAATGTAACTAACTACTTCCTCCATCATCCAGCCAAAACCGCAGATGCCATATGAGTCTGTGTTGTATTTCAAAGTGATGTTCCTGTCTAGCAACACATAGGCTCCTCATATAGTTGGGAGGTCCAAGCTTTGCTTTTCGTTCTTTAGATAGGCTATCAAACTTTAGATGTGTCTTTTTCTGAGACAGTCGGTCAATAGATGTACAGCCTCCAGTCAGTCACAAGAAAGAAAACTAACAAAAATAAAACAGAATTTAGGAAATTATTGCTAACGAGAAAAACCAGAAAGCTGCTAAAACCTGGTAACACAGAGGGCTGATTCAGTGTCACAAATGTGGAAAAGCACAAACTCAAAGAACTCGCAGCTTTTTCTCTTGGTCCTGCAGAGTATTCTTCAGCCAAGCTATGTTTTGCCAAACTGTGATGATAATATGCAGTCTCACAGCAGGAGGTGGCCTCACTGAAGAACTGTGAGAAACCCAGTCCAAGACCCCACCGGCCGCTGTCATCTGATCACTAACATCCACAAGTTCACAAGTCAAATTCATTGCTGAATCCTTGAATTTTTACCTTGTGAAATAATGGTTGAATCCACCTAATCTGAAGCTGCTTCGGCTCTGCACATGTTATATGGCCTGAAAAAAACAGCTGCTCCAGCATGGCCGTTGGACAGAGCTCACATGGTTGGGATGAACTGCAAGGTTGGCAACAAACCAGACTTCATCACTCAGTTTTAGTGCTGTCTTTAGTCTGAATGGGAGGAAATCCTTACAACAGGTTGGATAATCTTTTGCATAATACCACAGTCAGTAACATTTTGCTGTCAGTGAAGCAGTCCATGACACTTTTTTTTTCCCCCAGTTCATTTTCTGCGGATGGAAACAAAAGCTCAGCTGAGCAAAAGCTGCAGGTTCAGTGAGGAAGGAGACTCTTGGCCTCAGCTTTAACCACACAAACATTTCAGCTAAAATAATAGAAAGATAATCAGATTAATGTCAAACACGGTCAAGTGTTTCTTTTTGGCTCAACATTGTTAAATTGATACGTTTGTGACAAATGTATCACGCACATATTGCTGGGTGATGCAGTGAGGAACCATAATTACACAAACACATAGAAGAGGAAGAGTCACACTGCACAGGGAGTGGAAAGAAAACCAGGAAAACATAAAAAAAAAGACATCTGTAGACCTAATCACATCGCATTTCGTGCAAAGAAAAAAGTGACAACAATTATTATAACTACCAGTTAAGAGAGAAGTAATAATCCAGTTATAACCAATAGTGCTATAAATCAACTGATGTAAAGTCCAACATAGGATTTTGACTCGTTGGAGTTTTTAGTTGTGTTTAAAAAAAACTCTCTGCCATTTACTCAATTACTTATTTATGTAAAATCATAGTTTCAAATTGTGTATATTTATGGATGTTTTGGAAAATTTTTAAATGTAAGTGTAACCAAAAGTTATGATGGCATCCCTGTTGGGAAAAACAAAACGATAACTCAAACCACTTCAGCATGGTCTTAGGGATATTCAGTCTATATTTATGCTGTACATATCTATTCTGCATGTAAAATCCCTTTTACAGTTTAATGCTCAGTTAAAAGTCACACACAAACATCACATGGGTGTGAAAACATACCAGTTTAATGAGGGGTATGGCCCAAAGAGACAGCTCTGTTCCCCACTTTGAAAAAACAATATTTGCCTGTTATCTCTGGGGTCTCTGCCTTTTTTCCACAGTGGACAGCAGTTTCATGCTGACAGTAGTCTTGCAGAATGTATGTAGCATACTAGTGTAGAACTCATTATCTAAGCCATCAAAGAATTAGGGAGATCTCGCTTTTTTTCCGTAGCTAGAAGCTCCCGTTGAGTTATAAAGGTTGACAGCATGTGCTTGTGAAACAGATAATAGCAAGACATGGACATTGTAACACCTGTGTCACCCATAAACACTTGGTATTTGTTGTTATTTATCTATTTCAAGGTCATGAATTTTCATGAAATTTTTCATTTATTTTAGCAAACAAAAGCCACAGCATTTCTTTATTCTTATTCTGTTGTTTGGGACCATTTTACAGCTTTATAGATGGAATGACAGAAAGTTACCCACCTGATGATGCGATAAAATAATGAAAGGAAAGTATGAAAGTATGACATTTCATTGCTTCACACAGAATTACACTCAGTTTGCTGACATTAAACGAGTGCCACACCATAAAGTCTGTTTTTAGGCTGTTCAAAATTAAACGTTTTTCCATAATAAAGTTAAAGATGCAAAGTTATACCACCAAAACTATTTATTATGCTTTACACATTTTTGACAACTGTGATGAACAAATGATGCACTCTTGTGCAGGGTAAAAATACCAAAGTATGATATTATGCGAGGTGTGTGTCCGTGTGTGAGTGTGTGTATCTGTGGGCAGACGGATGTCATATCTGAGTCTTCTAGGCTCTGAAGCCCCTTATATTGCTACTATGGGACTACAGGGAGCTTCAAGGCAGATTGTTTTGATGAGTGGTTTCCAAGGTTGAGTTTATTTCAAGAGAAATAGCCAGAACTTTAATGATTCCACCAGCCGTAGTTTTATTCAGAATTCAAATGGCTGTAAAAGATAATCCCCTTGACAATTAAAACGTAATACTGACTATATGCATGTCATAACTCATAATTTAAGATTGAAACAAAAAAATGGTCAAAAAACAATATAACACCTTAGTTCCATTTTAACCCATTCTGCATCATTCTAAACTGAGCGAGTCAGTATTTTGGGATGTAAATCAATAACGTGCAGGCAGACTGTGAATTCTGAAAAGCTGTTGGATCTACGGTCCATCCCTCTTGAAGGTAAACCCAGGACCACCAGAAGTTTCTGAGAATTTACATCTGCATCTTCTCACTGGAGAAGATGCAAAAAGTTGAAAAGACTTAATAATTTGACCAGCTCTCACTAAAAGTGCAGCTTAGAGTTTTGTTGTCTGATGGAAGTCCCCTATACGAATAGAGTAATGCTTTAAATGTATAAGACATAGTTTGTTTTCATTTCTTTTCATTGTCCTGTCCAACATTGTAGCAAGTACAAAAAAACCTCCATGCAAAAAATGGGGAAAGACAATCTACAAAATCAGCACATTGACAACAGGAGACTTTTGTATCCCAAATAATTTAATACGATGTGACTCTTTTTCAAATTATGCATAACAAGTTAAATACTCTTTTTTTCTGTAGGGGAGAAAAAAATGTATGCGCTTTTTTACTGTAGGAAAACATCACCTGTGGTCCAATCCACCTGCCCTTCAAATGTCATGTTCCTCAGGCATGGCATGTTCCTCAGAGCCATGTAGCTCGTACTGTGTTTACAAAGTCCAGGCAGCAATATGGAAGCAATGAAACTTTTCCTTGTGCTTGTCCTCCTTCACCATGACTTCATGGGTACTCAGCAGACAGCTGGCTGGCCATCACTGGAACAAGCTTATGCAAACTCTTATGATTAATGCTTGTCTTTAAAAGAAACTTTGTGTGAGTCTCCTTTCCTGGTAGAAATGAACCCAGACGTGGTACGATCCAATCAGACCATCAGACACGCTCGCGGCATTGGTTAGACATGGTGTCACTTGGAAAATATGGCAGTGGATTTGGTGCGCAGTGCACAGCATATGCAGAGCCTTGTGGTGTCGAGGGCCGAACGAAATAGTTGAATTCCGTTTGGATTTAGGCAATGTGTACAAGGAGTGTTTTGTTTATCCTGACCCGTTCCATTTATCTATAAATTCATCATGCCCCGACATATTTTTTGTCTTGTGCTGGATTATAACAGTCATCTGCACAACAAATAATCCAGTAAATTTCCCACTTAACTTGAACAGTTTTTCTCAACATTTTTGACAAACTTCATCTCTCTATACAAATTAAAATGACACCAGCAATCACCTCCTCCACCATAACGGATTTTGAGATTGTGGTATGCAGCTTAATAGGATGCAGACCGCAGAAACAAATGACTGACAATAAAAGTTAATCTCCCAAATCTCTTTATGGATCAACATAAAAAGACATATGTTGGGCTGTAATTTAACTCTCACATTGTTAGAGTCTGCACTCCCATTGCTTCCACAACACTAATCACACGGCCTCAAGTGTGGATTTCTCATTAATGGCTAAATGCATTTGCTGCTTGTTTCTTTTTATCTGCCAAAGTCGCAGCCAGACTCTTTCAACGCATTTCAGGGGTCTTCAAATGTGTTATGCTGACCTCCAAGAGTTTCCACACATTGAGGTTTGGGTGGAGGTGCAGTTCAAAGAGTTATAGAGGTGCTTGTAAAGTAAGTACACTGTGTTTCCTCAAATCTGAAACTTTGGACCCATCCATTGGATAGGTAAATGACAAAAGAAAACCAAAACAAACCTTTGTGATTTTCTGATACTACGGTCAGAACATTTTCATTTAACTTTTGGGCTGCATGCATCGACTGGTGTGCCAGTTCCAGACGGCCCAGCTAAATGAACAAGTGTGTCTCATGGGAAATGTACTAAATTATGCCACTCAGACATGTTCAGAGCTCATGATCCATCGAAGACTGAGATGATTTTCTCTTCAGGAAAAACACACAATCATACAACTCTATAAAGGAGAACTGGACACTGATGGGACGATAAAATGTTGTCATCACTAATTTGCATTACTATAAAACAAAGCATTATGTTTCAGGATGGTGTTCATGCTTTTGCATCTTGTAATAATTTGCTTTCATTTTAATACCTTGCAGTTTTTTTTTAAACTGAGGATAGAATGAAATAGAGCCGTCAAGTGAGGTTTCAATGTTTATTGTCAAGCTTTTTGAGTTCACAAATAATGAGCTCAATGACAGAAACAATTGGTTTTCAGTCCTGATCTACTTTCCAGCACCAGGTGGGATGGGAAGGGTACATACAGTACTTGCATTCAAAGAATGCTCAGAGGGTGAAGTCAAACGTAAATTGACTGCAGCACTCGCAGGCAGTAAACCCAGTCAGGGGGCAGCTGGTTGTAGCTCATTTTGTTTCCATCCAGCCGTAGAATCTTCATTCTGGAGTAGGACAGAAGTCCCACCTCTCTGCAGAAACTGGTCACGTTGAACTCTGTGGGGAACAGACACAAAGCAGACAGGATATTTAAAACAGGTATTTAGTTTTGGAGACCTATTATTCAAGAAGGTGACAGTCGGTGTCCTGTTCACACATTGTTGATACCACTCCAAAGAGCTAAGATTTCACGCCATGGCTCATGTGTTTATGACATGTAAGGTTATGAGGGTGAAGCACCTCGTCATATTAACACAAAGCAGCTTTGTTCAGTTTACAAATACCCATTTTCTATTCACAAGGTCTGCATTTGCCATTAGGTGACTTGCAGGTTCTACGGTAAAAACGGAGGAATAGGAAATCGTATTTTATTTTATTTTTGTTTTTTTACTTTCGGGCAGTCAGAAGTTTCTTTCAGCCCACAGTGTTGGCTTTGGCAGGAACCACAGTACGTAGATCTTGAGTTACTTTCTAGACGATGAGGTGGGTTTCTTGTGGGACTGTTTTGATGTCTGTCTGTTTCATTAGTACACGATTCCCCCTCAACCCCCCAAACACCAGCCCTGTCTGCTGTGAAACAGGAGCCTTTTCTAACTTTGCCAGATCCAAAACTGCACCCTAGGTCACTACTGTGAGGTGGTGAGGTGAGTCACAGTTTGGCTCCAGCAGGAGAGCGATAGAGAGAGAGTGGTAGAAGTTACCGTGAAGGGGAGTAGACAGACAGAGAAGGGAACAGTGAGACCGAAGAGGGGAACAGCATGTGCTTCTAGCTCATCTGGGGCTCTTACCTCTGAATCCGTCACAGATGTTCTCATACCTCTCTCCCTGCCTCTTTGCTAACAGACTTTACCAGCATCCAACCAGCCAATATCTTCTCCGCTTTCTTTCCTCCCCCCTCCTCTCTTTTCTGCGATCTCCATGTATTTTTTTCAGACCCTTCACTGACTTGTCTCACCAACTTGAACTCCTCCCATGTCCATACACACACTTAAAGGCTGGCCGTGTTGAAAGAGACCAGGGTGGGAACACTTTTTGTGATATTTTCCACATCTCTTTCTTTCCATCACAGCAGGCTTTGACTTCAACCATTCAGCCAGTTGACTCACTAAAACATGTGTATGCATGCATAAGTAGGTCAATAACACCCATGCATTATACATTTGAGATCAAATGTTTGTGTGTGTTATTGCTTTTTTAAAGCTAAGATGCATTCACCTTGGATTTCATTAGCCTCCAGGTAGAGGTACTGCAGTGAGGTGGGGACCCTGGGAATGGTGGTCAGTTTGTTGTAAGAGAGGTCCAGCTCCACCAGGCTGGTATGATTAAAAGCATGCAGGTGGATGCCACGACTCTGCAGACCACAGTGACTTAGACGCAAATACTTAAGGTTGAGAAAGCCATCAAAGCTGTCCTCATCCAGCCCAGAGAGAGAGTTGTTTGACAGATACAACTGCTGGACAGAGGGAGGCAGATGCCTGGGGACAGTGGAAAACCTATTTCCACTCAGGTCCAACAGGTTCAGACTGACCAGACCTATAAGGAAAGAGAAGACGGTTCACTAGGTAATCCTGACAGGTGTTTGAAAGTAGAAAGTCAGTGTTGATATTTGCATTGTCAGACAGTCAATGGATGAAAAAGCCTTTTTTACTTTGCAGATTGTGTTGTCACATGTGTGGGATAAGATCATAAATATACCAGGCATATATCAAGTTTCTGATAAAGCAGAAATTACTTATACAGTTCATAAATGGTTTTTACACTTGACAAATATGGTTTGTTGTCTTTAAACTTTATATTTGCAGAGCAAGGAAATCCAAAACCAAAAATAAAAAATAAAATTCATCAAATTGACCAGGGCTTTGTACATAAGACTCGAATATTAACATCTAGATTGATTGTTCGTCTGTAGATAACTAACCAAATTTGAATATCCTGGAAACCATGAAGTAGAATATCACAATGGATTGTCTTTTGCATGTGCAAAGAAAAAAACAATATAACAAACAACCTTTAAGATCTCCCTGGGCGATGGTTTGCAGCCTGTTTCCCTGCAGCAGCAGCAGTGTCAGGTTGTGCAGGTTTTGGAGAGCTCCTTTGCCAATGCTGGTGATGTTGTTGTGTGCTAGTCGCAGCTGTCTGAGTCCATCTGGTAGCGCACTGGGTACTGAAGTCAGATGGTTTTGGTTTGCAAACAAGTAGTGCAGTTTGGTCTGGTTTTGCAGTGAGGCCTGCTCCAGCTTGTCGCTCTGCAGCTGGTTGTTATCCAGGATGAGCCAGCGAAGTCCAGTTATATTGGCCAACACAGAGGAGGGCAGACTTGAGATATTGTTACCCTGGGAACAATAGCAAGCAGTGAGCTCTGTGAAAAACATGCAGTGTGAACAAGAACTTAAAAACCATGTTGGGTTAGTGGCAGACCACTGTTAAAACAACGAACCGTGCCTTTCCTACCTGTAAAAACAAGTACTCGGTTCTATCTGGCAGCTCGTCAGGGATGTGTTCCAGGCCTTTGTGGTCACAGTAGACTGATGTGGGCCAATGAATGGGACAATCACACTGCTTAGGGCAGGCCTGGGGGTTGTTAGCACGGAACCATCCAGGATCTATCCTTCCCTGAAGACTCAGTACACTGGGCTCACCCAACAGCCTGTTAATCCACAGAGGAACTCCTCCATAGTCCATGTCTGCGATTGAAGTTGCATCAGAACCACCAAGCAATAACAGCATTCCACAGAACAGGAGAGCCATTGCCACAACCAGAGATCCTGCAAATTACAAGTCAGAATAATTAGAACTCCAAAGACTTTGCATTGGAGCTATGATGGATTTTGATGTGAACAAATTCCTATGAGGCTCTCTACAATGCTGGTGGTGCCTGGAAGCCATGATAGTCATGATAACCCTTGGGGTTGATTGTCTATGATGAAGGGATTTAACGGGAAGGCAGAGTGTAAACAAGGTAAGGAGCTGCATTGGGGGCGGCATAAGATGAAAGAATGTGAGGGCTAACTCATGAACAAGACATTCAACTTCATCAGTGAAACTGGGTAAATACTAATAGTAGAGGGCAGAAAGACAAAGCCACTGTCACCTCACAAAACTAGTATTGGGCCTGAACTGAATTGTTTTTTACATGCCCAAAAAACAGAATTCAATTTCACAGCACTTCATATCCAAAAGGATCACCAGTTTTAATAATACTGATTACATGAATGACCCATTAAATTATATAAGTACAAACAATTTGTAACCATTTTTTAATTTAGTTGCTTGCAGGTTGAAGTTAATTGGTACCTCAAAAGTGTGGTGATTTTCTTTAGCAAATATTCATTACTGCCAGGCAATTGAATTATGGAAATATTATTAATAGCAATGCTATATTTCATGGCTGCAGCCTAATTTTTACTGACTGAAATATTCCCACTTCAGGACTACCTAGCTTATAGTATATTATGAGACATGGTGGCAAACGATAACTTGACTGACTGGTGGAGTGGTGGTATGTAATCATGTGTAAGTACATTTGCACAGTGTAAATCAGTTGGATGAGTGCTTGGCTGGCTCTCGGGCGATAGATGTTAAAATATTTATGTACAACACTACCATAATGAGCATGTTGAACATGTGAGTTTAAGCCCTATTTCAGTGCACAGCCCTGAGGAACCACAGCCATGGCTGTTAATAATTAGTCCTGTTTAAGATGCCCCTCTGAATTGCCGCATCTCAATATTTCGGGGAAAGATTTTTTAAAACTCAAGAAATATTAACTTTAAGGAACCAAACACCTTCATTTTCAATGTAAGCAAGTTGTTATCCATCTGATAGTTTGGAATCGAAACAAATAATCTGAATGAGAAAAAGACTGAAAACCAGGTTGCACTGTTTTGAAATGCAACAGAGACATAGTTATACTCTAAAGTTCAAATACAAACAAAAAGACAAATTGTTCTGTTTAACATGTCAATGTGGAAGTAAAGTTGGAAATATCAGGGAGTTTTCCTTGATCAACTTGTTTGCAATACTGTATTTTTCCTGAATATATTACAGCTGCCATGAAGCGCATGCTCCGAACGTTGCCAGGAGGATTACTATTATACTGTTACTGTTACAAGACAAGTTCACACGCTAGATATGATCTGTTCCAGTTTTGCCTGCCTTTAGACAAAGAGGAAATGAAGGCAGACAAGTAACCAACAGTAAGCTGACACTTACCTGTTTGATCACCAGCTACAGAAAGAAGACAGGTTGTTTTAAAATCCCCAATGAATCCCTCGAGACCTGTATGGGTGTGTGTGTATGTCACTGTATCTGCATGTGTGTTTGCAAGTGTGTGTTTTTGAGCAACCAGTGATGTTTGCCCACTGTCTGATGCATTCCTCCTCTTCAAACACTGCCCACATCCCAGACACCAGACCTCCTCCATAATTTTCCTTTACTAACTTCTTCCTTTCCCCCTCTCTTAGCCCAGGGTAAGAGTTTTAATAGTGCATCATTTAGTGAAACTGCTAATGGTATTTGCATGCACCTATGACAAATAAAAGAAAGGAAGTCACTAGTAGCACTGAAAGGTTCCAGTGTTTTTTATTATATATATATATATATTATATATATACATTTTTTTTATATTTAACTTTATACATGTATACATACATATATATGTATACATATGTATATATTTACATATATATATATAGTATATTTATATATACATATATGAATATATATATATATTAATATATATTTTATTAGATATATATTATATAAATAAAAAAAATTATATTTAACTTTATACATGTGTACATGTGTGTGTGTGTGTGTATATATATAAATACATAGAGTGCATGTCTACCTGTGTGCCTCTGTGAGGAGAAGTGGGAGTCTACAGCACTGTATGTGCTCTGCCTGGAGACATTCTAGCCACAAAGTACCTGGGGAGCCAAAGAGACCATTCTTTGTGTTTAAGCGTGTATCTGTGTGTGGTTTGGTGCATGTTTGCGCGTGTGTGTGTGTTAAAAGAAGGAACTTCTTGCAAGCATCTGTGCAAATGAGAGTAAAGCGATTCCAGATTCCTCCCCAAATATGAGGGGAGTGTTGCGAGAAAGAAGAAAATTAGAGAACAAAAACAGAGCTCCCTCTAGAAGAACTACACTGAAGCACGCTGAAGGCAAAGTTTTGAGCAAGCACTTCCTTTTCAGTATGTTAATAAAAAATCTTTTAAAGGACATATGGACTAGTTGCACCACAGCACTTCCCCCTGCGGATGTATAGTTTGAATTTCTCTGGGATTTTCAGTGTGTTTTTTACCTTAAGTTTCGTGTAAGTATACAGCAGACTCTGTAATGTACAGGCATGTGGTTCAGGTACATACTTTGGATTACAAAGTGGAGAAACAAAAGTATGTGAGACTAAAAAGTGCTTATTCGTGCTGACAGTGATGGCAGGGAAATGTTATTCTTTCCCCTTTCACTTTATATCTGTCTACACGTGTTATCCTGTGAGTAAACAGAATGGGGTTTGCCATCTTATGCACTGTATAAAGTTTAAAACTCAGATCAGTAGTGGATGAGACTAAACACTTTCAGTATGTGGCCACATTTGACAAGCTGCTTCTGCTCACCAAACCGGTTCACAGCTGGCTTGAGCAGTACATTTCTGCTCAGGGGGAAATATACTTACACCTTATGAGTTATAGAAAAAAAACAATCTCAAAGTCCAAAGAATAATGAACCAACTGATCTCTAATCTGAGACATGAAGACTGAAACTTTTGCATTTGCAACATTACTTATGTAGAGGTACAAGTTCGTAAGGCATCATATGTCAATCTGGGGACATGTAAAAACTGCTTAATAGACAGTTGAAACTTTCTTAGAACAATAGCCTCTTAATCTGGACTAAATTAAAGATATAATTAGGGAGAAGTGGTCACCAGGTCACTGAACATATTCAGAGATAATAAACCAGACTGGATAGGTTCCATGGGAAAACTCATTAGATGATTGTGTTAGATTTCAGATAAAAAGGACGATTATAAAAAAAAACCGCATTTTACAGCTGGGAGGAGAGAGATAAGAGGACTTAGCTCAGCACATATGCACTCACAATAATGATTATCCAATTTCGAAAATCTGTCAGCAGATTGCATGAAAAATATATTAGCAAATAAGGTTTTAGCATTTTAGACAAGAGAGGATTTTTTCCCCTGTGAGAGACAAATCAAATTCAAATGACTGTAATGTCAAATTAAACTAGCAAATAGCGCCAAATCAGAACAATGTCATCTCAATGTCCCTTAAAGATCCAGTTCAAATTAGATTAATCCCCTCAAATTAAGTAGATACCAACGTGGTCTCCTTACAAAAAAAACCCTGAAAAGATTGCATCTCGATCCAGTTCCCAATCTTAAGCATGCAGAGAAACCTCTGGCAAAAATAGGTTTACGGATCCACCATATCCAGCTGAATTGAACTGTACTCATGGAAAATGACAAAAAGTGCATCACTTAGTTAGTAGCTTATGTGGAACAAAGGTTTGGAGTGATTTTTTCCAACCAGATGAGAAAAACAAGCAAATAGAATAACTTTAGCCTCAAACCTTTTTATGTGATTACATGTAATGATTAAAGCTTTATTGTTATGATTCTACCACCACAACATAGCACCTTACTTGTCAAAACTGAAAACTGATGCTATCTAAAATGTTTTGATTATCATCAAGCTTTTCTGTCGCCACACAACACACAAAATTCCTATCTGACTTAACTTCTGAGAAAGATACGTCATGGCACAAAGATAAACACGTTTGTTGCTTTCTAGAATGCATTTCTTGTTCATCTCTGGGAATGACATCTGGTAAACATAATTTCTGCTCAGCAGCAGTCAACTCTTCCTGAAAACTTTAAACCTGTTTGGGTACCGGATTTCATCTTAGGTATTGTGGCAGTATGCCAAATATAACCGAGTTACATTCGTAAACTTATGACATTAGAAAGTTCAAAGTACAGTCTAAAATCTTAATAATTTCAATTCAGGATCCACACTTCTCCTTTTAGAACTGTTTATTGGAAATAAAGGATTACAGAACATAACATTAACCAAAAGGCTTTTAATTCTGTAGATTTCACGTAGACTTAACCCACTATCCAGGAAGTGTTTGCCTCCACTAACAGAATTGCTTTTAAGCAAACTTTAAGTCAGAAGAAGGCACAGGGAGATACATTGAAATTATTAAATGAAAGCTATGACTGGCCTTGATTTTAAAGAAGACAGTGTGTGACATTATTTTGGAGAGATCTCTTTGGTCGTGGGTTGTGGTCTTTTTGCATTTAGCTTGCTTCCCACAAATCCCATCAGACTGATATATGGGATGTGTGAGGTAAAGTAAACCTCAGATTATTTTTTGTGGTCTTTGAGGCCCTCTTTAGCATTTTTGGGTCCTGCTGAAGGACCATGTGGGTTTGTGCAACATAGGGAATGGGACTCTTGTGCACCGTTGTTTAGGGTGGTGCCAAAAACATCTAAGCAGGCCAGTGCTGATGTCTGGATGCAAATGTACCCAGCAGAACATTGTATTGTAACAAGATGAGAATGATAAGTTTAGAAATCAACATAGTTTCACATTGAATGTTCAAATTATTATTTTACCAACAGAAAGTGAGTCTGCAGAAAGTAAATGTGTTTCTTTGATCATGTCCTCCTCTGATGATCTCCATCATGGTGCTAAACCCCGCTGCTCAGTTTTTTCTATCACTTACACTAGATGGCACTATCTTATCATAAATAATCAGCAAAGCGATGCATTGTTACAACAAGGATGCTGATAAAACCCAGAAGTATGTATGTGTGGCATTTCTAAATATGATGTCTGATTATCACTTAACAAGAAAAAGTTTACAAGAAAGTGATCGTTACCAGAACAGGATTCCTTTTGGAACCAATAGCCCTTATGAAATTCACTTGATGATCACTATCCCTTTGATGGTTGCTAACTGTAAAGCCTATAAATGAAAAAATGGTCACGTTCTCCCAAGCTGAATTTAGCTACAAACTGTTGATAGAATATAAACACACAAAGAGCATCTGCTTGTGTCCATATGAGAAAAAGATGGAAAGCTCGATGTGGTGTAATCTTGAACATCTGTGTGTGATCTGTGTTGATGTGTGCACACATGGACATCTGCTTCCTATTGCATGGTTTTGCTGCCCCTGTGCCCTGGAGTGCCATGGTTCAAATTACCTTAAGGAGCCGCATTGTCCGAGCACCATTAAGACCATCGTCCCTCAAAATTCTTTTAATTCTGCTATGCTAACACGTGTTTCATTGATATTTTCAAGGACAGTGTGAACATCTGTGGGAGGAAAGGTTAGATATGCAAAGAGAGAACATGTGAGGCGTAGAATTAATAAGAGGCTCAATTATTTTTCAAAAGCACTGTTTGGTAGTTGCAGGGTGGATCTTTGTATAAATTACCCTGTGGAGGTAAAAGTCTGGCTCGCTGTTAGCTGTTAGTTTGGATCAGGATCAGAGCTGGCTTGAGATGTGAAGGCACTGGTTATGATTAGAGATGTTACCCTGGAAATGAAAGAAATATGATGGACAAACTTTGTCATAGAAAAACTGCCACAGCTCATGACTGACCTGCTGCCACCACTGTGAATCCTATCTTCATATTTCTTTTTATCATGCCTTGTATGAATTGCTTTTTTAGTCCTCTGTCTTTTAAAAACTAGCAGAACCTTTTGATCAACATCACATCTGAAATATAAGCAGAACCTTGTGCTATTTTTCTGCAAATATAAAAGGCACATGACTCATGTGCTGGCCCCTCACATACAACATGAATTTATTTTAGGACAGTTTTAGTGCGAGGGGTTTCCAAAAAGATGTGTCTTTGTTCCAATGACCTGATGACTCGCTGGATATGACAACGTATTGAGAATCTACAGACTGGTACAGTCTGTGAAAGGTTCTTAGCTGAAAGGGTTGGGTGAACCTCTAAACCCATGCTATTGACCCAGGTAATAGACAGGAAAAACGGATATGAGTGGGGGAGGGATGTGTTGAGACTACTCAAAGACTACTTAAGCATCTTGCTTTGATGTGCACCAAACAGTTATCTCTGGTTAAATTTGAATTGCTGCACACTCTGCGTTTGACTCCTTAACTTTTCTTTAAGTTCTTCATATATCCACATCTTAACTATCTGTCACACTCACAACAAGTTTATCTATTTGACCATCTCATAAAACAGAACTTTGATGGTTTATTGAGGGAGCAGCTGACCTTTAAGCCTCATGGGGCAGTCAGCCGTCAGTAATGAGTAAAGGGTCCCAGCTCACCACGGTTCATTTGACAGGCACTGAACACTCACAGAGACATCACATCTGATCTTCTCAGAACGTTGCCAGAGCGAGTAGCTCTTCCTGTACCCTTTAAACTCACACTGAAATATAGAATATGAGTTTAATGGTGTTTTGCATAAATGTGCCGAGGACTGACAGATCCCTTCTGTTGCATCTGGCATCCACAGACGCCTGCGGACACAAAGAAAAATGTCCTCTGCACTTCCCCATTTCAACTATGCAATGCGCCATCTGACTCTTCCTACCCTTTTTCTTTTTTATAATGTAGAAAAGCCTTTCACTGTAAGACACTGGAGAAAACGTCTACACCAAGACACAACCAACTTGAAAAAAGTGCAAGCCAGCAGACTTTTCCTTTGTTTTTTCCTCATATATATTTTATCATTGACAAGGACTGACAGAACTGTTAACAATCACAGATGTAGGTCTTTGGCAAGTGTGTAAAAGCTTCGTCATTCCTGTAGAAAAATAGCCCAATAATTCTTTACTTTAAGGGTGAGATGTATACCCCATTACCACACCAAAAAATTAAAAGACAGACCCAGAGGTCTTGCTCATTTACACTCCCAATCCAAAGAGTGGCAACTGAAGAAATAAGATGCTTTACTTCCAATATCAAGTAAGTGGATAACTGTTATGTCTCAGTCTCTGAATTTATCAGCGGCATTCTGCAGTTTATCAGCTTCTGATATGTACTCTGGTGACTCCAGTACATAATATGTTTATTTAATGGTCTTCTTTTGAATGCGGTTTTCCTAACCTAAACCAAGGAGTAATGCTGCCAAATCCTATGAGCACCAACAGTAAGAAAGAAACCAATATAAAGCATTAGGATCAAGCTAAAATAAAACTAGTTTACCCAATCAGGTTCTTTATACTGAACATTGATATCCTAAAGGGCCGGCTTGGTCATAACCAACAAAATGAGTTTCCACGTATTTATTTACCAGCTAGTCATCAAATGTTCCATTATACAATTACCGTACAAGGACAGAGTGAGACAAAAATAATACAAAAAATATTTTAAAGAAATATTGAGGATAGGAACAATAAATTGGCGCAAGTTAAATAAATCTTCTAATCTTCACCAGGAGGCCTTTATGGATGCCACTGATAGCATTTGGTCAAAATGAGAACATTACATTGAGGCTGGTAACTGGCCTTTCATTTCAGGACCAGATGGTGTTCCAGAAAGAAAAGTAAAGATTGTTATGGTCTTTTGTGTTGTCTTGTGTACATGTCTATGACACAGGAATGACTGACATTGCCAAGCTTTATGTGCCATCCAGCACATGGCATGGATTTTTCTCTTCCTGTTTGTAGCAGTGATTTTTTGGGTTAGCATCAAATCCACAAAGAAACCACTGTCATTTTTTACACCACAGTTATGGAGGGTTTTCACACATCATAGAATGTATTTGTTTTCCTTGGAAATGTATTTCCACAAACACGTAAGGCCTCTGACATGACAGAAAATTGCCTTAACAAAATGAAAAAAAGACATATGCTGAAACAGTCTAAATAGATTTGAAACCATAAAACTGGTAAAATGAAAGACAAAAGTTGGCTAAAAAAAATGACATGTCCAGATGGAGCAGTTGGAAAGAGGATTGAGGGGCAGGAAGAGGCCCACACCAAGACCAGACAGACATCATGAGAAGACTCTCACACATGTTTTCATTTAACTCTTTACAAGATGTAAGATTGTTGAAGAAGACTGGAGCAAGCTGGATCCACCCAAATAACGTACTGCCCACAGATGTATGGGAATACTATACATGATTTAATGTCTCTGATTATATAGGTACAAATAGCATTGTTTCCCAGGTTCTTAAATGGGGCACTAAAGAAGATAAGGGGAAAATGTGCTCACTGTGTAATAATTCTAAAAAGAAAAACATTACAAGGCATTCTTGTGTTCTTCCCTAAATATGATGTAGTTGCATATTTGTGCTCACAGCTCCAAACTGACAAAGCTTTTCTTGTGCTCCCTTATCTGTGTTACAAACTCCTGCAATGCATCGATAGTTTTAATGATGAAGTCTCATTTATCCATTATTTTGGCTTGTTTGACTCAGTGACCTGTAAAAAGGGTGGCATCATTTCTGTTGTTTTTGCTTTTATTCTATGATGTCATTTTTGCATAACATATATGATTTATCATCAACAGCTGAATCTGCTTTTTACCATACTAAACAGTACAAGTTGTCAACATAATTGATAAAAAGTGTGTGGTGTACTACAACCCTCTAATTACAGAGATGTCAGTGGTATGTCATTAGGATGTACACAGAGGCTTGTTAGCTAATTTAGTTGAGTTCTTGGCTGAATATTTTAGGTTTGTAAACCACGATGATCTTTTACATAAGTATTACGAAAGCAGGCAAAACTTTGTATCTGTTAAGTCCAAATTGGTTGGACATTTTTGGAATGTTTGACACCGGAAAAAATCTGGTAAATGCAAACATAATACAATGCTATCTTTCTCCTTTTTCTCTAAAATACCCAATTAGTCCTCATTTAGTTCTTCACTCCGCATGACCTGTCCTATTCTATAGCTGATAGATTGGAACAGTCTCTCACACCTCTTGCATCTCAGATTGTTCACATGTCGGGGTTCCGTTGGCCACTCCTGAAAAAACACAGTGGGGTGCAGGGGATTGGATGAGGGGGTGGGGGTAACCAGCTCCAGCAGAAAAGACCAAGAGGTGGAGTGAGGGCTGGCAAAAGGAAACGGAGAGCAGGGACTAAAGGAAAGTTTTTACAAAGTGTCTGTCAGAGTACCCTCTGGTCCCGGGTACACTCAGAGACAAGGGATAAGGAGGGTCAGTCTCTTTAATCAGGTAAGATTGTGTGTACATGCATGTGTGTGAGCATGTGTTTGTTTTGTGATTAATGTAGTCAGTTATAGTTGGTTCACTGCTGATTTTTATCAAGAGCAGATTTTAATATAAATGGTGGAAACTAGCACACATAAATCATTGTTTAATTGTATGAGCTGTTGCAGAAAATATTTTAAACGCACTACAAGACATGGAAACAAATAAAAAACAGAACAACAGAATTGTTCTGGAATAAAACTAGAACAGCCTGCATAATACACATGGATAATCAATAAATTACACAAACCGGGCAACAATTTTGGAGTATCTTAACCTCATAAACAGTGGAAAAATCATTCGGAAAAGTCCAGCTCCAGGTTTTTTCATTTCCTTCTTCCTAACCTCCCTGCGGATTAAGACTGCTGAGAATGTGCCTTTCTACTGCCAGTTCCAAAACAAAGTCACCACCTCTGACTGTTCGTTTAGCTTCGACTGGAGACCAGTAAAAGTCAGGTCTAGCCTTGCAGGAAAAACATTCATAAAGAATAATGGTTTGTTCTTAAGCTCCATGTTAAGCACATTTTTAACCCTTCTGATGCTTTACTCAAAACTTTTTCATTTATTTTTGGAAATTTCTCAACCTCAGCAGTGTAGCATGCCAAGGAGCTACTCACCCCCAGAGCAAATCTAGACCATATCTTAATCATTATGTTACTCTGAGCAGTTATATCCCTCTAAACAAAATAACTGAGTCATTTTGACTGCTTTGACTTTTGACTTTTAGAACTGCTTTCTCTTCCCCATTAGACCTCTGTGGAGATTTGTGCGACCATGGCCGTGCGTTTTGGGATTGCCGTCGTCTTGTCTGTCCTGCTGCCACTCTGCCTCTCGCATGGAAGGGACCCATTGGGCTGGCTTTTTCATCCGCAGAGCTACGGACGTTATTTTGGCTCCCTGCAAGCAGACGCAGCAGGAGGGGCCTGTCCCGAGGAGTGTGACTGCCCCCCTTCCTACCCTGTGGCCATGTATTGTGATGGGAGGGGCTTGACGGTCATGCCAACGATTCCTTCCCGCATCAAGTATCTATACATTCAAAACAATGCGATCACAGCTGTGCCCGAGTCAGCCCTACAAAATGCCACTAATTTGGTGTGGCTCATGATGCATCACAACCAGCTGACATCCAGTGGCATTGGCGAGAAGGTAACATAGGCCTATCCAGAGATGAACTCGGCCTTGATTCCTGTTAAAACTGTTAACAGATGGCTGGCAGATGTGAAGGCTCTGTCGGTTCAGTTCTATTGATATACAACTTAGTGAGGACAAATAATTTTTGGGGGAAATTGAAAAACTTTACTTTGTCATTGAGCCCAACTTCTGTGGCATATGCACACACCAATATGCTACAAGAATTATATGAAAAGAGGTATTTCAAATAAGTTTCAAATAATTGCTTTCTGGATTTGCATTAAAATGATATAAATAAATGTCTGGAATTAGAATATCTGTTTTGGCTATATCTTGATCGATTCTATCTATTTTCAGATATTTATGAAGTTGGAGGGACTGGAGCGTTTATATTTGCAACACAACAATTTGACCAGCATTCCTCCAAACCTCCCTCGCTCTTTGCGAGACCTGAGGATCAACCATAACAAGATTGAAAAGGTGAAGTCTAGTACAGTTCTCTCTCTCTCTGTATTTCCTCTCCTCTTTGGATTCGCATCAGCAGAGACATTAGACTTTAAAATGATTGCCGCTGTTGTCTAGGTAACACCTGCAGACCTAGAGGGAATGGATAACCTCACTATCCTTTATCTTCACGACAATGCTGTCACAGATATGAGCACTTCACTGAAGGCACTGAAATCCCTCACACTGCTTGACATTAGTGGCAACAAGCTGACAAAGGTAATTGTGTGTCTATGTGATTGTAAAATGCTCCAATGAGCAAACACATCATTCTGAGAGAAAATGCTTCATTTTATTGACTGTTCCAGGTCCCTGATGCTCTTCCTGCAGATCTACACCAGCTCTACATTGAGTATAACTCCATTGCCTCTCTCCCTGAGGGCTTCCTGGGTGGTTTAGCTCAGCTGCAGTATGTCAGGTTGGCACACAACGAGCTTACAGACAAGGGAATCCCTTCCAACACTTTTAATGTGACTGGGCTTGTGGAGCTGGATCTGAGCTTCAACAAACTGGAAAGAATTCCTCCTGTCAGTACCACACTACAGCATCTTTATCTACAAGCCAATCAGATAAAAGGTAAGTAGTTTATAGGTCTGTAATACAAGCATCTTTGTAGAAAACTTACAGAGGGATTACAGGGATATCCTCCTAACTCTTGATTGTTTGAGTTATGCAATGTCAGTATTATTCTAAAGAAATTCTAAAAGATACAGCTAGTCAACTTTGGATAGGTGGTGGTACTTTCCATACAGCGGCAGAGAGGTTTTGATTAGTGTTTGTGGAATAATTCCTGAAGGCTTGCCATGATAGTGCTACATCATTTGGATACAAGACTGAGCGAGTTATGGTGAATCATCAACACCTTCTCTGTGTTCTGTGACTTTAGAATTTACCCTGGGCAGTTTCTGCAGCATCGTAGATGTGACCAATTTCTCTAAACTGCGAATGCTGCGACTGGAGGGGAATGAGATCAGTCGCGAGGACATCCCCTCAGACTCAGCCCTCTGCCTGCGGCAGGCTTCCAGCATCGATGTCTAACCGCATGTGTCACATCATTTATTGCTTTACACACACAACTGGGTTTACAAAATGTGCCTTGGGGTGTGACAGGTGTCAACACCAAATCAAAGCAGGGCCAATGACGTAATGTGATGCTGACTGCAGGTGGCAGCAGTGTGTTGAGAACATGTGAAACGTCCTCAACATTTCAGTTTTTTTTTTTATCAATAACCTGTTTTCAGTTAGATGTGTCTGCTTTTATCAGGGCACATTAGACTTTGTCGTAAAAAAACAGCATTTAAACTTAATAAGTTTACCTTTACATTTCTACGACCCTGATCCTTGTTACACTTTGCTGTGAGGATCAATGACCTTTATAATCAATGTTTTTCTTACGTTTGCATACTTTTAATTCTCTTTCCCTTTGTCTAACTTTCACCATTTCTTATTTTCTATCTAATAAAAAGCTAAGAAACATTTTATGTGATGTGAACTGTGAATTAAATAGATACAAATGAAAGCTTTTAGGAATCAGAACATTAGAAAATTGTATGTCTGTGTTGCAGTGGGGTAAATTACACTGTCTTTGTAATCAATTTGCTGGGATTTTCTTATAAATGACGATCTCCTTTTTCACCATTTATTAAGGAAATAAAAAAAGTCTTTCATGTGATGAAAATCTAACCTTAATGTGGAAATAGGAGAAAGTGAGATAAACAGACATTGTTTCTGTAGGCTTGTGTTGTGATTCGTGAGTTTCTGTAAGCATCCGGCAGATTGATTATCATATTTGTGTAACAGACCTGGTTTTCATTTATGAGCCAAACAAATAAAGGATTGGAATTTTTTGTAAAAACAGTCCTTTTCACTTTCGCTTTCTTTTTAAATGTTAAAATTAAGTTGCACAACTGTGCTCTCTATTTTACTGTCTTTGTGGTATGACTTAGTAATGCCCTGGATTTGAACACTTTTTTCTCAGGAAAAAGTCAATTGTCTAAAGATTTGTGTCGATGTTATGCATCTGTTCCATTCTTACAAGCAATGGTAATGAAAAACAAACTAACTGTAATCAGTTCACCCTGTCAATGAATCTATAATAGATACAAATATTTTCTATATGTGTGTCTATTTTTAATGCTGCAGATTGTTAGGCGCTTCAAACACCAAACTGAGATATTAATTTCTTTCAGCATATTAGCGTGATTGTCCATCAGTTATCAATGCTGAACTCAAGGTGTATAGAAAGGAAAAGTTCTCTGACAGAACTAACAGATGTAGAGGAAAGCATGTAGGATGATGTAGGCACAGTGAAGTTAATTAAATACAGCACTAAAAAGAAAGGTTAATTCTCAATATGCAGCATCGTGAAATTACATTTTTCAAAACATTCCCACTGTGCCTGGAGGGTTGGAGGCAAAGAGATTGCTTTTAGATCCAATGCTTTCATTTTCAACCAAATCATAATTACAAACCTGTTTTGTGTCACAGTCTGTTTCCTCATCATCACCATACCTGGCTGTAATTATTCTCAATCTCAAACCCTACAGTTTTAACACAAAGAAAAAATTTCAGCAAATGTCTTTTTGTCGTGTTTTATTCACTTGAAGGTTGCAGATCTGAACACAGTTAATCAGTTTCTGAAATGTGTTGTAGCTTCTATAAATGTTAATCTATTGCTGCTTTTTTCCATGTTTCTACTTTTCTTTATTTCAACGATTATACTTCATTGTCGTCAGACCCAAACGGTGTGTTTGGGTGTGTTATTGACCACTGACTGGATGGCCAGAGCATTCCAAATGGACTATTTTTATCCTGTTAGTCAAAACATTTTGCCAGCTGTGGCCTCCTCAGCATATTGTCATAAGAGATAAAGTAGATTATGTAATTTTGGTAAGTAACTCTTGGTCAAACGTCACTGACCAAATTAACCTGAAAGAACTTTATGGGAAGACCACAGCCCACAGAAAAAAGATAAACACATCACCTCCTCTGACTAACTTCCAAGGGGTGATGACATCATAACTTTATCACTTAAAACTTAAAGGATCATTCAAATACTTAGTGAATAAATTAAGTGTTTAAACCTTGGTAAAGCATGGCCACAAATGAAAAAACTCAGTCAAGCTCATTTAATGTTCTGTTGCAGAGCCCTTCAAATTTATTTTCTTCAGGCAAAGGAGTCCTGGATTTTATGTATTTATATAAGCACTTATTTATGGATAATTTACCTTTTCAATTTCATAAATGCAACAACAAAAAAGCAATTGATGCTCCAGATCTTAGTATGGACATCGCTTATCCACTATCATGATATCTTCTGGCTAGCTAGAAGTAACAGAATCAAAGTTATTGGACCACAGCAGTGAGGTTCCTATGCTGAAGCAGTCTTATTGAGATTTGTCACAAAACTGTCCATGAAGAAAGAAAACATTCTGTGAAATGTCAAAGAAGCAATCGAAATCACGACACACAATACACCACTAGACTATCAGACACTACCAACTTCCAAATCTGAACTTTTTCCGCATTGTTTGTGTATTTGTGATGTGAGACTTGTGTTTCAAGGACCCAGTTTAAGACGGGTGGAAAGTGGAAATAGGCCGGTGATTTTGCTCCATCTGGATGTGGTGTCATACCTGACTGGTTTTCTCAGAGGTCATTCACTTTTTTTGTCTTAAATATACATATCCAGACCAGTTCCAACAGAATGGTTGTGACAAAGAGGACATTTTCCACAAAGACACTTTCAAACACATGGCTAACAAGATCAATTGAAATCACTCATGAACCACTCTACATTGATTAAACTTTGCAGGTAAAATAACATTTGTTTCCACAGAGTTTGTTTTCCACATGACATTAAAATGTCAGGAAAATTGAAAGAACCACATCAGAGATATGAATTTGGGCACTTCACATTGAAACTTAACCTGTTGAGCCTTCTCATTTGTTGCATGTTGAAACGTTTAGATATAACAGTGGTTGGCAAATAAAATAATGTCATTCTGGTGGAGAGCTGACTTTGCTTTTATCTCTCTGTGTCAGCTATCATGTCATGAGGTTGTGGTCGCATACTGAGGCTGTGATGATTACACCCCAGTGACGTGACCTTATCTGCTCAAAGTGTCTGTTTGCAAACAGGCTGTCATTATGTATGCATGTCATTGACCAAAATTCCATAAGCTGCAGTGATATCAAAAAATGTTGGAAAGAACAACATCACAGACACACACAGCAGTGACGTGATGTCACTGATGTAACATTTACATTTAGAAACTTTGCAGGTCCATATGAGTAGCATTTCTATTTCTGCAGTGGAAATCGTCGCAATCCTGGCAATGAAACATTCATCAGCCTCGAATAAGTGAGTTTAGGTGAGTCACTTATATCAGTGGGAAGCCTCCATACTAACAGATGTAATGTTGCTTTTTTTAAATGCTTGATTGTTTTCACAGTCACACATCTCAGGGAGGAGTGTCAAGTCAAGTGATAGGCTGGGGAAAATCCCTCACTTATCTTTGCAGCAACCACCTTAAAACTAATGTGCAGAAAGGGATTCAAACTTCAGTTGAGACAAACAATCAGGTTAAAGGACATGAAGAAGTACGGCTGGAACAGCGTCACAGATTTAATTTTCAGAAATCCTGCAGTTGTTGGACAGGTAGGACAGCAAACCTGCTTAATCTAACTTTGATTTGATCATTTGTCAGCAATATTTATTTGGGAAAAATTGGATTAGATCAAATCCAGCATAAATTAAGAAAGGACACAGCTCTACTTAACTTATGTCAGAATAATGTGTGGTTTTAGGGTTACAATAAGTAGATTTATAATTAATCATGATGTCCTACAACAGACATGTGCTGTGAAGTTTTTTTTATAATTTAACAGTGTCAGAGACACTCTGTTGCTTTACACCGAAAACTTGTCATGGTCACTAGCACAGGAAAAATACTGTAATTAAATAAAACTGTCTGTTTTCGTGAACCTGGCACTGACAATTGATTTTTTACATTTTGTAATTACCAAAAGGATTTATACATTGTGTAACAGTTACTTTTGGAACTTTTTAATAACCAGGATCCTCATGTGGATGTCCAGGATGAAAATACTGAGCGTGGGAACTGGTCCAGCAAAAGGGATTACATCCTCTCTATGATTGGCTATGCTGTTGGACTGGGAAATATCTGGAGATTTCCATATTTAACCTACAAGAATGGAGGGGGTATATCCGTCTTTGTGTTCTTATCCATCTACGGCCCTTTTTGATTACTATGTTTTTAATACTTTTTCGTTTTTCCTCCTGTGCCACCAAATCTTTCTATATGGGCAGGAGCTTTTCTTATCCCCTATTTTGTAATGTTGGTGGTCGTTGGAATTCCTCTCTTCTTCTTGGAAAGTGCCTTTGGTCAGTTCTGCAGCCAAGGTTCAATCAATGTATGGAGAGCAGTGCCAATATTGCAGGGTGAGACCACCTTTCAAGTTCAATGGGGGGCTATGTGGGTGTGTCCGAATGCCAATATTTACATTGCAGACAGTTGACAAATAGATGTGTTTTGTGGTTAATGGTCAACTTTGTAACCACAAATGAAACCCTAAATCCATTTTAATGACAACTGTAGTTAATAATCAACTTCACTTGGAGAAAAGAAATACTTTAACCTCTGAATGCGTGATGCCTTTAGGTTTATTGTTTTGTATAATTAACTCTTCCCTTCACATACTGCTTTGACCAAAGTTGAACAGAGGGCATTACAAAGATTCCAATGCATTCGTATAAATACGTTTGACAATAATTATCTTTTTTTAAGGTAATAGCATTTATTTTATGTTCTCTTTGCCCTCTCCAGGTGTCGGCATTGCCACGGTCATGGTGACTTTTATAGTATCAATTTATTACAATGTCATCATTGGCTACAGCCTGTACTACATGTTTGCCTCCATGCAGTCTCCTCTGCCATGGTCCAGTTGCTTCAGCTGGGCGGACAGCAGTTGCAGCAACACATCTATAGGTACGTCTTTTTTCTTTCTTTGGGATTAATAAGTACGCTGTTTCAGTGAGGGTGATATTTCTGTGAGGTGGTCTGACAGATTGATACAGTATTAGTTTCATCCATCCATTTTCTGAACCGCTTATTCCCAAATGGGTCGCAGGGGGAGTGGAACCCATCCCAGTATTCAGTGGATTAGGGGCAACATATAGAAGCATGAAGACGACCACACACACTCACACACACTCAGATTCAGTTATTTAGAAAACAAGATTTTCGATCTGCTTGCTTTCTGGAAAAGACATCTTAAGTTATTATTGATATTTTAGATCAGCTACTAACTGGTTCTCTCTTCTTTTCCAGTGAATTGTACTTTAAGTGAAGTTTTTATGGGCAACGGGACTCAGCAAAACAGTACTTGTTCTTCACCCAACATGATTCCAGATTCTGTGCAAAGTCCGAGCGAGCAGTATTGGGAGTAAGGATTACACTGTTTGTTGCAAACAAATGCACATCCTTGTCCTTCTGTAGCCAATGCACGCGTACTAAAGATGCCTCTCCTCCTCCACAGTCGGGTTGCTCTGCAGAGATCCAGTGGTTTAGATGAGACAGGACCAGTAGTTTGGCATCTAGCGCTCTGCCTGCTGCTGAGCTCCATAATTGTTGCTGCAGCACTCATCAGGGGCATCAAGTCATCAGGCAAAGTAAATAATTCAGTTTAAAATCTGCACATAACAGCTGGAGTAACACAATGTAATTTTTGTATGAAAAAAGATTTACTGAAGCATGCAAAATACCACTTGATGCAGAAAACTGTATTCAATCCATAGAAGCTGTGATTGTAAAAAGCTTTTGACCTTTCCAGTTCATTATTCCCATTCCTGTTCTCATTGGACACTGTTTGGGAAAACAAAGAAGACAAGCAAAGCACCTTTAAATTTCAGTAAAGTCTTATTAATACTTATAGTCTGTGGTCTATTTCACATTTTGATAAGTTCAAAGAGGCAGCATAGAATGAGGAATGAACAGAATGACATATTTACCTTGATCGAGACTTTTGTTTACATTTATACAGAATTTTAGTC
Organism: Menidia menidia; assembly: GCA_907169785.1. NCBI lineage: Eukaryota > Metazoa > Chordata > Actinopteri > Atheriniformes > Atherinopsidae > Menidia > Menidia menidia. The sequence continues at coordinate 14,475,244 of CAJRST010033334.1, read as the reverse complement.
GGAATATTAACACATAGATTAATCTCTTCCTCTTGAATTTAACCATTTGCTTGTGTCCGTGCAGGTGGTGTATTTCACAGCTACGTTTCCTTATGCGGTGATTTTGATCCTGCTGATCAGAGGTGTGACACTAGAGGGAGCTAAAGATGGTATAGAGTTTTACATTGGTTCACAATCCAATTTGACAAAGCTATACGAAGCACAGGTAGGCATCCAACCATCCATCTTCAAGTGCAACACATAAGTAGAGTTTGGATGTGGTAAGATATACCTTAAACTAACAAACATTATGCATTGTAGGTGTGGAAAGACGCCGCAACTCAGACCTTCTATTCTCTCTCTATTGGGTGGGGTGGACTCATGACTCTCGCTTCCTACAACAACTTTCACAACAATGTGTTCAAGGACTCATTTATTGTAACACTTACTAATGCTGGTAGGAGACCGGCCAGCCAAATTGCTTGCAGAAAAGAAGATTATAATAGATCCTAATCTCATTACTGTTTTCTTATATTCACAGGGACCAGTGTGTTAGCAGGCTTTGCTATATTTTCAATACTGGGTCACATGGCTTACATCTACAAAATACCTGTTGGAGAAGTGGTAAAGGAAGGTCAGACATCCAAATCATGTGTGAACCAGTGAACAACTGCTGTATGTCGGAGCAGGTTATCATCTATTACGTTTTGTTTCTTGTTTCACGCAGGATTTGGCCTGGCCTTCATTGCCTATCCTGATGCTCTTTCAAAGCTGCCCATTTCTCCATTCTGGTCCATTATGTTCTTCTTCATGCTTTTGACTGTTGGGCTGGACTCTCAATTTGCAGGAATCGGTCAGTTTTTCCTTCCGCTGTGCATTGTATTAGTAGAATAATAAGTCCACTGATTTTTCAATCTTCAATTCTCTCCTCTTGTTATTAGAGGTATTAACTACCTGCCTGCACGATGCGTTCCCTAAAACCTTCAAATCCAAACGGGCCCTACTGACAATAACCACATGTTCTATTATCTATCTCCTGGGTCTGCCATGTGTCACAAGAGTAAGTTGGCCTCAGTGCAACTTTGTATTATTGTTTTCCAACATAAAGCTAGTTAGCATGCTTAGTCCATGTGTCTCTGCATGTCTTCACCACAGGCAGGAATATATTGGGTGACTCTCATCGACCAGTTTGTCGCCAGCTGGGTGCTGCTCATTTTGGTTCTCTTTGAAATCATTGGTGTCAGCTACATTTATGGTAAATATGATAATTAAAGACATGTGCTTTTTTTTAAAGTAACAGATGGTTTCAAACGTCAGCTTGTCTGTATTTGTCTTCACAGGAGGGAACCGTTTTATTAAAGATATTGAGATGATGCTGGGAAATAAGACTTCACTTTTCTGGCTTTGGTGGAGAGTCTGCTGGTTCTTTATTAGCCCCTGTATCATAGCAGTAAGAAAACATCCCATAATCCTTCTTTATTGTCTTCATATGGTTTCTATTTTAGAGACTCTATCTCAGAACCTGAGATGTTTGAATATGCAGAATTTTGAATGACACACTTTGATTATATATGTCTGGCAACAAATGTACATGTTGAAGAGTCACATCCCGTGAATATAATCAACCATACCTCAGATGCAACGCACAAAAAGATTTTAGCAGGAATTTGATTTAATTCAACCTTTGTTTAGGTCATATTGGGATGGTCTGTGGTCACCTTTGTCTCCCCCACCTATGGGAAACAAGCCTATCCATCCTGGGGTTTGGCTCTTGGATGGTGCATGGTTGCATTCATCCTTATCTGGATCCCAGCTGTCGCTGTGTACAAGCTTATAAGAGCAAAAGGAAACACCTGGAAGGTGTGTATATGTGATGCCTCAAACTTCTGTATGTCTTGTTTTGCGCTTCACTAAATATTTCCCAGTGATCTGCAAGAATTTCAGGGAGAAATATTAACATATCTAATTGTACTTAAAATGAAAATGTCCACTTTTTACAGCGTCTTAAGTCACTGTGCTCTCCATCTGAAGAGTGGCACCCCTACCTGGACATCCATCGAGGGGAGCGCTACTCAGAAGAACGCTGCCGCTGTAGGAAGATAAATAAGAACAATGGAGAGGCAACAGTTAATGTTATCTCCAGCTCATGGCTCTGAGTTGTGTTAGTGTGCTACTTATCTTTTCTCCGGAGTTTTATTTTATTCAACTTTTGTGACATCCAGGACAGAGTAATGTATTCTAGTAAGGGGATTAGTTTGTGTCAATCATGTTTTGTACTCTACTTGAAGCTGTGTGATTTCCCCACCAACAAACTAAAAACAGAATTTCCATCAACCGACTGACTTTTGGAGGCAGTTTTTCCTAAGGCAGGTGGTGTGGTTAATCTTTAAACATAACCAGCAATGGTCGTCTGCTCTTCTATTTTGAAATCCAGCCTCCAAATGTGGACTGTCTGGCGGTTAAAGCTCTCCTTTCATGAATATTGTTCAGGCTGGATACATACACATGGCTTATGCATGTCATGTTTTCACAGACAAGTGAAATGAGTTCAACTTGAAGTCTTAATATCACATGAAGTCAAATCTGTGCTGTTAGCACAAGTGAAGGTAGCCATTCTTCATACACACTCCACAAGCCAAGATTTATGTTTGGACATATGCGAGAGACAGCAGCTTCAGAAAAAAGAAAAGAAAAAAATTGTGGTGGTGAAAACCTCTTAAAACTACAGCTTCTATCTGTTTTACAGGCAGCTCTTTATAGTTTATTTGACTTAACCTCACATTATCAGTTTGGGTCATCTTATGGTCACGACACAATAGCATTTTTTCTCCTTTTTATTTCTGAGTTGTTCAGGTTACTGTCATCATGAAAGCTGCATGACTCTTCAACAGTCAACACACATTTTGAAGCTGCAGGTTCTCGTGACTTACACACAGAAAGGATTTTTGCCTCTACAACTGCATGTCTAAAGGGGCTGACTGACTCTATTATTCTCAGTATCATGTCACTGCATTTGAAAATATTTTATGAACATAAAATATTAAAACAGACTTCAGAATTTTAAAAAGATCATGTAAATGGGAACTGGATATCTTTTGCCAGCCCCCTTGTGATTTATTGCTTAATGTGGCATTATGATCCTTTAATATCACTAAATATCTCAGTAATTCATTACAACCATTTTAATTATTCTAAATTCACCTGAGATGTTTATTTCTGTGTTTTATTGTAGTCTGTAATTAAACTTGTCTTTCAGTGCCAAGAAAAGAAAGTGTTCTATCAGTCCTCACCCTCTATTTGTTACCGATGTTTTTCTTATGGGAAGATACCTTTTATCATGTTCTCTTGTATGCGATAAAACTATGTATCGCTGAAGATGCAAGTTAACTTGAATGATGCTGAAAAAACATTTCAGGCTGTTGAAGAATGTGTTGTCTCTTTTTTCAATTCATTATTTTCAAACTGTTTCTAAGGGCTTGGGGCTTAACAGTGTCACACTTATCTCACAATATGAATGTGAATAAATCAGATTACGGTATAGCTGAAAGGCTTTTATTTTATTGATGTCCTAAAAAACTTTGTCACCAGGGCTCTTGTAACTCTAAACATCACACAGGCAATTAGCCTTGTAGCTGTTTGTGTCATTTTTGTCAGAGTATTTGTTATCTTCTCTCATCTCATGATGTTGAGGAAGATAAATGCAAACTCCAAATGCATAAATCAATGACAGCACCATCAGTCACTGCTGTAGGAGTGTCATTTCCAGCAAGAGCTGCATAAAACAGATGAACTGTTGTTTCCTGGAGTGAGTATATCCATTGTGCAAGTGATTGAATGTGTATATTTATTAGTTTGACAGTACAAAGTTTATATGAACAACAAAACAGCTGTGTAGTGTCACACTGAGTGTTAGAGAAAACAGGTGTGCGTCTGTGCTATTGTGAATGTTTTACTATGATTCTAATCATCTCAGCAGTAGAAAACTGTCCGTATAGTTTAAGCTGCATCTCTTAGTGTTATCTCCCATGGTTTTAACAGGTCATGGCAATTATAACATCTTTGCTATCAGCACTCTAGTGTCTGGTATTATTGACCAAACAGAGAAATGTTGTTAGTGATTAATTTGAGGTGCATTATTAGTGCAGCACCATATTTCACCACCAGGGAGAGTGAAAAAGCCACACAGAGCAGGGATCCATTTTGTATGAGGTCCTCAGTAACAGCTAATTATATACTGATGGATCATTTTAGCTCCCTCCAGCACTTATGTTAAAACATTTAAAGTATTTTTTTCTCAGAGGACTATGTAAGAAAATCATGTTTCTACTGCTGTAAAATCAGACCTTTTGTTGTAAAGATGAGTTACACTGAACTGACTCAACCTCTTTTCTCCATCTTTCTCACCATGGCAACCCTGCACAGAGAGCCAGTGGATAAACACAAACCTGTTGCCATCGCCCCGGCCAAAAACATTGCCCCATGTCCACATGCATGGAAACAGTGCTGATTAAGAAATCACCTAAGTATAAATATTATGATAAGCACAGATTATTAACATTCTTTTATACAACCCACTCTGCGACAAAATGAAGCAGCTACATTTTCTGCAGAATAGCAGTTATGGTTTGTAATGATGATGAATCCTTTGGTCTTTCAGGTCTTTCCTCGTAGGCTAGCAGCATGATTAAGGAGTACGGTCAGCAATCTCTCTCAACAGGATGTCTCATCTTTCTTCATTTCGTGAACTTCTCAGGCATGTAAGAGTGTGTGTTTGACAAAGAGAGATCAAACTGAACGAGA
>CAJRST010033334.1:14209649-14470065 GCA_907169785.1 Menidia menidia | reverse complement strand
TATGGTTTGTAATGATGATGAATCCTTTGGTCTTTCAGGTCTTTCCTCGTAGGCTAGCAGCATGATTAAGGAGTACGGTCAGCAATCTCTCTCAACAGGATGTCTCATCTTTCTTCATTTCGTGAACTTCTCAGGCATGTAAGAGTGTGTGTTTGACAAAGAGAGATCAAACTGAACGAGACTCTATCTATGTTTTCAGCAGAATAAAGACACGATCAAAATGTAGACATTGTAAAAAATAAAAAAAAAAGTAAACCAAGTGTTCAGTTCTGCTATCCACATCTTTCACTGTTCTCTCTGTCCAGCCTCTCCAGCCGCCCCCCCACCTCCCCCCACCTCCCCCCACCCACCCACCCAGATAATTCAGGCTTCTCAACAGCCCGTTGCCATTAGATACTGCTGGGCTTGTCACCATGGCAGCAAAAGCTCAATCATTTTCTCTGTGCCATGTTTCCATCCTCACACACTCGCACGTACACAACCTCCCACCCCACATCACGTTTCACCGTGATGTGGTGGGAGGGTTGCCCTTGAGTTCTTGAGTGTTCCCGGGTCCAGCTGGGGAACAACCCACCTGTGAACTGAATTCTAATGCGGCGACAAGGAAGAAATGCTCTGCCTCATCCCACCACATTCCGTTTCATACACGTGACGATGGTTCGTGAGAGAGATGTGTGCACTTTTGTGTATACGTGCATACGTTTGTGTTCGTAAATTCAATTTATTTGTTAACTTGTTGCACCAGTTAGACTTAGAATTAATTTGCTATCAATGTAAACGAATAGGCTTCACCAACTGGCAGTGCATATTCAAAAATTTGTCTCACGTCCAGATAAAATATCTGCAACAATCACGTAATGAATTTGATGTCTCCCCTCCACGCACAGATTCGTTCTTGGAAACAACTGTTGTATGAACATGAAAACATTGAAGCAACAGACGTGACTTGAATGTACACATTCAAGTCCCAGGAAACTAAAGTAAGGTTACGAAAGATTAAAGGGAATACACAGAAAGGAAGAAAAGGTTTTACAGAGAAAGAACTGATTAGAAGGGGAGGAGAGGGAGATGGTAGTGATAGTCAAAGCTGATTCTTTTTCTCCAATAGAAGCGACAACCCCCCAAGTGTTGCTATGGCTACTTCTCTCTCTCTTCCTTCCTGTGATGGAGCTACCACTTATCCTTGCTGCCTTTCAGTCAGCGGGGCATGGGGGTGTGTGTGCCTTTGTGTGCTGGCTCTTAAATGAATTGGGCAAATGAAAGGCAGAGCCATCAGAGAGTCTGCAGTTTTTTTAATTTAACTCATCTGACTTCTCCGTTTTGGTTTGTTTGTCAAGCAGTTGATTATTTACTTTGCTCCTTCATTATCATATTAAACTCGGCAGTAGATCTTCTGTCTTCTTTTCTGTTCTTACACAGCCATCTGTCTAATGTCATGGTTATTACGCAGCTAAATAATAATACCCTCACATTGTCTTCTTCTCTATTTTATACTAATGTAGACAAAGTGATGACTGACAAAGACCAATGCATTTACATCGCTCTTTGTCTGCAACGGGACGAGAAAAATTACAGTAAAAGAAGAAAATAAATAAATAAGAAGAACAGTGTTTTCTGTTGAAAAGTATAACCTCAAATCATAGTTTTGAAGTATCTATGGGCATCTTACTGAATCCTCATGCCACCACACGGCTGCTGGAAAGTGTTTTCACTGTGCAACCAACAGAGAAAAGAATAAATATAGTAGTTACACAGGTTCTCAAAGTTCTGTACATTGCCTGAAGCAAGGTTGCACAAGTACACAATGATGCCAACATACTGTTTTTTTTAATGTTTTCACACTGTGAAGGAACTTCTGAACTTATCGTGACTCAACATCAGAACTGAGGCATTTTTCCCAACACTGACCAGGTGTTATGTTTCAATGTGCTTCTTCATTTGATAAATTCAAAAAAAAAAAAACAGTTTAATTAATTTTGGATATCATATCGATTTAGATTATCTTAATTATTGTAAATTATACATTAAACAAAGGTTTGCACTTGTCATTGATTTATCTTTCAGTGAAATTGAAAGCCCCATTCACAAAGATAACACTTCTTTTACCAATCCAAAACATTTATAACTCCCTACAGTTCAAAACTGCCCTTTTGATAAATGATCTTACCTTCACTTGCCTGCAGAAAATCTCTAAAGTGTTTGTGTAATTGATCCGTGATCATGCAAGTCTGTGACCAGACACACACTGTTGAGTCATAGAATCAAATAACAGTTGGTACAGAATTGTAAAAAAACTGTCCTGTGCAAAGTGTTTGTGATGGTAGTTAGACTACAAAAAAACAGAATCTGAGAAATTAATACAACAAAGATTCACACAGCTCTGGTTTACAGATCAGTCATTTTAATTGTTATTAAAAATTGGCAGTGTGCAAATTTCATAAAAAATCTTTTTGTAAATACACTCTCTTATGCTCTCTATTAGCAATAACAATGGATCAAAGCCGAAGGAGAAAAGAATTTCCAGTTTCCAGAGGATTTCAAACTCTTCAATCTTTAAAACTTATAAAAATTCAACTTGTTGCTAAAGAATATTTGTCAATTGTCAATGTCATTTGTAAGTTTAGATGTTGTTCAAGGTGTTCAAGGCTGTTTGCACTGTACATCACAACACTCCATTATCCAAATCCATCCAGCTGCACTTGGCACTCTCCTTCCAGTAATGTATGGCTGACTGAGGAGCGACCAAGGTCACAAATCTACTTTCTTATGTGCTTCTGAAAGAAACCAAAGTCAGCCTGTGAATACGGTGCACTTCTTTCATTTACCTCTGTGTTCTGAAACTCACGCTGTGAGCCCCATACACTTGAAGGGCTTGAACACAGCAGCTCACAAAGCCAGTGAGGGCGGCATAAAGGGAAACGTGCAGCTTGGTCTACCTTCAACCCAGAGAAAAGTATTCGAAGATTAGTGCACGTAACCATATGATTTTTTTAAAATGTAATGTGCGCCAGGGCTGAGCCTCTAGGGGTTCTGGTCCTGTTTAACCAGAAGGTTACATCTTATTGTCTTCAGTCAGAGATTTTAGTTTGAATTAACTCATCTTTAGCTGTTAGGTTTTAGTTCTAATTTCGGAAGGCATTGCCAACAATTAGCAGTTCAACACATGTGGGCTCACCTAACGGACCTAGCGCTGATGACGTTTATGTGAATTTCACAACAGCATTTAGTTTAAACAGATATGTTACAAGTTACTGACCATAAAATGGTGTATTAACATGTTCCTACAGTTACCAACACAAACAGGCTAAATACTACATCTATAGAGGGCCTGTTTTTTTGTTTTTTTTACATTTTAACAAGCACTCTTGTTCTTCCCCAAAGGTCATATTCATTTTATTCCAGTCAGCAGTTTGACTTCTTTCCAAATCCTGCACATTGTTCTTTTAATGTGCAAATAATCTGGACTTTTGCATTATAACATACATACTACTGTATATGTGTCAGGCAATGTCTTGAAAAGCAAACACTGCACTGTATATCTGAACATGATAGCATCAGCTCAAGCTTCCTTTAAAAAAATGATCAAAATGTTTAGCTGCTCTTGTGAGGCACAAAAAAAGCATGGCTTTTCACCTTTCATCGTTTTAATGGAATCTCAGGTTGTATCAATAAAAAATGGGTTCACATGTGAGTGAGGGATAAACTCAACTAATTTGGCTCCATTGTCCTGCTTTAGGTGTCAAGTGAGATTTACCCTTTGCTGCGGGAAATGCAGATGTGCACAAACATCATTCTAGCTTCACCTGCTCTGATTTCACACCATTTATATACTCTGTGGCTTGTGTTAATCTCCACAGGGGACTCTGCGCTTTTCTGCATTATAGTTTTTTATCAAAATTTTGGATGAAATGTTGAGGCCTACAACATCCCACATAGATGAGGTTATATCTTGGCTCTGCTTGATTGATTTTTAATACAAAAGCAATAGGAGTGGAATTATTTATTCAGTACAGACATATGGTGCTGATATAGATGATATTATATATATTATCTATATCAGCAGCTGTACCTGCCGCAGTATGAATGAGAGCATTTCAATGTCTGCAGTCGTATTAAATTGCCGTTCTGTCATACATAAATTACCACCAGTAGCCACTGCCTGCTAGAGTGGAATTATACAGAATCTGACAGCTGCTTTTGGCTGTGAAATAGAGAATCAAAATACTGTTCAAAAGATTGTTGAAAAACTGATAAATCTAACTATGAAACTCAAATTTAGTTTGTACACCCTTAAGAAACCTCTCAAAGGATCACTTACAAATATTTCAAGAAAGGTCTTAGCTGTGAACAAACTTTAATCTGGTCTGATGATTTAGTTTTATATCGAGGTTTGTAACTATCAAGTCAGCATTGATTTCTGACAGCATAGTAATCGGTCATCTTACAAATACTACATGTACCTCGGTGTCTATCTTCTTGTTTTGTGTCCATATCTGTATGTATGACCTGGCATAAAAGCACAGGTGATGGCAAAAAAACTAAAAATGCTACCAAGAGTCATGGAAAACCTTTCAGCCAACAAGAATAGCATGTTCTTCTGAGCACAAGAGGTTTTCTATTGGCTTGTGAAATTGGAAAAGAGAACGAGGCAGACAGTGAGGCAGGCAATAGAAAGAGAGGAGGAGAGATGAGAAGCGCTGCTGCAGAACACACCTCATCTCCTCTTTAGCTGGAGGGATAGAGGGAGAAAAAGATTCAGCCTGTGCCAATGTTCTACTCAGCACCACCAAAAGAGAGGAAGAGCCAGGGAAGTGTTATTTCATGAATCTAAAAGGATAAATAACCAAGAGAGTGAGAGAGAAAGAGAAAGAGAAGAAAAAGCTCACTGGAATGTGAAGAATTTCCAAAGAAAAGACTGACAACAAATGGAGAACGGAGAAACGGCTGAGAGAGATGTAGTCAATGCCTCTGTTGCGGTAAGATACTGAAAACATGTTGACAGATTTTTCCAAGCTAATAGGACATTGCAGCTCTCACAAACAAAATGTAGTCACTCGTGCACAGAAGCAGTTCTGCATGCATGCGCAGTCACTTAAAAATGATGGTAGCAGGTGTCCGTGTTTGAAACAGAGACTGAGCAGGGTCCCCACTGGAAGAAATATATGTGTCAGAGTGTGTCTGTGTGCATGCTCGAACAGATTCAGCTGCAGAGCAATGCGTCTGTTTTTTCTTTTTTTTTCTTTTCCTATCTGCGTCCAGCACCTCTATCTCTGTCATACCATCCCGCTCCCCTGCTCTCAATATCCTCTCTATTCTGCCCTGTTGCTGTGTCGTAGCTGCACAGCCCACACAAGCAATATGCTAAAGACCATTTCTCCTCATTTTTTATTTTTGGGGAGGTTTCTGGTTATATTCTGTCTCTTTCTGCTTATCTCCTTTTCTAACATTTCAAAGACAATAGAGAAAGACAATTGAATTAAACAATGTGACTATTACTTGACTCTTTTGTATAGATGTTGAGATAGTTCGTTTGCAGTTTCAAGTCATTAAAAACATAACGGTTTCCTGATAGGACATGGACATGACCATATCCCTCTCAAGGACAGTGATCAAAGCAAAGCCACAGTGCAAGAGCTGTTCATATTTACTATTAGCCTTTACATTTAACATGTCAACCATACTTTTTACCCCCATCATTAACAAATGGATTCATGCAGTCAAGTAATTCTGTATTCAGTGTCACTCTTTCATCGCAAAGTAATGAGCAAGCAAGTATAAGATTGAAAACTGGTTTTAAAAAGTATACGTTTTGTAGATTTATAATCAAAGCTTCAGACTTTATTGGAAATAAAGGCACGAGATGGGGAAATCAGTTTGTAGTATGTCTGAGCATGTCCGCATGTCAAGTGTCCAAGCACAACTTTAGAGATGGGTTCAGAAGCTCAGTCATTCATGAGATCCATCTGTTAGGGTCGTCTGCCAAGTGTCAACCAGCTGAGGTACTTTGAGGATGTCTCGCTGAAGAGAAGGCCAGGCAGACCAAGATGCAGTATATATGCTGTTTCCGATTGTTTCTCTGATAGTACTCAGGAAGTCCTTCCGGAGCTTCAGAGAGTTAGACTATCTATGGTTTGGTTTAGACCTGGATTGATGGGCAGCTGGACAGATGGGTACCTTTGCTCTCCCAAATGGTGAAGAATGGTTAATGGTTAAAGACGAGGTACACAGACCATTCTGTCATTCTGTGTACCCAGAAACAGCTGCATAAGAACATACACACACGTATATATATATATATATATATATATATATATATATATATATATATATATAATAGAGAGAGAGGGAGAGAGAAAGAGATAAATTTGGGATAAGTCATTTTAATTTTGCAAAGGAGCATGGATGTGTAGAATAAAATAGAATAGATGATATATTGCCTCATGTTGAACATTTTATCTCAGAGATGCAAAGATGTTGTCATCCTCGTTTGTCTTTCCAAAAGCGATTGGCTGGTTGGATATTTTACACGTCACCAAGAACTTTATTTTTTTACTAGATGCATTGGCTGTGCTGGGGATCGGCTGTGGTTAATTTGTGTGATTTTCTAACCCTAACCCCTCCGCAGCTTTCACAAGAAGCTGAGTCAAAGTCTGCAGTGTGCAAGTGTAAGAGTAATATTTTCTTTATCAAATTGAAAAAATATTAAGAGTCTTCAAAGTGGTCACTGACTCATACAGATATTATTCTCATTTTAGTGACTGCTTCAATTACAATGCAACACAATACTGACACACATCAGCACACTGTTGTGTGTCTCTTAAATGACCAAAAACTACATAAGCTTTTGAGAGCAGATGATAAAAGTGGAGAACATCAAACTTAAATGATTAATCCATTATTAGGATACATGAAAAGATGGAGGAGATTAGATAAAAGTGAATGGATAATAGAGTAAAATGAGCCCCAGGAGATTATGTTCTTGTGTTCATATCATTTTAAGTCACACATTTAACTAATGCAGCTATCATCTCTAAGTCCCACTATCCATCTCTTCACTGCTTCAATCACACAGAGTTTGAACCTCTCACCGTAAATGGCAAAAACAGCCTTTTTTTCCCTTGATAGTAACCCAGCAAGCATCTCTCCGAACATTCCCATTTCCCACTAACAACACAAATGACTTCAAAGGCTTCAAAGGTTGAACATTACCGTCCACCCGTTGTGGAGGCTGCAGAGGCAGAGTGTCTGCACACAGGTGGAATGCTTCCCAGGTGTCAAGGAAGGTCATGAGGAAGGCCATTCATTTATTCAATTACTAATTTAAAGTAATCTTTTACCTGGAGGTTTTAAATTAATAATGATAATGTGCCAGCTAATTGCATAAGAAGAGGCAAAACCCAGAGCTGAGTGTGCAGTTCTTTAAAACAATTAAATTTAACCTTTAAATGAATTGCTGAATGTTTGTAGGGGTGTGTTGCTGTTTTCATTTCACACACAAATGTGTGATAAATGTGCTTGGCATAAATGTATGCTTTTTTTAATCCAAGGGAAGTATGCAAATATTTTCCAGATGCTTCCACTTAAAAATCATTTTAATGTTTTAAATTGGTACTCTTTCGACTTCAAAGGAGTCAGTGCTGATTTTCATCCAATAGCAGACTAGAGGGGTACTTGAGTAGAACACTTCAACACAGAGGCCAATGGCCTGTCTCTCTTTAAGATCCAAATCCAGATCCAAATAAAGAACAGACTTAATTTCCCAATTACCTACTTCTCTCCACAGCATTTGATAAAATTCAGTCTGGATTGTTTTTTTTTTTATAATCCTTCTGATAGACAAACAAACGAAGACAGACAAAGAAGATCCCCTCTGCACACTGTTCTGAGTCTAGACCTGTAATTGGGTCCTCAGTTGGTTGGGCGATATTGTGATTACTTTTTATCCTAATCGTTCAAATGAATTCTCCATAACATATCCTCAGCACTCTTTGTGACCTTATTATAGAAACAGTTGCAGCATCCAGATCTATTAAGGATGTTTTTGAAAAGTTCTCAAATGATGGAATATGTAATGTTCTTATATGTGAGTGAATAATAAATTGCCGGCAGATTTTATTTACTTAACTTGTTTCTCTGTTTTACACCCTGAATCTTTGTCTATCTCTTTTTGTGTTTTCAACAACAGTGATCTGCAACGTCCCAAGTTGTGAATTCTCCACAAGTGGTCAAGATGTGAAACTGGCATTGAGACAACAAAGGACATCATCGAGCCCCAGCCGAAGAGCAGTCTGTGTTCATTCCACGGCAATCCACAATACACAAAATAAGCACTTCATATAGAGGCAATTTAGCAAACCAGAAGGAATATGCTACTTTTTTGGTGAAACAAATTCCCCTACATGATGTTATGACTAATGGCTAAAAACTATCTTTTTGACAGAGTTGCAGTTTCCTCACGCATCTGTGGTCCACATGATAAGTCTTGCATCTCCATAACAAAGTTTTCCTCACCTTGTCTGCATCAGCTCTGTGGCTCAAAAAGATTATGAGGCCCACTTTAGTGCTTCTACAGTCACATTGTCTTTTGTGTGTGTTTAGTGGTGTGTTTGTGCCCATTGTTTTGGGCTCCCTACCCCCAGCATTGCCATGGCATGTCTCCTGCCCGATGAGGTGTGTGTGTCAGATCAAGCCATGGTTCTCCCCTGATTCTGTATACCATGAAGCTCCCACAGTGGACTGCAGTGACCTGCTACTGACCAAACTACCCTTGCCCATACCCCCAAACACACACACCTTACGTCTGCAGAGGAACCTAATGTCAGTCCTGGACACTGCACTGCTACATGGACTCCACAACCTCACCGACCTGGACCTTTCGCAGAACCGTTTTAGTAGTGTCAGAACCATTACTCAGAGCTACACCCTGTCTTCTCTGCTTTCCCTACACTTGGAGGAAAACCATCTCAGTCACCTCCCTGAGGCCTCATTCTCCTCACTTCCAGCTTTGCAAGAACTTTTTCTCAGCCACAATAACATCCACTCGATTGCACCTGGGGCCTTTGGTGGTCTAGACTCTCTTCTCCGTTTACATATCAACAACAACAGACTCAATACTGTTGACCCTCGGTGGTTCAGGTCTTTGCCTCGCTTAGAGGTTCTCATGCTTGGAGGAAACCCTGTGGAATCCCTGCCTGAGAGGGGTTTTGTGGCCCTAAAATCCCTCCGGAGCCTTGTGCTTGGTGGAATGGGCCTAAGAGGTGTCGCTGAAAAGGCTCTGGAGGGTCTCGAGGGCCTGGAAAGTCTCTCCTTTTATGACAACCTTTTGTCCAAGGTCCCATCTCAAGCCCTGAGGAGAGTCCCAGGACTGAAGTTTCTGGATCTCAATAAGAACCACATCAAACTGGTTGACACAGGAGACTTCCAAAATATGGCCCACTTAAAAGAGCTTGGTTTGAACAATATGGAGGAGCTTGTGTCCATTGAGAAATCTGGCCTGGAGAACCTCCCGGAACTCACCAAGCTGGAGATCACCAACAACCCCCGTTTGTCATACATTCATCCTCAAGCTTTCGTCCAGCTTAGCAGGCTAGAAAGTCTAATGCTTAACTCAAACTCTTTGAGCACTCTGCACCAAAATATCATGCTCTCCCTGCCGAGTCTTCAAGAGGTCAGCTTACACTCAAACCCACTGCGATGTGACTGCCTTTTTCACTGGGCTGCCAAGGATAAATCTCATCCTTACATTGATAAGGTGATGGGAAAAGATGTACAAACAGCCCGGTTGGTGCGTTTCATCCAGCCACAGGCAACATTGTGTTCTGAGCCTCCAGAACTGAGAGCACGCAGGGTTAGAGAGGTATCCACAGGCGAAATGTCTGCCTCTTGCCTGCCAAGTATTCCTGTTAGCTCCCTTCCTTCCTATGTAGGGGTTCAAGAAGGAGGGAAACTGGTTTTGCACTGTAGAGCACTTGCAGATCCACAGCCTGAACTGTACTGGGTGACTCCCTCTGGCCTGAAGCTTGGACCATCCCAAAGCCAATCGTCCAAAAGTTCATCTGCCCCTGCTCTCTGCAAGAATGTTACAACTTCTGAAGCATCCCGTCACACATCTTTTTCCAGTGTCCATGTCCAGCATGCTAAAAACCATACTTCTTGCCACTCTTTGAAAAACTACCAGCTTCTGCCAGAGGGAACTCTGGAGATCAGCAAGATCACCCCCAGAGATGCAGGGCTGTATACTTGTGTGGCTGAGAATGTACTTGGAGCAGATACACGCAGTGTTACTGTGGGAGTGCATAGCAGGGGAAAATATAGAAAGAAGGGGGTGGCAACAAAACAGAAGAAATTTCAAGCAATCAGAATAGATGCCAGGTTGGAGTTGCAAGAGGTTGGAGAACACTATGCTATCTTGTCTTGGCAGAGCAGACACAACCTCCCCTCAACCCGCCTGTCTTGGCAGGCATTATACCCAAACACTCACGCACCAACGTACACCACTCACATCCTTGCCGGCACGCAGAGCTTCAACCTGACTCACCTGCAGGGGGAGACATTTTACAGAGTGTGTCTGCATCTGGGGATCAGCCAGGGTGCCAAGCACATAAATCGAAGATCAAGAGACAGCAGAAAGCCTCAGTGCATCTCATTTAGGACAAAGGATGACCAGGAGTTCCAGCCTACCCTGCAGCTCAACCCACAGATGACCTCCACGGCTGTCACACTACTGCTCCTTGCACTTATATTGCTGCTGGCAGCCCAGGGCTGGGACACCGAGCCCCGTGAGGGAGAAGTAAAACACCACAACACCCTCCAATACGACATAAAGGGTCCTCAGACTGTGATCATCAATCAAAAGACAAAAATAAATTACAATAATCAGCCAAATCAGAGTGAAAAACTGGTACTACATCAGATCTGCTGAAATATATGTGCACATTCCAATTCAGTCGACACATGATTACAGACAAACATACAGTCATGCAACATGACAAGTATACACTTTACCGCTCACATCAAGAAGAGGGGAATCAGAGATGATGATGTAGATAGAGATTTGTATTTATTTTCTATACAGCATAAAGTATATATATTGACATTGTCTCTGTGTTATGATGTGTTGTAAAGAATGCCTATCCACTGACCAGGGAAAAAGGAAAAAAACTGGACAATCATACTCCTGCTGCAGTGGGTCAGCAAAGGAGACACAAACGAGCCTGAGCTGCCTATGTCCACTGGACTGAAGCTAAAGAGAAGTTGATGCAATGTAAGAAAAGATATTTACAGAAGAGAGCAGCTCAGACCTCCAGGGTGTTCTTCTGTTTACTGTCTTTGTGTTTCTACAGACTAAAGCAAACTTTCCCCACGCTGATGAAAATCTGCCTTATGACTTGTGCGGAATCAACTTTCTGCTCGTTTGGACTATGTAGGTCAAAGTGATTGATGTAAACAGCCCTTTTGCTTAGCTTCACTACCCTCTGATGAGGTTATCCATCGTGCAGTACATATACAGTATATTCATCCAGATTCTTGACAAAACACCTGATATTCTGTTAAAAATAAAACTCATCTAAAAGTGATGTGTATGTTTTAATATCTCTGCAGTGCAATGGTGTGTTTTTCAGCAAGACGATTTTCATTTTCTCTTTCCAAACGGATTCCAATAAATTGAGAGTACACTAACTATATGACAGGGGATCCAATCATGAAAAAACATGTAAGCATACCAAAGCATGCTACTTAAATTATCTATAAGCAGTATTCTACAGCCAGAACATCATCAGTGTCAGTGTACATTTAACGTTTCTCCGAGCACTTAAAAAAGATAGATAATCACGCTTGACATTCAGCTCTTACTCCACCAAAAAAAAAGATAGTGTGTCCCCTGCTGGATGAGACAAGCAACTGAGCAGGAGCTGCACCCACCTCAAATCTGACATGCCTACGCTGCTACTGAATCACTTTTCCACTCCGTACAGGAAGTGTAGGCGTGATGTTAATGTGATTCCTGTGTAAGAAGCATGCTGGTATGTATAAATAAACGCCAAAGATCAGTAGTCAAATAGGCATTCATCAGATCAAAGCCATTTTTCAATTTTCAGAGAATCCTACTTCTATTAGACTAATTTGAAGGGGGAAAAAAGCCGCCCCTAATACTTCAGCTTGAATAACTGATTTATAATAACTCAAAATGTCTTCTGTAGTAGTCCCACAAGAAAAATTTCAGCAACATTTATATAAATCTTGTCAGCAGAGCAATAAAACCAATAACATTAACCTATACCTACTCCAGACAACATGTGGCATACAAAACTGTTGGAGAAAAAATGGATCTCACCTCACTTCTTTTCCTTACAATGAGCACTGCAGTAAAACTATGTCATTCATCATCTATGACAAACGGAAAAACTGTCACATCACGCAACTGTTCACACAATCGCCTAAAAAAATTATACAAACCTGCCCAGATTTTTTATATATTGAGTTGATTCTCATCCGTCAAGAATGTTCTCCGGGGGCTCAGACTTCCTCCCCATGGTTATGACATGCAAGCAACTGCCAATTGCTCCACGACTGTGACCAGGCAACGTTGCTTTTGAGTTTACCCAAAGGCCAATGGATGGATGTCTGAGAAGCACTAATCCTGGTTTCCTTTGAATTTTATTAGCAATACCAGGGTGGATAATGTACTGACTGAGCCTTTAATGCAAAAGCTAGACAAAGGACACTGGCTCTTAAGCATTGGTTAGGGCTTTGTATTTATTCACACAAAACTATTTTCAATAAGGCAACACAATACTGTATATACATACAATTATCAATATGTATACCATTTAAAAGTTGAAATCATTCTGTCTTCTTTAGTAGCACTACCAAGTGTATATAAATAGTCAAGCAAGTCATAAAAAAGAGTGCCAGAAGCGATAAAATTCAAGTCATCCTGTTAGTTGTTTAAGACAACAATCCACTAAATAACATTACATGTAGTTATTTAATTGTTTTAACTGCAGTTGACGTCTGAAAACAGATTATTGGTTCAGTAACTTTAATGAATAAAGAGTAATCACGGTGGCCCTGAGAGCTCAAAGCTCGACACAAATATCACTGGATACAACAAAACCAAAAAAAGCATTTTTTCTAATGGCAAAACATCAGGTAAACACAATCTGGTAACAACCACAGTCTTTCTGTGGTTGTGTGTACTTTTCTAACATCACTTAAATTGGCATTGTTAAACAAGCGGAGAGGCATTTTTCTGGTTTGTGTGTTTGTTTTTTTATTCTTTATTACTGTGAAACTTATAGGGTCACGGTAGGATTATTTTTAACCACTTTCAACTCCAACATCAGTTAAAAAGCAAACATTTTCTGGAAAAGCATCTCCTGTTTTAACCAACAACATTGATAGTAAGAGCAATTTTCAACATTACGTTACAAGCTGACATCATAATTAGGTGCTAGAAAGGGGTTCTTTCTAAGTAGTACAGTGTAGTGGATACTAAAGAATCCTGTTTCAGGGTGAGGATGCTGGATGGTTCTGTATGTACACAGCAATGCAAAGTGAAAATGACTTTTTCTCACTCACTTTACAGCTGACAAAGGTTTAACATCATTTACAAAAATATATTTCTATAGCGCACTTAATAAACTGTTGGGGTGACTAGTATTGGTCTACAAGCTAAAAGGACAATGTTTGATTGCGCTTATAAAAAAAAAAATTACACAATCTAATGTGCTCTTGTCGTACACCAGCAGCACTAGATTTTTATAATTGTCCTTTTTTCATTTACAATAGTGAAGGACTTTTCTGGCACTAAACCCACGAGGGAGAAACTGAGCAGCTTTATGAACAGATTGTGAACAAATGTTTAAAGTCAGACTTCAGATCTTCAATGTTTCTTGGAAAAAAAAAAAGAAGAGAGAAAATCCTCCATTTTTGGAATGTACAATATGTATTTTAGAAACTAAACCCCTACATAACACTAGAGTGTGATGTTCACATGTTACTATTGCAGCACATAGTGTAAAAGCAATAATGTCTGACATGAAATTATAAGATGTAGCTGGCTTAAACACATTTCTCTGTGTATTTAGATATATGGTGACAACTTCAGTCCTAAAGCAAACACAAGCATAGCACTGGTGTCAGCCATTATTAAATAAGTTCAGCATGTTGCATATAAGCAATTGCATTCTATTGTACATGTACATAATATGTACATAAATCATACGTATGTATCAAACAGGTAATAAATGTACTAATATCACAATTAATGAAGAGATTCATAAAGCAAGTTGTATTTTCTCAGAAACATAACGGAGCAATTAAATGACTTTACATCTGCTACAACTACATCATACAATGATGTGATATGTTTCATATCCTGTGATGGCTAATGGCAACCGATAGTTAATCTATTAATGATAAGGCAATGCAGTGACTATGAGTCATTATCATTCCTGTTTTTTTAACATGATGGACAACAGAAATGCAAGCCCTGACTTGAGGAAAAGGTTCATAAAATATTGACTTGTATTCCTCCAGTCGCTCAACATAAACAAACACAACAGCTTAGGATCTTCACAATGAAGCATACACACTAACTTAAGCCGGTTAGAAATCACTGTCACAGATCACTTCATTCATTTGCTGTGATGTATTTTGTATTCTGTTCCCAGCCTCTGAGATGGCGGGGTACATTTGTCTGAGAAGGGAGGTGAGTAATACTGGAATGCAAACCTGGCTGTTCACTGGTGCCTGCTCGCTGCAAGCTCTGATCCAGTTATGGTTACCCAATTTCATTTGGGTTTCAGAGAGGTGGTTTGAATCAGATTTGACGTGGAGCCAGTGCAGACAACAGCATGTAGATCAACAACAGACCGCGTGCAGTGATCTGAACACTGGAATGACACAGACCTGGTTCTGTTTCAGCAGCAAGATATGAGACCATTTCTGGGCCAATTCTCCATCAAAAATGTTGACATCTTTACTCGACCACATTTGTCACAGTAATGAAAAAGACTGTGACAGATATCCTTCCAACTTAACTGCTTTTTCCGTACATTGCGAATTTGATACATTAAAATAGAACGTAAATAATGTTATATAATCAAATATAGAAAATAATGAAACCACAACAGAATAATGTAGAGCCAGTTATTTTGTACTGTATGTCTGCACATGTGCGGGAGCTAGTAGTATCTGAGCAGAGTGAATTTAAAGTAGAATTATGGCTACTTTACTCTTTGTTGCCATGGAGACTACTCACATAGCTTGATAAAAAAAAAAAAAAGTTTTTCCTTTCCTGAAAGGAAAGGAAAAAAGTTCACTTGGAGAGTGAACTTCGTTAAAAGTTCACTTGAAGATTTTGGCTTTTTTTATTTATATTTCATTTATACCTTTGAACCAAAAGGAACGAGGAATGGAAATGAAGCCTGTATGATGCCTGTAGAATGCTCTGTTTTATCAGATTCATTCACACTGTGCTGTCCTGAAACCCCCCCACCTTACACCAACATAAACATGTGTGTTCTGGGAGAATAGAATGAATAATTGAAGCCTCTTTTACATATATGCAGCTAAAATCAGAAAACATAAAACCATCAGGAACACACACACATGCATGCATTACAAACACATACATACATACGCGCACACACACATCTCAGCTGTAGTTGTAGGTGAAGTTATATGAGCTAGGCTCTTTTGGCACAGGGGGCGGGGCTTCTGGGATTGTGATGTTCTCAAGGTCAAGGAGGCGGAGCTTCATCTCCATGCTGATCAGGGTATCTAGGTCGCTGCGTGTCAGGTCGCTGCCCATTTCTCTGCCCAGCAGCGCACACAGCCCGTCAGTCCAGATGCAATACTGCAGGTGTGCGCACACACAAACACACACACAGTGGGACACTCAGAAGTCAAAACGACTGGTCCTGAAAACTCTTTTGAAGCCGTCAGGCCCTCTAAATTGTGCATGTCTTTGTTAAGTTTGCTGCATAGAATATTTATTGAAAATTTGTGTCAATTCTGGTTGTTTTGTTTGTGTTTTTGACAGATCGGTCATTTATTTATTTATTTATCAAACAAAAGAGCACCCGCATCAAGATTTTTGGTTAAATGAAAAACACGTATTTGCATTAATACTCATTTATATTCATCATTATAAATGAAATTATTCCAATCATGTGAGTGGTCGAAAGACAGCTATTAAGACAAACTTAATTCAGTAACATTTAACCAATAATAATAAATGTATTCACATCCGCCAATCTCAACTAGACACAGATTTAGAACAGCTATTGTGTTGTTGGGAACATGTCTGCTTACCTCATATTTGTTGGGTGCCACAAAATTAAGTGTTTCATCTGGATCATAAAGGACCGAAAAAGCCAATTCCTGCACCTCCTAATGGGGAAGTAAAAGTTAAATTAAAAACTATGAGACAACAAAAAAGACATGAAGGACAGATAACTACATCAGCCAGAAAAAATCCAACACAAAGCAGCACCTTGTTTTGTTTCAGAGCACTTTTCTCTTTCATGTGAGGGCAGTCCTTCCCTGTCAGCACAGACTTGATATCTGAGACGGGGACTAGGGGGGAAAATAAGAGTGAACAACCAAATACTTGGAGGCATTTCATCTGCAAGCACTGCTGGTGCAGAGTGTACTGCCAGAGACAGAGGCATTGTATGTGTTTGTATAAGATTTTCTCAAATTGATCAAATACAAAACAGAGGCACAAGGAGAAATGTGTCTTACTCTTGTCACTGAGTAGCTCAAAAGGCACTTCACCCTGAGGTGACTCATCCAAGTCCCCATAATGCAGCACTTTGTGATTCAGAGAGAGTCTGCAGAACCAAAACTTTTCTACCCAGAAAAAAAACAGAGAACATGGTGTTTAGCTGGTAATCAACAACAGAAGTGCTTCTTGTGCAGAGAGAAATATAATCGTACTGAAACACAGTGTACCTTGCCTTCGGCGGTTCCCAAGTTTACGGAAGCAACTTCCCTCACACAGCCGGTTTAGACGTTGTTGCTTGATGAGCTCTAAGATCTCAGGCTGAATTCTCTCCCGCAGCTCACTGCAGCACGAGCACAGCATGAGCGACAGGAACAAAAACATAAGCACACATGTGAGGGAATTTATGCTGTCTATAGTATTATCAGGAAAAAAAAGGTTGAATTTGCGTTTAGTAATGCAGAATAATAGCTGTGTGAAAATGTTCAGTGAATATGATTCTGCACGCTATTGACCACAGAATTCAGATATAAAATGGGGAGAGACAGACTCACATAATAGGCGGAGATTGAAAATCATCCTGGCTCATTCTCTCTGACTGCCGCAGACGCAGAATCTCGGAATAGTTGAGTCCTCGCAGTTTGTTCTTCAGCTGGTCGATCGATGACGGCTTCATCGCCAGAGCTCTGGTGATCTGCTCACGGACCACCTGCATGACCTGGAGAAGGATGATACACACAGATGTATACATTTAAAAGAGAATTATATGAAATAGGATACTCATCAGATCAGTTACTGTTGCTGTTTATCACCCTTTGATAGCCTGAACTGTCCTCATCATATTTTAAGAATGAATAGTGTAGACAAGCATTGTTTGCCTTTTCTACAAAATTCCAAATTAACAAACCAATGTCTCAGCTGGTCAGCGCGGACTCATAGTGGGCAGAGCTCATCTGGACAGTTTCTGGTTACCTGCTAATAAGGTTTACCTTCTGTAAATAACACAGCTACTCAGCATTATAGGACTGGAACTCTACTGTTTGTAAAAGTTGTACACTGAAGCTCATAGCACTGAAAAATAAATTCACTGCCCATTAGGTCTAACATGAAAGGCCCTGGGTCCCAGGGGGCATACAAGTCAAAGTAGCATGAAACGCTTAGACAACTCAAGATTGAGCTCAAGTGAGAAATGTCAATAAATGCACCTGAATCTAACTTTGATGTGTGTGAACGTGCTGTGGTCTCACACCTTGTTGAAGTCCTCCGCTGTGGCCCTCATCTCCTTCCATGTTTTATTAAGCAGCTGGATGCAGACACAGAAGAACTCCTCCCATGCTCGGTCATGGGTGAAAAACATTGGATGATAATCGTTGCAGCCCTCATTAGCTAAACAAAGGAGAGCAACATAATCCATTCCAATGTTTGTTTAGCCATATGAAATGAAAGATTTGTCAGCTCTTCTTCAGCATGATCAAACAAGTTAAAACATGACTAAAATACATAAAGCAACTCACGCAGTTCTCCAACCTGGAGTATCTCACACAGCATCCGAGTGAGTTCAATGGCGCAGCGGCCAAAGGGACACTCATGTTTATCCTCCCGGCTGCTGTTCTCCAGGACAATCTGTCAACATCAGGGAGACAGGTTAGGTGGAGAGGACTTTCCAGCTCTATGACAAGAATAAGATCAGGTCTGAGACCAATTCACCCTGATGTAGGTATCCTGATGAACCTTGGCCAGATATAGCATGTTGTCCAAAGCCAGCATCCCTGGAGGAGTCTGGGTAAAGTCCATAGCTGGGTTTACATGATTCTGAATTTGGAATGGAGAGAAAATGAGGCAATAGACGGAGCAAAAAAACAAAAAATTACAAAGTACAAATGTACAAAAGTACAAATCAAAATGAATGCGAAGTGATGACAACTCAGATTTTTTTTAAAAGAAAGAAAAGCTGAATCGGTTACGCCGACTCACAGTGAATCCCAGCATCTTGTAGTCCTTGGTGTACATGGCCTTCCTCTTCTCTGTGCCAGTGGGATCAGTTTCACCATCAAACGCAATTCTGCGCAGCTCAAAAATGATGTCTCTCTGAGCCTTGGAGAGCAAACCAGCATATTAAAAACTCATTAGTGTAAAGAGAATAACATTAAACAGGACAACAGCAAATTAATAAAGAAAGAAAATAAAACAGACAGGTCAATCAGGAGTGAGCGGATTGCTTTCAACAGACACTGGCAAAAATCGGAAAACCTTAATTTTCTGGTTCACCTGTTACACTAAAAGCTGATCTATTGGAGACTAAATTCTCCTGGCAGGAGGTTGTCTCTGATTATAATCCCCTCTCACCATGGTGTGTGTTTCCATTCAATTAAGCATGTTAAACATTAAGAATACCGTGGAAGATTGCTTACATGTTGTATTTTTTAACATCTGATAATTTAATTTTCTGGTGATGGAATTTCATAAGCTTTATGAAGATTTATGAAAAGGAATAGAAAGCCATGTAACCTTTAATTTTACCTGATCATTGGGGTCCATTTTGGTCATCATTCTTTCTTCCAAAAGGTTAAAGGTCAATACCTGCAGGACATACAGCTGATGTGCCATTTCTGCTTTGATTGGTCGATTTCCTCTGATGACGTGCTGGAAAAGAAGAGCCCAATGTATTTAGAGCAAAACTTCATGAATTTGTGAATGCACAGCACAACAAACGAAGCAGTGACACCAAAACCAAAAAGGACAACTTTAATTCGACTTCATTCAATCAAATTCAAGACACAATGTATTAAACTGCACTGTACTAAAACTAGCAACTTCCAGGTATGTGCCAAAAGGAATCACTTTCCAGGCAGACTGCTCCACTTTATGGACTTGGTTTCATATTAACTTTGCTTGTTCTGTGTCACAGCTTTCTGAATTGGTAAAGCTTCCTTTTTTCAAATACTGACCAAATTTTGGTATGGGGACAAAAATAAGTCTCATAGTTACTTTGCAAACATGCAGAACTATGTTAAAGTCTTGTGCCACTTCTTAGAAATAGTTTGTCTGGGCTATTTTCCCCCCTTTTCAGTCATTTTCATACTGATCCTTGTTCCTTGCAGTTTTCCACTCAATGTGTTTATGCTTTTGCTAATCCACTTAACACTGACATGAATTATTCCAGCACAAAAAGGTGCATGTCTGTTGGAATGGACCAGTGTCTTCACATAACTGACAACTTAACACAGAACTAAATTTAAAATGACATCTTTAACAAGCTTAAAGTCAGTTAAAGACAAATAAAAGTTTTTTTTTTATATTTCTCCTGTTGCACCAATGTGTAAAATGCCAAGATAGAATCGTTTGACAGGCATAAAATATGATTAATAGTATCTTTAAATGAAAGTGGTTAAGAAATAGAATGATTTCACCGAAAAGCTTACTCGGGACCTGAGAGATATATGTGGCCAGTTTCTTGATTGATTTACAAGGCTCATTAGACATGGTGTCAAGAAGACATTTTTGAAGATGGGAAATTGGAAGAAAATGAAAATCCAAAATGACTCATGAACTTGGATGTGAGTCAGTGGCAACAGGTCTTATGGAGGGATGAATCCTCTCTAAATCCCAGACTTCAAGACTACTGAGGTGGTTTGAAATCATCTTGACAGCGCATGACAGAAAAAAAAGCCAACATCCAAAAAAGAGCTTTGGAATGTTTTCAAGAAGTGTTATTAAGTATTCATGGTGACTACTTAAAGAAGTGACATAACGCTTGTCTAAGAGAATTGATGCTGTGCATTGGCAGTTGTACCAAACACTGACTTTTCCAGATTCATGGAATTGTACAAAAACATGTTATAACTGCAATATAACGTTGTGCAATTCAAGATTGGAAAATTAAATATGGATTGAGGTAGACTTTCAAAGTAGAAACAATTACTTTTTTGTGCAGGTTCTCAGATGGATTATAGCCCTGAATAAGGCACCTAAAACTAGCACGATATATACTGGGAATTGCTTATACACCGAAACATATAATTCCCTAACAACATTACACTTGATTTCATAGATGTTTCAATAAACATTTGTGGGGAAAATATAAAGAAATGGGGGATGACAGAAGACTTTAGCACAAAATGAGGTTGTATGCAGACATGTTACTTACATTGAGGATGATGGACCGCAGGTGCTTCTGAGCCAAACTGCTGGCCATTTCCTGAAGAAACACATTAGTCAACAAACAAATCAAATGGGGAAAGATGATTTACTATTGTGACATTATAGCAACTTTACAAAGTCTACCTACAATGAATACAGATGTTCGCAGAGTTATCCTGAAGCAAGATTTTCATCATGGCTTTACATTCACCCTTTGAAGCATTTTCTAAATAAAAAGCCAAGATAGACTAAATTCAATCCGTCACACAGTCTGTCTGCTGCTGCCGCAAGCTATGGTTCTATCTCAATTTGGATGGATTATGCAATGCCTGCTCATGACACAAAAAGTGCTACAGAGGGAAGGAGAAGGGCTGCGGAGCGGAAAATGCAATATGAGGGATGTGTACTCACAGTGAGGTGCTGCTCCAGAGGGTTAGAACACTCCTCCTGCAAGTTGACGGCAGGTAGGAGGAACATGGGCGTGACAGTAATGGAAACAAAAAGTGCACAGATACAGATTTACATCACTGGCACAGCATGCAACAGAATAGGGACATGAATCATATCACATGAGAACATTGAGCAGTTGTTACACAGCAGCTCTTTCACCCTACATAGCTAATGTCTGAGGCTTTAAAGGATTTACCTGTATTATAATAGTAATATATTATATAACATAACATAAACACTTCCTGCCCCTTTTTGCTATATTAATAACTTGTAAAAAGTGCAAAGGAAATGCAACAAGATTGTAGTGACAAGGTCTAAAATGCCACCTTTTAAAGAATGATTCCAGCCTAATTTACTGAAAGGAGTCTCTGTTTCCCTCAGATGAAGTCTGAACTGATTCCTCTGCTGGATTTCCCTCACTAGAATTGACTCAGTCGCCCTCTAGTGATCACTAACAGCAGGTGAACGTGAAGCTCGGATAGTCAAACATCCTTCTCTCTTTTCTTTAACGTATTACCCAAATTTTACTTCTTTTTTATGACGTTATTTAATATTTTTTCTTCTCTTTTTTTATGATGGTAGAATACATATATTTAACTAATAACTAATTAGCTAAGACTTAATGTAGTCCTGGTAATGTTAATAACATGTATCGCCCTTCTCAACCAGAGAAAAACCCACAGATTTTCACTGACATTTGTCCTCTGTGTGCATCTGCAGCTGACTTCTGTCCCCATATGCATAACAGTAGTTTGCATTAATGACCTACACTGACAAATGTTTAGTTGCTGCATATCAGTCCTTTACCCTGTCTGGTCTGATTGTTACTCTGTGTATTTTCTAATTACCATGTGTATACCATGTTTAACATTTACAGCTCATGGAAAATTGATCCTTAAACCACAACAGAAATAATGTATGAAATGTAAGAAAGAATAAAACTCTAAACAGTCTAATCAAAATCAAACTTTATCTAGTGCAGAAAGTTTTTTGTAGTGAGTTTTTACTGGTGTACTTTATTTCTGTGTATGCAGTGACTGTTAAGTCCTTTGTTGCGCTTGTACAGAACAATTGAGTCAAATAACAATACTTCAGGGTGCACTACCATTGTTAAATTTAGTGTTTAACAAATTTAAGTTTACATGGAAAGCCAGAATACAGAGACAAGAAATGTGCAGGAGAAATGCTTGAAACAAGATTAAACATTCAAGCATGCTCCAGTGCAGCATGAATCAGGTTAAAAGCTGCCACAGGAGAGCAAGAAAAGCACAGAAAAACAAGACACTTACATTTGTCTTTGCTACATGTATATTCTTACAATTCTCATTACCAAAGAAATAGGAGAGAAAACACTGCCATCGTCATCATGATATTAAATGTTTTGATTTAGTTTCATTTTAAGTACTGTCTGAATAATTTTTCATGCAATACGTGTCGCTTTTGTTTTTGCTTGTGTGAACGAAGATACCAAAATAATCAATGTAACCTAACAATTAACTATCACATCACATTCAAAGTCTACAGCTAAACCTATAGCTAAACTGCCCTGTTCATGATTTATTGGGTGCAACCCATTAAAACTACTAGTTTTTGTGGATGTCACTATGCTACAGAAGAGACATAACAAATGCACAATGTGCAAAGAAAAGTGAGTAGTTTGATGAGTGAGTGTGTCAGTACAGCAACATTTATCAGACAGAACCCACAAGATGACAGCTTGCAGACAGACATCTAAGCATGTGATAGAGAAGATTAACTATCCAACAGCTGCAAACTTTTTAGGAGCCACAGTGACCTGATGTCTGCAGCTCTGTGTCACCCAAAAAAAAGAGCAGCCTATTGTGTGTGTGGATGGCTTGTACAATGGGGATGGAACATTAGTACATCAGTTAGGTTTATTTGCTCTAAGCATTTAATCCTTTAATGCAGTACACTGACCTGCCGTCTGTCCTCTGGTGCCTTCAGGAAAAGAGCATTGATGAGGGCGATAGCGTAGGTCTGGATCTCCTGGTTTGACCTGAGGAAATGTCCAGCCGTGCGACAACCAGTTAGAAGCATCGTGCTCAGCTATATTCAGAATTTAGACTACAGTCTAACTTCTACTCTACCCACAGAGCCTAAAAAAATAATCATCTTAGTTTTATCATCATCAGTATAAATAATGGGAAGAGTGCAGGATTTTCAGAGGCCCCTCTTTGACACCAACATTTTGTCCATAAAGTCAGTAAAAGAGAGATTTTTTAACAAAAAGACATATTTGGTGTCATCATGGCATCTGAAAATCACTCCTTTAGAAATCCCAGGGAAACAAATATCTAGAACGTATCCTTTATTCTTCCTAACAGTATTCCACCCAGCATTCTCTCCACAGGAGTGCAGGACGCCCCTGTGCGTGTGTGTGTGCTCACACTTGCAGGTGCCCGATGAGCTGTCCCACGGTGATCTCCTGGGCCACTCGATGGTAGAGGCTGTGACTGTTGAGGACCATGCTCTCCAGGATGGCCAGAGAGCGCTGCAGGATGGACACATCCACCATGGGCTGGTTCACATAGCCTGCAATCTGAGGAAAGGAACAAAAGCCAAAACACACAAGTTTTTTTTTTTTTCAACATTGCATTTCTTTGATTATTCAGGTTGTGTTTGAAAGTTCTTGCGAGAAAGCTTGAAAGTTAAGAAAGAGAAAAAAAAATCAATTTGAATCTGGTTTAGATGGTGAGAGAATATTATTAGAAGTGGAAAATTATGAGCTCTACAAGTTTTCCGTGAGAGGACAAGGCTGAGAAATGAAGTTTTTCAGAGGGAAACTATTCACACACACACACACACACACACACACACAGCGAAGCAGCTTCAAATAATGCAGGGGAGTTGCTAGGCAACACCTCCCACGCATTTCCGGCATTTGGGAAGAAAGAAAGGTCAAACAATTAAACAAAGTAGTACAAATAAAGAGGAAAAAAAGAGACAAACCTTGAAATTTGAAATTTTAAGAAAGGGATATTTAATCAGGGGAGAGAAACGTCAGTGTAAATGTTTATTTCTTTTTTTAGAGGGGTGCATACGGATACCTGCTTGATAAAGGACAGGGAGATAAGGTCCCAGGACACAATGCCATGGTCCATCAGCTCCAGGAAGGCAGTGAGAGTGAAGGCCAACATTTCCCCAAAGCTCATGGGAAAAAAGGGGACAGTTAGTATCAGGATTTTCACAACCTTTTTTCAGTTATGCAAATTATGAAACTATGAAATGTAATATCTTTAGCCATTACTAACAGTGATTTCAATGACTGTCTGTCATAACTAAATAAGTGCTCACTGGGTGCCGCTCTCCACCAGGCGAGCCAGAGTGCCAATGCCCTCCATGTTGATGAACTCTGCGGCAAAAGTAGGGTCTGCAGACAGCTTGGCAAGCTCTTTAAGAGCCTCCAGGCGAGCGTCGATAACATGGGACTGGATCCTCTCCAAGAGCTGACGAGCAGCACGAGCCTATCAGACAAAAAGCATCACTGTCTGATACCGTTCACCTCTTCCATCCAATCACCGAAATTCATCTTAATCCTGACACAGATCAAGGTTATGCCAGAAAAAAAAGGCAATCTGGAGAGCTTTAAGATATAGAGGACACTTTCATTGGCACTTTCGACAGATTCCACCAGACTGACCCTGACAGTTAAAGCTAAACCGTCATGTCGGTCCTTAAACATTAATAGATGCTTGTAACACATTGCGGATCAGATAAGATTCCTTCTGTCTAATGTTCTGTAGACATAGGGCAAACATGGGAACATTTAAACCCTGTTTTTTCATTTATTTAGTTAAAAAGTTCTGAGTTCTGAGTGCACAGAAATTAACTTGATGATTAAATTGGGGGAGGAAATACAGCCAAAGCATAAAAAATTGGTAATCATCACTGTGCTTTGCTGGCACTTTTGATTCTTTGCTGTGGGAGGTATGAGCAGCCCTCTCAGATCATTTGGAAGCAGGGTGGGATTAGGAAAGCAGATTATCATGCATTCTCAGTGGTGCCATTAAACACGGCAAATCACATCCACTCCTTCAGTCTTTTTAGAGGCAGTGTTGCACCCCCTGTGACACAGTGAGGATTTTGCTCAGACCAGCATGATTGCAGGTCTTTTTGCTGAATACATCATTTCAAAAGGAACAAAATGTAGAGTCTGGTTAGTGTAAAAAAGGTTTTACCTTAAAAGATTTTTTTTTAAAGGAAAAAGAACACCAAAGCCAACTTACTGGGGAAATTGCTAATCGAAGGATGGTCCCATTCTTAATTTCACCTCGGCTCTGAGAGATGATAAAGATTTCAGTTCAACATTAATTGGCTGTATCTTCAACACAAGATGAGAGGGAGGGCAATCTGACTAACCTGCTCAGTGATATAAAGCTGAGGGCCATCAGCATACCGCAGAGCAAACTGCTCAGAGCCCGACAAAGACCAGCTGGGGATGCAAACAGAAGGAGAGTGTGCAATGAAATAATATGCATTCGAACTAGAGGGACCACAATAAGATAATTTTGAAAAGCAGCATACTCCAACATGCATGGTAAAAAAAAAAAAAGTTTGCTAAAAGCCAGACCATTAGATCCAGCAGATGTATTTACACAAGTGGAAAAACTAAGAATGTGATAGTGAAGGAGAGTTATTCAGAGGGTGCCAACGGAGTGCAACAATTTTCTATTTCAAAAAATGAAAGTGAGGGAGTGGGTAGATGCATTTCTGTTAAGAAATGGATGGGCGATAAAATGTGCAATACTCTATGTGCTAAAGTAAAGTATATGACAGAACAAGGAAAAGTCTCCAAAGGATGCAAAAATCACAAAGCAAAAGAGTCTGCATTGTTTTTGTACTCAATGACAAAATGGAAATATTGGGAAACACTGGCAATTGACTCTGAATGAAACATATATCCATCTACCCCTGTTTTCTCCTTACCCAGTAGCTACCACAGTATCCTGAGTGGTACGATTATCCTGAGTTTCAAGTGTGTTGCTAGAAGACTAACAACCGATTGAAGATTTTAAAATTCCTACACTTTTTATTCAAAAAGCATATAACCCTAACCCTCCTACGCCGTACCGCTCTACAGAAAAAGATTTGACTGCATTACTGCTTGTAAATCAACATCAAATGCGGTCTGTCTCTCTATATGATGAATATGTGCATATCTGGTAACTAAAACACAATTATCATTGAGATAATCTACAGATTTTACAGAAAAAATCTCAAGCTCATGTGCCAAGGGAAAGGCAGAAATATTGTGTGACGTGAGGCTTACCCATCACATACTTCCCGAATTATAGAGGACAAAGGTCTCTTCTGCGAAGACAAAACACAAAACATCAAAAACTCTAAAGGTCTGAAATGAAACGTAAATCATCCTTACAACACTGATGTATGCTTTTTAATAGAACTATGACAACTCAGCGTAATTACTAAATCCATTAAACTTATTTTAGCTGCAACTACTGCCATTTCCCTCTCCTGAACATTACTAATGCCTTTTATGTTAAAAACACATTAAGTGGTGTATAATTTCCCCCCTTTAACATTTAAATAACTCCATAATGACAAGCAAAAGAGACAAATTGGACACACACTTTTAGAAATTCTACATAGAGTACCCACCTGGTCCATCTCTATAAGCTGAGCGTTGGCACCAGGC
The DNA here is from genome assembly GCA_907169785.1 of Menidia menidia. Taxonomy (NCBI): domain Eukaryota; kingdom Metazoa; phylum Chordata; class Actinopteri; order Atheriniformes; family Atherinopsidae; genus Menidia; species Menidia menidia. The sequence continues at coordinate 14,443,066 of CAJRST010033334.1, read as the reverse complement.
CATTCAATGGCAACCTTTACAATGTCAGCTGGGGGTGGCATGGCTCTTTTACCGTTAAGTCCCTACAGGAAACAAACGGGATGATAAAAATCTAGAGACATGTCTTTTGATCAAAAGTTCATTATATCTAAATGCCATTTTTTAAATGTGCGTCATATTAACAAATTCAAACAGTTGCTTTACTTGACCCTTACAGCCAATACAAACTGAAAACATGTTGGCATTATTTTCTGCCGGGCAAATGGCTGATCCTGAGGTGGTACCTTACCTTATGGATAACTGTAGGCTGGGTCAGTCAGTCTCACAGCCCTGCTGTATGAAGTCGTGTGTCAGCTGTGGATAAAATACACACACACCTGTCAAGCAAGTGCAAAATCTTGATTTCACTGACTCCCCAAAGCTCAGGTAGCTTCTTCCCTTCCTTTTTTCTGCACTGAACTGAATCTGTCAGAGGCCAGATCAACACACGCAGTCACATGATCAAACTGGTTCATCATACTGGATTCTGGCTCCACAGATTTGTGTTGCACTTACTTACGCATTAAAAGAAAGACATAAAACACAAGCTACTTTTATTAAACCATTTACGTTAGTACATCTCTCAATACAAACAAACAAATCTCCCAAAAAATCCCATAAGAATCCAGGTTTGCACCCTCTGGGCTACTGTAGCAACCTGGCAGTTCAAAGTAGAAAAGTATGAGAAGGATAGGTCAACAGAGGATTTCCAACAGAACTTTAGTCCAAATAACTACACGTTAACAATTTATTAATAACAAGTACTTGTAAAACTGGTCAAGATCCTAAGTTTGCCAAGATTGGTAGATACTTTATGAATACTCTATCACAAAGTATTTCCTGCTCATCAAACCCCCTCTGACACATAACACCATAAGTGGAGATGGTTTTTCAACATGGATTTCAAAAGCTGGCCCGTGATTTAAATATTTTTGTTCGATACCAACACATAATAATCTGTTCCATTAATTTATCTTAAATTATATCTAAGTTCCTTATGAATAAGCAGTAGCATGCAGGTGGACACTGCAGAAATGCAGAAAACTTTCCAATTCCATACTACTATTGATCCAAAACATACCCCTTGATGTCAAACACAAGTAAAGATCCTACTCCAATTCACATAGTTTCCTTGAAAACGTTTTTGGTATTTAATTTTTCGCAAAGGCAAATTCCTCTAAGCATTTCTTTCTTTTACATTTAAGTAGAACTTAAAGTCATCGTCAGTGTCAGCAGCAGAAGCAGGAAGAGCACAGCAGAGCCTGGTCTTTGGCATCAAACAGAGATGTCTCTCTGCATGGATACAGAGAGTGTGTGGAAAGCTGGCTGACAGGCTCGGCTGATGATTTGAAGGCTGTCTTTTGGAAAAGAATGAATGCACTGCTGTTTTCCAAATGGCTTTCTGCATCCAGCTAGCTTTCAGGATAAAAGAAGAGAAAACACTTTGTACAGCTTACAGACCCTCATTTGAAGATTATTCTCATGAAAAATACTGTAAGAAGTGAGGGGGAAAAAACACCCTCCTTGAAACAAGATGCTTCTCGAGAGATTTTTCATAGATGCAGTATGTTGAGCTCTGCACCATTCGTTCTGAGGTCTTTTAATGTTCGTTCTAAATACGTATATGTTCACGTACCCGTTCATACTAACAATGGCACTGACATCTGACAGTGTTATCCTTTGATCCGTCATCAAATGAAAGCACATTTTGCTCTAAAACAGATATTTATTCGTTCGGGAATACAGTGTCAGATGTCTATGCATCATTTCACTGCAGATTCTAGCTCCTTGTGATCAAAACATCTCAAAAGTTGGAATAAAAAGTCAAGATGTTGAGCTGAGACTAAGCACGCCTGAATCATTTGATCTCCAAAGGGGGACTGAATCGTGATCTCTGCTAAATCTATCACAGCAGTGCAAAACAAACAGACACTGGATCATACAGTACATGTGGTGTACATCAATCTTAAATATGACAGTGTGTGAAAACTACCACTTGAATCAGATTCCAACCAGCCATCTGATAGCAGAGACTAAACCACCATCACCGCATCAAGCAGCCTGCTCTTCACATGACAAACAACGTCTGCCCTGTTGAAAGTTCCCCTACAGACTACATCTTTAAGCAACAATATGTTGTGTGATATCGAAACAGTATTTTACATTCAATTCTATCTATATATATATCTCCAATGGGTCTAATTGATTCCCTCTGGGATTGCAATCATCATCAATATAAAAAATTAGAATACATGTAGTCAACAAGCAACATTGTTAGTATTGTTGCATTTTCTCATATCTGTGATTATATGTTCATCCTTAATTTCAATTCTAAACTGTCACACTTGATCCAAATCTGCGTTTAAACTAAATCTTATTCTAGGTCAAGTCCTTGACAAATTGTATGACTCATCTTACCATAACATGACATCAATATGGTCATAAATAGGCATTACAAACTGTTACCAGATATATAGAGTTCCACAATTTAACAGGGTGAAAATGAACTGTTCTTTTGAGCTCTGGACAGTCAAAAAGTTACATATATTTTTTAAGTTTTTAAAAAAATCTAATGTGAGTTTCGTCTTCTTATTAACATAATGTCTTGAACGTTTCCATCTCTGTTTCTTTTCATCAAATTTGTTCGCTCACTGTATGATGTCACAAACAAGGCTACGATGGCATAATAAATCTAAAAAGGAAAATAAATCATTTACAATATTATTAGAATGGCAGAAATATCTCTAAATCTGCACTGTTTCAAAATACAAGATTATTCATGCTATCTGCTATCAACCAATTTCATTTGGGGACAATTGAACAAAATCTGTGACTAAATGAGGCAAATCAAATGGCCACAAAGTAAAACTATCTGTCATCAGGCAGGCAGCACAAACACTAGTGCAAAAACAAGTGCATAACAGAATGAGAGGAGAAGTTAAGAACAGAAAATCTGAAAGCAAAAGGGAGATTGCAGAAGCTTTAAAAGTCGTGTAATTCAGCTACTGCCAGCAGGCAATGTCACATTTATTAGCAATTATACCCATAAGTAGCCTAAAGAACATGTTCCAAGCCTTTGAGGGTACTGTCTTAGCATTTCACATGATTAACAAAACATATTGGGTTTTGAGAACAGAAGCCCAACTTTAAAAACGTATTATTTGAAATATAGCTAGGGGTTATGCCCCTTGGTCATTAAATGCTTTAGGTTTACAATGAGGATACCAATCTTTCAAATAAACCCAAAGGACTCCTGAATGGAATATCTGAACGCCCCAATAGGTCGAAATGTGAGCTGTTGTGTCTAAACTGTGTTAGTGCACGGTGAGCTGGTGCAAAACGCACAGTAAAGTGATAAACCATTCCCCATTCCCTGTCATCCGACAGGAGGACGTCGCACTGGAGGTTTTCGTCGAGACCAGTTTACATTTATTGGGCTGCACGAGCCGTGGTGGTAGCTTAGCAACAACTGCTAAGGACCTCAAGCCTGAAAAGAAATCCAAGTGTGGCCTCAACTCAAAGAACTAGTATTGTCATCCACAAGCTGCTTTTCACTGCAGCCCGGATGTTTCCGACGCCATTTTAGCATTCTTTTTTGTGTGGTTTAGGGCTGCTTTCCAGACTTTCGGATATGAAGCAATTCACACACATGGAAACTGTGAAGCGTCTAACTTTCATAAAGCCTTATTAGCTAGTTGAGCATGCGCAGTGGCGCCCCCTCTGGTCACACGACGTTCATTAAAAGAAAAGGGGTTTAATTTCCCCCAATGACAAAAGACTGTACAATTAGGGGAAAAAAATTGGGATTTATGCCTGGAGCGCGACAATAGTTCAAGTCCCTCGCGTTAGAAGATCGTTTGCAGGCTTTATCGTTTGTGTAAACATTTAGCAAAGCATGTCTTCCCTGAGAAACCTCGCATGTGCCAAGTTGTGGCAATGTTTCGGCTTGATTGCGGGTGATCGAATAAGGTGGAATAGATCGATAGAAACCAGGGAGAGCGCGCAGACTGATGCAGCAAACGCTGCCTTTGCAACCTTGTGTTCTATGGCGAAATCAATCACAACTCGATACTGTCGGACATTCACAAAGCAGCCGACCCACGCAGGACAATCTCACTTTTCTTCACCTAAAAGCAAAAATTTAAACGCGAAAAAAAAACCCTCCGCTAGAATCTCAACGTTTTTCCTTTAAAGGCGGCTCATGTTTCTCAGTCATCCATTTCAGCCTGTCCGCTCCTCCATTGCTGGCTGGATGCAGCCCCTGTCTCTGAGGCAGATGATGCTTTTTAGCTTCACTCAGAAGGGTTTATCAAGGAGCATTGGCCGGCAAATGTTATTACTTGGTGCTACTCACCCCGTGTTTTGGCCATCTATAGTCCTCTCGGCATCCCTCTGTCCCTAATGAGACTTGTGGAGAGGAGACACGACTCCACGCCTTGTAGGCGGGACACGTTGTAAATGTCACCGTCTGCAAATGAGGCAGACCCTTCCTCTTCTCATCATCTGGGCTCCCTCAAAACTGACATTTTCCCTCAAACGGTGTGTGGCATTATGTAATTGACGGCCTACGTTCGCCGACAGTCTTCGAAGACCCCTTTATCAGGCTGCCTCAGGGATAACTGTTGCATTGGGGGGTTAAATGCTATCAAAATAAATATATAATCAAAATACTGGACACAGTAAACCAGAACAACTCACCAGAAAAAAACGGTGGCATTGTGCTGGTGGCAACTTCCAACTAGTGCACTGCACCTGAAAAGGGTATGGAGTAGGGTGAAACCAAAAAAGAGGATAACTTGTAGCTGGTCAACAAATTAGTCTCGAGCCTGCACCACAGAGTCATTCACAATACATTTTTATTTTACACTGAAATCAGGTGTACAGGAAAAATATCCACAACCTGAATGGAATGGGTATCACAGGCTCACCTCATGGGATGGCTGCTGGTGAAACTTCATAAGGGCAAGCAGACAACAGGATTTCAATTCACTGAGGAGATAACTGCAGCTCCACGTTACACATCATGCTCGACATCAAAAATGGCATTTCCAACATAGTTTCACACAAAAATAGAGACGGAACTTATCTCATGTGTTCCAGAGGCAAAGAAACTAAGCGTACATTTTTTTCTCTGGGAATGTTTTGAATCCAATGTCAAAAATGTGGATGCAAATGCTTCCATTTAAAAGAGGGAGGGAAATAAAACTAAAACTTCATCTTTGTCTCAAGATCATTCAGATGCATTTCACTTTTATGACATCATTCTGTAGTTTGTCCATTAATCAAGCATACCACCAACCTCTAGGAGACATTAAAGTAACATAACATTTTGCATGAAAGGCTTTTTACAGATTTCTTAGACGCGCGCTGACGACATATCAAAGCACAAAGCCTTCATTTCAAAATAATCTGTGTCTCAATGACATAAATGAAAAAAAGGAAAATACAAAACTGACATATTGTAAAGCTTTAGTAATAAAAGGAGAGTTGAGGATACCAATGTATCATCTCTGAAATGACCAACTGCTGCATAAGAGACAGATACAGCGGCCGACGTCTTTATCACAGAAAGTAAACACAGCTGTTTAAGGCTTTAACACTTGACTGTACATGAACACGACAGCAGAGGCTCAGCAAGCCTGATGTTACAGGAGTGAAACTTTATCATTTTACAGCACAGCATTGTCACTGAAAACACACATACACTGTATACTTGATTTTCCGGACAGCAAGAAAAATGAAACCTGTGAAAACGAGGTCGACATGAAAACAGTTAGCTTTAAGAAAAATGGCAGGTAGTGAACTGTGGAGGTAGGCTGGTAAAAAAAAAAAAGGAAAAGGAAAAAAAAAAACAGAAAAAAATGGGTATGGTTTCCAGGTTTTATTCTTCATTCATTAAAAGACATGAAAGCATGATGTTATTTTTAAAATCTTGAAACCCTACTGGGACTGTAGGAGTTATAAGACAACCTAATGTCTATATTGTATTGACAAACTCCTCTGACGGAAAACTGGCCAACCATGGCAGATTAAGTTTCTCAAGTAAATCAACCACAGTAACTTGGCTTTTTATATTTAACTCATAAAGAATTAAACACAATTAAAGTTTTAGAATCAAAGCCAAACCTCGGGTTGTAATTAATTCAATGGTATTCAGCTCCATTTTGACTTAGTTACATAATTCATGAAGAATAACCAATAGATGCTCAGGCAGTTGGTTGAATGGAAGAGCCACACTTTCACAGGGTAACGGGGCATGAAAGGCCACATAAGACACGTTACTGCAATTATATATACACCCAATTTCACATTAATTACAGTTCTACGCGTTATAACAATCAACCTTTCATTATGTATCTGAATCCATGATTAGCAGTGTGAAATAAGCCATTTAAACTGAAGGATGCACTACAGCTGGACGATTAAATTCATTCATAACAAGCATTTGAGAGCAGCGACCATCTGAGCATCCAGCTTATAATAAGCCCCTCCGGTATCAACCCACAATTTAGATGTTAACACAAGCGTGAAGATGTGTGCGACACCACAGTCCGGGTGACATCCGCAGAGCGCACACAGTTCATGTAAATTAAATTTACATTAACTTCACAGGTCAGCTGTTATGACACCACCATGAAAAAAATATAGCCAAAACAGCTTTCACTCTCATAGTAAAAGCTTCTTTTTTTCCCCCAATCAACAGCTAATTTTACATATATTCATCATATATAATATAGAAATATAAATAAGCAAAAAGTCTTCTCTAAATAAAGCAGAGCATTCACTGATGTCCATGAGAGAATGTACTTTTGTCAAAAGTACAACTCCACTTACTGATCCCCAGTAAGTGGAGTTGAAACCCCTACACATTTCATTTTAGGTCAATTCAGACATCTTCCAAATTACAGACATAACACAGAGGACCATTCTTCAACAAATCCCTCTGTTCTACCTGCACATGGGTAGAGATTCCTGTTACAAAATACATGAAGATGGGAAAAGTAAGAATATTATATTAACCAGTGACTTTTAGAAAAGAACTGACGTTTGTCTAAATCAAAACTGAGAACGGGCAAATTTAAGTTGTGTGCATAGCAGACTTATGTAACAGTTTTATATTTCAAATTAGGAAAATGTCAAAATAACTTTGCCAATTGTTTATCTATTCAGAATCTACATTTATTAAAATTGAATACTTGAGATGAAACTATTAAAAGATGGGTCCCTTTCTGGTCCTAGTAGCTCTGATATCCTTAAATCTTCCAACACATTATGAGAGAGCAATGTTTCTCAATAGAACGAAAAAAACAAACAAAAAAGTCAATTATGAGAGCCATTTAGTAACAAATTATTATTCCATTAGAATTTTACATATTGACAGATCTTTTATTTAATGGTAGACAGTTTGTTAATATGTTTTTTTGTTTCCTTTATTTGAATTTACCAGCACAGATGTGGGATGGAATGGGAGCAAATGCTCTTCATAAGTCAATTTTACATGTGCAAAAAGGTCTGAAGATTTCATCTGAATTCATTCAAAATATCCTGTGGGAAATTATTTGTATTTACAACTACCAGTATTCCTATTTACAATGTCAGATTTCCTGTTTAATGCATCATTTTCTGAGGGCTAATAATTATAATTATCCATTCATCCATGATGCAAACAGAACACTGGACCATTCATCTTTCAGAGTAATATGTTTGTTTTAAATACCATGTTATTACTCTATCTACACTGATTACGCCTGTTTCCCTGTGATAGAGGCAATTTGAAATAGAATACATCTCTGGAAGTCAATAAAATGTCAGCTCTACCTATTCCTGGAGTCATTAATCGTTTCTTGTGTACATTATACAGTTTTTCTTACCACAAAAACAGTAAACAAGCTGAAGCAATTCTTTCTCTGAATTTGCCGGTGAGATGAATAGTGGGAGACAGGGGAACGGCAGAGGAGGGGACCAAACAAAACAAAAACAAAAAAACACAAGAGGAGATGTTTTTTTTGCGAGACCACTACCACTCTGCATTATCCCAGGCTTCCGCAGCTGGTTTTGTGGGACTCTTCTTTGTCTTACCATCTGCATTTGTAGGGCTTTTCTTTGTCTTACCATCCGCATTCTCCCAGTTGCTGTCCCAGGCCTCCCAGCTCTCCTCTGTGCTGTTTTTGTTGTTGGACGCTCCTTCAGAGCCCCAATTGTCCCAACTGTCAGAGCTCTTCTTGGCAGAGTTATCTGCAATGGTCCAGCTGTCACTGCTGGGAGACTTCTTCTCCTTTAAGGAGTTGCTGCTGCCAAAGGTTTCCCAGAAGTCCCTTGAGATGGGCTGAGTGGAACTGCCCTGATATCCCTCGGTGCTATCCATGTTCTGGTAGCTTTCTCCACCAGACCTGAAAACAGCAGGAATACATTTGTTTTTTAAAGATGCTTTAAAAGGACACAGCCTATCATTAAAATCACAGATGGCATGCAATGTCTGATTCAGTTGTTTTTATTACCCATCTTCTTCTTTTCCAGAGAAGAGGCCTGTCATTTTTGAGCCAGCTCCCTGGATCTATGCAATGTGAAAAATAGTTATTTAAATTAAAAACAAGACAAAGACATGTACGATTTAGACAACTAAATCCAAGAAGCCTAAAAAAGGCCTTTACTTCTACATGTGACACTTAATGAGTTTTACCAAAAATTCACGATTTATATTACAGTAAATGTAAAAGGGCCAAATTTTAGTCTTTTACAAATTCCATTGGATTGAGTGACAGTGTTGGACTCCATTGACGACTTATTATCACAATTAAATGACGCTTTCTACATTGACGCCACAGCTGTCACACGGTTAACAAGGTCAAAAGAATTTGATTTTTACGCAATTAAATGTGTGTCACTCCCCCACCCCCACAGAATGCCTTCAGCTCTTTTATTTTCTGCACTGTTTACAGTATTTATCTCTTTTAGCCCATCTTAAGAAAATTAAAATCTTCTTAAGAGTAAAAAAATATAATTGGAAATAAAATAATAATTCATACAACAGCTAAACTAGTAAAACAAACCAAAAAAATACTTAAATACAGCGATAATTCTAACTGATAATATGACGACCTAACTTAAGTAGAGACCTTTTTTTTTCACACTGCGTTGTGGGATACTTGGAGTCCACCATTTAGGGTATTTGAAAAAAAGTTCTTATTATTTGGAAGCCAATTTTGTATATAAGCCAATGAGCAGTGAGCGGTCTGAAACTAATAATAAGTAATAATAAAAACGGTTCACACTTTCTCATCATAACAGGTGTACTCACCACCACAACGATAATGGCAGCAAGAAAAACAAGAAATGATACTCCATTAGCATTCTTTAAACTCACATCAACACTACAAAACCAGTCTCCACAGAGGGTCAAACTATGGAGGCGGCCCCTCTGCAGCTGTTGACTTGGACGCGGCGGTCAGACTAAATCAGTGATCAGGAGACTGGTTTTGCATCAGCACAGTGTGGCAGATGTCTGCCCGTCCTACCTTGTTTGCCAGCCCCGTGATGCTGACTGCCATTTCATCTAGCAATTTGCCATCTTTCACCTGGATGAGCCAAATTATTAAAAACTTAAGACAAGAATCTCTATTCATCTGGTGTGACAGACCATTTTGCCAAGCGTTCATTTGGTTGATAAGAAAGGGGTTAGGCCAATGTGAACAGCAGCAATAATCAAAGCACTAGAAAAGTGATTAAATAAAGTAAGAAAAAGAAAGAAAAGCACACACTACACATACCTAATATCAGTCATGCCAGCTGTACATTAAAAGACAAAAAATATTTCCAGTCTGTTTCAGTCTCTGGCCATCTGGTTAAAAAAATGTATGAAATGAGAATGGCCCTTTCTTTATTACTCAATAATAATGTAATTACAAAATCCTATTATTGGATATTCCTTCTTTATTTGGGGCCTTACAACAATCAAGCTTTTCTTGTGCTCCAATCTCAATAAAAGACACATCCAGATGCTGCTCACCTAACAGTTGTGATTAAAGCTGCTATGCAGAATCATTTATGTGGGAAAGCACTCACCATCATTTCAGGAGGTGAGGTATTGATTAAAGCATGAAGCAAAACAAAGATAAGGCTTTCCCTGATATAAGACACAAATCCAAGCCAAAATCAAGCTTGATTTCAAGTGAGGAGCTCCTGGTTGTGCATTTTAAGGTGCACTGTTTAGATTTTTTTTTTTTAAACTGATTGTAACAAATGCTACATGTTCCACCTCAGATTTTGCCAATAGACTTTAAAACGCTAAACTTAGTTAGCTGCTCCATAAATAATTAAGGTTGTGCGGGGGTTTGAAAGGAGAGAGTCATGATTGAAAAATTAAAGCCCGTCAAATATTTGCACATTCCAATAATGCCTCATTGAGCTTAATGGCTCCATCCGGTGAGTTTGATCACAGTTCAGACTGACTCACTGCTGTCCTCAGATAAGACAGCTCCCTGATGGAAAACTCCAAATCTCTTAGTTGCGTCACTCACTGATACAAGCAACGGTAAGCCCATTTCTTTTCCTCCTTTTGAAACCACAGATTTAGTCGTTTAATGCAAGCTGGCATAGAGCGGATAAGATGGCACAGACGAGAAAAATTGTACATTCACATCTGAAGCTGTTTTTAGTCGCTAAAGCACTGCTACCCACCACCATGATCAGCAACTTCAAACATCAATGTTACCTTTTCTTGGGTAGGTTTGATAACATTCTCATTTAATGTCTGTCCTAACTCAGTGGCCTAGTTGGAAGTCAGAGAGGAGAGGTCGCTTGAATGAAACATTCACAGTAATGCAAAAACACTGAGATGGTTGTTCTTCAGATGCATAAGAACACTGGCCATTCGCCATCTAGGTGACACTGACAAAGCTGAAGAGGGTGTAATGGTTTGCATAAGTTTTAAACACTTCATTCAATGTAAAGTTTGATCACACATGAGCCTCCTTTTGTTCAAACTTTCAGAATTTCCCTTGGCCTTCTTAATGCAACAGAGGCCAAAATATCACAACAGCAATAGAGATATCATCTGGGATAGAAGTGGCAAATTGGGAAGGAAAAACTCTCAGAAAAGCACTCTCAAAACTTTAGCACACCTTGGAAGCTTTAGCATTGCCAGTTTTTGTTACTTACATCTCAAAGACGCTTTTTTTGTCGATGAGTAAATTATTTCTGTAGATTTTCCAGAAACCTCATAGAATTTAGAGAACATTGCAATATCCCTAAACGTTCTAAACGTTTATAACTGACCGACCTGTTTACTTACAACAGGCCTAACATATCTGCAAACTGAGCAACACAATGTAGGGTTTAATAGTTTTCCCACACCATTACACTTTCTCAGCTCTGTTAGCAGTCACCACTACACAGCCATGCATGAACGAATAACCCATAACAAATGGAAGTGAGTAAACAATATATCACAATATATCTCCCAGTTGCCTTTTAAAAGGTTATTCGCAAACTTAAAAGTTAAGCACCAAAATGAACGATGGTTTAACATACATAAATGTGCAAGACTGACATTTAACTAAATGTATTCATAATAAATAAAAACATTTTTAAAAAGACAAAAGAGGCTGACTAAATACTTCACAGACATGTGGGTGTTTGAATTAAATAAAAAGGTAAAATAGGATATGAAAAAGCATCATGCACCTAGAAATTGCATTACCGGTTCTGGGGGTGCTTTATAACCCTTTAACTATATCCAGAGAGAGCGAAAAGATAATAGTAACAACACAGTTATTACAAGTTGAGAGTTACTTTTAAACTTCTAAAGGATTTACTCAAAGAAGAGAGTATGTTAACGTTAACGCTCAATAGAAAGAGCAGACTGGCTTTAACAAGCTATCTGCAGTTACTTTAGTCTTACCTTTAAAGTGGCTTGGTTTGCTAGTTTGGTTGTCTGGAAGGGGGAAAAAAAGAACAATTACTTACAGAGTTTTTCAAGCTGGCTTTTCATTGTTTGGTTTAAATGGGCTCACATTATCTTTGGCAATAGAAGCAAATTTGGTGGCTCCAACAGTAAAATTGCTCCAGCCCTGCAAAAAAACAAATACACAGTGAGCAGAAGGACTCACAAACAAAATGTACAACTCGCCCCAAAAACAAGTATTAGGACCCACTGAATAAATTGAGGACATGGCATTGTTCAGGAAATCATCCTCTTTCTTCTCTGGAGTCACCGTGTTGCCGAAGCCAACATAACGATTCTCCTGATTACCGCTGTAACCGCCTCCACTGAAGAAACATGAATGACAATATAAATAATGCCAGTGCCAAACTTATACTGAGAACAAAACCAATAAGAAGAGCCGTACCTCTGGTAAGAGTTAACGTCATCACTCAACCAGTCCTCAAAAGCTTTGTCACTAGAGTTGGCTGAATTCTGACCAGCTCCACCTGGGCTGAAGGAAAGAAAATAAATATTCAGTCACTGCTTTGATGGCTGCTCCTTTACACAGAATGTTCAAAACTTCTTGCAAAGTTACCGGTGAGAGGAAGAAAGGCTGGTCTTTGGTTGAGGAGACGTCCAGTTTCTGGCTGAGGATGTCTCGATGGACCATTCCTTCCCTTCTGCTAAAGTTGCCACCTGTTGTACAAGACAAAGCATGAATCCCTGAGAGTGGACACCACTGCTGCACTTTCATCAATATGTTCAGTAAAAACACACACTTCTTAAGACTCCCTCTTGTTGTTTTTTTTTTAACAGTAAACTGGTAAAACCGATCTCATGTGACTCGATTGTTTTGTTCTTGTGAGAATTTTAGAAAACTAATGTATGAAAACAATCATTTGAGTTAGATAAATAAACCAAATCTATGTAAATACTAATACTAATACTAATAATACTATATGATGTAGGAGGATGCATGAGGATATGATGTATGAGGATGCTGCCTCCCCTCTGCAGAAAACATCAATGGAGAGGCCATTGATGACTGTAGAGCCGTAGTGTATTCTGATCACTGAGCTTTGGGGCTGTGCAGCTCACCTTGTCCCTGAAAAGTGCTGCAGCTTTGCTGTTGTACTTCTCCTGCAGAGTCCAGTTGGGGTCATAATCATCCTGGACTTCAAGGAACAAACGGAATTTTCCATTTCCGCCTGCTTTCATCTTCTCTAGCTCTATATCTTTCCATTTGTCCATGGTGACAGAGCGAACGAAACTACAGGCAGAGGAGTAAATATATGTGTGCTTAGAAGTGTGTCAATTTTAATACAATCACAATTTAACCCAACAAACATACCTTAGATGTACTCCCAGACCCCTGTGTTTTCCAGAGCACTCAAGACAAATCCATATGCCGTAAGTCACACTAACCCACTGAGGGTTAAAAGCCCCGCACTCAAAGCACAGCTGTAGAGAAAACAGGCATCAGACAATTCATGGAGACACAGCATGAACTGGCTCATACAAATTTGTAGCCTGACCCTAAACAGCCACCATTTTAGGAAATGGTTGGATACAAATCTGCAGAAAGTCTTGGGCATTTTCTCAATAGACTGTAGTAATATAAACATAAACTTAAAAAAATGTGATGCTACTTTCTCAGTTTGCACCTGTCCTGCTGCTACTGCCAAAGGTGCAAGCCAACGGGCATTCACTGACAGAGAACTCATCCAAAATCACTGCTTCCATTTATTTGAACACAGATGAAAGGAAAATATTCTATGAAGACTTATCAGATGGTGCTCTGCTAACACCTGCTACCTTCTACGTGAATCAAATTATGAAAGACCAGGGAGACTTACGTTATTCTCATCCTGGGTTCTCACTTCTTTCAGGACTCTTCTGGTTCTTGGACTCGCCATGATGACAGCAAACTGAAAGACAACAATATATTTTGAATGTGTGACAGCAGCTTTAAAGCAAAGAGCTGGACCTGCTCCAGGGACTGCGGGATTGCTGCTTTTCCTGCCTGGAAAAGTCACCACAAGAGAGTAAGGCGGATGAAGGAGCGTGGTATGTTTTATCGAGAGGGTAGGTTAGCTTTGGGAAAATGTGCCTGCGTGATAATGTTAATTTTGACACCATAGTAAAGTACTGGTACACCCCTGCTTACCAAGCACCGATAAGAACAGGATGATAGTGTCATTGATACCTGATTAAAACAATCAATAAAGACTGATTAAGTAAGAGGTTCAAATCCATCCCAGTCTGTGCATTTACCTCCATTTGTAAAATAATTTTGGGGGAAATAAGCAGAAAATACTTTCTGTGAGGTCTTTTGGTGGAGGATACCACTGGCCTATTCACCAGCCCACTGAGGTAAATCTCCCAATACGTAAGTAACTTCATTTTTAGTTAATCAGCCGCATATTTTTACTATTTACATATTACATGTGCGGAGCTAGGATGCCAAATCAAACCAGGTTAGAATAATTATTTTCTGGTAATATATGTAATCAGTTGGAATAAAAACAGCATTTACACTTGTGTCTTACATAACTCTTTGTCTTGTTTGAGACATACAATTATTGTCTTGTTTCATCAAAGACGAGATCAGATGAGTGCTCACTGCACCTATCTGAACTCGTCTTTTAAATTATTTTCTTTTAAGATGAGACGATTTGCTATCCTCGGAAATGAAGTCGTGCGCCGGCTCCTCAAGAAAATCACTACATGTCAAACATATCCTTACGCGTACATTTCCCCCTTACGCAGTAATATCACACTCTTATTAATAAAGAGTCCTTCTCATGTAAGCATGTAATATCTAAAAGGTGATCTGTAAAGGGATGCAACACAGAAGTGAAACAATTAAGCGAACTGACGCGATCAGAGTCACTGCTAGCGTTAGCTAACAAGCCCGTTACCTGAATGTGAATATTGAACCACGGACACGCTGTTTTTAGAGTCTGTAGAGTCCAGTTAAAAACTCCTCCTTCGGCCACAAAGGCACAACAAGTGTCGGCTCGCCACGGGCTGTGCAAGACAATATGAAGAGTGTATTGAAGATGGTCTATGTTAAAAACCGGTAGCCATGTTCCTGTTTGCATACGTTGGCAATGCAGTGCATTCTGGGAAAAGACTCCACGTTCTTCTTTCAAGTTTTATTAGCGGCTGCAAACCAGGTTTAGCGCCTGCTACCGCCACCCATAGAGCTAAAAAAATAATTTACACTTACGTTAAATCTGCGTTTGCTTTATGTGGTATTATGCCTTTCTTTTAATTAACAGAAATGGACTTGCCTTGTTGTGTTTTTCCTCCTTTGTTTCTCTCCTCACGCCTAAATCCCTTAGCAGACCTTGAAGATATTGCAATCTTTTAAAAAGAAGGCTAAATTGCAGGACAACGATTTTTACCTATTTTTTTTACATTATGAGTCATATTTCTTACATCATTTCCATTAGAATTTACGTAGAAACTCTCAGAATGAAACGTACATGTCCTGTTGTTTGAAAGGAAAAACTACCAAACAAAATAATAATACACATGACCTGTTGATACATTTCCTGTGAGGGATTTTTCTTTAAAATACCTTAGTTCAGCATTTTTTGTGGTTTTCCCATTTCACCGTCAATATTTTTTTACCATGGGACAGACAAAAGGTTTAAAATCATTGTCTTTGCTTTCTTTAACTGTTTGTTTGTTTTGTAACATTCTGTGTGTCTGTCAAACGTAAATAAACAATAAATAATCTAAATCAGGATCTTTCTTATGTCATACCCATGAACAATGCATTTGAACTCGAACTGATGTCCATAACCTATCTAACGCTTTATTTATTTCCGTTATGGTGTCCTTATGTCACATCTGTTTTCAGACATCAAACATTAGATTGCACAGTGATGAAAAAATGCAGGAGAAGAGATAAGGTTATGGTGAAGAATCTTAGGGATTAAAGTGCAGTCCTCTCTCACAGTCTGATCTGATAAATAAAGTTGTCCTGTTATCTATTATTGGAGAAGGAGTATTTTCACCCAATGCTTTTAACTGTTCTTATCTGATTAAAAAGATTGTATAAAAGGTTCGACTCTGCAGTGCTTGGAGCAAGTGTCCAGTCTCGACTTGTGCATCAACATGACTGCGTCAACGAGTCTAAAGGTGCGCCTTCCTGCACTAGTGCTGGTGTTGGAGGTAGTCATGCTGGTGCTCTATGCATTGTTTGTCACCTATGATGACAATGCCAACGCTAAGCTGCAGAACAATCAGACCAATCCGATGGAGAACTCATTATATCGTGACTACCCATATTTCGCCGACGTGCAGGTGATGATCTTCGTAGGCTTTGGATGCCTGCTGGCCTTTTTCCGCTTCTACGGCTTCAGTGGCATGGTCTTCAACTTTCTCACAGCTACGTTTGCGATCCAGTGGGCAATTCTGGTTCAAGGTTTCTTCCAGTTTTACTATGATGGTAAAATTCACCTGGGGGTGATTAACCTGCTGAATGCAGAGTTTGCCTGTGCTGTTGTGCTCATCTCCTTTGGGGCTGTGATCGGGAAGACCAGTCCTGTTCAACTGTTGGTCATGGCTTTATTCGAGATTCCTTTTTTTTCTGTGACAGAGTGGGCTGTGCTGAAATATATCAGGATCAATGATGCCGGTGGCTCTATTCTTATTCACTTGTTTGCCTGCTACTTTGGTCTAGGAGTGACATTTATACTGTATCGACCTCGCCTGAACGCTGGACATGCCAAAGAGACCACTAGTTATCAGTCAGACATCCTGTCTGTTATGGGAACCCTGTTCCTCTGGGTGTTCTGGCCTTCGTTCAACTCTGCTCTAACACTCAAAGGTGACGATCAACATCGCGCTATACTCCACACTTTTATCGGCCTAAGCTCATCCACTTTGACCGCCTTTGCATTGTCGGCAGTGTTCAACAAGAGAGGCAAGCTGACAATGGCTGATATTCAAAATGTGACTCTGGCAGGGGGTGTTACAGTTGGGGCTTCTGTGGACATGATGATTTCACCTGTAGCTGCATATGCCCTCGGAATCATGGGCTGCACTGCCTGCTTTTTTGGCTACAGGTACCTGACCCCTTTTTTGGCCCAAAGATTGAGAATCCAGGACCAGTGTGGCATTCACAATCTTCATGGGCTCACTGGCCTTATATCGTCCACAGCAGGGATCTGCGCCATCCTCATGGCCACTGAAGACACCTACGGGCCTAGCATGTATCAGATTTTTTCCCACCGGGCTCCACCTGTGGGAGATCCAAAGCTGCTTGAGCTTCAGAAGCTGATTCCCGGGCTGAAGCCAGGCCTTGGCCGCACAGCCCAGGAGCAAGCTCTCTACCAGGTCGCAGCTATTTTCTCCACCATCGCAGCCTCCATAGCTGGTGGGATGATTACTGGACTGATCATGAAGCTGTCGTTCATGGCATCGCCATCTGATGAGGACTGCTTTGATGATGAGCTTTTCTTTGACACGCCTTGTGACTTTGACAGCACAGACGTGTTCAAGACCTCCGAAAACTGTGATGAACATGTAAAAATGAGCTCAGTGAACTCCAAAGTCTAATGCATATTGCACTTAACTCACATAAGAGATATTGTAAACGTGAGTATTACATTTCAGGGTTATTGTCATCAGAAGTGTAATAATCTTGATGTTTGCAGAGAACCATAACTGAGAATGATCGTTATCTATGTCTGAAGGGATCAAATGTGCTGGCTTTTTCTAACAACTGCTTTTTATGTGGTCCTGTTCATGTACTGTAAGTCTTGCGAAAGGGAAGTTGTGTTCAAAATTTAAATAGTAAAGATATGACTGTTTCTAACAGTGAGGTATACATAAGAATGTAAACAGATTTTATTCTAAATAAATAAATTAAATGTACTGTTGTGTCCTCATCTTGTACATTTCATTAGTATTTTTTTTTCGAGCAATCCATTCAACATTTATAGTATGGGCGGCCTTCCTTTAGGATTTTAGTTTAATTTTCAACACACACATTCTTATGTAGAAAGAGTTACTGGTTGTGGGCTAAGTGGTAATGCCTGCCTATGCCACTTATCATCTCCCTCATGTCCCATTCTTGACAACCAGAGCAAGAATCTGTATAAAGTTCATCATTTAAACAGACATATATCAAACAATGCCTTGAAGACAGCCACAAACACGTTGATAGAATATAGCTGTGTGATGGCTCACATAATATTAGGGTGTGCACTTTTCTACATCCTAATCTAAAAGTGATTTAATACTCTCAAGTGTAATGTTCACAAACTGTACTAAAAGACACAAATGAAGGCTTATCAATATCACAAATAATTTGTAAAAATTCACATAAGTAGTTCCATGATGGATGATGTCATTAAAAAAACAAACTCAAACCTTTAAAATGAAACGAACAATAAGTAATACTAAGTTGTTTCAAATGTTTAAGTAACTTATATTGCATGACAGAGAAAAACTTACCTAAATCTAATCTAAACTAAATCTAAAATCTAGACTTTAAGGACCTAAAATTAGTGTAGTAAACGATAAATACATAATCAGATTCATTTAAGATTTGGGTTTATTTGTTAATCAAACTGGAAATAAAAACTGTGGATGCAGGAATATATTTGATACGATTTATTATGGTAGTGGTAAAGAATTGGCCAGGTAAGATTAGAAAATATAAACCATTCCACATATGTATTGCTATCTCACGAGCCATTAAAAAGAAAATGTTCTAATGTTCTGCGGGATCAAGGCCAGGCCAAAGTATATCCTGCTCTTCTTCCTTAAATATAAAGAATAATGGTTTAATCTCGTCATATTGTTCCTTCTCGTTCTTGTTTAATTATACGTCACTAGTCAACCTCAATAGTACTTGATATTAGATTTGTTTTTAAATTAACAAAACTTGGAGTCAATAAAACCTGCTTGTTTGATTACCGTGTGCTTAAAAGGCTTATAAATCACAGATAAGAGGTTCTGTTTTGTCCTGCTATTTGCAACTCTTCCAGTACAATTCATAGTTACAAAGGTTAACCGAAACTACAAACTCAGTATTATTAACTAATAGAGTGTACAACGTGTGTTATCTAATCGAGAACGATTGGAAAGCAAAGTTCTTTTTAATCTGCTTTTTATCAAACTCCTTGAGAAAGTATACAAGCTTTGATGTTGAGTTGATCATCCTTCCAATGGAATACTTCTTCCAATGTTCTGTTTAAGGTATATATTACATAGTCCAAAAAAACCCAACATATAATAAGGATCAAGGCTAAAGTCAGCATCTCTATCAGGCACAATCTGCATAAAGATCAGAATTAGAAAAACATTATTTTCTTCATGATGTTACACATCTGTTAACCATCAGAAGTCACCTTATAAATAAGTATTTATTAGTATTTAGCAGAAACCACCACAGACAGACAGGCTGTGACAAGCTACTTCAGGTGTCACATATCTCACATGGTTCACGATACCTGACATGACAATGAATAATCTTTGTTTTGGCTCTGAAAGTGCCATTCACCAAAGATACATCAAACACTTGCCATAAAATAATCAATTCAATGATAAACAGTTGGCAAGCACCGTTTAGAACGGCATATAAAACAACAGCATAGTTATAAAATATTCAAAATGATTATAACTTTGTGATTATATAGAAGTAGTAGCTGTAATCTGGGGAATTTTATTGTTCACCGAACATTTTTATGGTTGTAGGAATAAGGATTAATATTCCAAATAGTTTCCTGATTACAGGAACTTCAATCCTGTGTTTAAAATGTTCAGTTGTGAATGTGAGCTGCCTAGTTAGATGCAGCGTGTTTACTTGTTTTTATTGTTGTGTATGAGGTACCTATAGCTCTGAATTTCACCTCTTGTTTTAATATCCAGGTGCTTACATTTCAGTGATATTTGGGTGTTGTGTATGTTTGTTTTTGGCAGGATTTACAGGTATATATCATCTAAAACCTTACAATTGATAGAGATTTTATTTTCATTCTATCCATTTCTGAATCTGAATCAAAACAGTTATCATTGCCACCATATAAGATTGCCTGATGGAGACAAAGTACAGGCAGCCTTTTTCCTTTCGAGACGTCAAATTGCAAGATAATGTTTAAAGAGCAAATCAAATAAAAAAGAGGATTTTTTGACAGGTAATATATTCTTGTCATAATTGATTTAAGCTACCTGTATTAAGCAGGTTAGATGGTGTTCAAAATCACTGACAGGTTCAAACAAAGGATATGAGAGATAAGTGGTTTTAGAATAACCTCAGCAAAGATAATAATGTGGGGAAGGAGTCGGGATTTATTACATCTGGGACTGAGAATCAGCACTTTAACACTATTAGGACATCATTATAAGGGAAATTCAATGGCCTTTTATGATAGCGTTGAAGGAAAGTAACTGCATCTATCTAAATTGAATTAAAATCTAACTATAACTTTGAATTATTTTTACAAGCTTCCACCTCTTTATTCCTCGCCACCACATTTGAAACGCACCACATTGTGTTTGATACATACGTTTCTTCTGAATATTTCTTCCACTGCGGGTGGCAAACATTAAGTGCAGAAGAATCGCAGATATCTCGTTGTGCTTATCCAAAGTTCAAAGATCCGAAAATTGTTTGAAGTAAATACTATCTGCATATATACCTACATTTGAAAGAAGCTTTTATGATCCATGTAAACTATTCAAGTAAACGCGACACCATGTTTTCAACCAAATTAACCAACAATGTGTCAAATATATCATTAACAGCCATAGTTTGTTTTAAACTATTTTAATATTTCTTATCATTTACAAAAGCAAAACTAGACAGGTTGATCTCAGAAATGCCTACTCTCTGATTTAAAGCAACAACATTCACTTATGAGGGTGGACACTGGAGCCGTGCCTGACTGAATCGTGTAGGGCTGAATAGTGATTTTAAAAATGCGCAATACAAGGTCTGTTTCATTTAACTACAAAACAGTGCCATCCTGTGGGAGAAACGCAAACTTCAAAAAATGTTTCCAGCGTAGTCTCTCTGCATCTTGAGTCAGAGATGGTTTGCATAGCCCTCTCCATCATCTGTGGTGTCTATGATTTTGTTTCGCTGAGTTTGTACTGAAGCGTACAGATCAGACATGGTGGAGGCGGCATCTGCGATCTCATCATCTTCCCTCTCCGGCTCTGTTGGCTCCCCTATATACACCCCTTCTGAGTGTATCTGGGGCGAGCTCCGGCCGGACTGCACCCTGGGAGCCTTGAGCGTCAGGTTGGCATAGCAGTCCTGAGTTTTTGACTGAGTAGAAAGAAAATAAACACTGTGCTTTACATGGGCACTGGAGGATGTGGGTTTCTGAACAACATCTCGCATAGACCATCATTTGAATATTGCTACTCATTTAATTATTCATATCTGTAACAAACAGTCACAATCAAATCTGTTCAAACTACCTGTGACTCAGGATGGACTCTCTGTGGATTCCTCACAGATAAGGAAATGAGAGATGAGCGTGTTGGTACAGCTTCTGAGTACACACCCACATCTGTGGAGAACAACATTACACTCTGAATTTATACATATAGATAAAAGAATGAGCACGCACATACACAGCCAAAAAGCACTGACCTGTTGGTTGGTATCTTATGTTTCCATAAATGGGATTATCTTCCATGTGTCTTGAACTCTGACTGGAATTGGACAAAGAAAGATTAAAATATGGCGTGAGTTGTCGGAAAAAACAAGCAATGTCCTCTTTTTCTGGATAGCACAAATGCTGCTCACTTACCTTTGCTTTGTCCTCCGTCGGCATGTCCATTTTCCTTTGACAGCATAAAAAGGAAGTTAGTTACAGATGGACCCAGACAATAGTTTTTTTGTCAATGTTTTTGGAAAAACATAATGAATACCTCGGTAGCATTTTGACATGCAGAAGAGAATATTGTAAACCAGTGAGAGGGCCAGCATTGTACAGAGAACCAAGAAAATCGGCTGTGAAAATACTGTCATATAATCCAAGGTGCTTCCTGTAGTCCCTGAAAAAGAGAAGAAGAGCTACGATTACTTTATTCAGCTAAAGTAATTAAAGCTTCAGATTTGTGATTGTGAAGCGAAAAACTCAAAAGATCACACAGAAAATCCAATCATCAATTTAGCCTCTTGTGCAAAATAAAGGTCACTGAACAGTGAAATATCAATCACCCATCATCTCCCCTACAAGTTTCCCCATGTAGTCTTCCCAATACCTCATATGTTACTCTTACAGAGGGGAGAACACATTCAAAAGAAAGGCAGCAAATAGGGCTCATTCAGAAATATCCCACCTGCACCACGAGGTTACAGTGCTAATAAACCAATACATGCATCCACACGAACCACTAACACCTAACATCCCCTCAGAGTAGATGAAGCCAAAGCTACTGTCAAAGGCAAATATTAAATCCTTAAGGGCTGTGAATAAAAATGATTAAACAATAGGGTTTATAACAGAAAAGCTTCAAGAGTTGGTTTGGTCCACTCTCACATTCTAAATAAGTTGAAGACTGACATTTTTTTAAATAAAAGGCACAATCCAGCTGTTTGAAAGGTACATTTCTAACCAGTAAACAGTTCAGCTAAAACTGGAAGAAAAAGAAAAAAAAAGAGCTGGTGATTGACTGAACTGTGAGCTGTCAGCACCTGTGTCCTTACACAAGAGATTAATGCCAATATTTATGCTCTCTTGTCAGCAGTGGAAAATGTGGTTTCACTGAGACTCTTGCAAGCATGGATGTGTGAGCTGTGTGAGTGCTTTTTACAGCAGGCTTAAGTTGCAGGAATACAAGCTCAGCAAAGCATGTTTGAAGCATTTCCTTCCTCAAAGCCAATTTGCAGAGCTTTGTTAGATCTATTGCCTTGGTCTACTCTGACATTTTACTGAAGATTTGTTACACTTGAATTAAGTGAGTTAAGATGGTTATTGTTTTGGTGCACCAAAAATAAATGGAAAATAAAAAATGTAATGTCAAACATTTCTATGAAAAATGTGTAAAGACAACTATTCATAACAACATAGAATGCAACTATTTCTCTGTAAAAGTTTATATTCTTCTTAGGTCTTCTCTATCCCTGCATGTTCAGTTTCATTGTAATCGGCAGGTTTCTTTAGCTTGGACACATTTATTTTATTTGCCTCTGTGTGAATTTGACAGTGATTCTTTGTGGAGTTTGCATGTTCTTTCTGTTTATTTATGGATTCTCTCTGGATATGCAGGCTTTTTCCCACGGTGAAAAAAATATATATATATAAATTATATGCTCTGCAATGCCCATAGGAGTGAGTGTGTGTGGTTGTGTGTTTTGTTGGTCTCTTTGCAGCCCTGTGATGGACTGGTTCCCCGCCTCATGTCCAGTGACAGACGAAACAGGTTCCAGGCCCCTGTGACCCTACTGGAATAAGTGGATTAGAACATTTATAGATTGGTGAATTGGACTAGATTTGGAATTTGGTGGCAAAAACTTCTATTTGAATCTTTTAACTTAACGATGAATTCCCCAAATAAGTAGGCAGATTTTTATTTCATGTATTGGATACCACAGCACTGCCCAATTCAAAGACATCACATTAATTTATAAAGCTTTGTCTGATGTAATATGTGCAAAAAATCAAAACAGCCTTAAATTAGAATTCCAAGGTTTGGTTAGTGAAGACAATAATGATAATATGTAAATAAGTAACTAAATAAATAATAATTATAAGTTAAGCTTTCCGTGCGGAATCATACAATGATGATTCCGATTTGAATGTTACAAATTATTACACGATCAATTAACATTTCTCAAAATAGTCGGCTACTTAATGATTTATTTTGTGCTATGATTAACGACACACAAATTTTAACTGTTGTTAGCCAGCATTTTGAGTAGAAGAGAATTGAATGTAAAGCAAACTGACTACTAGTTTTAGTTGAAAGACTCCCAATGCTGCATGTGTAACTCCATCAAAATATGCAGTTCAACCCAACATGCTTCGGTTTTCTTCTTTTAACATATCATCATGCATATGTAATTAATCCTAATCAAAGTGTGGAATTCTTGAGGGACTGATCGGTCTCTATATTATTCAAGCAGAGGCTAAATTTATCTGCATTTGCATATTAGCTTGCACCTATTTAAAAACACAAGCTGGAGCAGAGAAAAAATAAACCAAGGGGCCTCTACTATGGGGATTGAAGACTTTTCACTCATTTCTAACTCTTTTGACAAACACTGATGAAAATACTATGGTTTTTTTTATTTTTATGCATCACTGTTGAGTTTATTGATAAGACAAATCAAGATTAGTAAAAATGGTTTTACAACATCTTAACTGATCACCAAACTAAAATAATATCCATTCAAATCTATACTTTTATTGCAAATTCCATTTTAGAAGTCTCAAATCAGAGTTTGATAGATAAGCTATTGTGTGTCTATCAAATGGTTAATCTGCAGTCAATCTGTTCAGATTCTACGTCTGGGACATAAAACTGTGCAGCTCTCACACTCAACACCTCCAGCATGTGCACCATTGTGAAATGTGTTATATTTACCCTTTATCCCTAATATGACAAGCATTTTCATGAATATACCTATTTCAATTTCCAGTCTGCATCAATTCTACCTTTTGACCCCAAATTTGTAAAGCCCACGTCATGCAAATGACATATCTAATGACTATTCATTCAAAACTTACCGTCCTTACAAGTCCCATTGTGAGTGTCAGCCATGGCAAAAAGAATTCATCCAGGAAACTCCTCAATTTGTTGAAATTAACAATCTAAGCTTATAGTATTTTCTGGACAGACAACAGAACCTGTTGAACGTTTATTCCAGCACCGTATGCTCAAGCCCATCATCTCTTCCTTTTTTTCAGAGAGTTGTTACAGGATGTGTGCTTTTGCAGAAAGCCACAAGCCTTTTTTTAGACTACACATACGTCAAAAGAATGATAGAAACTCTAATTTTGATTTGAGAACGGTTAAGAAAGAGTCTCTTCTAAAAATAGTTGACAAATATTAACGGTAAAATAATCTATCTAAAACAGATGAATGATTAAGAATAATGTTGTTGTAAAAGATTCTTCCAGCCTTTATAAAAATTCTATGATTAAAAGTATAGAGATCATGTGGTAATATGTATGTGTATTAAGTTAAAGCAGTTTAGTGTCACACTTCTAACGGGGTTGAAAAGTTATCATGCTCCATCTAAAGATGCTTAATGACGTCACTTTCAGGCCTTTAAAAGACATGGCTATTAGCTTCTTATTTGAAGAAAAATTTTGAATTGCGGGAGAACGTGGACAAATCTTGAATTAGGAAAAAATGGGTGGTGAAGAATCAGTCACGATTAAGTCCAAATCTCCTTGCAAACTTTAAAGCAGGATATTCAGCATGACCAAAAAATGATAGAGCAATGCAGCAGGGAACTGAAATGATTTGGGGTGTAAAACCATAGATCTTTTTCTAAACCTTTTTGGTCAAATGAACAGTGGCTCAACAAAAATATACCAATACCTGAGAGCAACCATTGCATGTTCAGTCAGACTAACACTTTTACTTCAGAAGTGAAATCATGATGACCTTTAAACCCCAAAGTTGTGAAATAGCAAAACATGGAATTATTTCATTTTGTCTAAATTAAGATTTAGATATGAAACTAATTAATTTTGTGATAGGATTTAGTTTTCTGGTTGGTTAAACGCTGCATATACTTTACTTAGACAGGTTTTTGCGTAGTAAGTGGAGAAAAATACTGAATCATTAACGAGTATTACCACACTTTTTTTTTTACATCTTCTGCATTAATGAAAGCTTTTCCCATCACTCTGACATCTGAATTCATTGTTCACTATGTCAGTGAGTCTCCCCTGAAGACAACTGTTCAAACCTCCCTTTTAGAAATGGAATGAGTAAATGTAAAACATTTCACTGTTCACTTGTGTGTTTACTGTAAAGGTAATTAATGCTACCTCCTGTAGTTCTAATCTTAGTCCATGACTGCTTCTTTTCGGCCCAGAATAATCTTATTTTCTAGGGTTGAAATACTAGAAATGGTTTACATTTGACTTCAATGTTGATAATCCCAATACCCAACAGCAGATTTTCCTACAGTTTTGTCACATAGACTCTTCTTTCCACCCTTTGTTTTTTGTTTTCACAACTTTATGTTTTGAGTTTTCTGTCCAACAGCTTTGACATCTTCCTTAGTAAGATTGTAGGTTACAACCTTTCATTTGGTTTGTAGTTTTTCCATATTTTAGAAAATGCTGTCTGCTCACATCCAACATAATTTGTCACACAGTTAAACAACCTTCTTGAAGGATTTTCATTATCTTTCTCAGCGTAACCACTGACAGTTCTGTTGTTGCAGCCATGCTTCCTGCCAATCAGCCAGGTGCACCAGTTCAAATTCTGCAATCACTGTCTTAGTACTGCACACTCATGAACATTTAACCACAGGCTTATGTTAACCTTTGCAATCAAATTACAAGAGAAAGACATCCTTTTTATTTTACTCCAGCTGAAAAACTCTAATCTTAGAAATACAACAACTGTGTGTTCATCTAATACATACAGTAGAATTGCTTTGCTGTGTATGTATTTAAAAAGAAGCGAGGTGTGAATGAGTGGGTATGGCTGAGTTAGTATTTGTTTAAGTGCAATTGTTATTTTGCCTGTATATATAAAACACGAAGATTTAGATAAAAACATAGTTTGGGTGTGATTCTGTTCTGGCCTCTGATCATGTGTTTCCACTGATGTGTTGTCAGAGGTCCACACTAAAGAATATAAAAGAACATCTGCAAGGTTTGGTCTAAAAGTGGGCTGGTTGTTCAAATAAATCTATAGTGACATACAATTTCTATCTTAAGTATTTGTATAATATTTTCTGAACAGCTGAAGTATTGCAACGATTTACACGCAAAATGAGGTTTGGCAAACCTTTGGTTGGCTTCTTAAATTTCCGAATTTCAGGAATGCAGCACGGCTTCCTGGGGGGCGGGGCTTCCCCTCTGAAGCCCCGCCCCTGCTCGGCTCCTGTCCTCTTCTCCCTGAAACGCTGATGTGTTACAAGCGTGAGACCTCAAGTCTGCAAAAATGTTCAATTTCGGCTCTAAATGGCTTCTGCTTTTTCTGCTTGCCTTCCCGTGTGGTTTGATGTCGTTAGGTAAGTTTGTTTTGTCGCCCACTTTGAAGTTGACGGCTCTCTTTGTCTTCTCCCTTGACGAACAGTTAAAAAGTTGTGAGCCTATATTGACGTGGCATAGTCGCATAGCTCTGAACAAGCAACTCTGACAAGCTGTGTTTTTATTACTTCTACTCACGTTGAAATCGTAAATAAATCCACAGTAAGAAGAATAAGTGGTCGCTCATCTCTCACTGAGAAGTGTGGCTGGTCGTATCCGAACCGCTGTTTCTTTTTTTTTCTTTTTGATAAGCTTTTAAAGAGATAATCTGGTGTGACGTTTTGTGTCACCAGTCATAGCAAAGGTGACTTTTTTAAAAATGTATGAAGCCTTTGGGGGGGAAACGACCTGAAACAGCTCCCTCCTGCTGGGACACGTCACCACAGATAAGATGGAAACCGCTATTTGGGCTCGGTTTGTCTCCGCTGACCTGCATGAAACTTGGGCCCTCGAGTCTTCTCGTTTTTCTTCGTGAGCTGCAATGTTGCAAATGTGCCTCATTTGTGCCGCACAGTGCGGAAAACACAACCTCCAGATGGATTTGTTGGCTGATGCCATGCATTGTTGGATTCATAGTAACTGCCAGTAGCAGATAAACAAACTCTTTTACAATCACCCCAAAAAAATGTATCAATTTTGAATTTGGGGGAAACACAAGATTAATCTCCTTATACCACAGATTACCACAGACACTGGCAACCAGAAAGCATCAGCTAACCGTAAACGTAAAGATTTTACTCGGTAGACCAACATAAGTTGAGGTCGATGGTGAAACTTTCCATTTGTATTATTCGTTACACACATTTACTGTCATTTACAGAGTGTGTGTTGACAACGTCCTTCCCTCCCATCCAAAACTGTACCTGCATTTGTCTGTGATGGGGATTCACTTTTAACCCGCCCATCTACATGATCCCAGAGTCTCTGATTATGAGTCAAACGCCGATCAGCTTGTTGCCCATGGTTCATCTGTATCATGTTATGTATTTTAATGCAATGCTAACCATGTATGTCGTCTCCCGTGCTCTCCTTGTTGCTCTGACCCGGCAGGCCAGGTCCAGGCAGATTCTGACTCTGCTGAGGACGTCGTCGATGAGGCTGACGATGCTGTAGATGAGGAGGAAGATGACGAAGAGGTGCTCGTTGAGGAAGATCAGATTCAGAACACGGTGCGTACGCCATCTTTGAGCGTGTGCTTTTAAAATACAGTTTACCAGACGGGCTGTTTTCCTACACTGGTTTCTGTTCACCAGGAGGCAGAGGAGGATGACACTGACGAAGGTGCGGATAAGCTGGTGACCTCTCACCCTGATGCTGACACCACCATCATTTTCACCACCGGAGAAGGTTGGTTCAGTTTTTACTCTTTTATATGCAAAAAATTGTTTTGGCCACTTATTTTTTTGCTTATTTTGGTGATGATTTTACACATATAGAGTTCCCTGCCAATGAAATTGTGAGGTTCCTGGTGGGTTTCACCAACAAGGGAAGTCAGACTTTCACTGTTCAGTCCCTCGAAGCCTCTTTCCGCTACCCACAAGACTTCCAGTTCTTCATTCAGAACGTAAGTGTGATCTAAAATTACCCTGTCAAAATTGTTTTAGTGGTTTTATATGTAGTGTGTAGTTGTTTTGCTTACAGTAGATTACTTTATTTCAAGTACAGTTTATCTGAAATACTTTTTAAATGAGCATGTTATGTTACTGTGGCACATATATATTGCTTAGTTCATATTTGTCACAATATTGAATTTTATTTACTTGTTGGGGATCTTAGTCTTTTTTTCTGTTCTTTACTTATTGCAGTGAACTCCACTGAGTCCTAATTTAAGGAAACCGGTATTTAGGAGTGTGTGTATGTTTTATAGTTCACAGCTTTGCCCCTGAACACCGTCGTCCAGCCTCAGGCACAGGCTTCTTTCGAGTACTCTTTCATCCCAGCACAACCTATGGCCGGCCGTCCATTCGGTCTCGTTATCCTCCTCAGCTATATTGACACAGAGGTAAGTTTGAAACGGTTCAATCAATCATTTAAAGGTACATAGTATAGACATTTAGGTCATCAGTTGGCAGAAGTGGTGCAATATGAAATTCATACCGAATTCCTCTTCCATTAGGTCCAACATGTACATTATTGTATATCTACAGGAGAGACTGTCCTAAACTGACTCAAAACATTGGAAACTGAGATCTGTTGCAATATGCAGCCTTACCACTAGATGTTAGTCTAAATACTGCCATCTTTGTAAAGACACTTTCATAATGCTTGTTGGTCAGTGTTTTCTCTAGCTTTTATTTTTGAGCAAAGTTAACTTCATTAGAAAACTTAACTGTCAATCTTTGTATTCATTCATATGTTTGATTGACAATAAAGATAGCTGACTTGTACTTTACATTTGTAGCTGCACTTACAGCTCTATGTATTTAGATTTCATATCGGGGTCCAATAGATTCATAACTGCATTTTACAATCAGTATTTCTTCCTGCTGAGCTTTGACTTCAGTTTTCTGAGGCCCTAGTCCTTTATTCTGGCTTCCAATTGATTCAATTGACATCAAATGTAAAGCTAAAATTTACAATTAAAATGGAACCCCACAAACCAATCACACTTTTTTTAAAGACAATCAGAACATACTGTTGGATGAAGGGTTTTCATGTAAACTCCATTAAGATGACAAATAAAGCACAAATGTTCATTTGAATTTGAAAAAAATAAATAAAAAGATTGCTCAACTATTTTGAACAGTAGCAGTTTCCCTTGTAAATGTATGGTCTATTTTCAGTAACATCTTTTGAAGGATTTCCTCTTTAGTGGATGTGCAACATGACTCATCTCTTGAACGCCTAACTTGTCATTTGGCACGTTTCCCCTCAACAGGGCAGTACGTTCCAGACAGCCATTTATAACCAGACCGTCACCATCATCGAGCGAGAAGAGGGACTGGATGGAGAAACGTAAGGTCTCCCTCAGCTGCGTCCCTGTTCCATCCTGTCCTCTACATTCAAAAATGAAAAAGCAGACGAACCTACTGAAAAGTGTCAAATCAAAGGAAAACTGGACAAACGAACTCTGAAAAGAGAGTTTACTTTGCTAAGATTTGACTTGTTTGTTCTGGTTTCTAAATCTTATTCAGCTCTCTGATGAGTCACAATGCCAGCTCTCCCAGACTGCAGTGGGACTTGTAAAAAGCTGTAAAAATAGGTGTGAAAACCACACAGTATTTAACCGTCTGAAAGGGGGATGGGGAGGGAGGGGTGGGGTGCAACCTTCACAGATTTTCACAAGCTAATTAAATAAGAAATGGAGTGTGCAATCCTTTCTAAACTCTCAGAGCAATAAGTACTTTTGCTAGATTTTTTTTTTTTCCCTATCTAACTTTACCCTCTGCTTTTGAGGTTGTTGAAGGTGTACAACCCCTCATTTTCAGTGCATTTGTGCTCCAGTGTTCCTGTAATTAATTTTAGCTGTATTTGCAGAATGTTCCTGTACGTGTTCCTCACTGGACTGGTGGCTCTGATGGCCTTTGGGATATACCAGCTTCTGGAGTCGAGGACGGTAAGTTTGTGTCCTCTGTTAGTTGGGCAGTTTTCCTGTGAAGACAATTTGGCCCAATCCAGAATAATCCTCTCGGCCCAAGCCCGGCATTTCATATTGTGACGCATCAGGGAAGAGCTCTTTTTCTTTCAGAGGTTAGTCTTTCTTTAAAAATGAAGCGATGCTGTCATCTGCTCATCACAGGGAAGGGGACGTTGTCTGTCCTTCGCTTGCAGTTAGGCTGAACTCTGATTTGTGCAATGCAGTAAATGGTTCAGAAATTAAAGTTGTCCTTAAACATGTTTTTCAGAGGAGGAGAATTTCTGTGAAAGTGGAGAAAGGCACTGTTGGAATTAACGACGTGGACATCAGCTGGATTCCCCAGGAGACTCTCAATGCTATGAGTATGTTCCTCTTTAGCACCATCTGCCAAAACATCCTGAACCATTTTCAGCTATTTATTATAAATTATATTATGTTTTATTCTATGTAGCGAGTAGTCCTGTGTATCTGATGTTTCCCTTCCGACTTTCAGACAAGGCTTCCCCGAAGACTTCTCCAAGGAAGCGAACCAAAAGGGCAGCTGGCACTGACCAGTAAACTTCAGTCAGCTCTAAGCTCTCCTTTTAATGTCCATCAGACTTTCAGAGCTCCTCACCGAAACCTTGTGTTTTCTGTTCTCAAAGGATTGCCATTTTAAGCCTTAGCAATGTGTTAAAGATGTCTTTATAGATCCCTGCCTTTCAGTCCGAGGGGCATCCTTGAATCTACTGCTCTCATCAGAGTGTCGCCATTTAAACACTAACAGGACTTAACTGTTATATCATTTTTTAATTTCCTTTTTTTTTCAGTTATGTGAAAATGTGATTTAAAAAATACACCATTAAGAGTTTAAAGTTTGAGGAATTGTGATAGTCTTCACATTAGTACAGTCAAAACATCCAAATGTCAGATGTAGTGCATTTTTATGTGGAGGTTTGTTACCATAAGTATCAGAATGAAACGGAGTGTATGCTTTCAGACCAAAAACCATTATTTTAGAATGAATCATTGGGTTAACACCATTGTGCTTTATCTGCACTGTACTTGTGGTGCTCCGGAAATCGTAATGAGAAGAAATGGATCCCTCTCTTTTTAATCCATGTCTGAAAACTTTCCCTTTTTGAAGGCAGTTTCTTTAATATGGCAGCTGCAGGTACAACAAGCATTGAAACAAAGCTCTCAATGTGTTGCAGGCTCGTTCGTCTCAGGCTCACCTCTCTTTTTCTAAGATAGAAACACAAGCCCCTCTTTGATCATAGGAGGCCGTGAAGCGTTGCGGCTTTTACAGAGCGGTAAAAGTCCAGGCGGTTTGACATAATTTGTGATATTACTTTTAAGAAACAATAAAAAGATGAAGGTGTGGTGTTTTGTTTTCCTGATTGTTGCATTCTTATAAACCTACTGGAACCTATGGTAGTGTTATATGGTGTGATGTTCACCTCAGAGTAACTAGATACTAACAGACATGATCTAATCATTTCGGTGTCCACATGATTGAATTATTTCCAGTTTCCTATGTGCTGTTCCAGAGGTCTTTGACACTCTTGGCTCTGTTTAAAATACAGCCAGTCATAATTAACGCTTTTTTTTTCATTCTGTCAAAGATCTTGTGATTAATTAATTAACATTACATCGTTGATTATGTTGCACTCATTTCAGGCAAATGCATATGCAAAAGTTTTACATAATGACAACCCTAAAAAAAAAAAAAAATCAGTATCCTTTTTTTCAAGTGACCGTTCATTTTGATGAGACAAAAACTTTTTTCTTCCTTTTTTTTTTTAAATCAGCCAGTTAAACAGGTCATGGAAACGATCATGGTTTCTCAGCGTTGTAAAAGGACACCTTGAGAGGCTGAGGACGGGATGAGAGCTGAGTGTTTGGTTTGGTGTGCAGACAGAGTGCTTCCTGGCGTCAGCTGCGCGTGAGGGAGGTGCCGGAGGTCCTCCCTGTCCTCGGGCTGTGAGGTGAGAGCTGTCCGGGGCTGAGAGAGGAGGGGAAGATGAGCTCAGCGCTCACCGGGAGGCAGGTAACGTCAGCAGTCGGCCGGAGCGGGGAAAAAGGGAAAGAGTGAGCACAACACACGCACCTACTAACCATCCCCTCCCCGCTCAAAACAACGGAACGCACCGGCTCGCTGGGAAAATGGGCGGCTGATCCTGATCGCCTCCCCGGGAGTCAGCGTCTGATTTTCTCCTCCCGCCAGAGAGCCTGGCTGGAGATGGGATGACATGGGATTATTCATGTCGACGAAGATCGGAGGGATAGTTGCGTTTGCCTTTGGTAAGATAGCTCTGGCGTTTTCCTCGATGCTGCGCGTCCTCGGGCTCCTTTCTGAGCAGTAAAGCAGCTTTAAGGGATGTTTTCCTGGATGTGTTCATCACGCCGTGGATGCTGGGGCTGTTGTCTTTATCTGTCTCCATCAGGATTGCGTGATGGTTATGTGAGACCTGTACCACTGCCAACTGGCTGTAGTACAACCAGCGATGATACATCTATCTATAGCATGCCTAACATGAAAGCTTTGGGACATGAAAAATTCAATAACTTTTAACAACAGAGAGGCATTTTTCTGCATTTGTGCCGCTTGTAGTTCTGTCCGTTTTACATTGCATTGGGAAAAATAAAAAAGTGTTGTGCTATCATTAGATTCTCAAATATCTGTGATGGGAAGGTTGCACACCCTGAGGGAAAATAGAACTATGGGCGGCATGGACTGATAAGAAACATCAGCTTTACATCCCACCAGGTGCAAGTAGTTGTTTTAAGAAAACTTCAAATGGCAGGACTTACAGATATTTGCATTCACAAATGTATTCTAATTTGCATTTGTATAATCCGATAACTGTCCAAAGTTGTATGCAAATGCATCATGATGCATCAAACCCATAGTCGTTCATTTTTGTGTTGTTTTTTTTCTTTCTAATTTGTACTTTGCAATGAGAAAGAATGGCAAGCGTGGTGCAGCTGTGCGCTCTCTCTATGTTGCAGTACTCCTGTCCCTCCTGGCCCCGGGGGACCCTGCAGATGTGAGGTGTGAGAACGTTTATAAAGACTTTTCTGACTGTGTGCTGGAGCTGGGAGAGAGCATGGACAACTACCAGGAGAACGTGACCAGTGAGAGTGGAGTGGCAGCCGTGTGCAGGTGATGGCAACCTTATCCCGGCATCAATCCGTGCACGCTGGACGCTCACAGTCGAGTCTGTGTGTTTTTTGTTCTAAAAACAAATGATTGAAATGTAAAAAAGACACCGGCTTTGGTAGGTGGAGGGAAGAGAACAGATCTAAAACGCTGTTCGCGGCACCGTATTCCTGTTCAATTAGTATGTTGTATGGTATGGTTGTGTACAATAATACAGACAGATATTTTTATCTCATGAGAAAAATAGCGGAGAGAAAAGAGCAGAAGACATACTCTCAGGGGGGAGACTAGAGGAATAAATGATGCTGAGACTCTGAGCCAGTGTACTAAATAATTTATGACTTTGCTGCAGCAGTAATGAAATTCCAGGGACACTTTCTCTCCTTTAATCTCATTGTTTCTGCACACATTCCACAACCCGGGCACATTGGATTGGAGGCAAAGATTTACACTTAAGCCTTCTGTTGAAAATTGCTGGCTTACATTATCGTCTGTGATATTGTTTCACTATCTGATGCAGTTGCCATGGTAATTAAAGCTCAGTTTGACTTACATGGCTTGAGGCCAGTGTAGCCATCTGAGTGATGGATTATTGGCATGATAATTAGTCTGTGACAGCTAGTGCAAATAGGCATGCTGGGGGGGGTGAATTCTGAGTGTGTCTGATGTCATTTGCTGGTTTTTCTGTTTGCCACAGCCACTGGGAAGCTTTCCACACGTGTGCCCTCACGGCCCTGTCCGACTGCCAAGAAGAAGTCAGCTCCATCTGGGAGACTCTGAGGCAGGATTCCCGGAAGATCCGCTTCCAGGGAAGTCTGTTTGACCTGTGCAGCCCCAGCTCCTCTCCCAGCCTCAGTCTGCCGACGGTTGTCCTTACCCTGCCACTGATGCTCGCCATAACGGGGAGTAACCCCGTTTGGATGGGTTAGGAGTGGGATTCTCGGGAGTCCCCATTCTCTGAGTTTCAATCCATCTATACTCAACTTTAAAAGCCAAGGACTTAGGATGGACAAATGTTTTAAAGGATTAGTTTGACGTAGAGCCACGGATGTCTGTGGTAAGACAATCAATGCCTGTTTTAATGAGTAATGTTTCAAACTCTCCAACTATTTGAAAACCTTTTTCTTCCTATATGCTTGATGGTGGAGAATAATATTTATGTCCAATCCATCTGTCGAGGTGGAATAGAACACTCTGTTGCATTCATGGGATATTATTGTCACGAAAACTGTAGGTCTGGGTTACTATTCAAGAGGTGGACACATGACTAACACAAATAAGCATGAACCAATGCAGTCTAACATAAGATGAAAAGCAATTTCAATTAAACTCCCTAAAGGTTGAATTTTACTCTGTTTTGTCTATAGTTTGAATATATTATGATTGTTATCAGACTAATTTAATCATTTGGTAAGTACGGTAGATGCAAGAACTATTAACACTTTCAACAGATGCACATCCACAATAAGTCATTTAGCTTAAAGTTGGTAGATGACACTGAATCAAATACATATAAGGTGAGGGTTTTTTTTTCTATTTCTCATTAAACAGATACCAATAGATCTTTTAAGGTGCTGAGAGTGGTTTTTGCTTTTTAGATTTACAGTCAAGTTAGCTGTTCCCTCCCTTTGTCAGTTATTTAGCAAGGCTAGGCTAACCACCCACAAGCTGTGGTTTCATGTTTCCATTTGATGGCAAAAACATCAATTAGTCATGAAACAAAATATAGAAATATTAATCATGCTCTTCATCTTAACCTTTGAAATTGCGCATTTTGGCATAGTCACAACCTGTTGGAAGTGAGGGAATAACAAGAAAAAATAGCTCTCTAATTCAGGTATTATGCTATTTTATACAGAGTTATGATTTAGTCCTAAACCTAAGGGAGCAGATTTGATGAAGTTTTCCCTCCTAAATCTAGTAAATGTTTTGATGCAAATAGGAAAAAACAAAAATAAGTCAGAAGCCTCATCTTGAAAGTAAAAGCTGCACATTTTCATGCATGTTTGTTTGGCTGACAATTTAAGGTACACCCAACTACAGAAATAAAAAAGTAGCCCAGAGGATAATCTTAACAAATTTTTGTGATACAATCGTATTTCAATGACATTCCCAAAAATTAGTTTAATGTCAATGACTGCTCTGTTTAGTGCATGAAACCTGTGTCTTGATTTAAATCTTTACCAACCTGTTAGATTTAGGCTGTTCCTTTGGGTGGGCGTCGAAAACTGTTAAAAAGTGAAGTTATGTCACAGCGTGTCGTGTGGTGGGATAAAAGCTCCCTGTAGTGTGTGAGGATTTGCTGTGCCTTTTATTGATGTTACTTTGGTACCTTTAGTTGTGTTTTGCTAAAATGTTCAAAACATTCAAACCAAGAATCACCAAGATAAATATAGAATCATACACTTGACTTGAACCCTCGCCTTGATGGACCATACTTAAGTTTAAAGCTTGCACCTCCAGTGAGACATTAATAGTTTTGCAATGACTGGAGGAAGAGCTGCCATTTCTCAGAATATTTTAACTTGTTGTAAGCAACTTGAAAACAAGCTTTAAAACCAACAGATTGTAATAAAAGGCAAAGTATCTGGTTCAGTGTATTGAAATATAATTAATGGAGCCGGTTAATAACACAAGCTGCCACATAGTTGCATGGACTGCTCTGCACATTTTCATTCACTGCAACAACTTTGAAAACAATGTTTAGAGAGCTTCTGCTGTTGATTACTGACATTACACAAACTTGGATTTTCTTTACAACAAGTGGAACAGTGAAATTAGGCACAAAAAAGGCATTATTGCCTTGCATTTTCCTGCGGTCACAGAGATGACAATAACAGGTCACCAATCAAGACCAAGAGATAAGAGTGCCTTTGCAGTTTAGGCTCCATCCTACCTCAAACCTTACCCCACAAACAAGTTGAAGAAAACAGAAATGGTAGATCATCTCATTCAAACAAGAGGTTATTCCCACTCAGCTAATGGCAACAAGTCTGTAATATTTTTCATGCCTATGAACTTGAGGGGAAAAGTAATTTCTACGAGCATGGGTTATAATATTTTTCAACTTATTCACAAACTCCCCAGTGCGTTGCATATTTAATGTGCAGACAGAGGAGTGTCAGACTTTGAAATGCATATATTGGTAAAATGCTTATTTAGTGTGTTTTAGTGACCAAACAGCTATTTTAATCTGTTGTGAGCTTGTAGTCACAGTACAGCCAAGTAATCTTAACCAAAATGGTCAATAAAGATCATGAACAACAGCAATATCAATAATAAGTAAAGCTTTGCCCTCAGTTAATACAAAAACTGTCAGCTACAACAGTCAAACACAGTGGCAAAATCAATGTTCAGACAGGCTACAGACAAAAAGCACATTTACCTGTTTTAGATAGACCTTTTAAATGTTGTCAGTCGACAATCAAGCAACATGTATACAAATGTTAACCCTTTGGTCACCCTTATGTCACCTCAGTTTTCTCTGGCTGATGTTGCACGGCTGCTATAAAGACACCAAAAATAAACACCTGACACCTCTGTCACACACAAGTTCATGCTGTAGTCAAGTCACAGCCCTCTTTGAATATATCGCCCGTTCATGTGTGCGTGTGTGTGCGAAAAGAATAAGTGAAATATGAATTTAGAAAATTATTAACTAGATTTCTGTCAAACGCTGTGTGAAAAGGCTCACCTGAAATGAACACAGATTAGATAACAGTGGCCATGTCAGGATACGGATTACGGAAAAGCAACCCAAATGGTTCTGAGCCAGCACTATTATGCCTTTTTAGCGAGGTGTTTCGGTTATTACGTTTTATCTTATATGAGCTTGTATATCTATAATAAACAGCAGAAAAACCCATTCTTTGAAAACATGTCAGGGCCACATCCTCCAAATTGGCGCACAAGTGAATTCAAATTATAAGTGTGCTTATCACGTGTTTATGTTGTATTTTTCCAAAGGTGTCATCCTGTGCACATTTTCTCTAACAGTGTAACTGGTATTAGCAAAATGTGAGGTATATATATGTGAGGTATATACTTTCTGTCCTATATTTTCTCTCAAGTGCATGATTCTTTTGAGGACAATGCCGCAGGAAAACTGGCGGTGTTCATTTCACATTTGACGGCGTACAGTGGTCCTGATCTGTGCATGAATTTAGGCTAACTCGTCTGTGTAAAAGCAACCTTTGTTATGCAAATCTTCTCCTCTCACAGTCCCTGCCTCTTAACCCCAGGAGCATGTTTGTTCTAGTTGTTTCTATTTATTTCTCGTTTCAAAGTAGTAGCAACGCATCATCTATTGTGTGCCTGGCAGTGAACATACAAAAAGCAGGTATGATGTCCTCAAAGCATGAGCAATATGTACAGTAACTTCTTTTGAGACAGCCCTTCTATTCCCGTATGTTGTTACAGATCGCATGAAAACGATTGTGACCATGAGCATTACGACATAATAATAAACTCTGAGTACAGTTTAACCTAGAAATAACTCCTGAATGTAAAAACATGTTCAGAATCAGTGGTAATTTGCCATGTGCACTATTGACATAACTCTGTAAAGCAATACACGGAAAAGTAAAGTGTTTGTAATAATAAAGGAGGCAAGTTCAAGGCATACCGTGTGTGTGTTTGTGTGTGTTTAACAGAAAAATGAAGAGCAGCACTTAGAAACGTTGAATGGGGATGCATTTACACCAAATCTTTAACCAAGAGTTTCTCTTTTTAGTTTTCCTTGGAGCAGAGCTTTGCCTTTTTCTGCTCGTTAGTGCTCTCCCATCTGTTTCTTTCCACCTGGATACTTCCTGCAGAGGCAGTGGTGAAAGAAACGGAAGGATCCTGGCCCGAGGTGGAAAACCTTTGTAGAGATATAGACATGCACTTGATGTGCACCTCATTAAAGACCATGCCTTTGACCTCTGAAGCACGGCCAATTATAATTGCACTCCCGGTTTCGGTCCAAGGATTAGTCTTTTTCCCATCAACCCAAGCTGCACCAGCACAGCACGGCTATCACAGGCATGTTACCATTTATAAAGGTAGACATCACAGTCCTGCTGATTTCAAGAAAAATTCAAGAACTTAAGACTTAATTAGCTTATGAAAAGGCATTTATTTCCGTAGTGATTGTAAAATTCTAAAGCATAAAAAATTAGAAGGATGAAAAAAACAGCAAATACAGATACAATCCATATACATTGAATAAAAACAGTACACTACAGAAGGTCAAACAACATGAGAGTTTGATTTGGTTGTTTTTATTGCTGGTATTGAATTTGAATGCATGCTTATGTTTCTGCATTGGGGGACGCTTTTATCTAAAGCGATAGAATGCAGAAACAACATTACTGTTAGCATCAGGCTAACAATCAGCCACAAACAGTTGTCATGTTTGTGGTTTCTGTTTTTGTAAGTTGTGTTGTTTCATGTATTAAGTTTCCTGTTGTATTCTAGTATGTATCTTGGGTTTTTTGTGTCTTCCCCTTGTATCTCTGAGTTTACTTCGGGTCCCACTCAACTCTCTTCTTATCTCGAGGTTTAATTTTTTTCCCCAGTTAAGTCTTTATTCTGCTTCAGCTGCACCTTTTGTTATCCCTTGTGAATTTTCAGGTTTTCCTAGTTTCCTTGGTTTACCCCTGTGTTTTTTCCCTGGTCCCTGCTTTTGGATCCCTTTACCAACCCATAGTTTATGAAAACAGGGGATAGCGTGAAGATAGAGCAAAGTACAGAAAGAGTGGGAAAGGAAAGGCAGATTTGTTTGTACAGCACAATCCACATGCATAAGGCAATATTATTATTATTCGTATACAAGTGCTTTACATAAAAGGTTAAAGAAGAAAATTTAAAAAGTAAAGTAAAGCTTAACTTTACTTTTTAAAGTCCATCAATCCATCCATTATCAATACCGCTTAATCTCTAATAGGGTCGCAGGTAGAACTGGAGCCTATCCCAGTGGTCAATGGGCGAGAGGCGGGGTACACCCTGGACAGTCCGGCAGTCCATTGCAGGGCCACTTTTTAAAGTCTTACTTTAAAAAGTAAGACTTTGAAAGCAGAAATTAAGAATAAGTTATAGTAAAAGAGGTTAAACTAAATTGACTAAATCTGAAGTAAAAAAGTTCAGATAATCGCACAAGATCATGAAGAGACTTGTAAAAAAGCTGGAATTATTAAAGTAGCAGAGGGGGTAGGGAGGTAAAGGGTAAGAGTTAGGGTTGGATTTTATCTCTGAAGAGCGGGGTCTTATAAACAGGTCCATGTCCTCATTAAACTTGTCTTTGGTGTTTCTGAAATGTTGAATATTTCAGAATATAAGTGGCCCCTGTGAGCTGCAGTCCGGCAGGAGGCTATAGAGCTTTGCTGTGAGGAAACAAGAAAAGCCGGTAATCAGAGCATATTTAGCTCCTTGAAATGCGCATTTGGTAAAGAAGCGCAACCAAGATGTGGTCTGTGTTGCATAGGTTGAGGTATCCAATAAAGTCTCCAGCTGTTGAGAGTCATCAGCTATAGGCTCCAGCTGTTGAGAGTCATCAGCTATAGGCTCCAGCTGTTGGGAGTCATCGGCTATAGGCTCCAGCTGTTGAGAGTCATCAGCTATAGGCTCCAGCTGTTGAGAGTCATCAGCTATAGGCTCCAGCTGTTGAGAGTCATCAGCTATAGGCTCCAGGTGTTGAGAGTCATCGGCTATAGGCTCCAGCTGTTGGGATCCAGTGGTGGACGTTTCCATGGGAGAGTCGTCATGGTGCTGAGGTTCAGCAGCCGGGGGGGTGTGGGGCTGTGGCTCCGCATCACCCGTGTCCAGCCCCTCATCTGCTCTCACAGGGGTTTCAGACGGGGGCTCGTGGTCTTTAGTCCCAGGCGTGAGGGGTTGTTCCACATGTGTGACACAATCCTCATAGTCGG
Source organism: Menidia menidia (assembly GCA_907169785.1). Classification (NCBI taxonomy): domain Eukaryota; kingdom Metazoa; phylum Chordata; class Actinopteri; order Atheriniformes; family Atherinopsidae; genus Menidia; species Menidia menidia. The sequence goes on along the minus strand of CAJRST010033334.1, from coordinate 14,402,298 downwards.
ATCTGAGAAACGGATCACAGAGGAACAAATCAGCACAGAGGATCCGCTCTTGCTGAGTTTCCTCAAGCTTCCTTTTCATATCTCTGTCCGCTTGTTTTAAACTTTTGATGATTTCGTGAAGTTCGTTTATCAGCTCCGTCTGATGGAGGAGTTCCCTGCCCTGTTTAGCTATCAGCTCGTCCTTAGTCAGAATCACTTCCTGCACATCCTCCAACTGGTACTGGAGATCCTGAATGGAAGTTTTCAGCTGTTTATTTTCTTTGATTTTCTTGTTTTTAACAGTCTCAGTGTGTGCCAGCTCCTCCGTCAGGCTCTGGATTTTCTCATTCAGAGCCACTATATTTTGTTGCAGAGCTGCAATCTCTTCTTTCAAATGTTTGTTATATGCTTTCTTCGTTTCCATCTTGTCTCTAATCAGGGTCAGCTCGGTACGAATACCCTGGTTCTGCTCTTTCAGAGAATCCTCGCACTTTTGTAAATCCATTATTTCTGCTGTCATCATTTTGTTTTTGGACTTCATGGTGCTGGTCATGTGCTCGAGTTGGGCGAGGTTATCTAAGAGCTCTTCTTGATCCCTGAGCTTTTGTGTTGAACTTTCTAAGTGGATGTCCATGTTATACACTCTAGCGTTCAGCTCATTGATCTCCTCCTCTTTTACATTATATTCTGACTCCAGCTGAGCCACCTCGGCATAAAGTTTATTGTTCTCCTCTAGCAATTTTTCTTTACTGAACTCAAGACTCTGCATTGCTTGCCTCAGCTGTTCGATTTCCTCCTCAGTGGAGGGATTTGCATTTACTTCTGGCATGTTATCTTCCAAACTTTCAGAGACTGAAGACATGATGTGAACAGCTAACTGGTGTGGATGTGAACTGAAAGATAGCTCGTGAGGGTATAATACAGACAGGGGCTTTGACGTCAAAAAGGTGTCACAAAGACGTCATTGGGGTGATGGAACGATGACGTCACCATTGACGTCAAATAGCTTGGATGTAACGAGGAATTTTCGCAAAAGTTCGCGAAGGTTCGTTGAGCTCGTGTTCTCAAACGGCCAACCTCCGAAAATGGAACGTGGAGTCGCGAGACTTTGTCTGTTTTCTCGTTTGACGGATTCAGGTTTCTGATGCCTAGTTTTCATAGAAAGCTATTGTTTTACCCTTATGGTCCCGTCAGTTTGTCATGTAACCTGGAAAACACTCAGTTAGTGGTATTTTTTTGGGATGTATACTTTGAAGCGGACGTTGTTCATTTCACTGGAGTGATTGCCCGATTGTGTCGGATCCCAAACAGCAGCTGCGTAAAGAAAGTTTACACACGTCATTTTTTCATTTTTCTTCTTTGAAGAAACCATTGCAGCAATCTCCTGGTTATACAGCAGACAATATTTGTAGCTAATATCGATCATGTTTTACAATACTGATGGCAAATTTCATGTTACAACTCAAACTGATTTTTTAGATTTGAAATGAAGACTGTGAAACGCCAGCTCTGTAAAATGCAGTACAGACTATGAATGCACTGTAATGACAATAATCCCCGGAGTTCGTCTTTAAACGTGATTTTATTACATCAGAAATATACAATAGAGGAAGCAGGAACTTAAAATATGCAGCTGAGACAGAAATAGATCTCAAGTTAGCAAATAGGATGTTTTAATCTATGTTCTTATTATTACCATTAGAGTGAAGGTGTGAACTGATGTTTGCTTTCAAGAGCATTGTGAAGTATTTTATTATACTACAGGGTTAATACTGTCCAACCTTTACCGAGCAGCAATGAATAAATATGAAGACGAGTCACTTAATGAGAAGAGGCATGATAATTCATCATGTTCCTCTCCGTTAACAGAGCGTGGAAATCCTTCTCGATGAGTTCGTTTACAAGAACAATCCATAAAAAATGCAAGGAAAATTCAGAGGTTAGATTTGGGTCCGGTGTTGACTGGAATGGCCCTGAGCTCAGTCCTCATGCACAAGTACTCTCCAATGACAGCCATCAGAGCCATGCAGGCGATGTTCACAAGCCACCAGGACAGGGCAGAAGGAAGGTGAGCGTTATAGATCCAGCAGCCGATCATGTGAAAGAAATGCACAGTGACTGTGAAGTCCAGGCACTGTTTCCCCCGCCGGATGAAGAACCACAGACCCAGAGCGCTGCAGGAACAATTAGACCAGAAAAAGACTCATGTGAAAGAAGACAATCTAACACAGCAAACGGCAGCTTTAGTGTTTAAAGTTATTTGTGGAGAAAAAAAAGAAATGAGGCCATGTCTTACCAGGTCAGAGAGTTCAAGATGAACGCCATCATTGAGAGCCTGCCCTGCATAGTTGCAAAACCAAGGACCTACACAAAAGAGAGCCACAAACAAGTAAAAATCATTTTAAGAGTTCAGAACTTTCACAGAGAGAAACATACACACACAGGCCAGAAAACTTACTTCATAACTGAAGATCTGATCAAGTGAACGACTGCTGTGTACGAGGCTGTCTACTCCAGCCAACCACAGGCCCAAGAAGCCATAGTAGATGCACTGCATCAGCACAATCTGACACACAATGAGGACCGGGTCCCAGATGTAGCTGCGGAAGTTGCTGACCATTTCTGACAGATGTTACGCATCCAGGCCCAACAGATGTTAACAACTGGCCTTGAGTGCTGCCCGCTCCATCCACTGTGAACTGTGGGGGGTGGCACGATCTGAAAAGCAGAGGCAATGGCAACACATTACTTCAGATTGTGGGTTTTGAATATTAGACAACATTTATAGAGCAAAATGCAAACGGCAGCTCTGATTTAATTGCTTTACAAAATAAACAGATGTAAACTGTAAAAAGAGTCAGCTCTAAATATCATTATTAAAAAAGTTATATAGCATTAAAGTAGTCAAGTGAGTGGCTGCGGTACTGTTCTCCAGTCTAAATGCACACTGAAAATACATAAGTTGTTGTCAGAACATTTTTTTTCCTCAAGGACTTTGGAGATAGTAAGTTACAGATCAATAATGGGCTTCAATTAAAAAAGATTAATTACAGTATATAAGGAACATTTTTGAGATAACCTCTTACATGGATTTAAGCAAGAGGTAAAACACACAGTTGAGAACAGCAGAGCGCCAAAGTAAAGCAACACAGGCATGTTACAATAGAGTCAAATGAGAGAAAGACAACAAACTCATTTATATGTTAATAGACAACTCATACTGCGATTGATCCCATTGCTTTTGCACAAAAAAATTGTGCTCCACCAGGAATAGAAAAAAAATTCCACCGAGGTAGTTTCCAAGACACAACTGGCTTCCCCCCTCCAACACACACTCAGATTAGCATGAAGTTCATGTCGCGCCGTGTAGCTAACGGCTTTCGTTAGAGACAACCTCACTCAGAAACTCCACATAGCCGCAGAGATCGAGTAAACATAAAATACAGACTATTCTTATACTTGTTCAGAATACTGACGTTTCTTACGGAAGAAAACAAGTGATAATACTAGCATGTTTTTAGCATGTAGAGCATCAACAAAGCAGAGTAAAAGATGATACACACCTGAGTAAAGGGCCTGTGGGGTTTTGAGAAGCCTTTTAACCTTAGTCTGTTTGGTTGTTAATGTATTTAAAGCTCTGTCAGATTTTAGCTGGCGTTGTGAACCATAGATGAGCTACTCGTGCAACAGCTAAACCATGATGAAAACACAAACGTCACGTCAGTGAAAAGCCTCTTCTTCTTTGACGTTTTACGGCAGATGGTATCTGTGAAGCTGTTTTACTGCCACCTGCTGGATTTAATGTCGAAATAGTTTCCAACCAAAGTTGACTGCTACAGATGTTATTTTTAGTTTTCCCTAAATTCCCTAAAGCAGAGTTTTGCTAATGAGAATCTCAACTGCCTTTTCCTTCCCATTAGTGGCCCCTATCTTCCTTCTTTCCACCTGAACACCTCCTACCAAGAGAGTGGTGGTAGATACTGAGGAATTGTGGCCTGAGGTGGAAAACTTTCAGGGATGTATAGACATGCACATTTACTGCCGCTCATTGAAGGGCAAATCTTTTTCTTCTAAAGCTCATTTTCTTCTGCTTTCTGTCTATGTATCGCAAATCAGAATAGATCATATTTGCAGTTTCACGCTTTAAGTCATCTCAAAAAGTTATGATAGATGATTATCAGATATGTCAAACATATATCCTTCTTATACCAAACTGACAGGTAAAACTATAATCTACTTAAACTATGGCTTTCTGACACAGGGCATCAGGGCTCAAAGGTAATTTTCAACCCCAAAAAATAAGATAACCTCTCTTTATAGAATGAGCAGCCAAAAAGCTGCAATGTTTGAAGCAGATTAGATGAATGGTTGCAAAAATGTAGACAAAGACCAGGTCCCAGATGTAGCTGCGGAAGTTGCTGGCCATTTCTGACAGATGTTACACATCCAGGCCCAACAGATGTTAACAACTGGCTTTGAGTGCTGCCCGCTGGTCCATCCACTGTGATCTGTGGGGGGTGAAATACAAAATGATAATCAGATATTTTGTTGGAAAGATTCATGTTGGGGGCACTATAGTAACCAAAAAGTGTCTTCGCAGCAATCTCGAATGCCCACTTTTCTTAGCTGACCACTTATCGCTAGGTCAGTTTTCATCCACCTGAGGAAAATAATGCTATATGAAACTTTAGGAAACAGCTTTTCCTCCTATTGGGCTGTAACTGGGGCATAACTGGGAACCATTAATAAAAATATTGTTTGTAGACAGCAGAGCAGACAGTATGTGAAAGAGCTTAATTTCATATGTGTGTATGGATGTTAATTCTGATTTATGTCCCTGGTGGCACCCCATAGACAAACGCTGATCCCTCCACAGACCGGAAGTAAATACATGACCAGTCGGAGTACTTTCAACTTAAAAACGCTGAAGTTTTCAAATTAAAAAGTTATCGTTATTTATGTTTATTTATATGTCTATATATGTAATAAGACTCCGTGCCCCCCCCTTTCAGTACATTTCAGTCCCGTCAGGAAGGACAGCCCCCTTCCCAGTTGGCAGTGGTCCCGCTACACACAGGTTTACACACTTTCTCTCCAGTAAAAACACAAAGGAAGTGGGGGGAAAGTCCGAGACTGGGAGAGAACAGATTAGACCGAAAAAAGGATTAACGATTGATGTATCGTGGATTGCCCCACCCACAGGTGTCTCCACAGTGAGACCATTTCCGTGGAAATTCCCGTTCCTCTGCAGAAACTGAGCAGGTAAGAACACTCAGGCTTTACAATGCGTGGAACCCAAGAGTTCAAAGTTAATTCGGCCAGGAAGCAACAGGAAAAGGTGCAAATTGAAATCACATGATCATATGCATTTTTCTGTTTGATTTGCTCGAGTCTTTTAAAACCTTTGTTGGGGACGTTATTGCTAACTCATTTTCCATGCAAGTGATGGTAGATCTGAATTTTGTACTGGTATTAAATTGTATCTGATTTATGTGTCTACATAAACTTCATGCAAGTCTGTCTATAAGACATTGCCAGTGTTTTGTTTTTTACATCAGGCTAGAGGGAAAAAATCTGTTTCCTTGGCCAAAAAGGCACAATCCATGTGTTACTGCTGCATGATAGATCAAAATGCCTTAAAGCTTTCCGCCTTAGTGATTCCTATTCTTCCAGTGCAGTGTGTGTTCTATTCTCTGGTGCAGGGAAAGCCTGCCTGCTGGTGTGCTGGTTAGTGGTCGTTCCAGCTGATCAAAACCTGAAGGCAAACAAGGAAAAATAGAGATTTCACATTCTTAACCAGTTCCTTAAGTTTATATATTGAAAGATAGTTTAAAGCAAAGCTGCACTAGTAAGTTATGCCGTACAAAGGTCGAAGGATAATTTGTAACACATGGGCTCAGGCAGTGAAAGTTTGTGAGCAGTGTGTTTGTTTCAGCCATTGACCAGCTGTATTTTTCTTTTTTAAACTAGCCTTACAACTCCGTTCACTGGTTACAGAAATCTACATTTTACAAAACAGACATGGCAAAAGGGCTTTGTGAATTTTAGTTTTGAATCTTTTCTCTTTGCAGGCCAGACAACAGATGCCATAATGTTCAGAGTACGTGTGAGTGTGACAATATGGCAGCTCATGGAAATTAATCATACACCAAGTCCCAGTGGCTATAGAAAACTATCAAGTTTGCAGCGGATTGTGGGTAAAGTTATTTGTTTTTTTTTGTCCTCTAAATATGTAATGTGGAATATTTGTGTAGTCATAAAGACTTTTTTTTAGAACTGCCTCACAGTATGGTCATTTTTCTGTAACTGAAATCCTCTACAGAAGCTACATTTGCAGGTAAGATTTCCCTTGTAGCCAATGAAATGATTAGAAAACAATACAGTGGAACTTTTACCACACAAAAAGAACCAGTTGGAAGACTAATTTTTCGACTACTGCACCGCGCATAAATGTGGTTTCACTGAAACGCTCCAACATTGTCATTGTCATTACAGTGCTTGTAAATCTCTTTGTTGAGTCTGATGATCAAAAGGGAAACCATAATTTCCATTTCTTATCAGTTTGTCTTACTTCACAACCCTTTGTGTTTGGCAATCATCTGGTTTATCATTCCTCTATTGTCAGGGAATTTGTTCTTTTACCCTACAGGTCCAGTTCGGTTAAAGAGCAGCTTTAGACAAGCCCCTCTACTGACAGCTGCTCCCGTTCGTGCCCTCGTTGATGAGCAGATCAGCATTGAAGGCCGTTTCCTTCCTCCACATTCTCCAGTCACAGTGTGCGCACGACTGCACAGCGATGATGGGGACCTGTGGGAGTCATTTGCTCATTATAACACTAATGCCGACGGCACTGTTAGCTGTAAGTGAAGCTGAGGTTTCATGCATAAGTGTTTATTTATATGTATTCATTCCTACGTGTAAAAACTGTCTGCATCAAACACTTTTAAATGAATGCCGCTTTAACTTGGGACTAAAAGTAAACATTGGTACTTAAAAATGCTAACTAGATTATGTAGCGATTTCTATGATTGGATTAAACACATTTTTCACTGTGAAAAAGTGAGTAAAGTAAACCCATTTAAAAAACTTACAAAGATCTGCTCTGTGACTTTGTTGTTTAATTTCCCAAGTCTGTCACAAAACATTACTCATTAAAGTTTCAGATTGCCATTTTATGTACTTATTTACTGTGGAGCCAACTTTTTAACGACTCAGTTTTTCCATTTATTTTCCTCTTACCGCCTCCTTGCCCCATGTCCCAGTGACCCGTGAGGCTTCGATCGGAGGCTCCTATTTGGGCTGTGAGCCAATGGGACTTTTTTGGGGGATGCAGCCTGCTCCCGGAGCAAGAGAGGGTTTGAGGTAGATGATGATGAGAACAGACGTCCTGAAAGCTCTGCAGAATTTAATTTGTGACATTAGACCCAAGCAGGTTTCTCTTTACACGGGGTGAAAAGCCCTAACCGGGCCCATGCAATAACTCCTGTTACTTAAAGGGTGCTGAAGTTGAACGCAGTGGTCATTTTAAATTGATATTTTCCACCCACCTTTTACGTAATTATTGGCAATTTTTTTTCACAGGCTAAGGAAGAAAAATGTGGAGACTCCTTCTATGGTTAATATCTCCTTACTGGAGGGTCACGTCTCACCGAATGAAGGGCCGCTGCCAGAGCTGGCAGCTGTGACCACCGAGCGCTGGTACATGGCACCAGGAGTGAGGAGGACAGAGATCCGTCAAAACGGAGTTGTGGGGACGTTATTTTTACCTCCTGGTGAGCATCTGTTAAAATGATGCAGTCTTTACTGCCCTTCCAGATCTGTAATTCACATGTAGCATAAGATTGTTCTGAGCTTTACGCATTAAGGAAGTTCTTAGCTATTGCTGTGTCGTCCTGCAGGGCCAGGCCCGTTTCCAGCCATGCTGGATCTGTGGGGCATGGGTGGAGGACTTCCAGAGTATCGCTCTTCACTGTTTGCATCCAAAGGGTACGCCAGTCTGGTTGTTGCCTATATAGGGCACAAAGACTTGCCCGGCCCACCAAAACGTGTCAATGTTGGGGATTCTTATTTTAAGGTAGGAGAAAGTCCATTTCTGCACGGCATTCATGTTTTGCTTTAAAATAGGAGACAATCATTGCCCTGTTTCCAATGTTCCTAAAATTTCCCAATTGTTGTGTCCGGACAGGCAGCCTTCCACCTACTTCAAGATCACAGTCAAGTCGTTGCAGACAGAATTGGCATCATTGGCCTCTCATTTGGATGCTACCTGACGCTTCGCATCGCAACTCGAATTGGAGTTCAAGTTGGTCACGTCTGTTCTTAAATCAGCTGTCTGCTCATTACTTTATATATGAATGAATTATGAGTGATTAGCTAATAGAATTAAGTTTCCATAGATATTTTCCCACAGCCATCCTGTTTGATATGCATCAATGGCCCAGTTGGGAGTACAGTTCCACTCAGAGATGCAAGTGGCAAGACAGAAGTATTTGAAAGGTTAGTGACTGGTGTTGAAGGCTAGTTATTTCTCAAATTGATTGGTTGCCATCATGTTTTTGTATCGCGTGTGAATATTCTGAATTTATCAAATAATTCATTTTTACCCCCTATACCAAAAGAAGTTGGAAAAAGTTTGTATCAAGAAAGTAAAAGATCAGGCCTCTTTGGGTATGGAGACTGAAGCATAAATATATGAATATCTCAGTAAATAAACCTGTGTTTTTATTGTTTTATCACATGCTTTATAAGTGACTTATGTGACCATTTTGGTTTAAATTATTTCTGTTTTATTTTCAAGCTAGTAATTACAGCTTCTACATTTTCTCTTGAAATTGTCATTCTCTCTTTATTTTCAACATGCTATTTCTTTAAGCAATTTGTTTGGATCTGAATATTTTATTATTTATATCCTTAGAATTTATTTGTATTTCGTCTTTCATTTTTATGTATGTCAGTTTCAGTCCTCCTTACTTTCGTATCCAATCATATTTCTCACCTGTTTCTCAGTTATTGAGGTTATTATTGATTTAGACTCAGGTAATTAACCAATGACCACCATTTCAGTGACCAAAAATATTGGACGTATGATGATCAAGGACATGTAATTTTCAAAGAGGTCTCCTTACCTGCCAACCTTTTCCCTGAGAGCATCGTCAAGGTAACGAGACATAAACAGTCTAATCCTATAGTAACACATTTCCTGGGTTATCAACTCATAAACTCATACAGGACACAGGTGATGTGGGATATGCTATGTGGTGACATTTTTTTAACAGTGCTTATAGAATTATGTCCTGGGATAAATTGAAGGACCACAAACTCATCTGACTTTAGTTTTATGGGATTTATGTTAGCAGTAATAAGATGTTATGATTTTATGATGAATTTTTTCCATTTTGATGTCAGGAGTGAGGTCCAGAGCAGGTTTTTGGTCAGAAAACTGTGCTTTTTGTATGCTAAAAGCTTTACTCTACTGAGAGTAAAATAACAATGAATGGTGCATAAGAAACTTAGTAGCCAATAGGGGGATGTGTTATTGTGCACAGAGAACAAAATACAACCCTTGGAATTACATTAACTTTTTAATGAGTGCAGCATTATACATGCTTTATGTTTGTGGTAAGCATCCGTTTGCGTCTGTAGTCAGTATATACTAACAATGACAATATACCATCACTTAGTTTACTTTTGTCTCATGCTGTATCTATACCTGAACAAAGCCAACTGAGATGTTTGTTACAATACTGTAAAAGAGGCAGTCATAAGCAGTGAGCTGAGATGCACGTGGAGGCCTACTTTGATGGAGGGTGTGAGACCTTAACCCACTTAAATTTCTCCACATCTGACAGAATAAGCCAGGATTCACCCAAATGCCATGTGTCTGTCTATCACAATCCCGTGGATGAGAATCCTTTTTGCATCATTCTCTCCATCTATCAATTTACACGAACTGTGATCTGTGATCTCCTGTGTTTTCACAGTTGGAGAAGCTCACTTGTCCACTGATGTACATAGTGGGCGAGGATGACCTGAGTGCTTCAAGCAAAGAGACTGCAGATCTGGTAAAGTGTCTCATTTAAGTCTGGATCAGGTGCAACTACTTTGAAAAGACTGATTGCTGTTTTAATTTGACACAATCAGTCTGCAAGCTTTATATATGAGGTTTTTGTTATACAAACCGTGTAAAACCCTGCATTTATATAAGGGTTTGCTCCCTTTTGTTATTCCAAGGATTTGCATATGAGGGCGTAATCATTTGTTTATTTGTTTAGGTCACCTGGTCCTTACAATGTTTAAATTAAGTCAATACAACTGGGAATGAACAACATTACAATACATATAGTTTTACTATTTGTCTTTCAAAAAGTAACCAAAAAGCAGAACAAAACTGAGAAGAGCCTTTTTGCATGACTTAGAGGGTACATGACAGCCATCTTCTGCAAATACACTGATCATCAGCATGCAAAAGCTTTACGAGCAAATGTGAGAGCTTGCTGGTCTGGAGCATTAACTTTTCTCTTTTTTTCTTTGCATTTTAAGGTCCTGACACATTTAACCATAGAAGTAAAAAGAAGGTGTTCTTTTGATTTTCATGACTTTGTGCTCAGGGATGATATAATTTCCATTCACATCAGTAATAAATCTTTTTTGTGTCAATGTTCATGCCTAATGTTGCTCATTCATTTAATAAATGTATCAACAGATTGAGGAGACTCTGAGGGCTGCAGGTAAATCCCAGCTGTTCACCCGTTTGTCGTACCCTGGTGCTGGTCACCTGATTGAGCCTCCTTATTCCCCCAATTCGAGATCATCAATGTGGTCCATCAAACCAAAGAAATGTGAGCTCCCTTCTGTGGTTCACTTCACTCAGTGCTACTATATGCAGGCCGAGGCCACAGAATGTCTAAGTGTTTGCTTTTTTCCCCCTGCAGTGGTCACTTTGTGGGGAGGTTACCCTGCACCCCATGCTGCTGCACAGGAAGACTCATGGAAGAAGATCCTGGATTTTATGGAAAGTAATTTGAGATGTTGACTCTCTGTCAGAAGGAAATCTCAAGATGTAAAGCATCACAAAATTGAACAGTGAACTTCTGAATTCTGAGGAGAGCCTTTCATACAGAGGGCCAAGGGAGAAAAATAAGAAGATGCCTTTGTCTTGATCTAACAGACTGAAAATTATCCACAGTAAGTAGGCCTGTGGTCAGTGTCCGACCTGTCAATTCAGCCCCAGGAAGTGTGGAGGAAAGCTCTCATAGCAGCAGCACCAACCCACAGATATTTGTGTGACCATTACGATGTGGCTTAATGTGCAATCTATGGACCCTGTTATGTATCCAGGTCCATTTCTGTGTCCTTTTCCTCACACGAACGATTATGCTTACCAAGTTTACTGTAAGGTAATTTAAATCCGAAACAAAACGCTATTCTTCACATTTCCATGTTTTATGCATTTGATTTCATCCAGGAAACGTTCATATTAATAAATATAGATCTAACAATGATCAATAAGGGTGTGACTATGCAATAACTATGTTGATTTAGCATCTAACTTTTTTAAAGATAGTCACATCACTCAGCCATACTGTAAAAACAATTATATTACAATGCAGACATGCTGATTCAGTTTTTCTCACACTTTTTAATTCAGTGATTTGCTCACATGTTGAGTCCTTTTCATGCTAGGTCACTCTGAAGTGGTCATGGCATGCTGAAGTCACCATGGCAATGAGGGCTATGAACTCTTTGAAGTCAATCTCCTGGTCTCCATTCTGGTCGAGATCCGTAAAGAGTGCATCCAGAGTGTCATTTTCCTTAATTTTCTATTCAGAAAGGAAAGTTACGTTAAACTTAACAATTGACAGAAAATGGAATGTGGGAATGGGAAAACTAAAGATTCTGTAATATTTTATGAGACTGTTAATTGAAATAATATCAATTTCAGAATTCAGTCTTTGTTAAACAGCATGACACCAGCCTCTTGGAGCAAAAAAACGTAAAACCTGCTTATCACGAGTCTGCCTTTAGCTGTTCTTACAACTTACTAAAAGAATTATTAGGAGAACTTGTGCCATGAAGCATGCTGAAATGTAGAGAAACACTTGCCTTTACGAAATGATTCATCTCGTTGTTGATGAGTGCTTTAAGCTCCGCTTTCTTCAGTATGCATTTATGGCCTGAGTATTTGTGGAAAACTTTAATAATTGTGGCCATGCCACTCTCCAGGTCTGACATACGCTCCTTGCAGACCTGCAACAACAAATTAAAACATTTCCTATTTTAAACAAGGCTGTTTTTGTGTTTTTTTCCCCCCTGAATCCATATATCAATACATATTTATATATGCAAATATATAAATACCATTGAATTCTGTATTATTATCTTTAAAGTTTTCTAATAACAAAGTCTTTTTATCCCCCTGTTTTCTTTATGAAGAGCAGCATCAGATTATTCTTACCGCCATGTGTAGCAGCTCCTGTGTTTCTAAACACTCTCACACCGCTGGTCTGGTGCTGGGCTACTGACCTCGCCCAGATTATTGTGCAGACGGAGCTGTATCGCTCAGCCGTATGAAAGCCTCTCACCGTCCAGCATCACATAATGCACATCTAATGGACACCACTTGTCAGAGCATCAATGAAAAGCAATTTGCTTTTTAAATCTGTTTATCTGTCCCTCGTGTGTAACTTCTTGCCTAATGTGTGCATATTCCATGTTCCTTCCCAGCTCTGCCATTCAGGCTCCAGCTTTCTGTATTTTAGGGAGGATGTTCATAAAGCTGTTGTTGACTCATTGCTTTTTGTAAAGCCTTAGATCCTCATTCTCACGTACAGCTTGTTGTAAAAAAAAAAAAAGCTTCCAAATTGTATCCAAAACTCTTTCTGTGACAAAAAGGGTTTTAAAACCTTAATTTAGCTCAGCACAATAGGGTAGGGGTAACGATAGACAAACAGGATTTTAAGATAAGCTTGTCAGGCCTCTTTTTTTAATGAGCCAAACTTTAAATATGACAAATGACATGTGGGATCACAGGCAACTGTGTCATTCATCGTCAATTTCTCTCATCATGTTGATAGAAGGTCCAAAATGACATGCTGAAAGACATGTAGAATCCCTCATAGAAAAACATCAGTGTGCCAACAAAACATGACATTCTAGAGACATGTCCACCAGACCTACAGCCAGACCCGAAATGTGTGTTTCAGGGGATGAGGTGTTATATCGAGCTGGAACAGCCAGGCCTGGACATGCCGAGGAGCGGAGCAGAGGGAGAGCTTTCTACAAGTTCAGAGGAGATCAAATACAAAAGATAAAATCAGTTTGAAGAATACAAACTAAAAATGAAATTGAAAGACCTATTTTAAACTAATAACATTTTCAGCTGAAAACTAATTTTGAACTAAAAATAATGGCTGAAATTGAAAAAAAACAACATTTGAAACTGAAAATCAATTTAAAATATCAGATTTTTTTTCTTCATATCTGTGGATCTCTTTGGTGGTATTGTCACCTCCACCGCTTCATTAATAATAAAAAGCCAAGTCTCGATAGTACAGTCTAAATGTGTCACTTTCCTCTCTGGGCATCCCAAACTTTTCTTCTATCGTAAGCAAGGAATTCATTTTAAGCCAAATATAGTCCAGTAAGATCATTGAAGAAGTGAAGTACTGCTTCATCTCCAGGTCATAAACCAGACTACTTTAAATGCACAACCGAACGCCGACTGCTGTGCGATTTGTAAACCATCCAGCTGAAAAGACATAGTCTTTGCCCTGGGTTTAACGTTGCTGCTCCTTAACGGAAACTTCTGCCTCAGTAAAACATACCAGGGTAATATTTATATTATGCTAGGGGGCACAAAAAAAAAAAGTCAAGCATGTAACTTGTCTGGTATGACGCCTGACATTTCCGGATGAAAATGCTTGAATTTCCAATGTGCCTTGAAGGCACCGCAGCCCGCTTCCCGTTAGCTCTACCTTAACGACCGAGCTCTCTGCCTGCGTTCATGTCGTGACCTTGCGTTTTACAGCCGTGGGGTGGGTGGAGCGTCCAGCTTCCTGCTCACCGAGGCTGACGTGAAAAACGGAGCGCCCAGATCTCAGCCACAGTTTGGACCTTTAATGTAATTATTTCATGTAAAGTTTACGCCCTTTTTTTTTTTTTTACCGTCTCTGTGGATTTGCAGCATCCGCGTTTGGGGTCTGCTGCTCTGACGGGGGAAAACGCGAAGAGGAGAATAAATACAGTTTGTAAGGTTTTTCTCATTTCACCGGTGGTTTTCCATCACGTAAATATCACCCCTTTACTGTATTACGTCTCGCTAAGGCTACGGACTATAATGCAGCAGACAGGTTACAAGTGGAAACAAATTCAGTGAACAAATTACATAAACATTTGTGTTACATGGACCTCTTTGGCCGGTGTTGACATCCCCAGGTGTCAGTCAAATAGAACTAATTGCGTTGTTCTGTTTATCCTTATTCTTCCTTATGTCTTATTGAGCTGTGTCACAGAGTTTTCCAGTAGGAACAAATACTGACGTTTCCTTGGTTTAGATGCAAAAGCCTAAAGCCACATCCTTCCCCCACATCTCTTTTTTCAGATATGCCCTGTTTTCATTTTGAGACTATAATTAGCCCGGCATGTACCAGTGGGACCTCCGTTATCTCTTTTTCTCTCCCTCACACAGAGTGTGCAGCCTCCCCGCCTGACTTTGGTCCAGGAATGGCTGATCTGCTGAGGCTGCTGCTGCGGGTGGCTGAGAAGGCTGCCAACGTGGCTCGCGTCTGCAGGCAGGAGGCTCCTCTGTTCCAGCTGCTGGTGCAGGAGAAGACCGGCGAGGACAAGAACAAGAAGTTTGTGCAGGACTTCAAGACGCTGGCCGACGTGGTGATCCAGGAGATGATCAGACATGACGTCGGCGCTCGGGTTAGAGAAACTTCTTATGTGAAGCAGTAGAATCCAAACTACAACTGGACTGCATTTTCATGGTATCTTGTGGTGCTTTTTGAACAGTTCCCAGAGATGGTGGGTTTCATCCACGGAGAAGAGTCCAACAAGTTTGAAAACGGGCTTGGTAATTACTTGGTATTACACACACCACACTGCGTATCGAGTCATGTTAAGTGAATGCCAGTTAGCGATAGGATAATTGGGATAATTATAAGCACGTGGTGCAGTGGAATGAAAAGGCAGAGGAGTCACTGTGTAAACATTTCAACACGCGGCCCGTTGCACAGTATAAACATTTCAAGTGGTTCATAGAGTAAATGAAGTCTCCGTGTGCCACCAGGAGAGAGTGTGACAGTCACGGTGTGCAGCACGGAGGCAGACACTGCCAAACTGCTGGCCACGGTGCTGGACGGCGACCACACGGCAGCTTCTCTGCTAGCTCAAGCCATCCACCAAGACCCGGCAACCATAGAGGCGAGCACAGATGGCCTCGCCGTTCCCCTCAGCCCCGCCGAGCTGGGCATCTGGATCGACCCCATAGGTAGGCCCACTTTTGATCTTAAATGAACATTGAAAAACTCCTGGGAGTCCAGCTGATATTGATGTGCGTTGATGTTTCTACTGTGTCATCTTTATTTTGCCTAGATGCCACAAGTCAGTACATAAAGGGACGCGAGGAGGTGCTGGAGGAGGGTCACTTGTCCCCTTCAGGTCTGCATTGTGCGCTGGTTCTCATTGGGGCGTACCTCCGGAGCACAGGCGAGCCCGTCATGGGCGTCATCAACCAGCCCTTTAACCACAAAGATCCAGCGGGTGGAGGGTGAGTTCATCAGTAGGGATCAGAACATCCAAAATATCCATCAGAGCCGTCTTCGTCATGTTAAGACACTATTGATTTCAAAAGGGCGTATAACTTTATCACGATAAAAACCAGAAAAACTCCTCAGCCACCTCTTTAACCCATCCCCCTACTTATGAATGTTTACCTGTAGGTGAGCCTAATCATTTAATAGTTGAATATCTAGGATCTCAAAGCTTTTACCTTGAGTTACTTCAGCCTTTAGCTTTTTAAAAACAATATCCAACATACCCAACTTGCCATCTTTTTTAAAAACGTTGGTAATGAGCTCATGACCAGTGCTCTACCTACTGTCATCCTCCTTTCACAGATTTTTGTGGTTAGCTGCAAGTTTTTACAGCATGACGTTTGGCCATCTGACCTGACCAGTTTATTTGCATTCTCAGCTGGAGGGGGAAGCATTACTGGGGCGTGTGCTGTGGCAGTGTCAACGTCTGCTCGGTGTCCCTGCCCAAAGCTGGACCAGAAGGGGAGCACGGGCCATCCGTGGTGCTCAGTTCCAGTGAGAAACAGGTGGTAAAAGAAGCTTTGACCTCGCTGTGTGGCCCTGACAGGCTGATGTATGCGTCTGGAGCCGGATACAAGATCCTGTGCGTCATCCTGGGTCTGGCGGATGCTTATGTGCTTTCAGAGGGGAGCACCTTTAAGTGGGACTCCTGCGCCCCTCACGCTCTGCTCAGAGCACTCGGAGGGGGTGTGGTGGACTTGACTCAGAGTCTGCAGCATATTTCTGGAGCTCGGGATCACCAGACGGAACTGACCTACCACCAGGCTTCCACTGATTGCAAGGGAGCCAACCGGTGGGCTAATGGAGGCGGACTGGTGGCGTATCGGGACTGTTCTCATTTACGCAGCATCGTCAGTGCTCTGAAAGGCCCGCTGTAGGAGAAAGAGAGGGAGTCAGCACAACCACAAGCATTTAACGTTACAAAGGGGATCATATTAATGTTTTCTATATTAGTCAAGACTGATGGGTCAAAATCAAGGTGAAAATCTTTAACCAGAAATGCAAAGGTTTTATTTTCAATCAGATTTATGAATTTGTATAAATATATGTGTGGAAGTCGAGTATCAGTTCTTAACCAAAAAACAGAGAAACGAAACAATAAAAATTATATGTAAAAGAAAATTTGTTCCACGTGTTCACTGATCAAATTTGTTCTGGAGTAATCTAATTTGTGGTTCCAAGTGGGGGGGTGGAGCGTGTCCCAGCTGCTCTTGGGCCAGAGGTAGGACGCACCCGGGGCTAACACGTCCAGCTACGCTGCACACTCATGCTTACCCCTTGGGTCAGTTTAGAATAACCGGTTAAGTTCACATCCATGTTTTTGGATGGAGGGTGAAACCCTGAATACCTGGAAAGACATGCAAACTCCACACAGACAGACCCCCCAATCAGGATTTAAACTGTCTATTTAAACATCTTTTTGGATGAGATGACATCACCTCCAAAGTCCACAATCACAGGCAGCTTTTTCTAAGACTCCTTGTAAGGACATTCTGTGACATGACAGGCGGTTAAAGGTCAGCGAGTGGAAAAAAGAAAGAGGTAGAACAATGACACAAAGTTCTTTTCACTGCGGGTTAACAGATAAAACAAGCATCTTAAGCCTCCAGTAGGGCTGGGTCCAGTGCAGGCAGGAACAGGTTGTTACACTGTAAATGTATTCAAAGACTAAGCTTATATTGAGTCGCACACACTGAAGTGGCCAAACCATGCGCAAACATTGAGTAGAAATTGGAAGAAACTTTTTTGCGTATATGAAATCATCTTTATTTTTAGAAAGCGGGGAAAATAAACCCAACAGTGAAATTTTGAAACTGTTCGCCGGCCCGGAACTTGCCTCTAGATGCCCTACAAAAAACCCTGATGATTGTCTGATATATTTTTTTGCAATAATAATTCTGCATATCCTGTCAAAAACTTGGAAAAGAAAAAAAAAGGACAAAACTCCGGCTCTTTTGGGACTCTGCTGCCGCTCTGACACAGCTCGGTGCCAGCTCAGCTCACAAAGTGTGAAAAACAAAGCATCGCATTTAAGTTGTCATGGTTGCGATAAGTTTCCAAAACAGGGGCTGAAGCTGATCATTGCAACTTTATTATGATCGGAAAGCATGGCTACAATTACAATGGTATAAAAGAAGTATGTGTTAGACAAAATAATTGCAGATTTGGAGCCAATATGATTTTGTCATATAAACAACAATCATTTCAGTTATCCCATTCTAATTAACCCAGATTTAACTATTATTAGAACCTCTTTTTGTCTTTGCTTTTTTTTGGTTTGCTTTTTACCAAAACAAACTCAATCCAGGACTAGTTTTACATGAAACTGGTCATTGAGGCTTCACTGATTCACTCCATGTTTGGAAAACTGGTCGGACAAAGCGAAAGAGAACAGAAACATGGTAAACTTGCCACAATTCCTCTTTCCACAAGTTGCTTTACAGAAAAATTCTTCCGGTCCCGTGTTTTCTTCAGAGTCTAATGGTTGTGCAATCCAAGGGTGTCTCTTTTTTGTTTTTAAGCTTTTGAGCCCCCCCCCCAAAAAAAGAACCCTAAACGTTACTTGCAAATGCACTTAGCACGGTGCACACAGCTGGAGGAGTCTGGTTCAAGTAACCCACTGTTGTTATGACAGAGGTGGGTGTGCAAATTAAAAGAAATTAACGCAAAGATACTGTAAAAACCTTTTTTTTTTTTTTTTTTTTTTTTAAAGAAAGCATTTATCAAATGCCTCGATTGATGCCAAACCACTACACTCAGAATCCATCAGGCATAAACAATAAGAGCTTTTACTTCTTTTGTAAATGAAGCTAAGGTTAAAATTAAAGTGGATTTTCTATGCAAGGCCCATGTCAACAAAGCCACCGACTGATGTTACGAGCTGCAACACTGTGGAGATTACAACCAAATTAGCTTTCATTTGCTTTCCTGTCAAGTAGCGACATTCAGATTTGAACCACATTAACACTGAAGAGGCTGTAAGAGACAGCAGACACAGAGAAGAAAATATGACTGAGTGCGTAACCGGAATCAGATCGTAACCACAATCAAATGAAAACATCCTTCTGAGCAGAAAACAGCTCTGCAAACTTCTTTTATTTTGTCAATTATCTGTTTCAAGTAAAAACTGTTCCTGTGTAATCTGGCAGATTCCTACTGTTTGGACTGTAAGGGAAAGTCCCAGATTTGAGAAACTGACGTGTGAGTTTTTTGGTTAATGTGGTTCAGATGCGTGGAGCTTGGCCGGTTTGGATCAGCTCCTGAATTATGGAGAGCCCTGCTCTGGCTCTGCTCCAGAGGCAGGTCCAAACATCATTATTAACCGTAACACAGACGCAGTGAGGCTGTGCAGCTCCTCCTTTTCATAGCTCAGTTAAGTGATCCATTAATCTCACCGACTCCTCAGCAGGCGCTCTGCCAGGAGCCGGCGTGTTAGGAGCGACCTCACACAAAGCAAGAACAAAGCCGAAAAAGAAAACAACAAAAAAAACAACAAAACCCAAGCATGAAAATGCGGGTGAATAACTCATGCAGAGACGAAGGATTTGGCAGGAAAATATGAAAAGAAAAAATGTTTCATTGCAGCATCCTGATAATGACTTCAGTTTCAAAGGCTACAGTCATGTTTAAGACCGGTGACAAAATGAGGTGCAGGCCCCATCACCACCACCTCGCTAACGCTTTTAATTAAGTCAACTGCGTCCTCTTTGTGATCAGTGTCTCTCTGCTCTGGCCGATCTGACTGCAGCCTTCCACCCGGGGATCCTCTCCAGTCCAGATTGTGGCGCCAAAAGGCAGGCGGGAGACGAACATGGGCGTTATTTATCGAGTCCCTGCGCTGGTGAGGTCGATGCTCGGACGGCTCAGCGGGCTTCACCTCTGGAAGGGTTTGCGAACCTTCTTCCTCCTTCGGGGCGGTTTGCCGCTCTCAGTCCACGACTCGCTGGATTCGGGCCGGTGTCCCCCCGGCATGAAGAAGCCTGTGGGACCTGGTGGAGGTGAGAAGGAAGCTGCTCCGGCACCAGGGGGGTGGTGAGGAGGCGGACCTGAGGGGAAAAAGTTCCCGTTGGCAGCCATATCACTAGGGGGTCCTCCCTTGAAGATTCTGTTGAAGAAGTCCTGCAAATCGGCCGGGTTTGTGGGACCTGCGGCACTTTCTGAGGGCGTCCTGAAAGACAACAAAGAATGGGCCGAGATTTTTTATTTGTTTATCCCATTTTCAGCTCTGAGCTGTTGCTCTTCTGTCTTTGTTTTATTATGAGCAGAATAAACCGGGTGCTAGCAAGAACACCGATATGTACACACATCTAATATTCCCGATCTAATATTTGACTTTTTTTTTTACCAATTCTCATAAAAACCTGAGTGTTTATGGAAATAAAGGGGTGGATAGTCACCATTGCTATTGCACATTAAAACCCTTCCATCTCCCCAAGAGAAAACCTCAAGAGGCAAAGTCTTTTAAGGTAAAGAAGTGGAATGCTACTGGCAAGAGCCAGTCACCTGGTCTCAGCATGTGGGAGCAACTTGTTTTCTATGAACAGTTTTTGGTTTTGCATGCACATTTTATTGGCATATAGCGGTGCACCTCACCCTGGGTTGATGAGGGATTTCTTTTTCTTGACCGCAAATAGCAGCAGAGTACAAATAGTTTCATGTGTTTTTTTTTTTCAGCAAAGAAAAACCTCAAAGCTACAAGAAACACATTCATTGTCGACACCTTTTTGAGTTTAAACCTTCTAGTGGTAATCATCTGACAATGTTTTGCCACAAAGTCATTTAAAAAAAGCCACATAAAAAGTTTGCTTGTAGAGATAAAACTTTCTGGTAGTGAATCAGTTCAGATTATACTTTCAGCCCAAATGAATTAGATATTTGTGAAGTGGAGATGTTTTGGCTGAAATGCGTAGGAAACTAAAATGCAACTTTGTTCTCTCTGAACATGAGCGTCCAAACACAAGGGGGAGCTCCTTCTGCTCCAGACCAAACAGGCTGCTGGTAAATGTCCGAAATCAACAGTTTTTTGCAATTAACCCCTGATGTTTGTGTGCGTCGTTAATGACTCAATTATGGACTGGGTTACGCCTACTGCCTTACCCATATAGACGGCAGGCAGCAATCAGAGAAGCAAATCTATAATGGCTCCAAAAGAAAAGCAATTCTACACTATAATTGAGCACTTTTAGAGATGAAAGCTAACATAAAACAGACACGCATTGTGAGCAGACTACACATCACCATCGTGTAAGTGGCTGAAGGTCACATTTTTCCTTCGTGCAGTTTTATTGGAGGTTATTGCAGAGCTGAGCTGCCAATAAAGCCAAAGTCCAACACAGCCAGACATCAGGGAGTGTTTCTTCACTTGTACAGTCAGAGAAATAGCCTCTTTAAAAACAGATGAACTTGAGCTCCCCTGACATCCCAGACTACAACACCTGTGAAGACGTACCTGTGTCGTGTTGTGTTGCTGTTGTTCTTTGCGCCAAAGGAGATGTGATAAGGAACCCGATGCGTGTCAGGGGAAATGCCAATTCTCTGGCAACCTGCCCACTCTGAAACATGAGAGCAACACAATTCTCAAAAATGAGATTCATCGGCATGTCAAATTCCAGTTTCTCTAAAACGTTTCTGCATTTATCAAAGTTTCCGTGCATTCAATAAAGGTGTTACATACTTTAGCTAAAAAGTTAGGAAACAGCAGGTGCCTCACTAATGATTCATCATGTTTGACCGGCTGTTCCAGATTCAGAAGAACAAACATACTAAAACACTGGTCCAGATACAGCCAGCTCAAATATTTTCCTTTTGGTCATATTTTGCCAAGTCGACTGGTTTTGATTGATTTCCACTATGCAAGACGTTGCCAATACTACGATACGGGTTTGTTTTTGTTTTGTTTATTTGTTTGTTTGCAATGCATGTTTTTTCAAATTGGCTTCCCAACAGCCACCGAAACTTTAAAAAAAAAAAATACTAGTGCTGAATGATTGAGCAGGGCAGACAATCTGTAAATAACAGATCATGTGTACCTGTAATATCATACACCTTTCCTTCCATACAAGCAAAGTATGTGATGCGTAGGCCCAACATGCTGGACTCGGCCCACAGGTCCCCCTCCTCAGCGCTGTGGCAACAGCTGCATTCAGCACAGAAGCGGGCCTCAGCTGGGTCACGATCCATCTCAAATCGCCTTCACATATGGAACACATTACAGAAACAGCACTGTGGTGAACGCTCACTAGACCATTACTGTAACCATCATGCACGGCGTGTAGAAACATACTTGTGTTTTCCTTCACATTTGGTACACATCATGGTGTTCATGGCTTCCTTCAAATCATCCTGCAGTTTAGTGAGAAACTCGTTCATGGACTTTGAGAGCTCGGTTGCTGCCATCCGCTTCCTGCAAGAGAATGAAACAACTCACATGAGACAACATCTGAGAAGTCAGGTACCAACAACCAGTTATCAAAGGCCAGCTGTTGAAAGTCATGTTGTCAGAAGCAAAAACAAAGCTAACTAAATCATGTGGAAGACACAGGCAGGCTTGGCTTTACCAATAAATGTTGATATGCTGAGTGATTTTATTAGTGTTTCCTGAGGACCTTCTGCCTACTTACAGCTCATACTCTCGTCGGGTTTCAGGGTTACTGACAATGTCCCAGGCGGCCCTGAGAACTTTGAAAGCCTCTCCAGCTCGAGGGTGTTTGTTCTTGTCGGGATGGACCTGAAAATTCCAAAAACAAGGAAAAAAGCTGATGATCAGTGTTTACTGCAGGCAATCAGAACACTGAAGCTACACTTCTGATTCTCTTTTCTCCACCAGACACACCTGGACAGCCAGCTGTCTGTAGGCCTTCTTCAGCTCAGTCTCTGTTGCGTGAACCTCCACACCAAGCACTAAAAAGGGGTCCAGCTCATCCTCTGGTACCTCCGCCAGTGCCAGCAGCCTCTCCAGCTCTTCGACTGGCTCACCTCTTCCTGCTTTGCCGGGAGACTCAGGTGTTGATGGTGGGGTGCGACGATCCCTCCTGAACTTGCTTCGAATTCTTTCCAGCAGGGACGCCACCATCTTCGAAAACCTTGACTCCAGGAAAGCTGTCCAGTAGCGTTTCCCCTTCTCTCCACCAATACGGACCAACATCCCCTTTGCCCACTGAGAGCTGAGAATGACTAAAGCACAGAAAATTCTGGAACAAGACAAGACTGTTGTCTTTACCCACTTCACCGACTTCACAGTTTTATCCAGCAAGTTAGCTCCTGTGCGTTTTGTCCATTTCAGGATCCGGTTAACATCTGCCTTCATTCCCGGTACATCTGTGATTTTCAAAAGAAGCTGCTGCCCAAAGTCGTAAAGTTTCACAACACCAGTTTCCACTCCAATGCCACAATTGTGAGTTAAGGTCACAATAATCTCAATCAACATGCGGATGCATGAGATGCACCAGAAGCACAGAGATTCTGAGAAAATCTCCTTGAAAGCTAAGACAAGATGGTTGCCAGTCCGCCGCCTGCCCCTGTTTTGCTGATGGTGGTGGTGGTTGCGTCTCCGGGTCTGCTTGTGGCGACCGCCACTTGAGATAACATTACCTTTCTGAAAGGATGAAAAAGCACTCTGACTGCTCGGCTCTAACACCGATCCACCGCTTCTTAACTTGCACTTTTTTCCACTTCCCAAGCTCCTCCAGCCAGACTCTCCATTCATGATCTGCTCCTTTGCACCTTCATCCTCTTCTTGATTTATAACCTGGGAATTCTCATGATCAGCACTACCATCATGTTCAATCCCATCTGAAACCTCCTCAGCATCCTCTCTAACCTCCGTGGATCCACAATAGTCTGCTTCACCGGCTCCAGGGTCTTGAGGAATAGGTGGAGTTGGGATTTCCTGAGAATGGAGAACGTCTGTTTTGTCATCTTGCTCACAGTCGTCATCCTTCTCTCCGCCCTGCCACAGACTGGGTTCTGGCACTGAGGCAGAATCACCGTCAGAGATCTCCTCATCATCCATCTCCTTCTCTGCAGTGTCTTTCTCCATGTTGCTTACAGCTTTCTGAGTGAAGAGCTGTTAAGTCTGAATCTCAAGAAAGAGGATTTCCTAAATCCATAATCTGTAGCAACATATCCCCCAAAGTCCCATTCAAAAGTGAGACTGAGGGTTCCCAACAGCCAGATTTAGGACCACCATGTTAGTGGCTACTTTGAGGTGTTAAAGAGCTTTTACACAGCTCACATGATGCACTGGGTAACCTGAAAACAACACATAAGTATAAATTAGCACAGAATTGTACAAAAGTCTTCATATCTACCACAACAGCCTCCCAAGGTTTTCTACAGTAGAGCAGAAGTGGAATGGGGAAAAAAAGAAAATCGCATGTTTTTTTTTTTCTATGCCACTTTCAAATAATTAGCATCTCAGCAGAAAAAATATATAACCATTTACTTTATGGCATTTAATGGTAATTTTTACTGACATATGAACGTCCTTAACCCATTCATGAGACTCATGTCTGGCAATCAGCGTTCACTTCAGAAGGCTTCCTCCCCCTAAGAGTAGCCAACGAAGGAAGGAACACTGTTATTTATTAATGTTTAACTGGAGGTAACCACATTACTGCATTTAGCTGCAGCAGAGGTGCAAATAAGACAACAAAAAACAGAATTTGTTAACGGGCGGGTGCTAAATGCTAAAGAAATCTCAATTAACAACACTGTTTTGCTTGATGATGCAATACACCAAAGTGGAGCTAAAGTATAACAACAAATTCCCGGTGAACCAAGCAAAGGCTAAAACAGTTCAAACCCAATCAATAGAGACAAGCAGCCCACATTGACAGATGAATTTCAAAAGGATGAATTTTCAATGAATTCTTTTGTTTTGTCCATGTCGGCTAACGTAAACTGGATGTTAGCATGAGGAAGCAGGATGACAGATATAGCTCAAATTAGCTCATCTATTACTGGGTAACCTGGCTATATTTACACTACCCAACCTGTCAAACTGAGATAAATCGATGGCAAAAACATGTACTGTTACCATTGACGCCTTTAGCTCTCAAGCAACCAATCCAGCCGCTAACTGTTAGCTAGTGACAGTAACGAACTGGACTAGCTACTATCAACGCTTGTTTCCTCTTCCTGTAGAGTTTCACGAGTGCACCAAGAAAGGTTTCAAATACCGACAAACTCCAACATTTAAAGAGATTATTTTTTGTTTTGCATTCAAACAAACAAGATATAATATATAACACTAAAAATAACTGTAACCTTGTTTGTTAACAGACAGCCAAGTACCCGTGTTGTTTTTTTTAAACACACTTCTTCTTCTTTTGCCTCTTTCCCTACTTCGGTTAACTTTCTTCTTCCTCCTCCAAACTCTTCTTCGCTCTTGCACGACCATAAATAAACAACAGAGGCACGCTACTGCCATCTAATGTTGCAGTGACTTCTGATTGGAGAGGCACTCATCATTTTGACAAACAGTTGTGTCATTTAGGATTAAACGTCAGTTTTGTTATTTATCATCAGAAAAGTTAACATAATTTGAATATAAATGTAAATCTTATGACCATTCCTCAAAAAGTATATAAATAAAATGCACCTGCACATTTTCCAAGTAATCTTTACAATAAAATGCATTATTTACACCTCCTTGCAATACTATCAAATAAAAAGCTACTGGCCGCACTGCAGAGCACAGACTTATATGTGTATGTACATGTGTGTTTACTACACATGTTACTGCCTGTTGTAAGAAAATGGCATTGCTACAAAATAGACATGATATATCAGAAGATATTCTTCAAAGGCTGCTGGGAGCTGAGAGGTGGAACTTAATTAAGTTGTAGATGTAAAGTTACAGATATCAAACCACACTTACAAAAACATGACTTCAGGTGTGTTACAGTATATTTTCCAGTCATCTTTATTTTAGAAGTATCAGTCTGAAAGGTAAGTTCATGTAATATTAATATCTTGTTCTAGCTATGTAATCTGATCACAAAAACAATTTAAAGTTACTTCTTGGGTTTGTCACAAATGAACTCTGAGAAACTGTTTATGTCCTCATTCAACCATTCAAACCTACAGCAGCATATATGTCATTCTATTTCTCTCAAGCTTTTCTATTGTACATTATTTTCTGTCATACGGTTTTCCATTTTACTTGATTGATCATATGCTTTAGGCCCCCACAGAGAGCATAATGAGTAGGTTGTATGCAGATTTTTGCCTTAAAGAACAGATGTCGAACAAATTTTATAGTTTAAGTCATTGTGTTCTTTTTTCTTTTTTCTTTTTTTTTTTTTAATTTGTAAACCCGTGATAGGCAAGTCGAAATAACGTGCGAATGACAGTAATGTATAACTGGCCAAACATTACAGTCACCCTGCAAAATAATTGTAACGGATAAAATGGCCGATTTAACCATAATTATGCAATGTATACTTCAATGTAGCATGTGACTTCTGACAAACTTCTTTTGCTGAATTGAACTATTCAAAAGTGCTGATCGATCAAAGAAATAGTTTTGCACACATTCAAACACACCATACATATGAAAAGGGTCAATACCTCCACAGCAAAATCTTTTTCACCAAATTAGTTTGTTCATGTTTTGATTATTTTAGAGTTTATTGGTCTTTCAAATCAAGTCTAACTGTAGTACGCTGACCATTTGTTTGGGGGTCTTACAGAGGGTTAAATTCTGGGAATCCCCGAAAGCTTTTGCGTGATGGATTAATCTTGAAGACGCAGAGGGTTAATTTCAAGCCCCCACACCCACCACCCACATCTCCAATTTGAAAGCCGCCTCTCTACCGGGAGAGGAAGGCTCTTTTTCGGTCAGATGGCGTGCTGCAGTCCGCCCCCGTCATTCTCCAACCCACACACACAGCAAAAAGACAGCCAGCAACCAATACGCTTAGCCGGAGGAGGACTTCTGCCAGTGATTTCAGACGAGGAGCGATACGCAAAGGGGATTTACTACGGCAATCCGCGCCGTAGAAGCTGACGGCGAGAGGTAAGAGAAACAAATAGGATGATAATTGCGCGCAGGGTGCCCTCCTTTCACATCTGTCGGTTGGAGAGTGTCTGATCCTAGTCGCTGGTTTTGCGTGTTTTGATTGGAGCCAGTTAGTTGCTGTCTGATCGTATTTTTTGCTACCCTTTGAGTGATCTCATGTAATTATATCTCTTTGTCAGAACCGAATCGCAACATTACAAAATCCTTTGCCGAATTACGATCCTTTTCAATTTCCTCTCCACACATCAGCAACTCTCCAACTGATCTGAAAAAGGTAAGAAAACTTATGTATACACATGTATTCATTCATGTAAAAACATTTCTGAAAACGTATTTTTGTATTGGAATCCATTATGCACAGACTACTTAAAGAATGTTATTGTTAAGTATACAAATCAGGGTAGAAATGGTAACAAATGTTGTGGATGTGGAGCAGATGGCGAAGTCTTCATGAAAATAATGAACCTGAACCAGATTTCTCCACCTGCAGGTTCATGTGTTTCCTTTCTCCTGCCTAAACTTTCCAGTGCAGTGTGCCATGTCTCTGCCACGCACACTTGGGGAGTTGCAACTGTACCGGGTGCTGCAGAGAGCCAACCTGCTGGCCTATTATGAAACCTTTATCCAGCAGGGTGGGGACGACGTGCAGCAGCTCTGCGAGGCTGCGGAGGAGGAGTTTCTGGAAATCATGGCACTAGTTGGCATGGCCACCAAGCCGCTGCATGTGCGTAGGCTGCAGAAGGCTCTCCGAGACTGGGCGGCGAACCCTGCCCTTTTTAGCCAGCCTGTTGCGAACGTCCCTCTGGGTGGCATCCCCCTGTTCAAAGTCGATGGGACGGGGGCAAGTGGCTCCGCGGGAGGACCCAGGAAGCCCGTGAGCAACGGGCAGCCGGGGTCCCCCTGTGAAAGAGAGGATCGGTTATGTCTTACTCCAATGCACAGCGGGAGTCCCAGAAGCCCCTGCTCCCAGGCCTCCCCACAGCCACCCGACACACACTACAGGGAAAAGCTCTCGCCCATGGATCCCCACTGGCTCAGCCCGGAGAGTGACGGGAACGGTGCCTCGGCCTCCGCACCTGGAATAGAAGAGGAGCCGCCCAGCCCACCTCTGTTGCCGACGGGTCCTCCTGGTCCCTCCACATCTCCGGCCCCCTCTGCGTCCTTCGCCCCCACCTCTCTGTCCGCCTGGCCCGGAGGACAGCTGGACGCGGAAACAGCGAGGGCAGTGGTGGAGAGTGTGGAGCGGCTCTTCAGGACCCAGCCCAGGTCCGATCCAGCAGAGGTGAAGACTCTGCTGAGGATGAACAAGAAGATGGCAAAGACTGTGGGGCACATATTCAGAATGGGCTCCCAGGATGCGAACAAGGAAGAGGAGATCCGTAAATACAGTCTCATTTATGGACGCTTTGACTCCAAGAGGAGGGAAGGCAAGCAGCTCACACATCATGAGGTAAAAGCATCAAAGATCTACAAAGACCTGCTTTCAAAGGGACTACAAACAACATGTCAGCCTTAAGCCTAAATAAATGTGTAAATCACTTCAAACCTGAGCGTCATTTCTGTTTTGTCCAGTTGTCCTTTAATTCTGTGTATTTTTCCAACCCAGCTAATCATCAATGAAGCGGCAGCCCAATTCTGCATGCGCGACAATGCTCTGTTGCTGAGACGAGTGGAGCTCTTCTCCCTGGCTCGGCAGGTGGCCAGAAAATGTGCCTACACCTCTACACTGAAGCATGCAAGGTAAAGGTGGTGGGTTAGGTCGAGAGGCACATGTCGGGCAGCATTCACTGAACAGCTCACCTCACACACTTTGTGTCAGGAAAACAAACTTTGGGCAGTTTGAGGCTCATATTGAATTAGATGCATGTTTAGGACGTTACATCAAGACATGGGTTAGAATAAATCAGAATAATTATTTTTGGACTGTGTCATATAGGCCAGATGGTTCGTATGTGTCATCAGTTGATAATCTCCAATCTTTGTAGTTTCCTTCAAATGAGCTAATGCTGTTTTTTCCAAACAAATCTCAGAGTGAGTCACTGATAGGAAAGTAACACCCATGTCATAACCATATATGCGTCTTTGTAGTGAGTATCGGACATTTTAATCTAAAACACTGAAAAACAATTATTAGTTTTGCTATTCTTATTCAGATTTGTTCGAATATACATGATCACATTAGTGTTAGGAAAATGTAAAAAATCTTCAGTTCACAAAAAGCAGCCTTTAAGTTGTCTTGTGGTTGTCCAAAAGGGTCTGATTTATCCTTTTTTTTTTTAAATATAATGATACTTATTCATATTAAGAATTGACACTGATTATTGGTTTAATGTTAAATCCCAAAAAAGCAGAAGTGTTTAACTACCCTCTCTTGATTTCACATACAATATGGCTCATGTGATAGTTTTTTTCCAAAGATTACCAGACAACTTCAACCCTCTTTTTCTTCCTTTTTTCTTAAAATAATGTTCCATAGATGAAGTACAAATTTCACCCTTAGTTTTCCCCTCTTGCAGGTCGAATGCTGATGAAAACAGCTGTGTGTTGCAGAAGAGAGCAAGACACGAGGTGAGTCCTCACAGCCTCCGCCGGGCAATGCTCAGGTCACTCTGTTTGAAGTGGCTCATCGGTGTGCTTGGATGGTGTGTTTTAGATGATCGTGCCTGAGAGTGTGTCATCACTTCTCGGAGTTGAGGCGACTGAGAGCTCCACTCAGAGAGCAGACGACGACAGCGTGTCCGCAGAAAGCTTCGACAGTGTATCACACGGTAACACTGTGATATTGATTTGAAAAATTATTGAATTTAGTATTAAGGTCATTTTTTTCAAAATGAGCAGTGTCTCTTTTTTTTTAGGTCACATTCCCCTAAGCTAGACATTATCCCTGTCTGTTTCCATAGGAACTTGGTCTAAACTCATATGTGTTTGTTCTCTTAGACACCAGTTCACAGTGCAACCAGGCTCCATCCCCCCGTCCCAACACCGACGCCTCCAACCCTGCCGGCTGGAGCCGTCATCTCATACAACAAACTCTAATGGATGAAGGGCTGAGACTGGCTCGGATGGTGTCACATGATCGGGCAGGAAAGCTCGGTCTAGGCTCAGAAGGGACTCACTCTGCAGGTGACTTTTCAAATTCTTACACATAATACGCATTGAAGGATGAACTCACAATAAACATATATTTTGGGATGTTTCTATGCTTACTACATTTACAGTCTATTTGGGGGTTTCTGCTTTTTTTCTTTATACGAAGGAATAAGAACAGCACATTGTAGATCATTTTGACTAAAGTTACAGTAGATTTATTCACATTTGACAGAAAAGGCTGAGTGCGGTATCAATCATTTTCACCACACAGGCAGCAAATCAATTTAGTTTCTTATATGTCAAACCGTTGGTGTAGGTGGATAGATTATTAAAAAATGGTTGAGGTGATCCTGGGGTTGAATCGCGAAATTGCGAATGACAGACAGACTCCCTAACCTCCCCTAACAATGTATATTTTATAGCTCTTAGTTTGAACCCTTGTGAGTCACAATCTCTCTGAGGTGACGCCTCCCACCATGCGCAGCTGAACTTCAGCAGACTGTAAATTAGAGAGGATAGAAGTTAGAAGGGGAAACAGAAGGAGGTGGTGAGGAGGAGTGAGAGAGAGCGGGAGGGGGGGGGGGTTAGTGTTACACTGTTACAGTACTTATTCTTTAATACCCTGTTGCTTTTCTTATGCATCATAGCTTCTCACAAACAACAGGAAGGAGAAAAGTAACTGATCTGGGCAAGTTAGACGTTCTGGGCTTTGATAGCCTGTTGAAGAGATGAAGCGAAGGTGGAGGAAGCCAGCGAAGACATGAGGGGGCGGGGAGGGTGAGGAGGGGGGATAGGAAGTACTCTGTGGGCGACAAATTCGGGCCCCCCCCCCCCCACTTCCACCACCACTAACCCAGGCACTGACGTCAGAGTGTGTGAGGTGCGTGGGCTGGAGGGCGGGATGGATGGGGCGTGGGGGCGATGGAGTGGGAGGTAATTGGAGGGGCGTTGCATTGACTCACCAAGCGACAGTGTACAAAAATAAAACCTGTGGGCAGGGAAATGGCACAGTGTTTTTTTTATACGTCTTCTCTCTCCACCAAAAGGACTGCGGAAACAAACAAAAAAAAATGACATATGTTTAATCTCTGGCGTCGATCTCCCTCACTGTGCTTCCTTATCTCTCACTCATCCCAGCTTCCTTCAGTGGTTCTCTCATTAATCTGAACGTTCTCTCACTTCCTTTTGACGCCCCCGTGTTCTCTGTGACTTATCCGCTGCTGTCACTTCTTATCATCAGGTCATATCAAAGATCATAAATCATAGTACAGAATGTAATTTTTACCAACTTTAACCATAGATCAAATTCATATTATGTATTACTAGAACAAAACGCTGTTCTTCCGTTAATATTGCTCCATGGCATTAAACCATATAGACAATGCAAGATTTTAAAAGGTGGTCAATAAACAAATACATACTAAATAAGCTCCAGAAAGATCCGGTGGTGCTGTTAAGAGCTCAAACATTAAGATGATAATGCAATATGTGTTTTGTCAGATCCATATGAAAAAACATGAGACAGATCCATACATTAGCTCCGTTACAAATAACTTCTGAGTACAAACTTTTGTTACATTTATTTTCTATGTTGCCTTATCACAAAAAAAATAAACTCAAGGCCCAGTACTGGATATTCTGTAATTCACCAGCTTGGGTTGGTCATATAAACCATGATGATTTCCCTCCATGTGGGTGAGTTTCCTGCTGAATTCCCCAAACTAAAACACTAGTTTCATTTTAATTATTGAGATTCTGAGCTGGTATTTATCCTCTACTTTACAATGACTCACTTTAAAACTGTACAATGCACATTTTTCTCAAACATGGTTGATTTAAAGGTTTAACAGGATCTTCAAAGTCCTGTTGACATGCTTGTCATTGTCTCTCTTACCAGTTTTTCCTTCTTTGGGAACTCCCAAGTTCATTTTTTACTATCAGTTCTCACTTGAAAATTTGCATCTCTTCACAGAGCATGACAGTAAAGTGGAGCGGCATAGCTTGATATCAGCGTACAGGAGCAGTAGCCCTTGTGTCACCAAAGATCCAGCCACCATCCCCAACCACCGGGGGAAATGAAACTCTCTGTGGTTATCAGGGAATATGTGGTCAGACCACCTGTGAACTCCTGCCTGAGTCTTTTATACATGTCACAAGTGCTGATGGAAAGAAGACTCTTGTTGAATACATGATTAATACAGTAAATGCAAGAATTTACCAGCAGATGATATTATAAACCTGCCCTAACTTACTCACCCCTCAATTGTAAATTAATTTCCAATTAGTTTGGTTTTTATAATGCAAAAGAAAGGAAAGTCACCTTTTTTGTTCATTTGTTTGTTTTTGACCACATGGACTACATGTCCTGTCACGTTTAGCTGAGTTATTTAACTGTCAGCGTTGTGTGTCAGAGGTTCCTCCAGTCTCCGATGAAGCTGGCTCAGCACAGCAGGGGGCACTGCAAGTTTGGAGACCGACTGAAGTTCCTCTACTCAGACATACAGGAAATGTGTTTTTAGTTGTCATCTCTCTCAGCAAATTACTGCATAATGCTCTAAAGCTCCTCACCCTCAGGAAATATATGGATGTTCTGTTTTTTAAAGGTCATCGTGTTCAGACCAACTCCGATTTGATTGATATTTGTCTGGTAGCTTTAAAAAAAAGCATGTGTTAACGATGTCGGAGAGCATGTGCATAAACACCATCTTCTGGGTCATGCGTTCTTAGCTGCACTCCCCATCGGAGCAGACTGACATGTATGAGACATGAAGACAGAGATATACACTATTCATTTGTCCCCACCTTCCTCCTGCACAAATCACTGATATAGTGTTGTTTATTAATAGTTTCAGGCTTTTGACTGAAGGTATTTTACCTTCCTGAAGTTTGTGAAAATGTAGTCACTTTTCTATTAGACTCGCTAGAATTTAGAAATGCTTTTTAGTTTGAGTGTGGACTGACTGACTTGAGGGCCTTCAGATTCTCCGACAAAGCTTAATTCTAAACTAAACTGCAAAATTCAGAATTCTAATAGATATTTGAAAAAATTCCTAGACACACCATGTTCAGAAATTTCAAAACGTTGAATTGTATTTTTTTCCCAAGCTTTCTGAAAAGTCAGTCGATTAATGTGTAATGTTTGTGTAGTCTAAGCTTAACTTTATTTAGGTTTTTCTAACTATTGAGATATAGGCAACAGTAGTGACTACTTTCTCTTTTTATCTTTAGAAAAGCACATTGAAGTTTTTAAAAACTTGGTGCTTTCATTTTTGATGCAGCAGCCCCTTCAAGCCCCCCCTCCCTGAAGTTTTAAGCATGTTTTCAGTCAGTTCATGTATACAGATATGTCTTGATTTTTGTAGACTAATCACAAAATTTGTATGTGAGGTAGCTTGCTGTGCATCAGTTACACACGCCTGTCTCTTGAACGTTACTTACCTCCTAAGTTTATTATGTTGCAAAACAGATTATTTATTTTGTTACATTTTAATAAATGTTATTTTACTGATTTTGCATTGTTTTCCACTTGGAGTAATCTCTTTCTTGGCAGCTTTGATGCGTGGTAGAGGCTTCAGAAGCTGCGTCACAAAGCCAGCAACACCTCTGCTATAGTCTTGTTTCTGCACTGACGCTTCAGGAGTCGAGCCTGGAGTCTGCTATGACTAACCAGTACCAGTGATGTCATCAGCGTCCATCCACACAGACACTAGAGATCTTGGAGACGCACATACCAGACCATAGACATTTTAGACTAAATTAGTCTAACTATTTTGTGCTGTAAATTATTCTTGGTTTACTTAATTCTATATCCTGTGTGAATAATGGTAAATCATATATAGTTTTTGTTTAAAGTCCATGTCATTTTTATCTAATATATATATATATCCACACCTGTGTAAAAACAAAGACAAAGACCTATTTTTTACCAAGTTAGTGCTTCTTAATTGTTTAGTTTTTTTGCTGTGATTATGTGAATGACAGGCAGTGTGGCAACAGATAAAGGAACTGCCATCATCGGCCAGCTGTCAACACTACTAATTAGGGAGTTAAATCTCTGAGTCTATTCTTAGTGCTCGTTCTTTCCTCAGAAACAGATCAAGCAGCAGACATCTGATCTGACGGCAAAGAGCAGAAGGACTGTTACAAATAATGAAAGCATCGAGTCTGTGTTCAAGTCTTATAAATAACTCAAGATTCACATGAGTAATTGGAATTCTCTCGAACAAGCTACGGATATTACTACAAAACAAATACTGCAGTCACTGGCAAACATAATAGGTGATGAAGGTAACCCCCTTTTGTAGAATTATGAAAATGAAAGTTGCCTTGATACGAAATGCCAAGACCTGAATGGTAGATTTCTTTAGAAAGAAACAATTGTGTCTTTTGCTTTTAAATAAAGGTCATTCAAATGACAATCTTCAAATCTAAAAGCCACAATCAAGAAAACATTTTAGGGTGTAATATTCACTGATCTGTGATGGTCAGATCCATTTCAACCTGATTTTATAAGTACTGTTAAAGTGAACATTAGAGGGGAGGTGATGCCACATTTTATTTCTGTCAGTTATTTCAGATAAGAAACTGTTTTAAACTATATTGTATATCCTGAATGGCACAAATGCACCAAACACAAATAACAGAAATTAGCTCTGCTGAACAAATTAAACTGGAAACATTTTTTAGCTGGCTGGAAAATTTGGAAACAGTCCACAAACATTTAACAGCCATCCCAACAAAGGTCATGTGTGTCAAGAGAAGACGAATAAGAATGTCTTTTTTCTAGGTTACATGGGTGTACAGATGGCGAAGGAACTCTCCTCTTGTGGCTGCGTCCCTGGGAAAAACCGCCTGGCAGAACTCACACACATGAGACTGTAGCACCACATCCGACATCAGTGCTTCATCAGACTGGTTGGGAAGGCCAGCGGCCAGAAAGGAGCAGTCACTCGCTGGCATCTGATGAAACCATAGAAGAGAGGAGGAAGCTTCACAAAGCCCTGTGAAGAGCACAAACATATCGTAGTGGGTTTTTCTCTCATAAAGACACTCACCGTCGCTGTGTGTGGAGCGCTGTCTTCAGCAGGATGATTCTGCCCAGGACTTTTGGAAGTCCCAATCACACCCTGCTTTCTCTGATAAGGCAAATCCACACTTAGCTTTAACATATCTTCAGCAAGCCCAGCGACAGTGCCCACATTTCCGAAGGGGTAATCAACACCGCACGGTGCACCAGCTGTTAGAGGTTGAGGCTTTTCCAACAGACACAGAGGGATTTCATGGGAGCACTGGACAGGGATGGAAACCATGGCGCTCAGGTCTCCATTTGGGACAGCGGCACCTGCACAAAAACGGTTAACCACGTATTTAAAGTCTAATGCTGGACATGCTTTTCAGGAGCATTGCGATGCAGACCTTGCTGTTTCTGGAGGGCTGTTGTGAGTTGGTGCAGCAGCGCAGCCTGCCTCAGGCAAAGGGACCTCAGGTGTAGAAACTGCTGGTACAGTTCACTATATGCCTCCTCCATCTTACCAGTCCAGGGACCTGCTGTGAGCAAATATCACAGAGCTCATTCAGTTAAAACTAAATCACATGCAGATTTTGTGGTCACCAAAAGTTAGCAACTACACAACCTTAGTGTATATCATACAGCATGAATAATGGGCAGAAATGTGCAATTTAGCCATGTAATATGCTCTAATACACACAGATAACATACCAGACTAGAGAGTCTGGGTTCAGCTGACTCTCTCCTTTCACTCATTCTTGTAATACTTTTTCTTTTCACTGACCTGTTGCCAATAAACAATATTGTGTGGTGTTCCATTCTGTTTCACTTCTATCACTTTTCCAGTGTGTTTTGTCCTTGTTCCAACTTTTAAACATTTGATAGTTTCTATCCTCATTCTAGTTTAATTTGTAGTTTTAATGTTTGCAAAAGATAGTGTTTTCCTATTTAGTTACTTTCTGGAAAGTGTGTTAAACTGATAACAGTTACTTTGTATGGTAAAAGCCAAACCTGCTCGAGAGACAGAAATACATTTTTAAAAACAGGTGAAAGAGTTTAATAAAAGTAATTTTCCTACGATGTTAAAATCCTGCAGAAAGTCAATAATCTCCTCTGAGAGTTCATTTAAATGCCAGATTTTGTGACAGGATAATAGAGCACTCTGATTTTGTTATTCTTCAGGTTTTCTTCTGATGACTAAACAATGTGATACAGACCGCAGTGGCTTTTAAAACAGATGAAGAAACTGGTTTTTGCATTTAAAAGAGTGGGAGTAAAATAACCAAATAGATCAAATGAATCAACCACATTGTTCAGCATTATGACACGCACTCAAAAAAGGAGACTTTTAATCTTCAGTTCATGCTTCAAGCATCTCTGATATTGCATAGCAGTATAAGCTAACTTACCGGTCTCAAAACAAATTTAGGAGTCCTCATCTATCATCGCAAAAGATGCAGTTTGAAGTTTCTCCTGCTGAGCTTCAGTCAGGTGACCTGTTGTTGCAGAGGAACAACAGCTGTAACGTAGTTTAAACGCAAATCCAAAACCCACTTTCATTACCTTGCTTGTGAATCTTTGCATTCCTAAAATTCTGTATTCATTTAAAGCCAAACCAATCCCTTTTAAAGGTTTTTGTCTTCTTTTTGAACAAATAGTTTTATATTCATCTACTCAAAAAGCCCAGTCGGCGTGGACAGTGCTAAACATAAGGAAGTAACTCAAAAAGAGAACTGAAACTTTGAGTATAAAAAAGGAACTGCCACATCTCCCAGTAAGGCTGACACTATCTTCACACTGACTCAAACTTTACTTTAAGGAAGGGCGCACAGCTTTAGTATTTCCCAGTTGTTTGGCTGGCTCAGACAAGCAGCCTGCCTCACTGAAATTCCAGTATTTGATCTCACAGAAAACCTGCTGAGCAACAACACTGTCATGGAAAAGGGGGGGAAAAAAGTTTCCCAATGTCAGGAGAGGGACCTGAGGAATGTGTTTTTGCTTTGGTGGTTTAGGAAGGAATTAGTGTCTTTTGGGGGGGCTAATTTGAATGTTTTAAAGCTTCTGTTAATATCAGCACCACACCTTAACTTTAGGTCGGACTTTAAAAGTTCGATTTAAGAAACTCGCCATTCTTTTGACCCAAACATGTAAGTTGCTGTGAACTCTTCCACTCCCTCTCCTGTGACTCCCCCCCGGAATGAACTCCTACTGTTGTATTTGTTGATTCACTCATTTAGGGGCAGAATGAACGCAATACTCTACAGAATGAACCTTTACCCTGGAGATTGGGTAACTTGCTGTACATGCCATGCGCCAGTTTGCTCCACCTCTCTAAATAATGCAGAACTAAAACAGGATAAATGGAGATTTCTGTCTCTTTCTTTAACTCGCCGTCAATCACGTGACTTTGAATTTGGGATTAAGATGAATTCACTCACACAATCAGGGCTCGATCATTCCCGGCAGGAATTAAGGCCACCCACGCCCGGATTGAAGGAAACGGTCCGAAGTTTCCGCTCCATGACGTCAGCTCACCTGAAAATGAGTTCACCTGCGTCAAAGAAAATGACAAATTGCCAAGTTGTCACTTCCTGTAAACGAGGCTGCCTTCAACATAAAAGGCCCAACTACGACAACAAGTAAGGAATTAAGTAAGTAAAAGAGCCTGAAACACGTTATTATGCAGTTTTGTTTGTTTGTGCTATTCCTTTATGTTCAATAACTTTTTTAAAACGTTTCCGCAGTGCCATGCATTACTCCTCCCACTCTGCCTTTTGTCAAAACAACTTGATAATTCTGAATATTAAGTGTTTGTTTTTGACAATTGTGTATTTTCCACAAAAAGAAAATACTAACTTTTGACGTTTTTGTTAGCTAGAACTTTGAACATGATGACTTTAATGAGCATGATGCATTAGCTGCTGAATGACAGCAGCTGTCTGTGAATGAGGCCTCCCCTCATGTTCCTGTTGGGGAGCCTGTGCTGAGCCAGCAGTGTATAGTATTACCCAGGTTTATCAGACCTTCACACACCTGCTTCACTTGAAAATGGTTCTTATTTAATTGGGAAGTGCCAAGAAAAGTTAAGTCTAAAGTCTAGCATTGCAGTGTTAAAACACAAGGCTGCATGATAGTTTTTTCTGTTTGTTTTTTTCTCTGGGGAAACCCCAAAGTTAATAAGTATAAAAACTCAAATGGAACTCTGAAGCCTGGTGTCCAGCCCAGCTATTAAACTGTTTCAGTCATCGGTGTTCGATGACATTCCCTACATTGTCTAACCAGTAAGGGACTGGTGTGATAACTGGAGCATCTGTTAAGAGAGCTCTTTAAAAAATGTTTAGTCATGCTTGTGTGTCTCCGGAGAGTATTCACTGTGAGTGAGGCACTCCGGGTGTTTGGTCATGTGTTGAGTGTGGCTGATATGGATTTATAAATATCCCTACATTAAGGCAGCGGTTGTAGGAGAAGCACACTACCTTATAATCCATCTATGCACGAAGGAGGAGATGCCAATTTTGCCCTTAGTGTCAACACCTGACAACTTGGTTCCCAGCCAACACCTTGTGATTTTCGTGGGGTGCCAGCTACATCAGACTGGTTATGTAACTGTGTGTGGGCCTAGCAGTCCTCATCTCGGTAATACAGAGGGAGTCACGTCTTTGTCATGTCCCCTCGCCCACAACAGGATCAGTTACGGTTATTTCTTTGTATTTGTCCTTGTGTTTTCTGGTGTGAAGTTTATATAATCCTGCCGGGATGTCCATCCATCGTGGTTTTTGACTGCAGGACTAAATAAATCCGAGCATCAAGGTTTGGATTGTCCCTTTTTATTGTGACCTAATTGTCATGTCACATGAGTGGTGGTTACCTCCATTGGGAAAGCCCTGTGATAACACTCCTGGAAATCATCCTTTTTAAATGACATCTTGGTTATTTTACGTTTCTGTGTGTATGGATTAAAAATGGGAAAAAAAGATTGAATAATGTCTGACATTTGAATGGAGCCACTTGTGTCTCCGTATATCACTGTAAACATGAGCTAACTGGCAGCGGTCTCAGACATGTGAGTGTCGTTGAACTTCTCATCTAACAACAAGAAAAGCAAGTCAGTAAGTTTCCCAGCTTGTTAAATTGCCCTACTGCATTATGATTAATAAACACGTGACTGATTTATTTCCTAAGGTTCCATTTAAGTCTGGTCGTTAATGGTGTTAGATTATCAGAAAGTGTCAAGAGGCTTACAAAGACACCCACTGCAGTTTTCAAGCCAAAAAAAGGTGACTCAGACAGTGGGCACTGAGAAGAAGTTAAGACGCATTGGACTTTTTCTTTACTCTGTGGGAAAGTTAGTATATTCACTCCTATCTTTGACAGCTGCTCATGTGTCTATGTTTTATCTCTTCTGAAACTTGCAGTGTCTTGCAAGTTTCCAAAACTATTGTATTAATGTTTTCAAAAGTCTTGAAATATGAGAAAAAAAGCTAAAGAAGCTTCATAACCTTCATTTTCAGACACTATAGTGGGACTCGTTGACTGATGCTGTAATTTATGTTTCCGTGGCTAATATCACCTGCCTGGGTGAGTGTGTTTGCTGGTTTGCGCCATGCGTTTGCTTTGACCTTGAACCTCCACTTCCTCACAAACCCACACCACGCCGTGCCCACCAAACCCCCTCTCCACCACCACTCCATCCCTGAGTTGGGGCTCTCTGAAGTGTGTGTGTGTGTGTGTGTGCGTTTGTATGTGTGCTGGGGGTGGGGGTGTTGCTGTGAATAACTTCCAGGCTGGCAGCCAGGGTCTGTCATCTGCCAGTGCAACACTATCCATCTTGTCAATCTTATTTTATAATTGTAACATTCTCATGTTCTCCAGCTGGGCAGAGAGAAGTTTCCAACATAGCGACACACACATACTGTTAACCGTGCATCTTCAAATCAACTCAAAACTGCACCTAACAGGTTTATAGGTTTGCAGAGATTTTTTTTCACCATATCAAACGAAGAACTGAGAAAGCAGATAATGAATGGTTAGTCTGAGAAAAAGTTCAAGATTGTTTTTCTAAAAAATGTATCTTTTTGTTAGGAATTATATTTGAACAAACAAGAAAAACGTTTTAGACCTTAAACCTTTGGCCTATTTTATTCTTTTTATTGTATTAGTTGTCAAGTGTAGCAACATTCCTTTAAAATTATGTGACATCTTCATTTCCAATGATTTTTCAAATGCCTCAGCTAAAAATGACTTCAACCTATCTAAAATGGCTTCAGGAGTTGGATGATGAAAAATTGGAAAATCTTTTCACTCACACGCTTGTATGCTGATGTATATAAGGATAAAATGTCTGCTTTGGTTCAGGAGTAACGGATTGTACAAGACATTCGTAAAATGCTTACATTTTGACATTATCATTCATGTTGAATGATACATTCAGTTTTTGGAACAAATTAGATCAGCACAAAGCTTTTATGTTATCCAATGAAACTTTGCAAGACAGTGGAAAAAACACTTTAAGGACATTTCACATTTTGGACCTCTCGCAACAACATAAGCAAACAAGGTGCAGATCTTTCACCCTCTGAAAACATTTGGCTCACTAAAAATACGAGCAAGAAGGCCCTGGAACTGTTAAGAGGCTGAAATCCTACCATCCTTCTGACTAAACATTTACACTCAAAACCACAACTGAGGGTCTCCTCATCTCCCAAGCATTTATAGTAAAGAATGTAATGTCAAATGGTAGAAGAAAATGTGATTATTGTTTCAAGCATAAAAGAAAATTATAGTAATTCAATATTTAGGAAAATAATCATTTCAAGGTTATTTCAAGGTCTTTCACCTTTTCGAGTGTCCACCCTGCAAAGTTTAATCCAAGGACACAACAGTCATATAGAGCAAACAGATTTCCACCATCCTTTTCTCTCACACTTGAAATGATAATTCACCCAGCTCAATATTCACTTATGAATGTAATCCTACTGGGAATAAGAGCTTAAGACAGTGATGTGGAGCATAGAGTTATCACAGGGATAGCATGAGGAATGACATAAGCTTGTTCATTTATCACCAGACACGCAGTGAGAAAGACCAGATCCAATTACAAAGGTTTCTGTGGGCTCAACAATGGCCTGCTAAAAATACACTCATTGAGGGTTTCCACACTCAACAGCCCACATTTAACCTAACGCCGCTGCACGTACATACAACATGCTTTTTCATGGGAGACAGTCTCCCATGAAAAACAGATACAAAAACTAGCAGAGCTATATTTGCATTAGTATTGATGTGTGTCTTACTATGAAAATAGGTGCTGTCCAGAAACACGAGAGGAAAAAGAAATGCTGGTGCCCCCGCAGAGCACCATGCAGCTTCACAATTTTATTTACAGATCAGTCCATCACCAAACAGCAGGTGCAGCATCCCGTCGAACAGGCCTATTAGCTTTCCTGCCTGGAACAATATTATCTCTGGCAATCATCAGCTTTCCCTGCTCACACAAACATATTTGACAAAGAATTTGCTTTTTTCATGTTACAGTATTCATACAATTGTTACTCACTTCCATTTTTTGCCTCTATGACTATTTAAGTTGACTGTAGTGTGCTTATTTATAACTGTAACCAATAACAACTGGCCTTGGCCCTGAACTGCCAAATTATCCGGCTGCTTCTTTGTGAGCTGCTGTGTTGCTTAAACTACATTCTCATAACAACCTGTCACTTGAATATTTATACAACCCAGCAGACACGTATTCTATATATAAATCACACAGCATGCTTCTTGCAGCGTGGCAGTAATATTGCTGTTATGATTTAGTTTTATTTGTTTCTTAAATCCCATCTTCCTCCATTTTTTTGCCTGCTTGAATAGGATGAAGCCAACATTCAGAATGGATGTGTTGGTTGCACTTATCTTTTTTCTTGAAAATGAGTGTTTTGATGGACTGGGAAAACCAAACCTGTAATTTTTTTATTGTAATCACATCTAAAATGATCATCGAAGAGGAAGGCCTCATAAAAGGTATCACTGTGACTTGTATTTGTTTTGGCTAGGGACAGGATTAACTATCAGGAATTCATGTACTGTCTGTCTTAATCAAATAAAAACATGCATGAAGTCTTCAACGATTTTGGAGTTCACATATTTTTGCGTAAAGCATTTTTTTCAGACAGTGGCTTTTAATTGTTTACTATCAGTAGAAACGTCTAACCAAACCCTTTTTTTCAAGATGCAAGTACTTAAGTATTCACACTGTTACCAGTTCTTAAGCCTATTTTACCTTCTAGCAGTGTGTGCAAAAGTAGTTCAAAGGGTTTGTCATGTTTCCCTGCAAATCACCATGAGAAGTGACCCCCATACACCATTAGCTGTAAGAACATACGAAGCATATGATGGGTGGAAGGCCAGAGCAAAGTGTTGTATGTCAGGTCAAAGGCTACCAAGTGAATTGCTGCACCAGATGGTGATTCTCTTCATTTGTAAAAAGGGTGTCAAGAAGCACTGCAACTCTAAACATGACATATGTTGACATGAGAGTGTATTTTGAGTTTAGGTTTAGGTGATGTGAAGGGGCAACATGCCTGGGTAGTTATGGATCCATGGCCATAAAGAATCAAGTGTGACAGTCACAAGGCATTTACATTCACACAACACCTCTTAAACAACTCAGAAGATGCCTTTGCTTCAAATCAAAGGAAATACCTGTTCATCTGTATTTGTTGACAATTTTCATTTGCAACTGCACTGCATTTTCAATTTGGAATATGATGAACGCCTCCAAGCAGACTAGCTTCCATTTAGCCTCCTCGTCTTTTCTCCTTGTCCCTTTTTCCATTCTCCCTGCCAGCACTTAAATCCAGATGACTGGTACATGGCATACAGTAGGATCAGGTGTCGAGCGGCTCAATGCAGTCAGTGTTGCTGTCTGCTGTTGCTGAGAGCGACCCAGTCCGATCAAGTATGTCACCAACATTAGCACCAATGATGTGTAAAAAATTGACACATGGTAAATGGGGCTTTCTCCAACATATTTACGTATCCCTTTTTTACCATGTCTGTTCTACATACAATATTCTGCAGCAGTAAATAATTTCAAATTGAAAAACTGTCCCAAAAAAATACACATATGTTTGGAAAAATGGATTGAAACAAAGACAAAAATATGTAAAATGATTTCAAATATATATATATATATATATAGTTCAGCCAGTGGTGAATTTTCAGAAAAAATTTAATATAAAGTGTTTGCTGTATCTCAGCATGTTTGTACCTTTTTACAAAAAGTCTGGCAGTCTTTTCAATTTACACACAATGTCCAAAACAAAACAGTAAAGAAGGAAAACAAAGTGTTTTTGACACAGTCGAAATAGTGAAGTGTTCATAGCTGCTCTTCTTGTCATCACATTTCACTTTCATTCCTTAAGAAATATCATTTAGGTTGAAATACAAAATAAATGCACAAATATGAAAAAATGCAGAAAAATGCAACTCAGACAGATGTGGAAGAAGAGGATATTCAGGCACATATGCAGCAAGAAACCAGTATATATCAAAAACTGAAAATATCTTTCTATCCCGGGCATTCTGTGGTCTACATTAATACAAATTGCAGAAATGGTAGGCTGTCTTAATTCAAGAATTTAA
The DNA here is from genome assembly GCA_907169785.1 of Menidia menidia. Lineage (NCBI taxonomy): Eukaryota > Metazoa > Chordata > Actinopteri > Atheriniformes > Atherinopsidae > Menidia > Menidia menidia. Next base: position 14,358,743 of record CAJRST010033334.1, on the reverse strand, counting down.
CATCTGCTTGGATCCATTTTGATCTTATAATGGAGAGCTTGCCTTTAATTTAAACTTTTATTACTTCAGGAGCACGTGAACAGGATTGAATTTCCACAGATCGCAAGAAAGTATTGATGGCCTTTCATTTGAACAGTGTGAGCACATATGTTTATATGTAGTACAGCATAAAAAGAAACCACGTCTCTGATATCAAATCCATCTGTGCAATTATTCTACGTTTCATATCTGCAATAAAAGGGTCTCTCTCAGTGTTTTGTTTGGAATGAAAATTGGATTTGTATCAGTTAGTGTGGTTCATGGTAGAAGTCTTCATAAAAGGCACTTTGTATTTTCATTCATTTTCATTCATGTCCACTTTTATCTTAAATTCCAAAGTAGAAGCACTTTAATGAACAGTAGCTCTAGCAGAACTAGTTTAAGGCTACAGCAAAATTTCTGCAGAGAATTATTTATTGTAACTTAAGGTGATAGGGTTTGTAACTGATAGTATCAAAATAACATCTTTGGTAAACTTTGGTCCAAGACCTTCCACAGGAGCACAACAATATGACAGAATGATTAGCAACTTTTCCTTTCTGAAAAATTAGTGCTGCAAATGTTTTTAATTTTATCACTATAACTGGTTTTCTTTTTTTCCACCAAAAACTGTTTCTGAGTTGGGTCAAAAGCATTTTATGAAATGCTTTTCAAGAAATTAGTGTGTTTGTGAGTGTTTACTGTAACATGATGATAAATGTATCCAAATGTCAGCATGTTGTAAGCTGCAGTGCAGGACAAAATTCACATTTCAAACGCTTGATATATCCATTTTGAAAATGCACACAGAATATATGTTCCTGAAATTATATACAATCTTAGCTCTGAAATCAGTGGTGCTATCAAAAGTAACTATTCTATTTAAAAGTATGCCATATAAAAAGTCTCCCAAAGGATTTTACACCTGTTAGCACACAAGTCATTACAGTCAAAAGCAGAGCTCAGTCAACAACATCATTCTGTATGTTGTTTTCACCTCTCCTGTGTCCATCACGTTTTATAGATTTTGCATTATTTCTGTCAAAATGGCAACGTATCCATAAAGATTTTCTCCACGATTGGTGGGGGTGGGACCAGATCCTCCAGTTTCAAGTAGAAGATGCGCTGCAGGCCCTGAGTGCACAGAGTCCTCAGCTCAGGGAGTTTGCCCAGTAGACGAGAAAGATAGTTGGGTTGCGTCCGGCTTTGTTCTGATCCATTTCCACTCATGTGTTCCCTTAAACAAGTAATGACATTACTTTGGAAGTCTTCGACTCTCCTGGGTTCCTTCAGTCCATGGCGATCTAAGTACAAAAGGCATACCAATCAAAAACACAGTCCTAAACATAAACATAGCAAACCAAATTTACAGGGGGAAAAACGCTCATACCAGTGATGATAACAAGTGCTGCCAGGCAGGCAAACAATGACACGTCTAAGTTCATGCGATGAAGGCTTTGGGAAAAATCCATGATTGAGTCTATCCAGCCACCAAAACTGCGAGTGCACTGCTGCCGGTGCAGGACTACGCCATTACAGAATATCAACTTGTTCTTCTCTGGATTTGACCTGTATCATTTTAAACCAATATTGTTGTTAGATAACTTAAAGGTTCACATTGATGGTATGAAATATTTTCAAATGATATCTTTAAAAAAAAATAAAAGAATGATCAAGGAATGACCTGTAAGCCAGGCGGAGGATAAAGAGCTCAACAAAGGCAGATTCAAGCAGCAGTTCCTGGTCCTCCGTGCAGAAGTCTGCGAATCCCGGGATGGCTTGAGCCCAGTTTTTTAAAACATCTAAGGTACCGGAGAGCAGATCATAGAACTGCTGGATATCTCCAGCATCCTCCTTTTCTTTCAAATTGCCCACCATCTCCTGGTACTGAGGAGAGAGACATGAGAGGAGTAAGTATGACTGAAGAGATTTCCCCCAACGTCCGCCTTCACTCTCCACGATGTTAGCAGTCTAACTGAAACAGTGGGAGACTGCAAGTCATATGTGATACCTTGGAGTAGTCGAGCTTTTCGATGGTTGGGTTGGAGTCTAAATGAGCCCTGACAAGAGAAGCTATGATGTTGACGCTGGGGGTGGTGGATGACCCCTCAGCCGCAGTCTTAGGTTTGGAGGGCAGGCGACCTCTGCGACCTTTGAGGCTGTCTGTGCGAACAACTATGAGAAGGACAAGGAGACAAACACATGTGCATGACCCTTACATGGCCAGCGATGCATCCCACAGTTTAAAGAAACAGCTGACATATCAGTTTCAGTGTCCCTTTTTATGCCGCTGGCACTGAAAAGCTCTGGTTACACATGTCTGTGCTTCCAGGCTTTGGTTTCCCAAGACTGTCATTACAAACCCAAGCTTTACATCGTTATGAATTAGCCATTAAAGGCAATAAGAGAGTCTGACATTGCTTTACCTTCTTTGACCATTCCCACCGCAAGACATTTCTGGAAACGGCAAAACTGGCATCGGTTTCTTCTCCTCTTGTCCACCGGACAGTCTTTATTGGTGAGGCACACATACTTTGCATTTTTCTGGACAGTTCGCTATCAAAATACAGTAAAATCAACATTATTATGGAATCGTAATGATACAAACTTATAACTAGACAAGACATCAACATCTAGAAAAATGAAAAATATGATTTATCTAATCTAACATTGCATTGCTTTTTAAAAAATGCCAGTGTGCCTGTGTCAGTGCAGAATAGAAAATCTACAATTTGTGAGCCAGTGACAGTTTTTCTTGTATTGATAATTCCAACGATCAATGTCGAAATATGAACTTCTTATATGGTCAAATTAACTCTGATTTTCAACAGATCAGACTATTGAAGATGGAATCAGATGTCAGTTAGTCAAAACCAGGCCGAATCTGACTGTAAGTGTGTGTCTGGACATATGAAGTTTGTTCAATACTAAAAATCTGCCTTTACAAACCTTATAGGCAAGTATTGTGTCAATGCCATTCTTGATATCGGTGCACTCTGGTTGAGATGTTCTTTTTAAGCATGTGACTAATACTGATACATGACATTTGTTCTTACTGTATTTTTTTTAATCAACCGAGTGCTTTTTTTCTTTGTCCTTTTTTACCTTGAAGAAACCTTTACATCCCTCACAGGTGCGCACTCCATAGTGCTGACAGGACGCGTTGTCACCACATACTGCGCAGCGTCCCTCACTGGATCCTGTGTTCAGGGGTTTTGGAGACATCATGGCCCCCTCCACCATTTGAGGACTTCCCATAGATCCCAGTTCCAGAGACATTGGGAGACACTGAAGTGGGGAGACATGCTGCTGAGGTGAGAGGAAGAAGTGGTCATCCGGACCAGGCAGAGCATCCTGATGTTGCCCCAATGGAGAGTGCTGCTCAGGTGCCGGATTGAAGCTGGAAAAGGAGAGCGGCTGGACCATGGCAGCCTTATCCACAGAACATGGTGGAGCTGGGGGGAAGGGGCTGAAAGGGGAATCCCATACAGAAGCAGACTGAAAGCCTGGTGTTGGAGGAGAAGCACTAGCATAAAGAGGGCTTCCATAGTAGTCAGATCCACAGGATGAGAGTGTTTCATCAAGGCAGCTGAGTGCAAAGGATCCTGGGTAACAGCCATACACCTGGAGATCATCCAGCTTGAAGGCTTGGTTCAGCATCTGTGGGCTGGGATTTTCAGCAGCTGCAGTGTGGCTCAAAGAAACTATGGAGGTGGGAGGAGAGGTGGTAATCTTGCAGGAGTAAGTATCAAACTCCCCAGCATAGCCATTTCCAACCAATGTGTTGATGCTAGGGAGAGAAGATGTGGACAGCTGATCCTTTTGACCACTGATGTCCATCACCAATTTGGCACTGAGATCAGGATTTAGGAACTCAGAACTGAAGTAATTGTCATGAGGCAGGGAAGCATGCTGGGTTTGTACACAGGGCATTGCTAAGAGAGGAGAAAGTTGACAGTAAATCCATGTTGTCAGTCTAACAAACATTGTTTTCATTTATATCAAATGACAAATTTAACATTTGAAATAAAGTCTATTCAAACAATGTTAATTTTAACAATCTCCTTTAAACGATTCATTTATATCAAATATGAACTTATCACATGTAATATATTACTTTTCAAATAAAAGTCACTGAAGTTAGTGATAATGTCTTAAGATAACTCCCTAACCCGTATGGTAAATAGTAGTCAAGTAATTTATCTGAAAATGTTCAGTCTTTCTTTTGCAACCATGCAAACAGTAGCCAGTGTTAACATAATGAATGTGTAATGTCTGATTTTAACCTACATACCATTTCAAGTCCTGTCAGTCTCCTTTGGAAAATGCAATGGGGATCTAGCATAGCACTCAGATATTGTCAGATATTATGTTACTAGCTGTTAATGCTTTGAAAACCTCCTTCAGTGGAGGGCACCCCTCTTTCACGCTGGCTGTATCAGGGGAGTTTTGCAGATTGTCTTTCAGAGTGGGCTGAATGCCAGCTGCAGGGTGGCACAACATGCTTGTGTGAGTGTGTGTGGCTGGATAGTTAAAATGGTCCACTGACTTTTACATGTATGGCTTTTTAAACAAATATGTGAAGCCCATTGAAAGAGAAAACATGAACATTCTTTCAAATGTTTCAAAATTTAAACCTAACCTTAAAATGAAGTCTTTTGTATGACAACAGCAATAGACCTCTCAAAAAAAATTAAACAAAGTGGCACCAAGTAACTAAATCCCAAATGGCGACAGACTTGTAGAATAGATAATAGTAGCCTAGTATTCACAGATGTACCTATAATAGCCAAATTTTAGGAAATACTATAGATGACATGATATATTAAATGCTCCGTCACGTTGGTTTAAATTTCAGGTGTCTGGTATCTCTCTGAACTAGTTCAAACTTGTGCCTTACAGCTGAAGCTGTGGCCTAGAAAGCATGTTGCATTATTATTACTGTAATATTCTTTATTATTCTTCTAACTTCTGTTTGCACGATTAACAGATATAGTTATATCAACATGAATTAAAAATTCCCCATCAATTCATCTGCTAAAAATGTAGAATAACAGTTAATCACTGTGTCAGAATTATTAGTATTATTCATTAATTTTAATACTAATATTAGGAGCAGTCAACTTTCACTCACCTGTTTCAGTTAAATATCCGGAATTTGAAGCTTTTCGTTTATTCCAAACCAGACAAACAGATGTTTATTCACCTATGGCAGCTGCTGACAGCACACACACCCATTCGGACACATTCACACACACATACTGGGTCAGACCGACGCAGGAGGTTTCACACACTCTTGTTTTATTTTGACTGCATCGACAAAAAGGCGGACCTCTGCCCAAAAATGGTGAACGAGGCGGTGGAACGTTCCGGGTCACTAGCCAATCAGCTTCGCGTTTCAAACGCAGACGTTCTTCCGTATGACGCACGCACGGGGTTCCATTGACGAAAGCGCCGGGCGTTGTTCTAAATATATCCCGACAAAGACAACCCCGTTCACATGAGGCAATAACTGAATGAAAAATGCTAAAAATAACTGCAGTTTGGAGGAGCGGTGGTTTGTGACTGGAAATGTCGAACATATAAAAGGTTGAGACAACGAGGATGCCAAATCGTAAAACACCTGTTGCCCCCCCCTTTCCGTGTCATCTCTTTTTATTTCTTTGGTCCTGTTCTTAGAGTATTTTTTTTCTTTTACTTCAGAGGTTAAGTGGTGTCTACTTTAGAAAGATTAAATTAATCCATATGATACATTACTACCCATATCATTAACTAAATCGAGTATGATAATATGCGGTTAATAAACGGTATTTCCGAACAACATGAGCAGTCTGCTTGTCTTAACTTTTTTATTGACAAAATAATCTTATTTCGGGATGTAGTGACTGCTTCTCTGGAGCGCCTCAGTGATCTCATACAGTGTCCATCAGGACTTGTAGTTGCCCATGTAGTTTTTGATCTCACCAATTGGCATGATACTGAGGATCAGTATTCAATTAAAAACAAATGGAAATTTGAAGACGTGATCAAGTAAGTTATTATGAAACCAAGCTCCAGAGCAGCTTCTAACTGGATGCTTCATGAGAGTGAAACCGATTGTAAAATAGACTGAGAGCAATAGAAATAAAGATATCTGATTAGGCCCTAAAACTATGAACCACATATGGAGTCAAGAGATGCCATTTGTTATGTAATGCCATCATCAGTGAATTAGCACTCTGGATGTCAGGGCAGCAGCTGCTGATATCCTTTTGTCAGCATCAATTTATGCATCACCTAATATGACCCAATGTAATAAAAGCTCTACAACAACCAGGCAAACTAAGTTTCACCAACGCTGCTGTCCTTCAGAAGAAGCTGGTACTTGCAACCCACAAAGAAAGCCTGGAATTACAAGAGATAATCACAGAGGTTTTAGATCAATGCTCTGTTAAGTAAGCATGTAAGCAAAAACACGCTTGACACTTAGTCTTTCTTTTCTCCTGACTCATATTCCAATAGGGGCACAGTGTGCTTTCACTTTTGCAACATTGCACTGCTCTAATTAAGTGTATCACAAGATCATGTACTTTTAGGACAGATCATTTTTCAGTAACTGTAGTCAAATATACGTCAGTTTTAGCCTTCTCAATGACACTAAGTATGTTTAATGAGCTGACTGTGAGATTTTTACCTGCATAGTGCATACTGAATGTTTAACACAATGCTTTTCTTAATTTGGAGTATTCATTCATTTCTGTCTTGACTGTGAGAATATATGGATCTCAGTGACACATAACCAGACAGGGGTTGACTTGTCCACCAATTGTAAAGTTAATGTTTTTACTATTTTTCTTATCCAATAAATTTAAAATCAGTTTTAGATTTAACACTACTCTAGTTTTCTGTTCTCCTACATTTTAATTACTAAACTTAATCCCTGTTGACATTTCACTCTACTAATTTTTTATCTGCGAACTTTATTGTGAGTCACAGACATGCATGTAGGGTCTGAATCTTTCCACAATTATGCAAAACCTGCTTCACCTCGGGCTGAAGCACATTGGCAATAACATTTAATAAACTCAAATTTAAAAGTACATTTATTGGGTAAACACACAAATGAATGTTTCTTTTAAATGTTCCCCTATGAATAAATGTATTTAAGGATTTCTCAATTCTGATATACATTTTCTAATGCTCAGAAAGAAAGTGAGGAAAATATACATCATAAAATCAGTAATAATGAAGCATAATGACACAGTAGGTTTTCATGAGGGGTAATTAGATTGCAACAAATCCATTAACCTCTCAGTTGCAAAGTAATCCATCTTGGGTTAACTCAATATATTTGGTCAATGGGTTGTTGCATGAGTTTCTCTGAATACAGTCAAAATACACATTCGAAGGACATATACACAATTTGACATGAAGACAAATAATGAACGTGAAAGCATATTGAATGTGAACATAAGTATCTTCACAAATATTTAACACCTTCTGAGGGATGGACTTCTGAAAGCTGAAGACAAACAATGCACATCAATGGACAAAAAATGGATAGCAGTACAGAATATTTGGCTTGCCTCCAAAACATTTTGGCTTGAGTAAAATATCAGAAGTATTTAATTATTTGTCAAAGGTAACATGTTTGACACATCTTCCATGAAGTTAATATCATTGATAACCTACTAAATTGAGTGGAATGTTGTCTTTATTAATCGTGCTAAACTTCACTATTAAGCCACATTTAATCACATGCAGTCAAAGTGTTTCACAGTGAAGCATGTTGGCATATTTATCTACTGGTGTTCACATGGAGGAAAAACTGATGTAGATGAAAAGAGACATTTGGCAGGAACAGAGTTGGTGACCTAGCTGATCTGGAAATCAAACAAACCTTCATTACTACTGCATTAGTGCAGCATGAAACTCAAAAGAATACTAATGTAAACATGATTTGCCACACATAACGTCACAACATCAAATATGGTGGGTATTACTCCTCATTAGTGTACTGCTGAAGCATACCAATCTTTGCTGTTTAGTTAACAGACATGTTTTGCATCACATTGTAGTTGGCACACAATAGCAGCTATCAGATTTATTGATATTTGCTGGTTTCATTTAAGCTCAAGCAAAAATGTCTACTTATGTCAGGGTTCAAATGCAAAGGACATACATAATAAAACACAGTTTGATGATTGGCAGTGGACTTCCCTAAATACTCCACGGTGACCCTCTGTGGCAGACTGGAGGACATGGGGGACCGTTACTTGAGGTGAAAGAAGCCTGATGGTTTTGTTGGTGCAGCCATTAACATGTTCGCTTGATTCTTGTGGGTGATGTGGATCTACAATAAATCACAAAATAACATCAATACTTCTCATTCAAACGGTTTCTGGTTTATGAGAAAATTGTTGCCAAAAGCCAGCATAACAATCCTCACTGGTATATGGGAAAGTTCACTTTTAACTGATACTGTTTCATAAAGATATTTCTTCAATTTCTGTCATAAAAACATTATATCATTTAATTTTACTCCTTAATATATGTAGGCCTTTCTCATGTTTACTGATATGTTTACTACATCATTTGAAAATATAAGCAGACATGCAGACAGCATGCAATGACAATAATGATAATTCCAGATTATTAGTTGGATTTCCTGGTAGTGATAACTAAAAGGTCATAAACAAAAGCCCCCCATAGAGTTTAGTGATAGATAGCAACTTTTACTTCACATTCATTTTAGTTATGGAGTTATTTTACCAAAATATTTGGGATAATTATTATCTAAAGATAATAACACAGTCGATGAAGCAGTCGTAAAGCATACTCTATAACCTGGTTAAAGGTAAAAAATGCTCGGCTTTATTCCCTGAACCAAACATTCTGCTCTGTTGTATGTATTGTATACTGCTAGTCTGAGTGGGTCATACAGTAGGACATGTTCTCTGTGAGTCCTAAAGAATCACAAACTGCCTAACTGAAAGGTGGCTGCTGTCAGCTGCAGCTGTAAAGAGGTGTTAATAATCGAAGGAAACTGGATTTTTTTCAAACATTTGGACCATAGGATGATGCATAAATCTCAGAAATCTATGTATCAAACAGCATTAAAATGGTTAAACTGGGATTTAAAAATGTGTTCTTCATATTTTTACAGGTAAAGCCTGTTGAGTAATACTTACTGTGCATGGAGGCTGCATCCAGGGCTCCCCATCAATCTGCATGGGCAGAGCTTTGGTCGTCCTGCGCATGGACACAGAAGATAGTGACATTCAGTGATATAGCTTAATATGTATTTATTTTCAAGAGGGTGATGTGGGATTTACATAATTTTACGCTGAATTCAAAGGTAAAAGCTCATGACCTGATGGTGACTTGAGAGGTCTGTGCCAGTCTGTGCCCGGCACTCTTCAGTCCAGTGTAAATCTGTCCCATCTCTAAGACTCCTTCAAGTCCCACCACCTCAAAACGTTTATCACTTATATCTGATGAGTCAGAGGAGGTTTAGTAAAAGATTAGATCAGTTTTATTAAGAGTTCGATTTATTATTACGGATGTACTATAGATGATATTCATGGAGACGATATTCACCCACCTTGTGTGACCGTTTTGAGAAGTTCATGGTCGGTGATGACCTCATCATGCCCCGGTTCCGCTAACCCGTCCGACTTCTTGGATTCACCCCAGAGATTGGAACCACCATGCATGCTGGGTATGTTGAGGATGGCGATACCCTCTAAAGACGAGCTGCTCAGGTCCAGATGTCTTCCACAGCACTGTTATCACCAAAAAAGAATTCAGCATTTCCTCAGACTTACTCCATTTTTTAAACCACAAGACAAATGAGGTAGAAACTCTCACCTCGACTGTGAGACAATCCTTCAGCTTCTTACAGGAGGCAGAGATGGACTCTGAAGTGGCTAACTCAAAATACCAGAGTTTGTTTTTCATTCTTGAAAAGAGCAGAGAACAAGAACTCACATTTTGGTTAAATAAGGTCATCACTGTCACACTGTTACATGTGCTCAGGAATCTTACAATACCGAAACAGTCACTACAGTTTTTCTTACTTCTGTCATATTTTTTAATGTAATACTGTTGAATATTTGTGGCAAAGTTTAGCAAAAGTACATTTTCTGATCCAAAGCGCATTTGCAGTGCTTGCAAATGGGCCAAAACCATCTGGTTTCATTCAAGAGATTAAGAAGTTAAATAAAACTAGTCCTTTACTATAAGATTGTACTATATTCATTATAAGATAGTAAAGGAATGTTTGAGCTGTGACTCATGCAAAGCCATTATAGTAGAGATCTACAATAAAAAAAACATTGATACAATGCCTTTCATGTGATTCCTTACCTGCTGCTGAACCTCTGGGGATGTTTCTCTCTCATGGAGTGGAAACGATGAGCAATAGAGGCATCCTGCAAAAATCCACATAGGTGTGATCGTATTAATAGATCAGAACCGGTAATGAAAAACCTCGTGTGATGTGCATCCTTCCAACTGAGCTTGTGACTCACCACTCCAATAGAGAAATAGTTGTTGATGATCTCGTATGGAACAGGGTCGCATGGCTCTTGGGGGTCATTTGGTATCACCTGGATGCTCCAGCGATCGAGTGGAATCACCTTGCCTACCTCGATCTCCTTCAGGATTTCTCTCAAGTCTGAGCCCTCGTATCCTTTATTGCAAATAAAGCGAAAACAACATTACTGTTTCACAGTGTGTGCAATGACACCTGCGTTATACATTCTGTATTACAAAAAATATTGGATTGTTGTACCTCCTCCCCAGCGTAGGCAGCGAGCCAGGTCATTCCCAGTCCCAAGAGGTAACACAGCTACAGGAGGGTGTACCTGCAGGTCTGCTTTGTCTAAAATCAAAAGTGTTATTCCGTTCAAGTTAACAAATTGGAATAATCTCAATTTGTCCCTCTAAAATCTCAGAAGAATGCGTATCACCTATAGCATCCAGGAGCCAGCCAACTGTGCCGTCCCCCCCACATACCAAGATCCTGTAGTGATGCAAACTACGGAAGAAGTGTAGCCTGAAAAAGCACAATTTCCATTAATAAACAGTAACTCAAATGATGTCTATTTTTTGGCAGTCTGTCTCTTAGCTCCAAACTAGCAATGTACCCTGGAGCAGGACCGCCATTGGACAGGTTATACACTTGACGTGGGTTCAGCAGACCCTGAAACTTCCTCAGCACTCTGCAGAGAAACATAAAAGATTTTAAAAGTGAGGTGTGAACAACTAGCAGTAATTATTGATAATCATAAATGCATGACACATGTCCCAGCACAGAACTGAGAAAACCCCAAAAACCCTCATAAAACTTGTAAGGAAATCTATAACACCACTACAATGACAGTATGGGCCAACATCCTCAGAATCACTAAACCCCACTGGAGTATGTGCTGCTTACCTTTCACCTTGCTTTCCTCCACTTTTAGGATTTACAAACACCAACAGAGGGTTGGTGTCTGGAATAGGTACAATCTTAAAAAAATAAGAAGAAGTATGAATGCAGCAGGATATTAGATTCTGCATCTTATAAATTCTGATGTGCTAAACTTTCATTTTGTCATGACCAACACACAAAATTTGACACTACTTTTTTTGTAGTCTAAAGTATAAGTGGGAGTTAAGGAAAAACCAAGGAAAGGGAAAAGGTATATGGAAAATTAACACAAAGACAAACCTGCAAGATGTGGCCATCAGGAGTAACATTCAACAGACTGGTGTCCTCCTCCTGCAATAAGAACAGACAATGGAATAACAGCTATCCCAAAAATGCAATGGCTCTGATTCAAATGTTCTTATTGTGATCAAGAGATTTGACCTTTGAGACAGTATAAATGGCCCATGGAGGCAGTATGTGGTCTTTCAGTGGCCCACAATCACATTTCGTTAGGCCGGACAGAACACAGTCCTCATGGCGCTTTTAAAGAAACACAACTCATTGAGAACAGAAAGCAGTGATTCACATGTAAGGAATGGACATAATATACAGAGAGGTCATTCTCACCATCTCCCGGCACCACACACAACGCCTCCCTGCCAAAGTTTTGATCTTCTTGAAGCAGACCTGACATTTGCTAGAATTACTGTCAGCTTTGATCCAGTCATGAACTGCTTTCTGAAGCACACAAGAGATAAAAAAAAGGTGTTATCCCACGACTGCTATCTATTCCGTTGTGTTTTTTTAAGGGGATGTGCATTTGAAGCTCACTTTAAATTGGACAGTACAGTTTTCTGCTATTGATAAGTCAGAGAGTTATTAGTTTATCTTCCGTGCTGTGCTGAACTAAAATAACCTATCTCTGAAAAAACTGTGGAAAAAATTACGCTAATATCAGTTCTAAAGAAAATAAGCAAAGACCACATCCTGCTCAGAAAATCAGCAGAGGAGCAGCTTCAGGTTTGACAGTTTTTAGATAAAAACATTTGCTTATCTGAAGGGCATCTTTAGATAAAATACCTCTATTGGACACTTGCGCCTCCACCTTTCTTGGTAGCAAGGGAAATTTGACTAGCTAATTGATGTGCTCAGATATGTATTTTGTAAAGTGTGAGATGTGGTCATCGCACACTGAAAAAAAAAAAAAGTTATCACTGACTATGCTTATGCACAACCAGGTTAACAGGGCAGACAGTGGCAGCAGTAATCTGCACTTCTAAAACACTGGTAGTCTGCTCTCAGTGACTAAATCACTGTAATGTTACCTATACTAGTGTTTACTGTCACTTCTATTTGTCTTTGGCTGTTAAAGAAGAAAAGTGAAGTGACAGCACTGTTTTAATCCCATCTCTAACTTGATTGGAAAGCAACATCAATTTGACCGCAAATTCAGTTGTGAATGGGGAAAGCTGAATTAAAAAAAAACCACTGAGAGGAACTTAGAACTAAAAGGTGATCACTGTGTTCCTTACACCAGTTTCCTGTTTGGATTTGACAAATGTGCGAGCGCAGGGTTCAGGATTCTTGTTTGCGCAGCGGCTGTGGACAGTGTACATGCAACCTAGGTGAAGAAGAACACAAAAGAGAGAAAAAAATAATTTTTCTTCAGATTAAGAAAAAAATAACCAATGCCATTTGAGAGCAGACATAACAAATTAAGTGGAACTGGCTTGTCTAACGCAGCTCATCAGTACGGGCTGCATGGTGCACGGCTGCCCCCTGATGGAGGCAGTAAGCTTACAGTTTCAGTAGAGTCCCTGTTTTCCGAGGCCAACCAGCATGTTGTCACACACACTGCAGTATGTTGGCTTGTTGAAATGCTTCATCCTCCAAATGTGTTGCCCATCCTTTCCCGTCATCTGTGGGTGATGAGAGAGTGAAGAACGCAGATTTAGTCACGCTGAAAATAGCACAGAAATGTTTTCCCAAGGAACTGAATAGATTTGAGTTCACTCATAGCTACACTAGCAAGAAGGAAGACATGGTAGAACATGTATTTTCCAACCTTAAGTCCAAGCAGCACAAGTAAAGGCACGTTGTTCATGCCTCCCTTCACCCACTCCTCCAAGGTGACGGTCTCACTGTCATCCACATCAATCGCAGTCATCATGTCTTTGAGCACCTGTAATAAAATAAAAAAATAAAACAGAAAATTTCTAACCAGCCCAAAGGAAACATGTTTCCGCATAACACCTTGCAGGTTATGGTCTCAACCTAAAAAGAGAACATTATGGAGTGAACTTTGCTACGCTTAAACAGGCAAAGCAGGTAAAGAGAGTCTTACTGGTCTAAGTTCAGTCACGTCCCAGCCCAGGTAATCAGCAGCCCGCATCATCTGTGTGATTATACGATCCACTTCCTGCAGGAGAGTCAAGACATCAAGAACTAAGTACATACATTCAACTCCACACAATAATGAAAGTTGCATGTGTGATGGCACTTAAAATAGTAAAAATGAGGGTAGTGTGAAATTACAACTCAGGATGTAGTCCAAGTTTGGAGTTTATCTTTGCATAAATCACTGCTATGTGTTTAATGGATAAGTCTATGTTAATCAGTAGGATGATGCTAATAAACTGTGAGTTGGACAAAAATCTATTTTCCTGAAATCTGGTAAGATTGCTCTACTTCTATTTCTACAAAATATTTGCTGAAATGGCTTTTTCACATAAAACTGTAAGTCAGTAACTTACAGAACTGTCCAAGAGTCCGTTGCAATCTTTGTCGTAAAGTTTGAAGGTGACTAGAACCAAACAAAGTCAATCAGGGACCTTCCAAACAGTCAGTTTACAGATATGATAAAGGTTATTGATAAATGTTGATGAGGACATAAACAGAACCAACATTCGAGCTTCTCTCGCGGCTGCGCTTCCTCCAGTACTGAGAAGTAACAGGACACATCACGAAGAAAGACCCCACCTGAAAACACAGGCAAACCTTAAATATAACACTGAAAATAAAAGCAGCAGTGGGTTCAGTCTTTGATTAATTCTAAATGTTTCTGTAGTTTAGTTCTGGGAGCAGGTGCACTAATCTCCAAACATCTACAACTTCAGATCTATTTCTTCATTCCTTAGTAGCATTTAGACTTTGTTTTCTTTTTACAGGTTTAAACAGGTAGCCCTCAGCAGAATTTCCCCAGGCATATTTTTTCGAAACACTTCCTGAAACAGGTATTCTACCTCCTTTGGGCAAAGGGCTTTTTGTGGCTCCATCTTGCTCTACTTGTTGAAAGTAGCGAAACAGCCGTTGGCAGAAATCTTCTGGGAAGTCATCCACTTCCAGGTAGGTCTTCAGGAAGAGACAGAAGCCCAGGGCGTCGACGCACTGTCGAGGGAAAGGTGTGATACATATAAACAATAAAATATCGTTAACACCATGTTTTTTCTTTAGGGAGTCTTCCTGCTAGAATCAGGGTTAGAAGCTGGACTCAGTCTGTGCGGCGGCTTGACAAAGCATACTGATGAGTATCCCAGATGTTTTCCCATCTAGCCACTTCTGTAATAAATGGTACTAAAAACACATTTTTCCGAAATGATCAGTCCTCTGAGGTTACCTCTCCAAAACTGTGCTGGGCAAGACGACCTCCAGGCTGAAACTCCTTGATCACATCTTTCACTCTCAAACTGCTTTCTGTGGGGGCAGAATATCAGGGCATTAGTAAAAAGGATTACAATGGACTCATTAATGATATAAAACCTAATAAACTAAATAAAAATATTAGATAAAAATGGGAATTCTCTACTGATGCTTTTACAGAAACAGCAAATTAAAGGGAGATGATCATTTCGGATGGATGTGGATGTAAAGTGTGTATCAAAGATTAAGTCCGGGTTAGGCTCCCGCAGTCTGATGTAACACACAACAGTATGTGTCCTGCATCCACACAGGAGTGCATGTGCATGTAATTATCTATTCATCCATTATCCAATGTGCAAATACTCTCTCCCCAAAACACTAAAAGCCTACAGACCCATTTCATTTCTTTCAAAGCTTTTGATAGGACAGAGTATTTTTAGTCCAGTGCCACTTTCTGTCTTCTGTCAACACATCCTCCGCATTACCCCGCACTACAGAGCATCAGAAAGCACTTTCAGTGGTGAGACATTGTTTCCTGTTTTTCTGTGTGGATGATGAGGATTTCTCCAGAGCACACTGTTGATAGTTCCTGTTTTAATGGTTCCCTCAAGATATTATAAGCATCTTCTGCCATTCATTTTACAGTGTTATAACTATTTAGTGATTATGGCAGCTCTCAGCCTCAGAGTAATAAGGAGTTCATGCACAAACACTTTCACCCTCAATACTGAATACTGATAACTAATAAGATTGATGTGGGGTGGTTGAAATGTTGTTGCTCCATCTGAACTTTGACTGTTTTCACAGGGGCCTATTTTCTGATCTTTGGCTTAATTTATTGACATTCATAAAACATTTAACAACCTTTCAATTACACATTCTTGTGATTCTCCGAAAGTACAGTACAAGTAGAAATTTAGACACACCTAGTAATTGTAAATGATTGGGTAGGCGTGCCGAACTACTGGCAGATAAACAAGACACTCTTGCAAAGTATTTCAATCTGGCTCTTATGTGGAGATAATGTAGAGCAGTTTAAATATATCTATTTTGCATATATCTAAAAACACAAGTATAATACTCAAAGTATATATGGTGAAATGATGAAATGTTAATAAAATGCAATGTAGTGAGGAGTTTTATAACTTGCATTTTTGTCCCAGGTTTGGTTAGCTGAGCAAATATTTTACTAAATTATGTGGTTTAATTTTTGCAGATATGACTGTTTTAAAGACATAGTTTGATTGTATTTAAAATGATCAATTCAGCAGAATCAGAAATATACATTTATACAGAGTTCAAAAGTGAGAACTCACCTTCCATGTAATGCTGCAGTTGGATAAAATCCACAGGAGTCAGAGAGCCCTCCACATCGTCAGAGGAAGCCATGCTGATCAGCTGCAAGAGGGGAGACTAAATATTAGCCCGACAGGTGACAGGGAATACAATGACAACCACTAACCGGCAAGGTTTCTAAAACCAAGAGGCGGGCCGCCTCTTTTGGCTGAGACTCACATGAACTGGTTTGTCTGCATTCTTTGAAGTACACATAACAGGTGAAACACGCCTATTGTGATTTATACTGAACTCCAACAGAGTGTGATTCCTCCTGATATGTAGAGATTTCCAGGAATACCCGGTGCAACTAAAACTGTAGCTGTATTTTCAACTATTTTCATCAAGCAAAACTTTGCCCACATGTTTCAGTTTATGGAGCTGGGTCAAAGGTTTCAAAAGATCTGCTCACATTAACAGGTGCTCAAAGTCTGGCCACGAGTAACAAGCCAACTGGGTGAAATGACCGAAAGTGTAACAAGAAAATAAAACAGAAACCCACAGAGTAATGCTGCAAAGTAAAGTAAATGCGTCAAATAGCATTGTAACCCGGTAATGTCCCATCAGCTTAAACAGCAAGACAAAGCAACTAAAACATCAGCAATTAAGCCCATCTTTTAAAAGGCACATCCATCGAGAGGATTAGTGTCAAACCACTTTCCTTTGCTGACCGACTGATGGACACGACCTTTCCACTCACCGTGCTTCTGCTGTCCGGCTGCTGCACGGGTGTCCACACCGGTGGGGGGGCAGGCTGCCCGCTGGGGTCGCTCTTGGTCCTGCCTCTGCCGCTGAAGGCCGCAGCAAGAATGGCCAAAAGCTGTCCCGAGTTCAGATGAGCACGACGTGGTGCCCTGAAATGTTAGCCGCCTGCGACTGGTGGGTGAACGTCTGCTGCAGTATTAGAGGATAGAAGGGATTAAGAGTGGACGGAGGAGGAGCTTTTTGCGACATAATTACAGTTAGTGGCGCGCCCAGCCGCACAGAGGAACACAGTCAAAGCTGTTTTGTCCCATCATCTGCACCCATCCAACTAGAGCGCACGTTTTGTTTTTTTGAATGATGGCTATAAGCCTGGAAACTCTGTTCAAGCCACATCCAGGACATGCAAACGTGCTGTAAAATGGCTGTGAGAGACTAAACGTGCGACATTGACTGAAGTATCACTTCCTCCCTTAGATTTTGGTATCTAGTCATGACCTCTGGTTCCAAATATGATGATACATGATGCTTGCACTGAAAAACTGACTTCAATCATATACATTTATTTCAATTCAGCTGAGTCTTTACTATAAAAGTGAACTATTCATACACAACAGCTCCCAAATCTGACAAAATCCCCACAAAAGGAAACTGAAACATTTGACCTTTCATCCATACAAATAGATCGGTAACACAGCCTAATTGGGAAATAACACAGGTAAAACATTTTTTTAAAACTATTCTATGGTCATAATTCACTTTTAAGTTTGTCCTATATTACCGTCAGCTCACAGATAGTTAATACTTCTGGCTGTACAGAATACACATTTTGTTATGTAATGAGTTGTTGTGGTTTTCTATTTCAATCACATTCCACTGATATTTTTGCTAAGTAAGGATGGATGCATGGTTAGAATTGCATGTTATTCATAGAATAATCCTCAGATTATTTTCAGCACTGTGGTCTGGTTAATGCTGAGCCATAGGACTGTTAAAAAAAACTGTCTCAGTTTGACCTGAGGTTCTGAAGGTTTTAGATTATCAAACTGCTTCTGTTACATGATAAAAACTCTTATTTTCCCACTGCTGAGAGAATCCTGTTTAGTCATCCCAAGTATATACAACAGTGACAAGTATGAAACTGTTTGCAAAAAGTCTATTTTACATATCTAATTAAATGTATGTCAGATGGCAGTGTTCCAAGTAGAACAAATAAACGTTTTAATAATAATTTTTCATCTAATTTTGTATCTTGTTTTTTCTTCCACGAGACGGAGGGCGGCGATACCACACTCAATAACAACTGCCAGTTCAACTCATTTTAATCGTAGAAGAAGAAGCAGGGGTTTACGTAGATGTTTACGTTCTGCTACTTCCGTAGCTCTGTGAAATCGGAATAACGTTATCAGTCCGACGTTAAATCCAGAATTTGAAAGGACATTCTTGCCTGTGTTTGCTATTTACAGCTTGCAAATTGGAGATGCTTCTTAGATCAATATGATTCAAGTCGTTTAACGTCCACGTTTAGCGCTTTATCGCGAGCTTTGCTCATTCATCGCAGACGAAGCTAAAGCTAGCGTAAAGTTAGCAGCGCGTCAGTGGGCATAATTTAATAAGTCAAAGGCTGATCCGCAATTTGCTCTCTATTAATTTAAATCTCAAGCAAGGCAGTCATGGCCACTAGGCGTCTGACCGATGCCTTCTTGTTAATGCGGAACAATGCAATCCAAAACCGGCAGATATTGGCTGAGCAAGTGAGTACATACGACCCTCGTCTGAGTACACGTAGCAATGCTGCGGTGAGTGGTCTGCATCGTTTTGACATTTTACTGTGTGTGTGTGTGTGCATATAGCCAGTTTCAGAGCCCCCGTAGTTAGACCCGTCACTGTACTGGTAGATACCCTTAATAAACCAGAGATGATTATGTGTTGTTTGTGCTGAACTGGAGCGTAGCTTCACCTTCGGGCTGGCGGATGAGTCTGCGAGCTGATTGAGGAGGACTGTGAAGTCATGTTGTTCTGTTCACAGTACCCATGACTTTAAAAAAATTACCAATTTAAGAAGCTAATCCGGAGAGTTAAAAATAAGCATGATAGATTTTTGCCAACATGAATTGAGCAAAGGTTAAAGCATGTTGTTTACGTCCTCATCATGTGTGCTGTGGTGTAGTCTAGATCCAAGTGTTTATCTGACCTGTGACTGAAGTAGACTGTAGTTGATAATCCCCTGTACAAAGATTTATGAAGCACTTCAAGATGATAAAGGAGTAGAAAAGTAATTAAGTTTTAAACTCTGATCATTGCAGTTCTGTATATATATATATATGGATCATTTTCTGGCTGGAAATCCTATGTGCTTCAGCCTATTTCTTGCTGTTTGGTGAAACATGTGCATCCTGTTTCTATCCATTTTGGATTTTTGTTCTTTTTCCATTTAATGTTCTCTGTCGAAGCTTTGGGTTTTCACCCTTGAAGCTTCCTCACCTTCATTGCTAGACCTACATGTTTCCCTTGTACACTGTTTTCATTTTGGCTGAGTTTGCTCCTTATTCAAGACACGGCTGAATGCAAACAGCTCTATATTTGTTAGAGAGCTCTTTTTAGGAGGATACTTATATCCTAAATGGGTTTTTCTTGTAAAAAGCATTGCTTTCTCTCAGAAAGTGCTCAAACATTGTCTGGCAATGTAAAAAAAGAAAGCGTTGCAGTCAATCAAACCTGGAGACTTAAAAATATTGTCAATTTAGCAAATATTTTACTCTGTCTCCTTAAAAAAAACAACAACCTAAATTCACAAGACACCTAGATTTTCTGAAAATATATGAAAACGGAGTTTCTTGTCTCCTCTCAGACACTTTATCTAAGCCGTTGGAAGCTGACAGGTGTGGTGTACGTGCTACCATTCACACTCTGCTGTCAACCTAGTCACTCATTCCCTGCAGGTTGATGTAGGGGCAGTTTTTCATCTGAGAAAGAGACGGTAAACATTAAGGATAAGCCACTGAATAAAAGGTCTCCCTTTCTGAAATTGCCTCGTAGCCCTTCCTGATTGTGCCGAGTCAAGATCGACTTTCACTTGGACATAGTTGTCTTGGATCAACAAAAAGTGTGTTCTGCAGAATCTTAACCTAAAAGAAGAGTCTGCTCTCAGTCTGAATGGCTCTAATCTCGTCTGCCATCACTGTGATGGTTTCCTCCAGAACAGTTTACCTTCTGTGGTCCATCTTTTTTTAACTCAGATTTCCATGCACTGTATCACATTAAGGAAAATTGACAAGCAGGACTCTTCCAACCGGAGTGACAAAGATTTTTTAAAAATAACACATTATAACGACTAGGATGTTGGAATCAACACAAGGCAAAGCTCACTTCAAATCCACAAGCGATGCTATTGAGCGGACAATGATGAAGAGCTGTCCACACTCTAACTCTCTCCTGCTGGACACATTTTCATGCTGCTCCAAACAAACAGTGTACCGTGTCCAAAACAGGGCAAATGAAGGCGTCACATGTCCTCAGAAAGTCATGTGTCCAGCCTGCAGGCTCTCCCGCCTCACCGTGTGTGTGTTCGGTGTTGGCTGTACATGTGGCACATTCCACCCAGTTGTCCGGCAGTGCCACAGAGAAGGAAATCACTCGGTGGGAAAATGATGAGCTGTGATTGAATTGCCTCTGTATTTTTAGAGCGGTCTGCCAGCTATCGAATTAAAGCCGTTAAAATGATTTGACCCCGGTTGTTTTGTTGCATCAACCAGCTATAAAGCTCTGCTAACTGAAAGAGCTTTGCTTGCTGGTAGTTTTGAACATTCAGCTCTGTAATGCAGCTGTGCACTCAGATTGTGAAAAACTGACCATTCAAAAAGGCAGAAGTTCTGTTTGTTTGTTAGAAGCTAAACACAGACATACACCGCTATCTACAAATGTTTGTGGCCAATCTGCTAATGTTCATGATGATTGGAATAAATGCTAGAAATATTCTCATTTCAATCCTAATCAGATGTTCATTTGTCACTGTCATTTCTCCTTTTTTAATTCTCACTGTCTCTTATGTTGATTTTGCTTTACTGTAAATTAAAATAATTTCCTTGCAAAGCCCCTGATAGTTTGTTTCTGCATTCACTCCGTTCATCTTTGTACCTGTTTAAAATTGGTAAAAGCAGCCAATCCCCCTGACTATTTCAAATAAATGAGTTGTGGATGCAGAAACATTTTGGTGTGAGTTGCTTCAGATTTTCTGCATCTCACTTTGTGTGATGTTTCCTCTCTCTCCTCTGCCTTGCTCTTTGCTGGATGGAACCCCTCTGCTATCACACAATCTTATTAGGAGCTTGATGAGGTACTGTCACGGCTTTCCTTCATTTCATGGAAGAAACAAAAATCAAACACCATGATCATCACAATAAAATTTCATAATAACTTTTTTTATTTATTTTTTTAGTTGGCAGATGACCGAATGGCTCTGGTGTCCGGGATCAGTCTGGATCCCGAAGCCGCCATCGGAGTCACCAAAAAACTTCCTCCCAAATGGATCGAGGGGGTGGATGAGGTAAGGGCAGCTGCCTGTGTGCATGGAGGACAGTATTACAGGAGGGGCAACAGCAGGCAGCAGAGGCTGTTGTGGCAAATGGCGGCTGCTGAGGTAAAAGTGAAATCACGGTTTCTAACTGTATCCTCACGGCCCTCTTAGATCCATTATGAAATCAGACGGATCCGAGAGAAGATGAAGGAACTGGCCTTACTTCACGACAAGCACATGAACCGACCCACACTGGACGACAGCAGTGAGGAAGAGCATGCCATAGAGATCACTACGCAGGAGATTACTCAGGTGCCGTCCTTTAGCAGAAATAAGTGTGTGTGTGTATATACATACACTTGTTTATTTAAAGTGGGGTAAAAGGAGAGCTTTTTGTCTTCCTCAAAGTCCTGTCTCCCTTGCAGATGTTCCATCGATGCCAGCGGGCTGTGACGGGTTTGCAGTCTCGCTGTGGTCACTGCACGGAGCAGGAGGAGAGACTCCTGAGGAACGTGGTGTCCTCTCTGGCACAGAGCCTGCAGGACCTCTCCATAAACTTCCGGCACACACAGTCCAGCTACCTAAAACGTAACCTTGGGCTTAAGGAATTCCTTACCATTCCGCTCTCATTTGAGGCTCACTTTGTCATGCTGCCCCTAAGGCTCCATGTCCGGTCACGGCGCTGCCTCAGTGCCATCTAAAGATCACCTTTCTCATCAGGTATGAAGAACCGCGAGGAGAGATCGAAGCACTTTTTTGACTCGGGGCCTTTAATGGAAGAAGATGAAGATTTAGCTCTATATGACAAGGTGAGAGCATTCTCCAAATATCAATTTCGGTTGCTTGCATTTGTTTTGTTTGTTTTTGTTTCTGTTGAAGAGCCGGTGTGGGCGAATATTCTTCAGCTCTGAGCTCATGTATAAATTAAGTTATCACCTCAGATTCACTTTACTGAAGCTATCTCTCCACAGCTGTACATGTGCTCGGGTCAGTCAATGTTCAAACAGCTCATATATTCCCTGAACAAATACAACCTCAACCAGACACAAGACAAAAAAGCACTAACATGTTGAAAAACATTTTGATAATACGTTTAGCTTCATTTAACTTTTACAGTGATCTGATACTATTTACTAAGCTTTAGGGTAAAGAAATACACAAGCACGCTTATATCCCTGCAGCCTGTTTACTGTTACTCCTGGATGTCTTTCAGGGCTTCACAGACGATCAGTTGGTGCTGGTGGAACAGAACACGGTTATGGTTGAAGAACGGGAGAGAGAGATACGACAGATAGTGCAGTCCATCTCAGATCTGAACGAGATTTTCCGGGACTTGGCTGGAATGGTTGTGGAGCAGGTAGTTAAAGAATCTGACAAAAAATAATCAAAACTATGTTTTGTATTAGCTTTTATTTTTTTATAATGCTATCTGAACCAATAAGGAAATTGGACTAATTGTGGCATTTCGTTGTAAATACATACATATATAGTTTTTACCTTTTGAATGGTACATTTTTATGATTAGAATTGTTTTCGTGTGTGTTCATATGACTTGAAATTATTTGATTAGATATGAGAGATAAGCACACTTTTTTTTAATTAAAAAAATGGTTTTAGGAAAAATCATGCAGGTTTGAGAGGTGTTTTATAGTGTAACATCAAACTGCTAACATAGTGCACAACAAAGAACATAAACGGAATTGGTTTTCATCTGCTAATGAATGTCCCTGTTCTCTAAATCAAGGGCACCGTTCTGGACAGAATTGACTTCAATGTGGAGCAGTCTTGTGTTAAAACAGAAGATGGATTAAAACAGCTACAAAAGGTAAAAACCCACAGCATGTTCTAATCTGAATGTAACTGCTTCTTGACGTGGTACCTTGGTTCTCTCTTTGGGACATAAGTGGACATCCTTTATCACACTTGAAAAATAGAAGAAGTTTGATATCAGCTAAGATGATTTACTATATGTTGTGCTTAATGATGAGAAGTATTTCAATTGTCACCCTAAATAATTTTCGTTTCATTCAAAAAGTGGGCTTTTAATGACTTGTCGTCATTTTCTCTGCAGGCGGAACAGTATCAGAAGAAAAACCGGAAGATGCTGGTCATTTTGATCCTTTTTGTCATAGTCTTAGTTCTAATTGTTATTCTTTTTGGAACAAAGTTTTAGTGATGCATTCTTCTGGCTTTTTATTTCCTGTCTGAGTGTCTGTTGTGCATCTGCGTGGACATGGACTCCATTCTTCTCCAAACCAAGGCATCTGCCTTTCCTACCGACTGAGAAACATCATAAGCATTTTCAAATGCTTTTGAGGCTGCGTGGAGATTTTTTGTTTGTGTGTTGTTTTTTTTTCTCAAAGAAGCAATCAGCACTCGGGTTGAGCTGTGGCTGTTTCACTGTTTTATCGATCAACAGCCAAGACTGTGCAGAGCCCCTGGTTTGTTGACATATCAGTGTCTTAACAAAAGCAAAAATACTTTGCGTTTGATAATGAATTATCAATCTTAAACGGCTAAGTGACGCGTTTCCTGCCTAAACTAAGAGCACGACCCGTGATATCTGAGGACGTTTAACTACCATCTAATATCACTGAGGCATTCGGTTACTGTCGGGGACAATAGTGAACATTGAAGGAGTTGCAGTATGTCCAGTTTTACTGCAGATTGATCTTCAGGTCAGCATTACATTTACATTCTGACTCAGTATTTTACCTCGAATGATGTAAAGCCAATGTCCTGTATTAGAGCTGCACAAAGTAAGAGAAGAATAGTTATTTAGTACCAAAAATATTCCTTTGGTTGAAGGACCATGTGTTTTGTTTTAATGTTGTGGTCCTTGTTACTCCACTGCTGGTTGGAGGAGGCAGCACACAGCCATGACCCTCCATCCCTTCATCCCTTGATTTTAAAGTCTGTCCCACACTCGCTGCACTTTTCCTTGCAGCACTCATCTTGAAACACTCATTTTGTTGTCCTGGGATTTGCATAAAGTGCTACCTTTTTAAACTCTTGCAGTTTGCACATACTGAGGCCTGATGGGGAGGTGGGGTTATGTTTGGATGTTATACTACTGTCATCTATATGGTTAAAAATGTATTTATTTTCTGATAACTTCAAATGATCAAGAGCTATTGTGTTTGTGGAAGATTTGCTGTATATTCAGAAGAGCGTGTGTGTAAAATGAGCCCACCAGTTCATGTCCACTCCACTGAACTGAGAACTGTGATGTTGTCCAACGCAGGCAAATGATTGAAGACAGCCTTACAATGTTATATTATTCTCTTTTTTCATTCAAGATTGGACACGTTATATTCATTTGGAAATTCTTTACACATTCGTATGCTCCTTAAAGACCGGTGAAGCTTTATTATCTGGACTGAACTCTACACTTTGTACACCTGTTAAATCATATTTGTCATTGATGTGAAGTTTTATGTGAAAATGGCTGTCTTAGAGGTACTACATGTGTATGTTTTGGTCTTTGAAGAAAAAGAGATGAGATGGCAACATTTTTAATAAAAAGATAATAAACCTGCTATGATATGGTGTTTGTGTATTTGTATCTGTGTGTGTGTGTGAAAGAGAAAGAGTGGGAAAGGGGGTAGAAAGAAAAATGACAGAAGGTAATGATAAAAAAGGCCACTCAAACACCATGAATCAAACTGTTACCATCCAGTAACATGGGATCATGTGTAGGTGGTCACCACACAAACCACACTAATGCATTTAACTTTAAAAATAAATAAAGTTAAGAACTTTAAATGCATCCCTTACTTAATGTAATTCCCCCTTTTTTTCTGGGGTCATTTTGTGTTACACAGTGATATCTGAGGAGATGAGAGTTGCCTCTGCTGAGTCAGCAGCTTTTCCTCACAGCTGACCCGATCTGTCACGATTTCTGACCCGGAAACACACTGTCTCAGTTTAAGTTCACGTCCAAAGCTGAAAAAATCGGCCCGCTTGCCTCAGAATCTCTCCTGACCGGACTGTTCTGGCCATCGTATTGCTCGTGGATTTGGCTCAGTCTGTGCTGTATCCTTACAAAAAAAAACTGCAGCCATCCTCTCTTTAATGTCACCAGGCCTGGGGAGCGAGCAGCTCAACCCAGGAGGAGCTTCCGTTTGTCCCGCTTGGTTAAATATCAGTCATGACTTGCGCTCGGGAAGAAGACGACCCGTTCCCGGTGGACGACAGCCTGTTTGCAGAGACCTTTTCCCAGGAGTCGGTGTACCGGCTGATGGGGCAGGAGCTGAGGATCTGTCAGCTGTTCGGGGCCAGCCTCGGCGTGGCTGCTCCGGTCTGGGAGGCTGTAAGAGCGCACCTTAATCCTATGCTGGATGGGGATTTTTCTTCTTTAGGTAGTGTGTTGTGTAAGTGTGTGTGTGTGTGAGCAGGCGTTGCATCTGTGCCGTTTCCTGGAGGATCGCTCCGTGGAGCTGCGCGGGCGGCGAGTCATGGAGCTGGGAGCAGGAACCGGTGTGGTCGGTATTCTGGCTGCGCGTCTGGGTACGCTCACGTTTGAAGGCTTTTAAAAACATATAACGCACTTACAAGCACAGTGAAGCTCATGTCTTTTTTTAAAATCCCCATCACAATGTGTGAAAGGCAACAGACAAATGAGACATGCATGTAAACATACTACTGGCATACAGTAAGTGGATATAGATGACTGATGATAGAACTGGTCAGAAAACAAATGAAAAATAACATATTAACAAATGCAAAATAACAGATTAAAACAAAAATAAATACATCTACACATAAAAGCATTAAAAAATGTCAAGAAATCATTGCAAAATTAGATGAACATGCTGCAGTACAAAAATAACCAGAAACTATAGTACTGGTTACCAGAAAGAAATGTAAAACGACCTCACAGAAACACTAATCAACAATCCAAAAACCAAAGAATTGCTAAAACTGTGCCTCTTTAATGCCGTGTGCATTATCATGCCTGTTTATTTACATTGCAAATGGTTTATTGATATGCAAATTAGCAGTAAATAAACTAGTGAAGTGTTCATTGAAAATGGGTGAGATTACTGAAACAGAACAACACACACACCTCCACAAATAAGGCAACAAGAACACATGCGAACCAGTAGTTTGAAAGCAGCTGGTGGTTTCATGGAGTCTTTCGTCTTCCAGGTGCAGAGGTGACCCTTACAGACCTTCCTCTTGCTCTTCCTCAGCTTCGGGCCAATGTGTCAGCTAACACGCCCCCCGGTGGTTGGCTCTCCACCCCGCCCTCTGTCCTCCCTCTGTCCTGGGGTGAGGACCACATCAACTTCTCTTCTGACTGGGATCTAGTGCTTTGTGCAGATATCATTTACCTCCCAGAGACATACCCAGGGCTGGTGGAAACACTAGCTCATCTGTGCAGAGAGGGCGCGGTGGTGTATCTGTCATCCAAAATGCGTAAGGAGCACCAGACTGCAGCGTTCTATGAGCAGTACTTACCGAGCAGATTTGATGTGGAGCTTGTGCACCGTGATGATAAGCAAAACAACGACATCTACAGAGCATCTTTAAGAGCTGAGCAGTGACGGCAGGGACACTCTGCAAAAGGACCGATGGGACACAAGTGATGGTCATAACTTCTGTAGTCCCTTTATTCAAAAGTAATGAAGTGGAAGCAGTCGTATGGATAAAAAATATGTTATATACCTGTTCTATTTATGTATTTATGTTGACATTTTAGCCGCAACAGAAAAATCTCTTATAGCCTGTTTTTTCCCTGACTTTTATGTTTGTTACAACTGAGCAGTTTTTACAAGTTTCTTGTGATAAGAATACAACAAACCTTTTAAAAAACATATCTTGTCTTCAACAAGTGTCAAAAAGTGTGATGTTAAAACTCATTCAAGGAGGAAGAACTCTGAAAAATAATCGAACAGATGCAACTCTTTAAGTGCACAACTTCTAATTGAGGCACTATCCAGCATAATTCTTCAGAGGAGTTGGGCTGGCTTATAATATTTGTATTTCTGGCATTCTCTTTTTTGTTTTGAAAATAAAACGTCTGTAAGACATCATAAAGATGTGGTCAGGTTTTTCCATACAAACCCTAATAGCACCCTTAATGCAACAAATGGTTAAAAGCTCTTTGATGAATACATTCAAGAAACCCTTTTTCAAATAATTTTGGTTTATTTATACAGAACCACATTAGACCAAACATTGTCCACTTTTAAATTAACTTTTGAAATATAATTAAAACTTTTTTTAATCGACTCTACAAGCTAAGGTAATCAACAGATTGATCATACTGAGCGTGCACAAGGCAACAGTGAAAAGAATAAAAAGACCCAGACAAGGATGACCACCTTCTGCATCGTAAGCATTATATGCAAACAAAATCAATATCATAATCAACCAGATCTGTGGCAGATTGTTTAAAATAATCAGTACTTCAAATAGTTATTAATGAATCCTGTCATCCTTTATCTGATTAAATCAGAATCTCACAAGCATCTATCAGGGGTTGTTACCATGTCTGAGTGAAATTTTCAGAGGTCTTGTTGCCATTCCAACATTTATTTGATATCGTCAAGTAATATATTCATATTATTTAATAATATCTTTGGATTGTAATAAGAAAAAACATTATGCATTTCATGCATTTTTATCTTTTGATGTCTTGAGAAAGGCCTCCGTGACAGAAACCTCAATCACTTGCTTTACCTTAAACACATTTTTGCAATTGTATATCTGATTAAATTTTCACATTTTTAAAGCACCTGGTTTTAGTGTGCTGCTTGCTGAAAATCTACACGTGTTCTCACTGATTTACGTGAAACCCAAAACAAAATGCATCCCATCCCAAACTATTCTGTCAAACTGCAGCAGATTGCCGTCTGTCCTTCATCCCCTCTCTTCTGTACACTGCTGATGTACAGACTTTCTGTTCAGAAAAGGAAAGCCTGTTTGTTACGCTGGAGAGTTTCAAAGAAAGGGAGACAACCCGAATGCCGCCCGTCGCTCCCTCTGCCACAATCCAGCCGACAAAACAACAGATCCCTATCTCCATGCTCAGTCTGCCTGCCATCAGGCCTGTCCAGCGTCTCCCACGCACGCGGCAGTGTGCAACATGAAAACTGGTTTTGTTGACATTCATCTCTGTATTGGCAAGCTGAGAGTTGTTAGAAAGTGTTGGTGTTTTGATAATCACGACCAGATTCCAAAAACTGTCCACTTAAATAGAATTTTCTTTATCTGATTTAAGATATTTTCTTTTTCATTAACTGCTTTATTTGAACAACTTTGCATAAATCCAAATTAAACAAAGGTTAAAACTCTGTTACCTGAAGCATTTGTCTCAGAGTGTTTTAAAAGCAGTAACATGATAGTTCTTGTTACCCTGTGTTCACATTTGACTGATTTCTGTCCATATTGCTTTTATGAATTTATCAAATTCTGGTTTGTCCCCTGGTTTGGCACAGGTTTTGAGATTATAGCTGAAAATGTTATTTCTGAAACACCTCGGTCAAAACTTCTGTACAAATTTGAACTGAATATGTTAGATGTGTGAAAGGAGGATGGGTTTCAGTGGTATGAGAGTCGTGTGGGTGAGTGTGATAAAAGAGTGGGAGGGCGTCTGAAAACCGCTGTCCTCTTAAAACATGTTGTACTGTTTGGACTTCATTAGACTTCATGTCAGCTCATGAACAGCCGGGACAAGCATTTGGAAATTGCAGCTAAAGGTATGTGTTTACATGTTATATGAAACCATATCAGATGCAAATCAATTTAGTTTCTGGAAAAGGTTTGTCATCAGCAAATTCAATATATTTCATTATCATATCATCATTACAATCTGTGTTAGTTTTTTTTAGATAATAGATATTTTTTTAGATGGTGTAAGAAAATCTTCTGAAGTTCAGCTTTTTTTCAGGCTTTTGATTGCTGTGTGACACCAATCGATGGAGTTCTGGTCTGAGAATCAGGGTCAGGCACACCTTTACTCCAGATATGGCACTCTTCCTGGGAGAAGTTGCGCACAAAAGTGAGTTGAAGTAAATTGATTATTCTAACGCCAAGTTGTCATTTTATGAGCTTGCTTGATTAATCTATTCAAATTTAGTTGATTATCCATCATAAATGTGGACTGGAAAATGACAGTTTGCAGATGACTGTCCAATTGTCAACTAACCTAAACTACTTGTTTTGAATAATCAGATTTCTTTTAAGGCTGTTTAGTATAATTACAAAGATGTTTTTCTGGAAAAATTTGATGCTCTCTGAAATGTGCATAACTAGACTCACAAATCTTTTTTTTTATTATTACAATGAAATGAGTGAAAAGTAATATGTTAAAAATAGGAAAGCCTTTTTTTTTGTTCTTCTAAATATTGCTGTCAGGAAGCTGATCCCCGCAGTATGCTGCCTAAAAGTAAATACTTTAATGAAACAAGTACCGTAAAAACGTTGATCAACTAATTACATTAACTAGAAGCAGCTAAGATGTGACTTAAAGATGGAAAATGTGAACCATTCTGAGTATTTGAACAATTTAAGGTTTAAGATGGTGGTATTTCCATTTCTAAATACTTTTCTTAATTATGAATTAATATTGTATAATGTAGACCTGATCTGTGCGCAAACATTTTTTCTGGACAATGTCATAATTTCAAATTCTATCTTCCATTCATCCATCCATTTTCTGAACTGCTTATTCCCTAATGGGGTCGCGACTGGAGCCTATCCCAGTAGTCAATGAGCAAGAGGCAGGGTACACCCTGGATGGTCCGCCAGTCCATCACAGGGCCACACAGAGACACACAAAGACAAAAAATCATGCACACTCACACTCACTCCTAAGGGCAATTTGGAATGTCCAATCAACCTAACATGCAGGTTTTTGGACTGTGGGAGGAAGCTCTTGATGTGAGGCGATGGTGCTAACCACCACACCAACGTGCTGCCACATTCTAACTTGATAAGACCAAAAAAAGTAATGACCATCCAGCATATTATTAGATTATTATTACCATTACAGCATAGTTAAAAATGTACACAAATAATAGGTTTGCAAGGGAATATGCACATCTGTAGAATAGAATATTAGCGTACTAGTTTTCATTCCTGGCTGAACTTTCTCACAAATTTTCCCTCCATTTATTGCACAGCCATCCTGACAGACATCAGGCAGCCCTTTATCCATTGTACTATGGAGAGAAGCAGGATCATGGCAGGGAGTCCAGTTACTGGACTGCACAATCCAGACCAGGAGGAACACCGCAGGAGTACACCAACTGGACCGAGCCAGAGCTGACTCCCTCCTCTTCCTCCCATTTCCCTTTCATCCTGAACCGCCACCCTACTCATCTCCGTAACCAGGGAGAATATCAGCGGCATGAGGCCCGTGAAAGAGAGTGGACACTACCTCACAGAACTTCAAGAGAGTATGAGAGAGGATTTCTGCGAGAGGGGTGGCAGAGGAGGTGGGAGGCCGACAGTCCTGTCCATTACAACCGGGAAGTTTCTGCTAAGAGGAGCGACAGCAGCTATCGAGAGCTGGAGGCTTGGGCAGCTCGGTATAGCCACTCACTGCCACGGAGGAGACGTCCGGAGGCAGAGTTACGGGGAACCTTCCAAGGCCTCGTGGAGAGCAGCAGAGCTCCACAGAGAGACTGCAAAAGTGGTACAGACCCACATGTGGCAACACCGCCACCTCTCCAACAAAATCCTAACAGCAGGGTGTCAGGGCTGTGGGACAGAGGTGACAGACAGCAAGCTCCAACCTATTACACATCTCAGGCTCCTGCCCATGAAAAAAGTCTCACGCTGAATATAACGGGGAATACCAGGGACCAAAGGAGGATGTTCAGCCAACCTCCTGGATACATTGCTCCTCCACCCTACAACAGCCCTCATAAAAGTTCAGCTGTAATGCATCGCTATGACTCCGTATGGGAGCAGGGCGGAAACAGACAAGCTGACAGGCCACTGACCAATCTCAGGGTGCAGGAGGTCTCTGGAGAAATGCAAGGTGAGAGCCAGGGAGAGAAAGAGGACTTCAGAAAGCCAGCTGAGAGGACAACCTGTACAGCCGGTCCCATCAGGACCAGGAGCACAAACGTACAGAGTGAAAGCACGTTGGCTGTACAACATCCGCCAGAAGTTCAGAATTCAAAAATAAACCAGGACACTGCCTCGAAGGTCATTGAAGGAAGAGAGTTTAGATTACACAAAAAAACAGGTGGGATGACCATATTCTGCCTGGTGTCTCGAATAGCTGGTGCCTCAGAAACCCCATCTTTGCCAGTTTGCACACCACAAATGAACACACAGAGCACAGAGAGGGAAGAGGTTGCTACTGTCCTCGGGAGCACAAGTGAGGTCAAACAAATGGACAAGCAAGCGGACGAAGTGGATTTCAAGGCACCAAGTCTTACAGAGCAGTTCAATAGCTCTGACGTTACAAAACAGACGGCTGAACAAACTCTGTCCTGCACAGAAATGCAGATGCCTGAAGATGACGTACCAAACAAATCAGAGGCAGACAGTGTTTCTACAGGAAAAGCAGAAACAGAGGTTGGTGTATTTGGAAGACAAACAGACCAGTTAGTGCCACCTGTGCCAGTTAGATATCCTTTGTGGAGGGAACCAACTTACACCTCTAGGGCTGAGAACGAAAGCCGTTTAACAAAAAACAGAGTAGAAGAGGATGCAGATGGTGTTCCAAGCCATGATGCCACTGATCTAAGTGGTCACCCAACAGATACGGAAACACAAACAGCAGCCACTGAGGCGGACACCCAGGAGGGAAAGGGTCTCCTGATTATTGACACAACTTGTGTTGTTGTCAAAATGGAGCTGATTCCATCACCTAAGAGAGAGCATGTTCACTATTTAGGCTACTCAGAAAATATTGAACCCATCCCCTCTGATGATCAAGCAACTGTTTCCTCTGAAATAATCTGCCAGCCTAATCAAGAGGCTACGACTGACCAGAGTAAAGAGGCAACTCTTTTGCAAACGAAAGAAGGAATCACAACTGATCTTGACTTTATGCTTTTGGAGCATGAGAAGCAAAATGCAGACAGTGAAAGTGATCGCCCCAGCATTCAGCCATCTCCACTGTCTGAGATGGAAACCCTGGAGGAGCGCGCTGAAAGAATCCTTGGAATCTCTCTACATGATGATATCACTGAGCTGAAATCTAAAGACACAGAGTCATTTCTCCAATCAGGTGTTGATGAGCAGGATGAAAAGGCAGAACAGCCTCCAATGGATAAAACTGAGGAGGTCACGCCAAAGGAGGGAGAATCAAAGAAACCCTTGGAGATTGTTGAAGCCGAGGAAGCAGCACATTTAAATGACAGTGATGACATCACAAATCTGGTGACAAATGAACACACTGAGGATATGTCTGAAGAGTATGAAACCAACTCCCATTTGGAAATGACAGAGGTTCCTCAGCTGGAACATTTGAAAAGTGAACAGGGACAGGATGACATTCAGCCCATATTTTTTACACCTTCTAAAACTCCTGACCTCACCAATGTCCCTTCCCTTTCCCTTAACGATCTTACCCCACCTTTTAACAGCTTAGACCTGAGTCCACAGGAAAGTCCAAATCCTGAACTGGTTGAAATGTCTCCCCCTGCAAGCCTCGCCCCTTATTCTGACACCTTACTCCTTTCATCGCACCAACTGCCATCTCCTCCTGGATCAACCGACGTTCCCTTAACTCTCAGACCAGACACAGACCACCTCCCAAGCCCTCCTCCTCCCCTTGATTTGGTATTTCAAACCACTGATGTCATTTCTGGGACTGAAGGCCAGACAGAAAACAATGAAATGATACATTTACCTAAAAAAGAGGTCAACAGTGGGTCCCTGGCAACAGACATAAGAGAGGAGGTGATCTCACTGCCACAAGGTGAATCTCACCAAGAAACCGATGCCACCTGTGTCACTGATGAGCGACAAACAAATGAGTCAGACAAGGAACCAGGTATTTTAGAACAAATACTTGAGACAACCAGAGACAAGCCTGGAGATGTTAATCATTTGACTCAACCAGCTGAATCTACCCAAACAGAATCAATTACTCATCTGAAGGAGAGTAATTCAACTGAAGAACAAACTCCTGAAAAAATCAATGAGGATCCTACAGAGCCTAAAATACAAGCAGCCAGAACAAATAGAGAGAGTGAAGAAAATGTAAGTGAAAGTCAAACAGAAGTCAAACTTTTCCCTCAGAAGTTTGATTTTGGCCAACAGGCCGATGCTTCCCCTGTGAGAGAGAGTGATGTTAATGAAGATCAGTTGAAAATTAAGCCAACTCAGCTTGCTGAAAGTATATGGGAAGACACTGTTGGCAAAAATATTTCGACAGACTCACAAAGGAAAGAGGAAATTGAAATTTTGCTGGACCATGCAGCAAAACTTGAATCTTGTAATTCCTCTTTTGACTCCACAGTTTTAGACTCTGAGGTATCACATTTGAATGAGCTCTCAAACACTCAACTTCCATCTCCCCCACACTTAGAGTCAGATCCCCTTTTGAGCATGAACCCTGACTGCCCTTTGCCACTAAATCCTGACCAAGCTGCTGCTGGCATAAAGGAAACTTCCCCCCATCCTCTTCAACTGGACTCTGGTGAAAAATCCCCTATCTCATTTTCCTCTCCATGTGATTCATCCCTTGTTCTACCACAAATCTTCACTATTCCTCAAGAAGAAAACCTTTCTCCTGGTTCCCCACAATCTATTCCCCAGGAAGAGGAGCTCCAGTATCAAAAGTCGCTTTTGGATGTGGTGAATCGCATAAGGAAGCACACAGCACCTGACTCTGAGAATGAAGAGGAGGAGGTGTGTGAGCTTTCGGATCCGGAGAGTGTAGGCGAAAGCCTCACATGTCAAGATGTTGGACTAGATGTAAAATCTGAGGAGATCATCCCTGATGAAGCTGCAGAGCAGGAGCTTTCAGGGGACGGTGCTGAAACGGGACACGCGCAGCAGGTTGACAAAGAGCCTGTGGGTCACGCGGATGAAGATACACTGTCGTGCTGCAGCAGCAGCTCTGAAAACACAGTTATCGTGGCAAATGAGGACAGAGCAGAGGAAATAAGTTTTGCTGTTAAGACAGAGGGAGATGAGGAGTCTGCTGCAGTGGATGGTGAGGTACAAGATGAAACACCAGCTGAAGGAAGTCGTGAGGAAGAGGAGGATAAAGCCGACACGAGGAAGTTGGATCAGAATGAGGAGAACCTCACCGGGTCCAATATGTAATGTGTGAGAAATGAAATTGAAACAATGTGTTGGATGTTTTTTTTTTAACACTAATATGTTTTCTAGTGGTACTGTAATTTCAGAGCTTTCTTTTTTTTGGACTTAGCCTTGGAAAAAACAAATGTAAAATTCTGACCAGTGACCTTTAAAATAGCTCATACAGCCATATTCCTGAGGATTTTGTTGCATAGCTGTTTTACTGTTGTTCGGGAGAGCAGAAGGCTGTCTGCAGCTGTGAGATATTAATAGCAGATGGAGTGTATTTTTCCTAATACATGTAAATAAAAAACTAAGTACATAAAAACTACCCTAAAATTAGTTGTGTGCATTTCAAAGGCTTTGTTTCTCACAGGGACAGAGTTCTGTCTCCAACTTTTCTATTTTTAATCATTGAAATATGAATGTCTATCATTAACTTTAATGATAATTGGATTTAAAATAAAAGATGTGCAAATGATCAATCATTGCATCACAAGCACTATATCTGGAAAAGATGCTAAATGTACCAATGAGATATGATGCTGCCAACACTATAGTGGTTGTTAACAGATTCTTTTTCTAATACTCTGCCACATATTTTTTTACAATACTCCAAAAGAAATATGACCTAATTAAGAAGCCTAAACAGGTCTTCTCACATAAAAAGACAGTGTTTAAGGATATAAAGAAGTACTCTAATCACCACAACAATGCAAAAATGAAGCTATGCCAATATATTGGCTGTAAAAGACAAAAAAAACATGACGTTTTTATGTTGTACAAATATATTTGAAGACAGACATGTGAAATTGTACAAAATGTATACAAAAGGAGAATTTCCTGAAGAATGCTCACAGCACATTACAGTCATATTTTTCACATAATTGACAGCAGAAATACCTCCAGCTCTGCACAGAAACTCACTCTTGACCACAGCACACTCTGCTGGGGCTGCAGGAGAATTCAGCTCAGCTGCATGATAAACTTCACGTGTAAATTAACTTAGTAAACATCGCAACGCAAGTATGTCTGATCAAAAAGCAGAAGAGACAAGTGAGCAAAATTTGACATGTGAAAATGTGAGCAGCCGAGTCTTGTTTTAACTTCTCTGTTTGAGAAATCTGGAATGTGAAGAACTATTTAAGGAAAACTATTTGATTCTAGACTTAGTAATGAAATATGTCTGCAGCTACAAAAAACTAAACAGATTCATGTACTCCACGCATCACCATCAAAAACTGAGGCAAAAATTAAGTGGGAGTGTTTAATAGAATCGTTTAAATCGTTGCTAT
Organism: Menidia menidia; assembly: GCA_907169785.1. Taxonomy (NCBI): domain Eukaryota; kingdom Metazoa; phylum Chordata; class Actinopteri; order Atheriniformes; family Atherinopsidae; genus Menidia; species Menidia menidia. Next base: position 14,322,622 of record CAJRST010033334.1, on the reverse strand, counting down.
AATCTACAGTTCAGGAAAGACAGAAATGTAAATAAATCTTTCATATCCTGTGACTTAACTCATGGCTAGAATGTATTGAGCAAGATACATCACAAATGTTTAAGTGAATTTCCTCAAATTCCAGGAAACATTTAATCTGCTGGAATAAAAACTCCATAAGGGGAAACAACTGCATTTTCATCTAAATTCATGACGATAAACGTGGCTCGCACTTGAACTGAGGATCTAAATAAGCCCATAATTTTGCTCGTTTTTATTTTATATGTTGACTTTAAGAATGCTACTGAATAGTTATCTATTAAAAAGGGGAGAAGACTGGCATGAATCAGTCCTGTTATTTTTTGTCAGGACAACAAATACCAGGGGACATGATAACAGTCCCACACCTGGAGCCAAAATCATAATGGAACCTGAAATTACACTTTCACTGGTGCAGGCAGAATGGACTTCAGTTCACTGACAAGAATGGAGATTTACCCGCTTCTGAAGAGAAATTTGACATGGATCACATAAAGACCACATCCCCACAGTAAACCTGACCTTCGGTTAGAAAGCCTGCATCAAGAGGCCTGTCAAACATCAAATTAGCAGTTTCACTGTTTCAGCTTAACCCAATCAGGAGCATTTGAAGGCGTGAGCCTTCACAGTAACAACAGAGTATTGGATACATTTAGTGAAGCTTCTGACCAAATTGTACAGTGTGACAAGGCTACATTTGGAAAAGTGGTCCTTAATTCTACATGATCTCTGGAAACCTTTTCATTTTTGCGTAGATTTTCTTCTATGTAAATATTTCACATAAGGATTTGTGTACATCTTCCACTACTGCCCTTACATAAATAGTTGATTAGGGAAAACTGCACAACTTTACAGCAAAAAGTGCCTCTATTTCTGCTGGTAAGAGGATATCAAAGTTCATCATGGGGCATTAGGAGGGCATGGTCACAGAGGTCTGCAGGATGCAAGAAAAAATGGGAAGACAACCGGTTACAATGGAGTGGTGAAACGGAACAGAGAGTTAATGTGCAGAAATGAGCTGAAAGATACCTGTTCTCTTGCTGCAGAGTTTGTCTTTGACATTATCTGTTTCGTGACCGAAGAATTCAATGAGTTCATCCTCATGCTGTTCCACAATTGTTTCACACTACACCAAAAAAAGTCAAATGGTTAAAAGATGCACATCTAAACAAATCTAAGACCTTCAAAAATAATCAATTTCAAGTATTCTTTTGGACTGAACTGAAATCTGAACTCACAGCAAATTTCAAACTGGAAGTAACCCTCGAGTCCAGGGAAGCCTCTGAGAGGTCCATGGCCTCACCCGTCCGAGACTTGACCCTGATGTAAGACTTCCTGTTTGAGGAAGGGTCCATGCGCTCACCGTAGTCCTCCATCCTCTCACACACACTCTCCATCAGTTCCAGGAGGTTTCCTTCTGAGCGTGCCAGGGGAATCTGGTGGCCACAAAAAAAAAACAGAGATGATGTGGACTAATCCTATTCACTATAAGCTATTGATGAAAATCCTCTACTTCAACACTGAACATGTTTGCATGCTGGTAAGCGAACATCATCATCATAAAACAATTAGTTTATGTTGTTTATCTGCATTAATCTGCATTATAATAACAGAAAATGTCACGATTCCAAAAACCAGTGCCAACTTTTCTCCCTTCAAAGATAAGCTGTAAACCTTTTATTTTGACAAAGATCTGTGTTTAGTTGTCATGAACTCTGTTTTAAACTGTTTTTCCCTCTAAGAGATAGCAGTTCACTGGAAAACTTTTCTAGGTCCAGTCTGCCAGAGGTCTGTTGTGTTAAAAGGGATGTTTTCGAGCCGATAGGCCCAATGCACATAAGAAAAAAGGCATTCCTCATGCCAGATCCCTGATTAACAGTCCAAGGTTGTGCAAAGAAGAACTGGTAATATCTTAAAAGGTAAAGTGAGGTCACACTGAACACTGAAAGCTGCATTATTTTCCAATATGTACAAGGTTCACTGGGATAAAGAAACTTTTGTTGATTGTTACAATTATGTACATAAAAGCACAACTACTTTCCTTTTCAGAAAGTTAAACCTTTGAAACAAGCTGCATACAGAATAGCATCTGAACAGTATGGCAAACTGCTTCTGGTAAGGATACAAATCTTCTGTTTTAAGAAATGTTAGCTATAGAGATCTCATACACCCACAAATATAAAAAGGATTCAAATAGAATCCCATCCTTAAATATGTACTGTAGTGATACATGAATGCATTTCAGTTGTCTTTTGGAGCAAAGTATCTAACAAATATGCCGAATGTCCAACATGATTCAAGTTTGGTGATGTGTAGAAAGCAGTAATACAGATTGCTTTAATGAATTACTGCTTTAAACTACCAAAAATTGACAGAGGAATAAAAAGTACCCACATTTGATCTGATCCCTGCTACAGACAGTTCAGCTGGCATCTCACCTGATGATAAGAAGATTTAGATAACTCAAAGTCTGACCTCAAGGTTGCCACTATTTTGAACTACAGTAAAAAAAAATAATAATACAAATGTACAAAATAAATAAATCTAGACCCAGTTTTAAAACAACATGCAGCCACAGGAGGGAGAACGGATGCTACGTGGCTTTGCTGCTGCATTCTCACCTCTCTAATGGACTGGCTTCCGTCTGGGTTGATCCTAAAGGATCCCGCCTGGATGGTTTTCTTGGGATCTATCTGGGATATAGCCCACTCCATCTCATCGACCAGAGCCCTGCAGGCTGAGCAACACCAGAACACAAGACTCCTCAGGCCTTTTCTGAACGTGCGGAGGAGACTGGATGAAGAGGACATCAACATACCTCCACATCTCACGTCCTGTCCTGGCCTGGCAGCATGGCTGGCGCTCAGGAGGAGACACACGACCCCACACGTTGTAAGCAGGATAGCAGCTTCCCTCATTTTGCACCTATTTGCAAACATTTGCGCAAAGCAAACTGAAACATCAGTTGGCACAAACACATTCAAATGGCTAATAAGTTAACAGCTGATTACCTCTCAGTCGCCTGGTTACCGATATTAATTCTGCTCCGTATCTAACAAGAAGACTTTTTTTTTTTTTGTTTTTAAAGCACTTTTTTTTCCAACTTTTTCATTCAACTTACGTGTCCGTGGCGGCTTTCCGCTGCTCACCTTTACGCTTTTCCACGCTGTTCCATCACATTCGGCGAAATGTGGTGACGTAGCAGCGCAGCCGCTGAGCAGGATGTGGAGCTCGGGGCCGGAGAGACAGCGCCCCCGCGTGGTCAGGAGGCTTCCTGCAGCTCTGCGCAAGCCGCTGTGGTGTAACCATGGCAACCCACAGGGCATGCGCAACGACCCATGTTCATGTCGACCTTAATTCTCTCCTTAGCTGGTATGGAGTTTTTATTTTTAAATTGATCTTTTAATATATGTCAGCACAGTATCAGCGATGACCTGGTGGCAAATATGGAAACGAGGGTTTTAATGATACTCCTTTTAATGCCATGAAATTGGTCTTAAAGCCGCAATGGTATTCATTATCATATAACTTGACTATTTGAAGTTCCTTTGGCAGAGCCATGACCTGACTTGTTCTTTTGAAAAAAAAATCTATTTATTTGTTCAAATTAGTAACATGTACTATCCTAACAAGCACTGTATACTTTATGGCTTCTCTCATCTCCACACATCTGTTCAGACATCTAATCTCTTAACTGCTTTAACGCAGCTGCATTTTCATCCTCTTTTTAAACATATTTATATATTTGAAATAACAAAATTAAGACAGGAGTCTGAAGCTACTGTTAAAACAAGTGTAAAACCAGGGCTTGGGGTTTATGGCTCTTAAGTTGCTCATAATCTTGAAATCATGTATGTCTGTTGTCAGACAGGAGCGTAGAAAACCAAACACAGGCCAGTGGATCATACCCATTCTTAGAGGAAGGGATTAAAACCAAGACAATTTCAAACCCTTCACTATACACTTTCGGGTAAAGTTAAAGAAAAAAAAAAAAGTTATTTAAAGGAGGACACAATAAAACTGTAGGCACAATTATTTATTATGGAACAATATTGACAGCCTGTGTACAAGAATAACAATAATAAACATAGTCTCTCTCTCTCTCTCTCTCTCTCTCTCTCTCTCCCTATATATATATATATATATTTATATATATATATAATATGGTAGAATACATTAAATGGCAGACATGATGCAAACGACCAAATTTCACATGTAGATAAACATACAGCACATATTTCATAAAACAAATAGTAACATTGCTTTAAGTTCTTTTAAGTGAGACTTCTTCCAATAACGTCATTCATTTTTTTTGTTCAAATATAGATATATGCTGGTGACCCAGTAATTGAGGCACTTCGGTGAGCACAGGAGGCATTGACATTGCAGAATAACTATGGCTTACAGTATCAGTTCATTTTCATGTCCAGTTAAAGGAGAAATTTGGCTAATTTTCCTATCTCAACTTTTGCTGTACTGAAAAACAAACACATTTATACCGTAGTAGTTTAAATATTCAAGTAGACCATAGGACATATATTGAAGTGTAATGGCTACAGGAATCTTGCATGTAAGTTGTGAGGCCGCCTGTCTCTAACATACAGTATATATATATATATATACACCTCACGGGTTCACCTCAGCTGCCAGCTTTTTCCCTCTACATTCATTACAGAAATGACGTGCTGTGCTGCACACACACAGACACACACAAATTGTCCATCTGCATACTTTCGGCGTCCTTTCAGCAAGACTATAATCATATTTATCTTAAAGCAGAAACAGAACAAAATGAAAAATTCAAATAAAAGTAGTAGTTAAACTACAAACTAGATAAATGATAATTTAGAAAAGTGAGATACATGCAGCGAATAAAGACATCTTAAAGCAAATTGACCTTGGTTGGGAAGAAGGGATAGATTTTAGTAAACAGTATTTTCAAATGTGCATAAACTCATTAATGATGGATGTGAAGGATGATTGGACACCAGCTTGTACGTTCAGCACTTAATATTCTAAGAAAAATTCGTCTTTAAAGACCCTTTACATTTTCTGTCTGCTGCACTACAGCAAGGAAACGGCAAATATTTGATTTCCATTCTTTTTTGCAATAACATACAATAATCTTACATTAATAAAACTTGGAATTACAGACAGAATACATAACTATGAAAAAACTGCAATTCACTTATGTTGCTTTTGGGATTTTTAACTTCCTCTCAAGGTGATTTAAAGCTATATTGCTCCATGTTTTGAAAATTTTAACACCTGTTAGTTTTTTTTCTCCCACATTAGGAGTCTGTGCTTTTTTCACTTGTGTGTGCAAATCACCATGAAACTCATTTGCATAAAGAATGCATAGAGGTTAATGAGGTGTTCCACAAAAATGCTAAACATTTTTTTTCAAATCAGCAGCTCCTCACCTGCTCAACTACTTCTGAGTAATCAGAGCAAACCGAGTTTCTCATGAGGCTTGCAGCCGGCAGAAATAGAGTATGCCAGAAAACAAAGGTGTTTTAAACACTGAATTGAGAATAAACCTTAAACTTGCACTTGAGAAGTGAACAGGTCTTTAAAATATTTTGTATAACTACAACTGAGACTGACATAAAACTGCCATCTCTTATATGCTGTATTGGAATAAAGTGTGATCAATCACACATAAATAGTTTGCATAAATCTAGGGGGTTATGTACATCTTAAATATTGTAATCAGGAAATAGGTTTAAATTTTAATACAAATATCTTAAAGGTATAATTTACTTTAATATTTAGCAGAATGATGGGAAGCCGTTTGGTCCCCAACAAAGACATAAAGATTGGGAACAAATGGTGATGTTCATGATATGTATTTATACATAGCTCACATTTATACATGTTTTTTGCTGGTATTCTGTGTGGACGTAGGACAAAAATCCCATAGTTTTATGTCAAGCTACATTAAAGAAAAATAATATATAGGTTAAAAAAGCATAAAAAGTTTTTAAAAAATCTATCAGATCCTGAATGTGGCATCAGAAACCACTCAATAGATACAAAATTAAAAAACAGTACACTACTGGTTCTCTAAACTTAGAGCTTTGGTAATTTACTCATGAGGCAATTTATAAATTGATCATTCTCAGTCCAAGTACAGTTAGCGTTTGCTTGGCAACTGTCACTACCTTTACTCTTTTTTATTATTATTTATAAAGATATCATTTATCTTACTTCAGTACTAAGCCAGTTGTGATTACTTCTGTGGATTAGCTATCTCACTCTTCCCCCAGAATAATCATGAAGGCTGCTGTGAAATTTGCTATGACGGACATCTATGTTTCAGATTCTGATGTCTCTGGGTACATTATAAGGACACTTTTAACCCCATTAGGCACCATGAGATGAAGACAAAATCATACTGGTTCCAGTGGTCCCTTATTTCATCTAGGCCGTCTGTCTGCCATCACCAGAGTTCAGCACCCGATCAGAGAGTTATTTATCTCTCATCTATCGTATCTGAGTCCATATCATTCAGTAAGTACAAGTCCGTGTGACGAGATAGTCCCCATGGCACCTGAAACACAGAAGATACAGATATTCTACCATGAGTGAAAGGAATTGTCAGATTCTGAATCCATCTAATAAATCATTACAGCATGATTTTACCCTCAATTTACAGTCATTTTATTCTCAATCAACCACAATTAAGAAAACCACATAATTGATTATTTTCTACAAGTTGTAATACTAGGTCATTAAAGCTTCCTTTTTATTTTCTGTATAAATATATATATAGCTAATTCTATTATAGACATTTGTAGAGTAATCCCAGTTGCTCTGAATACTTTATGTAAATTGAACTAAATACATTTTAATCAGATAAAGATATAGATACACCAATAGTGGTTTACTGCATGACAATTAGATGACATGTACTTTTAGTTTAAATAAAAGGAAAAAAATCATAATCAACTGTGTGTTTTGAAAAGAGGTCTGTATTAGAGCGTGAGATTTTTTCCCAGTTTGCTGATTTTGTAATGACAGATAATGGGTGCTCACCTTGGCTTAATGTGTAATTTCCAAACGCATCTTTTCTCATTTAAACCTGGAAAGGCCTGAAAAAAGAGCATTTATTCTGCCATAACTTTGCCCCTCAAGTGCTTAATATTGGGAAGATGAACGAATAGAATATTGTAATGCATTGAATATTTTATGTCATGTCTTATGTTTATATGTTATACGTCCTTCTCACACTTCTCACCCCGTTGCTGGTCTGGTCACCTTCTGGTTAGATTACTGTTAATGTCTTCTCTTTGGCCGACCACAGAAAACCCTCAATCTATTCTAACTGGTTAAAATTCAGCTGCATGTTCAGACCCCCTCAATCCATCACACCACACCTGTTCTACAACAGCTCCATCGGCTTCCCACCCCATATTGCATCAATTGCAAAATACTGCTTTTTACCTTCAACGCTGTCCATAACCTTGCCCCTCCATATATTTCGAATCTTCTTCACACCGCTACGTCTGCTCGCACCCTCAGATCCTCTTCTATCCATCTCACTGCTCCCCCTGCCTGTCTTGTTACTGTGGGGAGTAGAGCACTCAGCCGCTCTGCTCCCCGGCTCTGGAACTTACTGCCATCGGACCCTCATAACACAGACTCATTACCACTTCTCAAATCCAAACTCTAAATTCATCTGTTTAAATCAGCCTCTTATTTAGATCCTTTTTTGTACTTATTTTCAATTATTTTTGTGTCCGTTGTCTATGTTAAACTATGGAAGGTGAACTTGAGTGCCAAGAAAGGCATCTACAAATGCTATATATAAGTGTGTGTGTGTGTGTGTGTGTGTGTGTGCATGTGTCAAAATATTCTTTAGTTTATATTGCTTCTATCCTTTAAATATATTTGGTCTTAAAGGTACAATATATAGTGTTAGGTAATATTGTTTACAGAACACTGAAAAAGTTGCCTACTTTGATGGTACAGCAAGGCAACTCAATGCACTCTCATAGCATTTTTCATCATGAGTGGGATCTGATCTGATCTATCTGGTTATAAATATGCGTATGGAGCTCTGTGTCTAACACGTTTTTTAGAATTATTTTGCCTGAAAGATATGTATATGTTAGAGCTTTTTATGATTTGTATATCTGCACTTGTGTGCCTGTAAAATAAATGTAATTTTTTAATATGATTCTGCTCATTCACATAGATTTCTACTTAAATCGTCGTGAGTCTTTCTTTCGACCTTCACACAGAAGACACAACAAATGTCCATATATCCACAATCTGCTTTTATTTGGACACATGGTGTGCTTCATTCAGCAGCAAATAACAGGCAGTTTTTCATTGAGTCCCAAAGAGCAGAAATGAAATCATCACATGACTACCTTAGTGCTGACATGACTAATCTGAGGTTTTCTCCTGAAATGTTTTTTTGTGAATGTTCGTGAGGTATTCCTATGACAATGTAAGAACTCATAGCTGCATGAATAATATCAAGTCTATATCACACGAGAAATTGTAGAGAACTCTATACCAGAGAACCATAGAAGTAACTGACCCCCTCCCAGAAAAGATAACACTCCCTGTGACGATAACCTTCGAGGAAACCTGAGACCTTGACTGTGTTTTCTTGTAAAAACATCGAGCTGCATATTTTCACTTCATCGGTTAAAACCAACATCTCACTTGAATTTGGCTCCACTTGGTGCATTCATACAGTTTACACTCATTTTTAACATGCGGTTTAGTCTTCACTGCTCTATTCCTCAGGTGTACAGATGGAATGAAACACACTCTATGCAACACTGAAGACAAATCAAACAGGATAAACAAGCTTTTCAGAGTTGTTATAAAGGTGTAACACACAGCTCTATGAGCAAGTGTGCCCAAAAGACACGGGAATGTAGACATTATCAATACTTCTTTCCCTTTCACTGAAACGATACCAGATGTAATTTTTCAAAGCTTAATGCTTAACAATATTCCTTCTTACAAATGACTTGACAGAATTTTTTTCCAACAAATGGTTATTATCCAACTACTTACAGCTACAGCTGAGGACTCATTGGCAAAGATTTAAACTCTGTAATTGCAAACTACTTTTCTGAGAATATTCAGCTTTGAATAATCCTAACTGGACGGTATCATAGTCTGAGGATATTTTGAAATAGTTTTAACCCACAGACTGGCCAGTGTGCCAGGCCGACCCACAGAGACCAACTAGTCATTGTGGGATATATAAATAAACTTGGTCGTCTTCGCACTTGTTTTGATTTTCTCTCAAGGCATTTACAAAGTTTATATACACAATAATACATTTTCAACATCCATATCTAAAAGAGTGAAAATGTGATTAACAGGTTAAGCCTTGTCAGGCAGAAATGAACTGCTAAAACATCCACTAAAGCTGTGACAACTAAGAAAAAATGAAGCAGCTACTAAAAAAGACTCACTGAATTTCACTAGTGTGTCCAGGGCCTTCAGAGATGTTCCAAAAGCCAAATAATGTTCTGTATACTATAAGATAGATCCCATGTATGGTTTAACTGAGGTCATGACCATGTCTCTGGCATCTTTAATGACTGAGGCACTAAAATAATCTTTGAGGAAAAAGGTGCAGTAATACAAAGCTTCACTGGTCTTACCTGGAGTCAGTTTGATTCAGTTCAACAGTAAACCTCATCAGAGAAATCCAGGAATGCATTTCATGAAACATTCCTTGTAAATTACATGGTGACTTTCAGACAGGAATATCATTTCTAATAATGATCATTCTTAATTAATCATATTCACTGTCCTCCAGCCTATGTTCATTTTCCCATCACATCTCCCCTCCTTCAACAGAAATTACAGGTCAGCATATGCATAACACTCAGGTCAACTCATTTGGCATCTCTGTTAGAATGGAATCACCCAAAAAACTATCTAACTAAGGAAAGATAAGAAAACAATAGATTTTACACACAGTTGAGGTTGGATATCATATACAGCTTTTTAGTACACAGAACTGAAAATGTATAGTCTTTGATGTGAAAATGAATTCTATAAATGATAACATATAATTAATTACTGCTATATCCAGTAAGTCAGACTGCTACAATGGGGCTCAGTAGACAGCTGAAAACTGAGGTAGATTAGGAGGAAATATTCAATAATGAGGAATGTGTTCTTTGGACTGAACATCTTAAGTTGTTAAAAGAAAAGGAATCACAACAGAGCCGAAGTAATGATCAATTTTTAAATAAAGAAAAAAAAAAGAACTGCATGTAATCAGAAATTTCCACACAAAGTTTATACTGCCTTGAATTATTGGAAAATACTGTTGATAAGAAAATGGGACACTAGCTCCTCCGCGTATATAAACAGGGAGCTCATGTGAGCCAACGGCTAAAGTTTTCTTAGTTCATAATGTGTTTTCTCCACATCCTCTCATCTTTGTGCTGAGAGGTGCTGCTGGTATATTCTTGCTTACTGGGTCAAAAGAGTGTTGGCAATACCAGGAAACAATCAGAACTTTCTCAAGTCTGCATGTCATTTTGTTAGCGTGTGGGAAACCGAACAGGAGTTTCTGTGGTATTTACTTTTCTCTCAACCATCCAATTGATGTACTTCAAAACCAGTGGGAGTATTGCTGTATTTTTAGCATCTCTATCAAACTTTCACAGTAATACCCTCAACAGTGCTGAAGTCCAAAGCCATGTTCACTCATCTGCTGCTCCTTAGCATTCTAACAGAGTCTGGATAATATCCTAGTGAACTGTGGGAAAAAACAAAACTCTGCTGACATGCAGTAGTTACACCTTTATTTGGTGTTCTACCTGCTCATCAGCGTTGTGGTTACACATGGATGTTGCACAGAAATCAGCACACAAATAGTCATCATTGTGGACAAACAGGGAGTCTGTAATGCAAACAAGTCACTGCAGCTCCCATGGAAAACCTAAAGCATTATGGTCTATGAATGCACCACAATGAGTGTTTCCAGCTGTGAGAACACCCGCTCTATGGAGAGCTTCCTGTCGCCGTGTGTTTTATCAACAACTGTGAACAAAGTCAGCACCTGATTATAGGTGGATTCTCTAGTGTTTGTGTATAAAAAAGGTTTGAGTTGCGCTGTTGGGATAAGCATTAATGAATGATCTGTGACTTCATACAGGCAAAGTCCATTGATTGTAACTTGGCTGGTGCCAACATGACAGTAGATTTATAAATCTGAATACCATCGCTTTCTTCAGGAATTTCAACTATTACTGAATTTTCAAACATTTTCAAACAATTTGGGTTTTTTTCTCATAAGTTGGCTCAATAATCAATTACTGACATCTAATACAAAATGCTGGTGTTGTTTTTAGATGTGCCTAAAAAGCAGCAGTAATATCCAACCCCAAACAAAATGAGACATTAGCAGAAAAATGTGCTTGCAAGATCTTAAATGATCTTAAAAAGTCCTGGTTGTGTACATGGCTCTTCCACAGGAAAGAGATATGCTGGTGGTTGCTGTCGTGTTCAGCTTTAGGATTCGAACTCAGACTGCTCCTCTATGAACACAGCGGGTGGATTGCTTACCCTGCTGCCAAAGTCCAGACGGGATACCCCCAAAGCAATCAGACAGTGCCATGCCTGCAGAAGACGAGAGAAAAGCAAGTTTGTGAATCTTCACGTTTTCATTCTTTCGTAAATTTAAAGATTTCTTCTGGGTTGCTTTCTTATCTACTTAAATACAGCCATTTCAAATTTCACTCTGACTTTTTCTTATGCACTCACTGTAAATATAAGAATATAAAAAAATCCATAAACAATAGAATCTCAGATTAAATGAAGAGTAAACTGACTAAACTGGCAAAAATGACTAAAATGTAAACATAACAATATCTCTTATATTGCTTTTTGTAAATCAGGTGTCCATGTGGAGACTGGGAAAATCACAAATAATTAAATTTCCAAACTGTAAAAACAGACTCACCAGGTAGCCCACAAAGCAGAGATAGCCCAGGGAGAGGAAAGCAGCCAAAACATAGAGCAGCACGCTGTTCAGCGCTGTCACGTACACGATCACAAAGTACATGTTGATTGCGCAAACAACCAGGATGACGATGCTTCCACTGATCTTCCAAAACCTTGCAAAAACAGACATTTCATTAGCTTTCTTTCTTTTTTTTTTTTTTTTTAAATCAACGGTCTGAAAACACTTTGTGTTCTGATAAATTAACCAAAACCTGGCCAAAAAAAAACAATAAAAATGTCAGATTACTGATTAAATTCCTTATTTGGTCAACTCTTTTGGACTAAACAGATTTGGATATTTATTTATCACAAACCAAACCCAAACGGGCAAAAGAAAATTTGCATAACTTTGGTCAATTAATAATGCAGACACACACAGTTTGTGTTTATTTGAGGGGTAAGAGAGAATATATCAATTTAAAACATATACAGTACTCACAGTCCGTTAGCAAAGTCGTCCATTATGGTCCTCAGGCTGGTGAAAGTCAGAATTGGGATCAAAGCAAATGGAAGCTGTTGAATAGGAAGAAAATGGGCTACTGTAAATAATTATTACTAAGTGTTATTTGTGCCATTTCAGTTGCTTCAGTAGAGAGTCGATTCTCAACAATGTGTCTTCACCTGCATGCTTTGAAGCACATTGAGGAAGTCATTCATTCCAGTTAGATGCCGAACATCTTGGAAAATGGCCACCAGTAGTGTAGGTGTAATGGCGATGGAGCGAGTCAGTAGCACCCGAGCAAAACGAGACCACCTCAGGTTAAGGAATCCCTTAAAAAATACACAGCGACACGAGCATCCATATCCATAAGTCAAAATGGAGCTCAGCCTGCATACATAGATCTGGTAGATATTCTTACCTCCATGACAAACTGTCCAGAGTAGGTGCCTGTCATGGTGGAGCTCTGTCCAGCTGCCAGAATCCCTATGGCCCAGATGTAGAGAGCTGCAGGACCAAAGAAACAGCCCAGGACCACTCCCTGTCAGACAAGCAGATAATTAATAATATAATAATAAATAAAAATAATTCAATTTTATTTCTGTTTTTTTAAGGTTATTGTAAGCAGGATTTAGCTCTTCTCAGAACGGATGTTGCGTTTGGAGAGTAGCAGTCTGCATCTGTTTGGCTCTGTTCTAAGTTTTACACTTTTAACATATGACATAATACATAGACAAAGATGCATGTCGGATAAATAACAATCAAACTAATAACAGTGTGGTAACATAAGAGTTTGCAGAAATGCAGCCCTACTGGCTGTTTAAAGGGTGTAAACACGAGGTTTGTGCAAAGATGTGTTGCTGCAGGGCCATCCCTGCAAATAAGACAACTCACTGTCATGGAATTAGTTCAATTTTATGCCAATTTTCAAGTACATGCCAACTAGTATTTTAAGAAATCAGCTATTCTAACAGTTCTTAGGATTATTTAAAAGTAATTCATTTGAACACTGAAACAGGACCATGAATAAAAAGATATCTCTTCTGGCCAAAAAATATCTTCTTCTATTATTTCATTAAACAGTAATTGCACTTGAGAAAACAGAATGATATCATAAAACTCAGTTCCTTTGGTTTAAAAGCTACAAAATTGTGCATGTTTTTAGATAATATTGATCAGCTGTGAAAAACCTCAGACAAAATAATAAATAATGTGTCTTCCTCGAAAGTAGATGCTTTTCTTGTTTTTCCCAATATTCCAATGTTGTATGAGTGAACGAGTAGAAAAAAGTCAGTGCAGTGAAAAAAGCCTGGAGGAATGTTTCTTAAAATCTAAACAATGCATAGGTAAGATCTTTAAATATAATAATTAGTAATGTAATAATGAAAATGTGAAAAGATTGTAAGCCTTCTAATATTTTAAACGGCTCATATAAAAAGCGGACGCTTGGTACACCTTTTTATTTACCAGTGGAAGGCGTGAGTTCATCCAGTATCGTCAATTACTGTGCAGAGTAAGTGCCTGGACTCAATGTAAATAAAGCTTTACATTGAGCTCTATTGTTGTAGTAATGCGAAGCAGACGTACCCCTTTGTAAATGTCCACCTCCAGAGTTTTATTGTTCAGAGGGAAGAGGTCTGTGTGAGGACTTCCAGTTGCATTACACTCAGCATTCTGCAGAAACAAAATGAAGTTAGGATTATTTCAAGGTGTAAACCCACAGAGCAGCAACAGTTCTCAGTAGAACAGTGGGTTCTTCATCTTGGACTCACCACCTCCATGTTGGTTTTATTGTAAAAGGCCTGAGCAAAGACTGCCACAACGAAGACATTTATGAGGAAGGACACGAAGAGCGCGATCGTGGACTCAATAAAAAAGTACTTGTTTGCTTCTTTTACTTCTTTCTTATTTTTCCGATCAATTTCCCGGGACTGAAGGGAATAAACAGAAAAACATGAATTGTCTTGTTAGAGCATTTTCCATTTTGTATTAAGGTATCAAAAACATTAAGGTTTTTATCCTGTTACATAAACACTCCTGACCTTGACCAGTGCCGAGTGCAGATAGATGTTGTGGGGCATGATGACAGCACCTACAATTCCCACAGCCTGCTCCAGCTGAACAGGCCCACAGTCGGCACAGTAGGGTAAAAACATGCCCTTTAGGAGCTCTCCTTGGTCTGGTTTCACCAGCACATACTAAAGGGAAACAATGAATAGTCAGAAAGTGTGAAATGGCTATCAAACACGTCACTTGAATTAAATTTGAAGGTGAAGAAACTTTACCTCGTAACCAAAACTAATAGCCATTATACTGATCAGAACACCAAAGAAAGCCTCAAGTTTCCTCAGGCCTAAATAAAGATAAACAAATGCATCAAAACTAGTACAAATGGCATTTAGGGATTTGAATCCATGGAGGTTAGACACATACCATATTTGTCTAAAAAGAGGAACACAATTGTGTCTGTGATGGTGATGAGAACTCCAGCCCACAGTGGGATCCTGGGTGAAAATGAGATAAGAAAAAAACAATAAATGTACCCCATTATAAAATTTTAGCCAGTATTTTCAAAAATGTTTTTACATATGAGTGTTAATGTTACCGGCCCACTGATAGAAGGTTGAAAGCTATAGCACATCCAATGACCTCCTGCATGTCTGAGCCAATAATAGCCAGTTCAACCATCAACCAAAGGATGATCCGGGGAACCTGAGAGAAAAAAAAAATGTCAAGAAGAAAACCTATGTTCTGGAAACTAATTAAACAGTGCATACTTACAGTGGGATACTGGCGGTTGCAGACTTCAGCTAGATGCATCCCTGTGACAACCCCGAGGCGTGCGGCCAATCTCTGTAATAGCAGCCCAATGATGGTGGCTCCGAGGAGCACCCATAGGAGCTGAGAAGGAGAGAGGACATCAGCACAAGCCCCTGCATCATGTCAGAGCTTCACATCAAAATGACCAGACAAATGTGATTTTCATTTGTTCAGGCTAACACACACTTTAACAAGGAAATATCAGCATGCAAATGGTTCATTCATCACCTTAAAGCCAGCTTTAGCTCCAGACTGCAGATCTGACTCAATATTCCCTGGATCCAAGTAAGCAATGCTCATCAAAAACCCAGGTCCAGTGAAGGCCCAGAGTTTACGGAAACTGAACAACTGATCAGAGGACAAAAAATTGTTTTACTATTTGATTTTTACATCAATAAATAAAAAATACTCTCCAATTACATCTGAAACCCATCTTAAAACATCTTAAAACCCATAAATACATTTTCTGACCATCCTACATGAAACAGTGGTTGCTGAACAGTACCTGGTTAGCACTCTCTGGAATGGGTACCCTTTCCTCAAAGTAGGTGGAAAAGGCTTCTTCCTGCACCACTGGTGAGGAAGGAGGAGTGATTGAGCTGTAATGGTTTGTCTGGACTCCATTTTCCTGCTGGGAGTTAGCTAAACAACAGAATAAAAATGGAAAGAAGAGCGACGGAGTTCTCCTGTTAGTAATGAAGAAGTGAAGGATGGCATAGAAAAACATTTTCCACAGTTTGTCAAATTTAACAATTTAACCGTTAACTACAGAGTTTTATTAGACATTAAGCATCTGAATCCAAATACTTCATATCAGTGCAACTGAAGAGGCTCAATGTTGGAAGTCATTTGCTAAAAAAAAAAACCCAGCCAGTTTGAGGTGACTAATAATGGAGTTTTTGCTGTTTCACTGGATGACAAATAGCTCTACAGCAGAAATACAGTCACATGAGACTTTTAAACAATTTTATGCCAAAGTGTACACTTAAGTAAGTCTGATGAAAAATTCAAAGCTGAGGATTAATTCTATTTACAATCAATTACTGTCAATCAATGTCCTGCCCCCACTGAAGTCAGTTTGTTTGTACCAACAATGCAAAGTTTCAATCCTAATCAAATAAAACCTCATTGCTAAGGAAAAAGCTCCAACCTGCCAAAGAAGTGATTATGTATAAGACCTGAAATTACACATCTTAACTCCGCCAGCAGCAACCTCTAATTAGCCTCACACATCTTGAACCCAGCGGCTCAGAAACCCAGTTTTATGAGGACACAATAAAGGATTAAAACAAAAGGAACACAAACTTTAATTACTGTTTACAATTTCTAACAAATCTATAATTACTTTTTGTGTGTAAATGAAATCTGCTACTCACTGAGCCCTGACTTTTCCTTGTTTTCTGCCTTCATCTCCAACTCACTGCTGGTCCTAAAGTCCACTGTTGCCTAAGACTGACTCTGCTTTTATATGACTCTGTCTCTCCCTTCCTTTTTCCTTTTTTTTGGACAGTAAATGTCACAACGACATCCCGGTGTGCAACTTTAAAATGACCCACACAGACAGAGAAGTAAAGCCAGCACACACAGTAAACATGTGACGGCGGTTAAAACACAAATCCCCACCCCCTCCCACTCAACACTGCAATTCATGGTGTTTAGCGCCTAGACGCAACAACCTTTAAGAACATATTTCAAGATGTTGCACAGGCAGTATGAATGGTACTTTGCGCACATTAAGTTAAGCTACTTGTTTTATCCCAGGGGTGTAGTTACTACATATACTGCACACTGTTTTTTTCTTTTTAGAGCATCAAATGCCTGTTATATGAAAATTGCTAAGCCAGTGATAACAGCAGAAATAGGCTACAAGCTGGAACTCAAACCGTGGCCGCTGTGTTGAGGCCCAACATCTGTACTGATGATACCGGCTCAACTTTGTGAGCTTTGAAGCTGGAGAGTCTAATAAGACAAAATGAAGCAAGTGCGGATTTAATGTGATGTTGGAAAAGGTTACCTTCCAGGAGGTCTCCGTCTGGCTCAGCCTTCATCAGGGCAAGCTGAAGGATCCCCGGGAATTTAAAGGACGAATATTAACCTCTCCTGCAATAGTATAGCAGCAGTTAAAGCATATTAGCAAGAATGAAGTATGCAAATGTTATCTTTTTAATCAGGCTTTGATTTGAAAAAGAACCATCAATGAGAGAAAGTGTTAGCCTGTGTGTAACTGATGAACTTCACCACACTGAAATAAATCTGCACTGCTAACATGACTGTGCAACAATTTGTGATCCTTTCCTCTTTTTTAAAACAAAAACTGCTATATTCACAGTCAAACTAATGACTAAGCAACATTTAAAGCATGCCAAATGCCCTACAGTGATGAGAACTTTCACAGGAGGCCTTTTATACCAAACAAACCACTGTTTCACTTCCATGTCTTACATCCTTCCTTCTGAAGGGACACAAACCAACCATCCACACACTTATGATAGCGTTGATGAAACCGTAAACGTCAGTCAAACAAAACAACAATATTTCATACGACCATGTCTTCTGGCACAGAGCACAGGTCCTTTTATATACACATGACTGTGAGAGGATAAGCAAAAAAAAAGAGGAGCCGAAGTAGCAGACAGAGCAGTCCTGGTTTCCAGCAGAGTCAATACTTTGAGGGTGTGCCACTGAGTTAAATGTGTATTCTTTATATCATTCCTCAAAAGTAACAATCAAACAAGCAATATTCAAATTTGAGGAATCAGATCATGGTGACTGGAAGAAATTTGATGCTTAAAATGATGGAAATTTCGACATAAAGGCAAAACATCAATGTAAAATAACTGCAACCTTATAATGGCTCTACAAAATCTATGTTTTTCTTTTCTCTGAAGCAAGACCATGCAGGGATTCCTAATGTCAGCTTTGTATAACATGAGCTGTTTTCTTAGGAGGACCGGCGGCGAGCCTGAGTTTATATTTCTGGGAAAGGGTAGTTTTCACCTAACACATCAGGAAATGTAGTCACATTTAAACCAAAGAAGAAAGTAAATGCCCCCTATTGCTGCCATAGACAAGACTCAGGATCGTAACGGTTTCTCCACCTCTGTTGACAAGCTGCAGTTTATTAGACACTAAACATCTGTGGACCATTCGGACCGTTTTTGGACAACCTCATCTGCCATTTCTATGTCAGATGGGGGAAAATAATTTCAAAGTAGGTGGTGTGTTAAGATTCTTTTGGAGCTAGTGAACTGATAGCAGGGCCATAAAAAATGTCAACTCTCTGTGTCTGACACCAAGCTATTAGCCATGTGCTCTCATATGACCACTGTTGGCAGAAGCAGTTACCAAACACACCACAAAGAGATAAAAACAAAAGAAAATGTCCTTCCACTATATAATTAGACATTAGTATTAAATACTGTAATTGCCCAAGCACTGTCAAATATTTACGAACAAAATAAGATCCCTAACAGCAGTTAATTTCCTGTAGTTTTGAGTCTGCTGTCATTCGGATGAGGGAACAGGGTTCAGGTGTACTGGTTGTATCTGATCATTTCTATTTTGTTTTTCAATTACATAAAAATCTGTAGTACTTTAGAATGAAGCTCAACTCAAAGACGGATATTTTCATGCTTAGCTCTGCCTTAAAGTAATTTTGCATGATTGGGAACTGTTTGCAAGTAAGGAAGGTTTCCTGATAAAGACTACAGAGGAGATTTCAACTGACTGCCTTTGTCTTGCTCAGATTCCTCACATATCTTCATGAAGCCTTTTAGCAGCCTCACAGCAATCATACATGTTTTTCCTGTTTCAATTTGAATACACCTGAAAGTTTATGTTTAAACAGCACATAAAAAAACCTTGCCCTTTGTTTTGTCCCAAAGCTTTGGGGAATGTTAATGAAACCTAATCTGCACATGTCAGCTTTTACTATCACTTACTATCTACACCAACTCCCAAACTGTCAATTTGCACATAATGTCCCACCCTTTGTGTAACATACCTTGTGGTCACCCCATGTTTAGAATTTAAAAATAAAGGGATATATATAAAATGCTAAATATTGTTAAAAGACGTGCTGAAATCATAGACCGAGAAAAATGGCATCTGAAATAAAAATAAATGTTAGTGTGTAGCATTTTTTTTCTCTTTCAATTATTAAAATAAAAATTTAGCAGAATCTCTTGATGATGAGGTTACAACAACCAACATGAATACATCTTGAATAAATCAAATCAACAATCAGCTTCAACAAATAAACGGGAAACGTACTCACATGTAACAGCTGTCAGTCATGAACATCCATACATGATAACCATCAAATAACTGTTTCAAGGCTTCCTGTGATCGTATATAACCCAATTTAGCACTGCCCAGACAGACTTTGGTCATGGGATCCAAAGGTCCAACCATATATAAAATGTGTATCAGTTACTAAAATTCAGTTAGTCACAAGTTAAATACAAACTTTAAAAACACAACTATTTTAGTGTCCCTCTACAAAAATAACCTAATGAAACATCTCATCAGTGGTCACTCTGTTTGTAATAGTCATGGCTGTCACAGGACAGTTTACTAAACGCTTATGAAATACTTATAAAAGAGCGTTTGAAATTAACTCCCCCTATTTGGCATTCACCACCTTCCATATCTTTTTATGGAGGAAAAGGAAGTTAATAAACTTAAATCATTTATAGTAGGAATCCAACACAACTATACCTGCAGTATACATATCCGGATGCACTCACAAAGAAATGCATTATCATATTCAAATGGTTTTCTCCTTTAACAATATCATAAACCTGCTAAATATCTGGATGGATTTTATAACAACACGATATACTGAATGCAATGTTATCATAGACGTTACAGTTAGAAAAAAAGGGTCATGACTACTTCACAGAACAAACCCGAGCTAAAACTACAACATAGGACTATTTAAGCCTTTAGGTGTGTAAAACAGAGCAACCCTCCCTCTCATCCTCACTAAATTTTCTCGTATTCGCTGCATAGTAAAAGCTGGTGCAAAGACATCTACACAGTACATGTAGTGATCAAGCTAACAAATCCAGCTGTTAGCATTAGCTATGATGGCGTTAACCTCAACCAAAGTAGAAAGATCATTCTTACCTCTCTGTAATTTCTGTGAGGATACACTAATGGCTTGTGTCTTAGATAAAATTACCTTTTTAAACTGACACCGTTTCTTTCAGTTGAATAGTGGCAAATCACGTTATAAGGCTACAGTCCCGGCAGAGTCGTGTATGTGCTCATGTCAACTGTAGGTTTCAGGTGCACAGCGCATGCGCAACACCACCGATCTGTTCTGACTGGTGGTGGTCTTCTTCTTCTGCCCTCTTTATCTTCTTCTTCGCCTGGTGGATAACGGTAGCTGCAAATTGGTTGCGTTGGGGATGACTTCTGAATGCGTTACTTCATACATATATTTTTGTTTAAAGTCCTCAACTATTAACTTCATGATCCACCATCTTCCTTTAATATTACATCTTGCTAATTGCAGCGATCAGATAATCCAAGGGTATATCCAATGCTGTTTTAATCAGTTATTTGTCAAATTTAATGTAACCTCTGCTCTGCTGTAGTTTATCTTTCTTTTTATACTCTCACTAGTGATTTCTCCAACACGTTATAAACTAATTTCGTAATGTAAAGCTCAACAACATTTTTGTTTTACCTATGCAGATGAAAATATTTATTCTAACTTGGAATGCTATTAAAGGATGCTGATTTACTGTCATGGTTGGATTAATTTTACTTAAAGCATTCAGAGGCAGCCAAAACAGTCACGAAGCAACACTTTTCAATACCATTTCAAGTTTCAGCAAACCTCCATTTAAAAAATATGTCAGGGCACTAACGTTTCACAACACAGTTCTCTTACTATGTCTATATATAATTTCATTTGCATGTCAGTGTCAGTTTGAAGCAGAACAAACGCAAATCAGAGACATCGAAATTAACGCAGATTAACTGATTTAACAGGATGTGGGCGCCTCTGCGGCCGTTTAATCAAGTTTTTTTTTAGGACAACACTGGTATTTCATTTTTTTAAAATCGAAAGTTTGCAAAAATGGAAATAAAAAATAAAATGAACATCTAAAAATCAAATAGTAAAATGAACCATTTATATAGCTAAGAAAATACTCAAAGAAAAGTTTCTGATTTTGTTATCCTTATCAACATGATTAACCTGGGTGTTAATTATTTTTCATATCACAGCATTCCATTAAAAAATAATCTCCACAATAATTTCTCAATTTTTTTGCGAAACAAAACATGCGCAAGCATAAATATATCAAATATTTGGTACGTCAGAGTACTAAATGACAAAATCTCAAAATCACATTTCCTTCACCAGTATCGCGATGTTCTGGCAACTGGAACAACACATTCGGTTGCTAAAGTAGCTATGGCTAGGCTAACTAGCTGTAAGAAAGTGTCATGTTGTCAAATTTAGACCAAGTCTCAATTAAGGAGCTTCCTGAATAATTGGGACATGGATTTGAGAAATATTAAAGACCAGGTAGTAAATAAAACTTTTGCTGTGGTCTAATGTAAGTTAGGAAAAGATGTGACATGTTAGCTACTTGACGAGAAAGTTTTCTACGATGCTTGGTCATGTAACTGTTCTTTATCACTGATAAATTAATAAAGTCTTAGTTTGGGCTAGAGCTTAGCACAGTTAGTTGGTAACTAATATTGCGATTTCAACTTTGAAATGTAATTGGATGTTCCAATGTGGATAGTGTAGATGGGCTCTTATTAACTTAAAGCTAGCAAGAAATAGTATATGCATTTCAATTTTTTAATCGTTATGTATGAAATATACTCTTAGCTACTGTTCTTCCTTTATAATACTTTTTTTTCTCCAGTGAAGAATGACAAAATATTTGTTTTTTAATGTAACATCTTAAATTCTTTGTGATTTTATAGGTTAGGTTGCACATTTAAAAAAAAGAAACCATTTTGAATCAGATGTTTTTACTGATGATGTTTTATTGCACTGTCTGCCAAAAAACCTTTCAGTCTCCACTGGTCCAGGCCATATTCAGCCGAAATGTAGAGGATGTGACATTTTTGCTGACCCATAACCAAGATGTCAATACACAGGTAGTATCATCCAGCATAAAGTAAAACATAGACCCAGTGATAATACACATATTAAAAGTTTAATACATTTTCAGTTAAATGTAACATTTGTTTTTAAATTGTTATTGAATAGTTACTTTTAAGTATTCTTGATTGTATGTTAGACTCAGTCTACAAATGATAACAAATATTAATGACTCCTTGTTATATCAAATTAAATGACTGGAAATTGAATAGCTATGACAATTGGTAGGATACGCCTGGACAGGCCCGTCTGAATAGTTTAGCTCCCACTAAATTATGATAAGTTTTCTTACTGCATAATTTTTATTTTTCACCCATCTCAGGACCAAGAACAAAGCACACCCCTTCATGCTGCTGCATATTTAGGAGATGTCCCTATTATGGAACTACTTATTAGTTCAGGTAAGACTAAAATTAAGGAAGTCTATTAGTAGTTTAGTAATGAATCCATTAAGTCAGTAACAGAGTAAAAAAAGAAGACACAGAGAATGTGGAGACCCAGTAAACAATTTTTTCCTTTTATGTCTTGTTAAAGGTGCAAAAGTTAACACTAAGGACCAGGGGATGCTTACCCCTCTACATCGTGCAGCTGCCTCAAGAAATGAAGTACAGTCCTCTTATCAAAAGACAAAAATATCATGAAAAAAAATGAGTGACTCCCAAATCTTATTGGTTACCTTTTATTCTTACAGAGGGCTGTAGCACTGCTGTTGAAACATAAAGCAGAGGTTAATGCACGAGACAAATTCTGGCAGACACCCTTACACATGGCAGCAGCAAACTGGGCCAAAGGCTGTGCTGCAGCCCTGATACCACATGTTTGCAGCCTGGATGTCACGGACAGGTCAGGCCGGACACCACTACATCACGCGGCTCACAGTGGCCACAGAGAGGTACCCTGTAAAGTTGGATTTAGTCTTCTGGCTCCTTAAAAGTGTCCACTGTCCTTCTGTATAGTGAACTTTTTAATAACCAGGCTTAAAAAAGTAATTACCTATTTTTCTGTATTTTCACCAGCTTTTATTATATTGTGTGACTATGACTAGACTAAACATTAAAGTGTTTTTCTCCCTTGGTGTCTGTATAATATCCTTGAGACTGCAAGTACGAATGGAGATGGGCCCAGACACACTGCTTCACTTAGTTTGTGTTTCTGCAGATGGTGAACTTACTCCTGTCTAAAGGTGCCAATGCAAATGCCAAAGATAAGAAAGAACGGCAGCCCATTCACTGGGCTGCACACCTTGGTGAGTTTAACAAATACGAAATGGCACAAGATGGCACACGACTGTCTTTTAACTTTTCACCCAGTATCAAAAAGATAACTATCAACCACCTCTTAAAATCAGAAATGATTTGGCCTCCTTTTTAAGTGTAATGTATTTGGGAAGTTTTCTTAAGGAATAAGAAAAATTAATAATAAATATGTTGTCTATTGTGGTCTTTCCTTTGTCAGCTTTTTAGTGTTTTTTGTTGAGTTTGTTTGTTTACAGGCTTTCAGACAAATTATGCGCATTGCAGTGAGTGAGCATGGGACATACCTGTAGTAATCATAACATTTTCCAGGACATGTGGACGTTTTGAAGCTGCTCATTTCTCACAGTTCAGATGTGATGAGCAGGGACAAGTGTGGCTACACTCCGCTTCATGTTGCAGCTGCCGGCGGACACTTAGATGTGCTAATGTTTCTGTTAAGACTCGGGGTAGAGGTAAAGTGGCTTTATTGTTTTTGATAATTAGTTTTATGTATTGCACATTCTCCATTGGAGTCACAGCAACAAGATTGCATATATTTAAGTATTTTAATCGCACTTTTTAAATGTAAAGTTATTAATAAGATTTTTCTCAGTCATACTCACATAAACATCAACGTGTGTCTGCAGAGCTTCAGGGTTTGTCTCGTGGTGTCTCCAGCCGTTGCAGTACTTGTTTTTAAATGTTATTTACAGCAGCTTTTCCTTAGTGTAAGTCTAATATCTTCTTTGTTTCTCAGACCGATGAGCCCAATATTTATGGGAACACAGCGCTTCACATGGCCTGTCACACAGGGCAGGACACTGTAGCTACAGAACTGGTGAACTGTGGTGCAAACATCAACCAGCCTAACTACCATGGCAACACACCGCTGCATCTGGCTGCTGCCTCCTCCAGCGGGGTCCTGTGCCTCGAGCTGCTAGTCAACAATGGTGCTG
The DNA here is from genome assembly GCA_907169785.1 of Menidia menidia. Classification (NCBI taxonomy): domain Eukaryota; kingdom Metazoa; phylum Chordata; class Actinopteri; order Atheriniformes; family Atherinopsidae; genus Menidia; species Menidia menidia. Next base: position 14,298,022 of record CAJRST010033334.1, on the reverse strand, counting down.
ATGTTAACGTGCAGGTATAAAAAAGCAGTTTTTAATTCTGTGGATTGGGAAATAACTATAAAAGGTAGATTTAAAATAACATTATACATTCCAGGATGGTTTGGGATATTTTGAATCTATGCCAGTATTTTGAAGTACTTTATGGCTTTTTAACAGAATAAAGAAGGGAAGAGCCCACTACATATGGCTACAATGCAGGGACGCTTCACAGGATCTCAGATTCTGATCCAGAATGGTAACACAAATAAAAACATTAATGCATGTTGCTTGTATTTTGTGGCACATGATGAGGGATAAATAGCATTATACATAACATGTGTGACATACCTTTAATATTCTCCTCTTTGCTCAGGTGCAGACATTGATTGTGCTGACATTGATGGAAACAGTCCTCTTCATGTTGCTGCCAGATATGGTCAGGAGCTACTGCTAAGTACTCTGCTGACAAACGGTGCTGACAAAGGCAGGTGAGTCTGTCTGAAAATACCAGTGTTGAATGGTCCTGGTACTAAAATTGCTAGAATTCTTGGCTCCAAAGTCCTCAAAAAGCATTTTTCTTTTGATGGAATCATTTGAAGATCTGTGGCAGTGAGAGCTCAACTTACGTCTTATTGTCTTGTGAAATCTCTTGATTAATAACTATAGTGAAACAGTCAACGTAACACATTTCAAATGACACTATGAGCTTTTCTCAAATTGTTGTTGCAATGTTCAAGTGTTTTAATGACAAACTTTTGACTTTACATTGATATCAGCATCCAAATGCTATGGAGAGACTTTTGTCTTATTTCACTGGATTTCCTTTTATTACTATTATAAGTCATGAGTATTGATATACACTACTTTGCTATGAAGCAGCCAATTATATAGGGTTTAAACAGCTTGGATCCAAAAAAAAAGCATAGAAAAGTTGATGGAAGCTATGAATAAATAGGAATGATTTGTTTTTAGATTTTCATTAAAGTTTCTAAAGTGTTCTAATCTCTAAAGACAGGGGATTCACGGGATGCTTCCACTGCATTTGGCGGCACTCTATGGCTTTCCTGACTGTTGTCGCAAGTTGCTGTCTAATGGTGAGAGTCACTTTGACTCCTCAAGTTCTATTTTTCAATTTCGTCTCTCCTTTTTGAAGCACAAAGTTCAGAGGTGTTTGTGTTTTTCTCAGGTCAGTTTTACAACATCATGCCCGCTCTGACATGTGGCCAAATACCAATCATAGGGTTTGATATTAACCTCACTGATGATCACGGGAGGACTTGTCTGCATGCAGCTGCCTCTGGGGGGTGAGTGCTGAACATACACATTAATGCCTCTGACTCAAAAAGTCAGCTGGACCCGCCTCTCTCTTTAAACATTTAAGAGTTCTCCTTACTACTTGTTTAATTTATATTTGTCCGTGAGGTTCAAATAAATTATGTAAATTTGCTTCTGAGATATCTGTTGTTTGACCTATATAGCTATGATTTTAATAACTTTATTTATTTATTTTTTGCTTTGCAGAAATGTTGAGTGTTTAAATTTGCTATTGAATTGTGGCTCTGAAATGGACATAAAGGACAATTTGGGAAGGTGAGCATTGCTTAGCAGCTACATTTTAGAATTTACTTGTTTTTTTCTTTTGTTCAATTCTGATTATAAACCTGTTTTTCCCTGCAGATCTCCTCTGCACTATGCTGCAGCAAATGGGAACAGCCAGTGCACAATTTCCCTGGTGAGAGCGGGTGCAGAAATCAATGAGGCGGATCTGACGGGCTGCAGCCCGCTGCACTACGCTGCTGCATCACACACCTTCTACGGGTGAGGGCCTTTTTGTCTTTTTAATGTTTTACTTGCTATTGTTAAGCAGTGAATTAAACATTTGATCTCCTCATACCCAGGGAGGGAACAAACTTTGAGCCAGACCTCAGAGTTGAAAAAGAACATGAAGCCTCTCTGTAAGTCTTCTGTTATTACAAACTTTTGCTCATCGTGTGACAATTGTGAGGCAGTTAGCTGTAACTTGTATAATGTTTTATATGACTTTTTTCTATATAAAACATCTGTAAAGATAAATTTGGTGTCAGGCAAGTTGCAAGTATGGCACAATCCAGACCATTCTTAATATTTTTTCAAATGTGTGGCCCAAAGACATCAACAGGAGATTCTGTGTGTGTGTGTGTGCTTGTGTATATTTATATACACATTTATTTGTGTGTGTTTGTGTGTGTATACTTTTGTGTTCAAATACTTTTGTGCTCAGTTGTTTAGATTTCTTACTTGACAATGGGGCAAATCCAACTCTGAAGAATAGCAGGGGCTACAGTGCCGTCCATTACGCTGCAGCTTATGGAAACAAACAGCATCTTGAACTGGTTAGTTGTTTCTTTTGTTCTGTGACTTTCTTTTTATTCTTTTCTTACACACTTACTGCAAACTAGATATAAAAGTTCTCTTTTACTTTTTGCAGCTGTTGGAAATTTCTTTTAACTGTCTCGAAGAGGTTGAAAGTAATATTCCCGTCAGTCCTTTGCACTTAGCTGTGAGTATGACACAAAAATAAAAAAATGTTCTTTGTTTTTAGATAAAACCCTCCTTGATTGCCATCCTCAACTGTTGTTATGCATTCATTACTACAGGCATATTATGGCCACTGTGAGGCACTGCGCTTGCTTTGTGAGACTTTAGTCAGTCTGGATGTACGGGACGTTAAAGGCCAAACTGCTCTCCACCTGGCTGCTCAGAGAGGCTTTTCCCACTGTGTGGAGGTTCTGTTGAAGCATCAAGCCTCCTACACGCTGAAGGATCACAAGCACAAACAGACAGCTCTGCATGCTGCAGGTAGGTGTGGTTCACCGGACACATTTGTTCAGTTCTAGTTGTACATAGGTTTCCTTTTTGATTTGTTGTATGATTTCTGAGAAACATTAACTCTTAATCTTTGTTTCTCCATTTAGCTGCGGAAGGTCACGTGGACTGTCTGCTTTTATTGGTCAACAAGGATCAAAGTGAAGACATCATTGACAGTCAGGACACACAGGGACAGTAAGTCTTATCGTCTGATTTGTTCAGACAAAATTAATTTAAGGTGGACAGGCCTATTTGCCTGTTTTTGCTAGAATTAAGGAAGAGCTTCTGCTCTCAATCCAGAGGATTCAATTCTGCTAGTTTTGTTTTTTAGCACGGCTCTCATGCTGGCAGCTCTGGGATGTCACACTGACTGCATCTACATCCTGTTGGAGAAAAAAGCGAATGCTGATGCTGCAGATAAACAGGGTTTTACTGCTCTGCACAGAGCAGTGAGTTTATTTATTTATCTTTTCTCTGGGCTTGACAGTTAGTTTATGCAGAGATGGTTTCTCCTCTCACACTACGGCTCGTGTCCTCTCCTTGCAGGCCATGTTGGGCAGTGAGGACTGTGTATCTGCTCTGTTGGAACATGGGGCTTCTGCTCTGTGCAGAGACTCTCAGGGAAGGACACCGATGCACCTCGCAGCTTCCTGTGGTCACACAAACTTACTCCACACTTTGTTAATGGCTGCTAAGAAAGCTGACCCTCTGGACTCAATGTTAGACTACAGAGGCTACACGCCCACACACTGGGCAGCCTACCATGGTAAGAAGATGACATTTTTCATTTTACATTATAGGAGTGTTTAGATCAGGGTTGAATGGGCCAAACATTGAAATGTCTACACATAAAGTGCATTTGAATGTATGTCTTCATAAAGGCAGCTGTACAATTATAGAATAATAATCATTTCCCCTCTGTGTTTTTACTCAGGGCATGAAGGATGTTTACACGTTTTACTTGAAAACAAGCTTGTTAGCAACCAGGAAGGAAATTTGTTTACTCCATTGCACTGTGCTTTGTGAGTATCATAATCCTAATGAAGATTACACCTAAATCCAGTTTGCATAGAAAATTGAACGTGTTGTTTGTTTTATCCCACCACACAGAGTCAATGGACACGATGCTGCCGCTGGACTTCTGGTGAAGACTGTAGGCCCTCAAACTATTCACATTAGTGATTCCAAAGGAAGGTGGGTTTCAAGTTCAAAATAGATATTTAGTCTGGCAGTGCCAGCATAATTTGCATAAATTACAAATCATACGATTTAGGCATCTAATGTCAAATTGAGAATGTCTTGATTCAGAGTCAGAGGAGATCGACCTGTCTGCTCACCTTGTGTTTTCATGTCCAGGACTCCACTGCATGCAGCTGCTTATTCAGGAAGTGTTGCTGGGCTACAGCTGGTTCTGGCCCAGGGAGCAGAGGTCAATACAGTGGACAACAATGGATGCTCGGCTGTGATGGTTGCAGCTGACAGTGGACAGACCAATGCTGTTGGTACGCGACTGTGCTTTAAAATGTTACTCTTCTCCACACCGATGACATATTAAACGTGTTAAAATCATTGCTCTCTGTGGTTGTGACCCTCACAGTCTTATTTAACTGTTACCAACAGTATTACTCCCTGGTAATACTGATGACCTATTTGCACTGATTTTTGAGTGTTGTCTCCACGTAAACCCACGAGGAAAAGACTTAAAATCTAAAAGGTTTTGTCATTTGAATGTTTTTTCTCTGCATTTCAGAGTTCTTGCTGCACACAGCGAAGCCAGACCTGACCCTGGTGGATGTTAATAATAACACAGCACTTCACTTAGCCTGCAGCAAGGTTGCATAAACACACCAATTAACATATTTACTGTAAGCATGTAATGGTACATCAAATGTACCAGGAGGTAATTCTAACATCTTTCGAATAAGGTAAAAGTCTGACAAAAGTATATAACAAAGACCATGTTTGTAGATCAGGTTTAAGATGGGGTGAGCTGGTCACAATTAACTTCTGTGTTTGAAAGCATTAACCCCTTTCTTTGAGTCAAGATCAAATTAAAAAACTTTTTTAATTCTTCCTTTAACTTTTTAAGGAATTCATTTTAAGCACACTGTTCTTTAATCTGCAGGGTCATGAGATGTGTGCTCTGCTGATCCTGGGAGAGATCACGGATTCCTCCCTCATCAATGCAAGAAACAACACTCTCCAGATGTGAGTTACAGCAGACATTTAAATGGCAACAGTGCTGATCAAAAGCTAGACCATGCAGCTGCATTCATGGGAGTTATTCACACAGTTCTCAGTACACTGTGGTCATGGCTCCTTTTATCATGCAGGCCCCTTCATATTGCAGCAAGAAAAGGTTTGGCCACTGTAGTGCAGGTGTTACTGAGCAGAGGAGCAGCAGTCATGGCCGTAGACGTGGAAGGTAAGCAGGACTCTTTCTATTTCTAAGAGAACACTGAAACAGTCCTAATCCTTTGCTCTTTGATCCGTCCTCTGTAGGTCACACACCAGCTCTGGCCTGCGCCCCAAACAAAAACGTAGCAGACTGTTTGGCCCTCATCCTCTCCACCATGAAGCCTTTTCCTCCCAAAGAGGCCGACACCAGCACAGCTTCCCACTTCAGCCCCATCTTGAAGAATTGTGGTATTTCTGCCACCTGTGGTTCCAATGGAAACTTGTGTCATGCTTAAATCAGGGACCACACAGACACTTTGGCCCAGCAGAGGGAAAGCTCTCCCTCAAATAGCTGACGGTCACGAGCATCTATGTAGCGCAGATGCACATAATATAATCATGCACACTTAGCTGTCATAGCTTCTCTAGTCTTACAGATTACTAATACTAGCATTATGTAACGTCCGCTGTTTGGATTTATGATACTAACCTTGAGATGTGAATGGAAGATTTAATGTGAGCACACTACACAAGCCTCCGTCCTTGAATCCTTCCCAGTATTAATTCAGCCTTTTTTGTAAGCTCTTTTAAGATAAATTTGGGGATTTTTCAGCCATTTTACAATAACCAGTCGGTCCCATATTGAGTCAGAACACCATAAGGCAGCACCACTAAATTGAGGCAAAGTGAGAGCAGACACAGCTACTGGAGGGTGAACTTTAAGAAACAGATTGACCTCCAGGCTGTCCGATACTGGAACACTACGACTTAAAGTTTAATGTTCGGATATTTCGGCTCGCCTGTCTTAAGAGAAGGAAATTAATGGGAAAATCTTCTGCTTCTACAAAACATACCAAAAAGAAATTTGCCTGTAGAGGGAAAAAAAATGAGGCGTGACTTGCAAAAAATAAAAATACTGAGAACTTTGTTGGACCTCCTCTGGCTTTTTTGACAGGCTGAAAAGAGGATTGTAGTCTAAAAATGGTCCTTATTTTTGACTGGCAGTAGCTGCACGCACAGCCAAGAACGTAACGTTATTTGCTGCATGTCTCGCGACATCTTTACAGGGATTCTGTCAAAGTATCGTTCTCCATTAAAGTACAGGTTTTTTACAGTTTGTCACAGGTGTGGCTCAGCATGGGTCTGGTTAAGAGAATATATACAGTAGAAAAAGGTGGACAATAAGGTCAAGGATGAAAAATCCTGTTGTTTTTATTTTAACCAGTGAAACCTATATTCGTGTTTGTCCTCAGCTGTGCAAGAAAGCTTGGATCTTTGTCTTTCTCGTAATTTACTGCCTCTTAATATACTTTAGCAGAATTTCTAACAGAGGCTAAAAGCCTTTTATGCAATTAATGAGACTCTATTTTCTTATCCTGCTTTTAGTGCGGTAAACACTGCACTTACATAAATAACTTTATTACTCTAATATTATCATGATTTACATTTCAGTTTACTAAAAAGAAGAATAAGCTACAAGCGTGGCCATATTTTTAATCGTATATTTTACAGTCTTTTGTATTTATAAAGTTGTTCAAATGAAGTTAACTTTTTTCTCATTCTGTCTTGAAAAAAATCCAGAATTATTAAGAACAACCTCAGGTCAGTCGTACTGTGCTGTAGGTGCAATAACAAGCACATCTTGAGCTGGATGTTGCTGGCAAAGTGTAGCTTAACAGAGAAGCAGCATCTTTCTGTAAATTACTCCAGAGAGCGAAAGGTCAAAGGAATATAAGACATTTTTCTTCTATCGAATACTGAATCTTCTTCAAAGTTTCCAAAGACAATATTTAGATTCACTTAAACAGGAGAAGCAGCTATTTAAAGAAGCTGCTGATGACAGTTATTTGTTATTTTATGTTCTTGATATTGGTTGGTTAGGGAGAATAGTAAAAAATATTTGTTGTTTGTTCAGTAGAGTGACGTTTAGAGTCTTTATGAAACACTAAAGGCAAATAAAAAGTCATTTTAGATTTTTGGAAACATTTTGTTTAGTGATCTAGTAGAGAAAGAATCCCCACAGCTACTGACTGATGTGTTCTATGTTTGACATTCAGTTATACTCATCTTCTTTTGACTTTTAGGATTGAAACAAAGAAAATTGACACTTTTACAAAGCATTTTAAATCGTCAGTGCTAACTTGTTAGATAAATTTGCACTATCACAAGCTGGTTGCTGCCTCTTCTCTGTTGGCATTAAGTTTTTGTTGACGGTGTAATTTTCGCTCTCTCAGTACTTTTAGTTTTAATGGCTTTAAAGAATTTGCACTCGGACACAAACGTTTACATCTTGCAGTAGGATATCCAGGTTAGGTTCATGAGAGGATGTACTCCTCCATGTCTTTAATGAAGAGAAAACGCATATAAAAGGAAAACCTTTTGACAAATCTTAGTTCAAAGTGCAGTGAAAATGTTCTGAGTAATGTTTGTCTGCAGAAACTACCCTGTTGCAGTGTTTCATGAGAACAGTGTGAACCTTCTATATGTCATATGAGATTTCAGGCTGTAATTACTTGAATTCTCCATGTTTTAGTTGTGATATCCACTCGAATGGCAGGAAATAAACGTCTCAAAGCCTTCTGAAGTTTTTTTTTTCCATGTTTAAAATGATTAACATTTAGGCAAACATTTAGATGAGTAAGAGCCTCTTGCGTTGGTCTACAGTGTTTCTTGGATTTTTGACATATAATCTGATGAAAGACAAACGCCTGTCATCAGACTGGTGATGCCTAAAGACATTAATTAGAGGTTTGAGTCGTCTAGGCTTGCCAAAAGTTTATTTAAGGTACCTGTGAATTTCACAAATGTCAAAAAAGCGGGTCCTACTCTGTATGTATGGTTTTCTGTAAGCATCCGTTTAAACTTCTATCCTCTCAGATGTGTACAACACAGTCCAAAAAAGGGCAGCTTGTGGTCTCTTGTGACCTTGCTTTTGAACAATTGCCATCAAACAATCTGATGTGTCCTGTGAAAGTAAATTTGGACCATTTAACAACTTTGAAGGCGAGAAATTGGCGATGCAAATCCCAAAAGACTTTTTAGAATGTACAAAACAGTGACCCAAATAGAAATAGCTGTTTGTAAATGATAAAAACAGTCTCAGTTTGGTGGTTTACTGATCTGGACAAACGGTAAATCATTTTCAGCATTTGCAAAGCTAACTGGACTCTTGCAATGAACCTAACTGAACCAATAATCAGACATAAAAATTTTAAGAGTTAGGTTTAAGTGAAAAAAATAGCTAAGTGTTTAAGTGTAATATCTTTCATGTATGTCATTTTTACATTATTTACTTACCAGTATCAAGCTACAGAGCTTTCTATTTGAACTAACCTATGATTCATCCAAACTTTTATTGTATATACCACAATTATTTTAGCAGATTAAAAGTACAAATCAAATATAAAAAAACAAAGATAATGAAAAGTTAAAAGTTAACACCATTGTATGTGTTGTGAATTGCCTTCAAACAGAATGGTTTAGAAAAGCTACAGATTCCTAAAAAACAGTTAAACTGATTTCCGTACAACTATTTGTCATTTAACATGCTCAAAAAGATGAATATGACAGAAACTATTGGATTTCCAAGTTAATAAAATGTATTAACTATTTGTGGTGCTGTGTTTTTTGTGCATCTTACTGATAATCCACAATAATTATGAATACTTTCCTACATTCCCTATAATTATTATTATTACTGTTGTTGAATGCCACCATGAACCATTCAAATGGAATTAGAATTTGGAACGTTGGATCATTCTCTCTGATCCACTTTGGAACAGACTCTATGATCTATGATTCTATGTTAACATTCAAATTCTAGAGAACTGGATTTGTGGAATTTTGGTCATTTCACAGTGTGAAGAGGACAAATAAACCACTTTCTTTTTTTTCCAGTGAATAAAGACTAAAAAGGTAGGTTTGCCCTTATACAGCTGGCCTTAGAAACGAAACTGAAAAGAGTAATGTTTAAGTCAAAGACTAAAGACATTGAGATTCAAAGTTATATCTAATTCAAGTACAAATGTGCTTAACAGTTTCCGGGTAACTTTGAGTAACTGCAAATGTTACTGATTATTACAGATCAGTGTGTGTACACTTGAATTTCTTAAACTTTTTTGAGCTCTTAGTTGATCAAAAATGCTATAATCAGATTTTTCTTTTCAGAAAGCAAAGACATAACCTGCTTTGTCTGCCTCAGACTAACTAGGTTTAGTCACTAGCACTGGATGGGTTGGTCATGTTATAGCCGTAGTTTCATACTGATCTGTGAGATTGGGCATCTACTAATCAGTTTTCAGATCATTTACTTGCTACAAAAGGTGATTGTCTTTTTGTGTTACGTGACTATGTAGTTTTCAGCATGAATAGAAATGCAGTTTTTGAACCATATGGAATGACTTAAAAAGTACATTAACTTTTCCGTTGTCATTTGCATACCTGTGACTTTATTCTGGACATTTCCTTCACAATTACTGTAGACATTTGCTTTATAATCATTTGCCAGTGAATGCCAGTTATCAAAATGGGTTTATATTCTCGTTATACTTTCAGAGAAACTGCAGAGAAACCTCAAAGATGCTCAGAATCTTAAAAATAATTTTTTGAAGTTAATGTAACTTATTTGCTACCAAGATAGCAATTCATGTTTCAGGGGTAACCCTTCAATACAAAGCTTTTATTCATAAGTAGTTTTGATCACAAATTCCCTCTGTCTTCTTCAGATTCACATCATGTCACGCCAAAGTGGACGCCTGCGATTACAAGGATACTATGACAATGATGAACCGATGATTTCCTATAAGGAGCAGCCTTTCAGGTAGGCCAAAAAGTGTGTTCTGCTTGTTTAGAGAGTGTTGCTTCCAAGCTGCTGTCATTGGAAGTGTGTAAGTATCAAGGGTTAGATTTAGCTCCATATAAATCTTAACCTTTTTATGTCTGCTAGGGTTTTTCGAAAGAGGAGGGGACGGCGACTTTCTGGCGCCAGCACTATCTCTAACATGTCAACCATATCCTTTTTCAACCCCGACCATCTTTCTACCAACCTGAGGGAAAGCCTGACCACATGTAGGAAATTCACTTAAAAGTGCAACACTGAATAGTACCACTCTGTCCACCAGTGTATAACTGTCTTTTTATGTGGGCAGCCTGGACAACGATTGACAAGAAAACAACGGCGACCCTCCTGATTATCCTGATTTTTCTTGGTAATTACTCAGAAATAAACTCCAATACATGACCTGGCACTCATTTTGATGAGAAGTTATAGTCATAGTTTTGGTGATGTTATTGTACTCATAAACATGCTCCTCTTCTCCTTCTCTTCAGGAGGATTTTTTTTCAAAGTTTTCATCCAAGATCGAGAGAAAATGGTACAGTAAAATTGTGCTGAAAGCTAACGTTTTTGTTCCTCTCAGATTCTTACCCCTTGCAATGGTAATATTCAAATTATGTTCTGACCTCCTCACTTCTAATTCTGCCACTTTCCACATTAAAGGTACAGGGTGATTTCAAAGACCTGAAGATTAGGATCAGAAATATGGAGGAAGAGTTGCATCAGCTGAAGTCCAGACTTATCCCTAACGCACAAACCATGCCGAATTTTGCTTTGGAATCGCAGGGTAATTGATCTTCATGTTTTGTTGTCATCGGTGATCTTTATCAGAGGATTTTCACCATGAGTTTTCCTAAATGTGTGTAATGTGTTCATTGCAGGGGCCTGGATCCTTCAGCGCCTCTCCTCAGAAACATACCCTTCCCAAGCCCCACTACTGTCACTGTTAGGAATACCTATACTGTATCCCCCATTTACTCCCCGAAGTGTCATCCAAGGGAACCCTCTGAGTCCTGGTCGCTGCTGGGCTTTTTCTGGAAGCCAAGGCCACATATTTATCTCCTTGTCTCACCTGATCACCATCACACATGTAACACTGGGTCACATATCTAAAATGCAATCTCCCACCGGATTCCTATACAGTGCTCCAAGAAACTTTTCTGTCTATGTACGTAAGAAAATGTTCATGTCTCATACGGAAGAATCAAGTGAACTTGAAACATACAGCAGGCAAAATAACAAGTGTTGATTTATCCTCTTATGTCTCTTTCAGGGATTAAAAGCTATAGATGGTGAGGAAAGTCATCTCAGTACATTTGAGTATGATCCAAATCAAGAGCCCCTGCAAACCTTTGAACTGCCTGTGAGCATTCACCATGACACCCCTCACAACAGCACTGTTAAATCTGTCACTTACTGACATTATAGACAGCCAAAAGTGAAACCCTTTCCATGTGCCATCATTAACACATTAACTAAATGTCACTAATTGTTATTGTGTAACTGATCTTCCCACTCCCTCTGATTTTTGTCTCTTTATCTCACATCAGGATGAAAAAAAAGACATCTACAAGTTTGTTAAGCTGAAGATAGAAAGCAACTGGGGCCATCCAGAGTACACTTGTGTGTACAGTTTTCAAGTCCACGGAAACGCTAAGTAAGCATTGAAACGGAAAAATCACAGAAATGGAAAAAAAGGAAAAATATCATGGAAAAAAACAAAAACATTTTCTATAAAGGGCTAACATGAAAATTTGATAAATGTCACTAAAATGATTTGTTTGATATAAAAAATGCATTTTGAAGCATATTTCTTGACGTGCTGTACACACACACTCTCACCGAGTGTGTGTGTTATGGACACCATAGAGTAGGATAACACTCACAGCTAACAGAAAGCATGCTGTCGATTCAACCAGGGTTAAACCAAAGGGGCATCAGCTGAAGTTGGAGTTGGCAGACTGACGTACTGCGGTAAGCGTGTTAAATCATTTCAGATTCCGGTGCTAGTGTGGTGCTGGCATGTTTGCTGCTCTCGCTAAATACCAGATGACCAGATTCAATTGTTAGATGTGTCATTACAGCGGCCAATTGTCTGCTAAACACTTATTCTTACATTAAGTTTGCCCAAGCACCCACAGTTATTCCTATCTTTAGTGCCTGCTGTTCTATCTTATAGTTGTTTCTGTTCTATATTATAGTTGTTTGAAAAAAAGTTCTGGTAGCCAACCCTACTGTACTTCTCCTGCTCATTGTCTCAGATGTTCAGTTATTCCTCATTACTCAGCTATTACTCAGTTATATCTATCGGTCAAGCCAGATGAAACTTCTGAGAGTCTTCAAAAGTAGAGAGCTAGAGCGTTCAGCTATCAAAGTCCTCTCCTGTGGAACCAGGTTCCAGTTTGGGTTCGGGAGGCACCGTCTCTATATTTAAGTGTAGACTTTCCTTTTTGATAAAGCTTGTAGTTAGGGCTGGCTTAGGTGCGTCGTGAACCACCCTTAATTACCCTGCCATAGGCCTACACTGCCGGGGGTTTCCCATGATGCACCCCGCTCCCCTCTCCTCTTCTCCCTCTGAGTGCAACCTCATCCCATTAATGCACGTTACTAACTGGACATCTTCTCTTTCCCGTAGTCGTGCTTTCTCGTCTCTCTTCTCTCTCCTTTCACTTTCTGCAGGTGTTCCTGGTTCTGGAGCTGTGGAGTCTGGATCTGTGGTTGGGAGTCTCCTGCTGCCTCCGTGTTCCTACTCGGCACCCTCTGCTAAGATAACAACTACTGTTCCTAGCTGTACCATTTTTCATCCAGTCTATAACAACACCACCTTTACTTGTCTTTACCTCCATGTGTTACTGTGTAGGCTTTCTCCCCCTGCTCCCTCTGTTCTCTCTGTCCTTCTCTCTCTCTCTCTCTCGCTCTCTCTTTCTCTTGCACTCTCTCTCTTTCTCTCTCTCTCTCTCTCTTTCTTTCTCTTGCCCTCTCTCTCTCTCTCTCACCCCCAACCGGTCAAGGCAGAGGGCCGCCCACCTTGAGCCATGGTTCTGCTCGAGGTTTCTGCCTCTTAAAAGGAAGTTTTTCCTTGCCTGTGTCGCCTAGTGCTTGCTCTTGGTGGGAATTGTTGGGCTTCTGTAAATAACTTCAGAGTAGGGTCTGACCTGCTCTTTTTGGAAAGCATTTTGAGATAACTGTTGTTGTGATTTGGCGCTAAATGAATTAAATTGATTTGAATTGTTGATTACATTTTTTTGTTTTCACATTGAATAGGCTTGGACTTTTGGAGTCTGAGACCATGAGCATAAAATATTCTTTTTAAATGTGAAACTCCACAAAGTAAAATTGTTTGAGTCTTAAGAGAAATAAAAATTTGCTACTGTAATATCTTTTATGAATGTCTATGATTTTCATGAGGATTTTTTATGGGCCGTGTGTACTATTTTAGCTAATATGTATGATTAATCCATTTTTTAGTTTAGGTATCTATATCTACTTGTATATGGGAACTGATAAAAAAAATCATTTTTCTCCAAGTATTGTCAGTAACATTACCAAAGTAATTTAAAAATGGGAATAAAAAAACATTAAGTTTCATCATGAAGTAAGAAAAGGTCAGGCAAGTAAGGAAAGTGTTGTGCCTATGATATACTGTTGAGAAGAGATTATTAGGGAGTTCATTTATACACACAACCTGCATTTCTACTATGTTGGGAGGTAAAGATGAGCAAGAGAAGGTGCCAATAAGTAATTTGAAATCTTCAAAGTAATTACAATTTTACTTAACAATAACCCTGTAATAAAAGAAAAGTCCAAAGTATTCAGAGTAGAAGGAACACAAGATGATAGAAGCAGTGGAAAGAAGTATTTGGGTAAATCTGTACAACATGTTATGGAGTAAGATGTGTCCGTGTAAGAAATATGTAACACAAATGATACAGTTACATGAACAGTGACTTAAGGAAGAAATGATTACTTTTAAATCCGGAAGTTTAGTCTTATAAAAACGTTGAAGGATTTGCTTAAGTCAACCACAGCTCAAGGAAGAGGAAAAAAATAAATTTTCCAACTCTTTCCGACGTGTAGCTGCAGCTTATCACCAGCAGAGGCTACTAAAGATCGCAGTGCGCTGTTAATCCGTAACAGTCCTTATGTCCCGTTCCGGCCTCCGTCGCCGGTCCGGGCTGGACCAATGAAAGACAGCAGTCAGTCCAGAGTAACTTCACCAGACTGCTTCTCTCAACGAGTCACAAAAATGGCGAACGTCGTGCTGGAGTTCAAGACGTCCGCCGGTGACTCGGAGCCTCAGAGTCGCCCTGTCCTGATTATCGGCCAGCAGACCAACCTGCAGCAAGTCAGCTGGAGCCAGATCAAAGGAAAACTTCAGCCAGTCGTCAGCAAAGAGGTGCACTCTCAAATGATAATGACGGCTAGGTGACGGCTAATGTTAGTGCCACGCTCACCTGATAGACCAAGCTAACGCGCGTAAGAGGTTTAAAGAGATATTTAGTACGGGTTTCACAGTTATGTTGTGTTAACTGTGGTCAGAGAGGGTCACATTGGCATTTTTTGTCGAACTTAAAAAAAAAGGTTCAAGTTCCCACTAATAGTATGCCGATATTAGACGCACAATAGCAGCGATAATAATATCCTGTCCTTTGCACTCAAGTTGCCTGTTAAATGCGCCTCCCAAGAACCGTCAGCGGCAGTTGGCTTCATAGGGAAGTGTCGCTGATGAGGCTAAAGTCCCTTAGTTCCACTTCCTGGCTCTAAAAAGGTCCATTTCCACGATCATAGGCTGTCTGTGGCCATCAGACAGCATGGAGCTGTTACAAAGGCCTAAATAGTTAATTATTCATATCTCTATCAGTATCTATGCTTCTCAGAATCAGAAATACTTTAATAATCCCAGAGGGAAATTATTTTTATTATTATTTCTAATATTAAACGAATGGACAAATATAAATGCCGTATCCTGAACTCCAGATAATATCCTGATAATTTCTTGTTGGTCTATAAGGAATGATTTACTGTAAGCAGGGATATTTTAGCTTCTTTAACACAAGGTATATCTTTTCAGATCTGGCAGGCAGCTCTGAGTGCTTTGAACCCAAACCCCACAGACAGTTGCCCGCTGTACCTCAACCTCGCTGCAGTAGCTGCCCTTCCTTCACGCGTCAGCAGGCACAACAGCCCATCTTCTGCTCACTTTGTGTCCCGTCTGGTTCGTTCCTGCCTTCCTGGAGGGAGCAACCGCTGCATTGTGGTCAGTATTTTTGTCATGGACAGGGAGCACCTCTAGATACAGAACCGATCTGCTGTACAGAACACGGATGCTTTTTTAAAAAAAAAGTTTTTTCTCCCACAGCACTCAAATAAGAGTTTGCCATTACTAAGACTGTAGCTAACACATAGTTGTTTCCTCTCCAGGTGGTGTGTGAGCGTCCAGATGTGTTTGCCTCCGCCTGTGCCATCTCCAGGGCCTTCCCCATCTTCTCTCGCCGCTCCTCATCCTCCCGCAGGACTGAGAAGAAGCATGTGACGGTAGAGTTTGTGATCGTTGGGCATGACAGCAATCCCCTGGATGCCGCCGAACTTGAGGTAGAGCATAGCAATTTTGTTTTTGATTTAGTTAGCCTTTTTTGTGGATAATAAATCAACATGTTTTAATAATGCATGCTTATGGCAGTCTGCCTGATTCTGAAGCCTCTCTATCTTGTTTAGTGTCTCTCCAACGCTGCCGACAGTGTGCGTCTGGCAGCTCGCATTGTGGACACGCCATGCAATGAGATGAACACAGACCACTTCCTTGGTGTAAGTGATATTATTTATGTGTTGATCTCATAGCAAGAACAGACCCTATAACATAGAACCGTATCAAATCCTGAGTATCTCAGCTGTCTTGATTTTAAGAGGTTTGCAAATATGTTGAACTCCATGTTAGTTTAATTTTTTATTTTTTATGTTTTGTCAAACCTCGATTTTTTTCCTCAGGAAATAAAGGCTGTTGGAGCTGAGCTTGGAATCACTCCAGTCATCATTCGTGGGGAGGAGCTGAAACAGAAAGGCTTCGGAGGTGCTGCAAATTTTTATGTTTATTTCCAAAATGACCAACACCTCTCTTATCTGTTGCTCTCTGTGCTATGAATTGCAAATCTAGTAAAACATGACCTTGTTTACAGACCGACTTAAGTTTAAACTTACACATTTAGATAGTATTTTAAAGGAAATGACTCTGATTTTCCACTTCAGCTATTTAAAAGGACTAATAAAATAATGGTCAGATGCAGATCCACAGGGACTCTGATAACGCACTTGATGGATTTTTCTTTTGTTGTTTTAACAAGTAAACATACTTAGTATCTGTGTTCAGTGTTCTTTCAGACTGTGTGTACAGGTGGTCCATTGTCCACTTTATTTGAGGCCATCCCCCTTTTTCTTTTTTAGAAACATTAAGTTTTCAGTTGTATGCCTGCTGTTGGAGAACAAGCCAAGTTTCTTATCTGTCAGATTAGTTGTTGATGTCACAAATATTTGCTGGTTGTCTCTAATTTCACGCACTTAGGTATTTATGGAGTTGGGAAAGCAGCTGAACATCCTCCTGCATTGGCAGTGTTGAGCCACACTCCTGATGGGGCAACCCAAACCATTGCATGGGTGGGCAAGGGCATTGTGTATGACACTGGTGGACTCAGCATCAAAGGAAAGGTACGTCCCACTCTGCCATGAGTGGATATGCCGATGCAAATGTTTTACTGAATCCTTATGAGAAGAAGATTCAAACAATTTAAGAAATCCGACTGTTTGTAGGAGAGTTTGGTGGAATAAATACATTTGTTTCATTTGAAAGCCAAATCATGGTGTCTGGGGGGGTATAATTCATCCCATGTGAATGACAGTGATGCTGGTAAATAAAGGATCCCTCATCTTAATAGTATGTCCCTCCTGTGTTAGACCACCATGCCTGGGATGAAGAGAGACTGTGGTGGAGCTGCTGCCATTCTGGGAGGTTTTAAGGCCACCATTAAGCAGGTGAGACGACCATTTAAATATCACCATATCAGCTCCTAGTCAACCTTGTCAGTTCTCTGTATATCAAGGCTTTTCTTCTCTTTGCCTCAGGGCTTTAAGGATAACCTCCATGCAGTGTTTTGCCTCGCTGAGAACTCAGTTGGACCCACAGCCACTCGGCCTGATGACATCCACACTCTCTACTCTGGAAAGTGAGACTCTTTAGAAAATACTGTATCATTGTTGGTATCAAATAGCTCCTTTTGATTTGGGCTCACCATGTGTTTCATCCATGCTGTCGGATATAATTTTACAAGCCATGTCTGTGGATGGTGGAGTAAGATGTGTGTTGTCACTTTTAAGGACGGTGGAGATCAACAACACCGATGCAGAGGGCAGGCTGGTGCTCGCGGATGGAGTGGTGTACGCCTGCAAAGACCTGTCCGCTGATATTATCCTGGATATGGCCACACTGACAGGAGCGCAGGTGGGAATCCATGCCAACACACTGGACTCAAAGGATTTATGTTTCTGTTCCTATCAAACCTTGTCCGAAAGATATTACAGTAGAGATCTTTACAGCAGATCTTGCTTCTGAATCTGCGGCCTCTTTGTTTCTGTTTAGGGAATCTCCACAGGGAAGTACCACGCTGCTGTGATGACCAATAGTGAGCAGTGGGAGGCTGCGTGTGTGCGTGCCGGCCGCAGCAGTGGCGATATGGCCCACCCCCTGGTTTACTGCCCTGAGCTGCACTTCAGCGAGTTCAGCTCGGCCATGGCAGACATGAAGAACTCTGTGGCTGTAAGTGACAGGCTTCAGGTTCCTCATTATGAGTCGTGAAATTATGACTGTTAGAAGAGTCAGGATGCAGCATGTAACACAGCTGGCCACATCTGACCCTGAGTCAGTGACAGCTGTGGACACAGGCATCATGTTTTCAAACTGTTTATATTTAAATTGAAATGATTAGTCAAAGCTGGTCAATGCTGGAATTTGGTGTATTTTATATTAAATATGGAAAAACAATCCCTGTCTGACAGTATATTAACATTTCTTGTTTTTGGTGTACCTACAAAATTGAAGTGAACTTTAAATTGCAGCTAAACTTACCCATCAGTCCGTTTTTAAGTTTTGAGGAATAACTAGGTGTCTGAAACTCCTACTTTTTACGAATCGAAATAATCGTTTTTATGGATGAATAACTAAGATGCACCTTTTCTTTGTTTTAACAGGACCGAGAGAACGCCCAGAGTTCCTGTGCTGGCCTCTTCATTGGTTCCCACTTGGGCTTTGATTGGCCTGGTGTCTGGGTCCATGTTGACATTGCTTCTCCTGTTCATGCAGTAAGTAGTTATAGGGCTAAAGAAACTGTAACCTGGAAAAAAAAGCAGGCAGAGAGTGGTACCAGCATAACTAGGAGTCACGCGTCCTACTGGTTTCACTGAAAATCCTGCTCAATTCAGGATCATGTTTAAGGGCTGGGAGACTCAGTGTTTCAGGATAATATAGTGACAAGTTATCATTAAAGAATATTTTACAAAAAGTTTGGTGCTTACAAAAATCTGCTTTCGCCCAATTTCCCCTCATTAATATTTGGAAACTTGGTCATTAAAACCCAAATCTTACACTTGATTTATTTTTCGTTTTTGTTTTGGTCTCTCAGCCAAGTAGAGAAGTTTCACCTCAATCTTACATGCTGACTGCAGATTATAGGTAGCAAATGCCTTAGAATTTTTTTTTCCGAACAGCCTAAGAACAAGCTGAGTGCGCTGCCGGTTGTGTAATCTATAACTTCTCTGGTGGTTTCCTAAAGCTCCGTGCTGGTCCTGTGATATGGTTCATAATCTGCTCTGCCTCAAATGTGTCCTCCGACACATTGGTTTATTGGTCTTAAACCAAAGGTTTTAGTGAAGTAAATCCTGGTCGGAAATGTAAATGGCAGGCTGAGTGTGGGATAGGGCAGGAGTTTCTAAGAACAAACTTTTGTCTTTGCAGGGCGAGCGGGCCACAGGGTTTGGCGTCGCTCTGCTCATGGCCCTGTTTGGTCAGGCATCAGATGACTCCATGCTGAACCAGGTGTCTCCTCTGGGCGTGCCCGCCAACAAGTCTGAAGACCAGATGGAGCGGGACTGCAAAAGGCGAAGACTGGTGTAGAGCACACAGCGACTCACGTCTCCACGGCACCACTGCCACCGTGCACACTAATGGTTAAAGCTCGTCCTGTTAGTTGAAACATTTGAACCCCTTCAGTTGGCTGTGTTTTACTCAAATTTGACTTCGGTGAATAAAACAGATGATTAGTGAAGCGGATATGGCGAGAATGGTTATGATGATACACAGGACCTTGCGTGTCCTCATTTTTTTGACACATGCAATGATTTTTTTTTTCTTCTGTATTTTGTGTTAGCATTTAAACAGAGTGTCCAGTTATTAGCAATTGACGTTTGACCACATATCTCTCAGACTTTGTTTTTAAACATCCACCTCATCGGCTTGCCTTTTCTTGTAAGTTGAGGCTTTATGCAAAACCAGGTGATGCCATACGTGTTGTCTTAGGCCTTGTGACAAATGAATGGATTTAGAGCAGTGATGATAGAGTTGTTGTAGGTAACCACTTTGTATTTACCCTGGTAGTCACAGTTAGACACAGTCGGACTGAATGATCACAGCACCAGGAGAAGGAATCAAGTATTCACTGCAGTTTAAAAAAAAAAACAACTTTCAGAGTGAAACACAAATGCAAATACTTACTGTATGTTTCAAGTGTCTGTAAGACTTCTGCACAAACACAAATTTTTTTCCCCCACACCTGTGACAATCACTTTGTCCATCAATAAAGACGGTGCCATCTGTCCTCTGTGTGAGTGATTCTCCAAAACTGACAGCCAGCTCTGATTTAAGAGAGAGCTCAAGTTCGCAGGGAAAAAGGAAAATGAGTGGATTTTTAAAAATGTCCGATTAAGGATTAACTTGTCTCCTCAGTACTTAACAGGTTATCTTTCACAACCCTGACTTCCACGTGATGGTATTAACATCCATAAAAAATCATGTGCTCTTTTTTCCTTTTCTAAGTGTTGCACTTTTTTCAAGCTCCTCATTGAATAGTGGCTGTCGTCAGACAACATATCTCGACTGTCTTAAAACGTAATTGTCTTGATTTGATCATTCAGAATTGATTTATTTTTCAAATAAGACCAAAGATTAAGTGTCCTGTGAAAAGATTAATGGCTTTCTTCCCCCAAACAAGCTGACCGATCATTTGCTGCATGCGTTATATCCCCTCTTTGTATTTTGGAACCAAAAGATGTCTTTTAAGGGTATGACTGTGTCATCGTCATTTGGGCGAACTTATATAATCTTCTGCTAACATTTTAGAGCTAATTTCTTCTGAAATGCTCATAAATCCACCTTGCTTGTTTTTTGTTTTTCACAGTCATAGTTTTTGTGTCCCGTGACTTCCTTATAAAACACGTGGCTTCTACATAATTCGCGGTCACGTGACGGCAGTCTCGTTACCGGGTTGATAACTGTCGTTTTAGCTAAGTGCAAATCAGTGTACAGGCTGTTCGGCAGCTCACAGTCCCGCCGAACCTCTCCTCTCTTCGCTTTCCTCCGCTCTTCAGAAATGGCTCGGTGGGCCGCAGTCTCGGTTCTGGTCTCGGTGGTTTTGTCCGGTGTGTCGGCCGGAGTGTTTTTCAACAACAAGGAGCCGTGTTACGTCCGCAAGCCGAGGACGAACGAGTTCGGGCTGAGGTGAGTTGGACGACCGTGTCCGCTGACTGTCAGTAGAAGAGAGCAAAGGTTTAGAAAGAAGTGCAAAGTGGTAGGTAAATGCGGCTTCTTATTATTTACTGTAAGTATTTTTAACTGTGTGTAATCCTAACTGGCGAGCTAGCCTGCGTTAGCTTCACCCCGGTCTCGGTAAAGTACCACATACAACGAGGTTTGGTGAATCATCCATTTGAGGAAGTTATAGCTCTGAAATTTACCTGAACATGAGATATCAGACCAGACAGACTTTATTTACATTTACACACTCGAATTATTTTTTTTAGAAGGTAGAAATCTCTTGAAAAATGTGGTAAAATCCTCTTTGAAGAGACTATCTATAAAGATGTCAATACTTTTGGATTATTTCTGTTCACTGGTTCTGTGTACTAAAACCTTCCCAGTGTATTAGTAGTAGACTTTTTTTTATTCCTGACTTTATTGTCTTTGCATGGCACTGATTTACAGTGCCTTGCAAAAATGATTGGACTTTTCCTCTTGAAGAAAGACGGTATAACGATGTTTTGGTGCAGCAGCATTGTATCAGTGTTTATTCTAAACCATTTCTTCAATGAATTAAAGAGTCCAATATATATGTGTCACAGTAAGTATAACAAAAAAAAGTGCTAGTTCTAGTTGGTTTCACGTGTCTGCATATGATACTGTTACGCCTATGTAATGTCTGGGTCCTGAACGGTCCCAAAACAGCTCTGGACAGTTTACCTTGTTTATGATTATTTGACAAACTAAAATCAGCATATCCTTCAAAAGGGTAGTGGTTCAACAGATTCACCTGTCTGGTCTTTTTTAAAAATATGTGCGTGTCAGTTATGGTATTTATGCCATATTGACATAGGAAACTATCTATTGTCTCTATTGTGCTGTTGCCCTCAGTGTTTGCACATGAGGGGGTGAGAAGGTGAATTTACTGTTTGACTGTTCCCCTATGTCTGTAGACTTGGAGAGGAAGTGAAAAAGAAGAGTGTTTAAAATAAATCCAAAACTTAACACTGTTATTAATACTCTATAACTGAGAACAGAAATATAACTTTATTTTTATGCAAAATATTTTGCTCATAGTTTATGAAGGGAAATGTGACCCTGGAGTTTTAGACTTTACTGTAAAACTTTTTTAGGAAATGAAATCAAGATTTTCTGAATAGTCTAAATTTCATATGCGTTAGATTAACTCATGCTGACAGTCTGTCTGCTTGCAGGACCACGCCTCGGCCTCACGAGTACTTAAACATCTCTGATCTTCCCAAATCGTGGGACTGGAGGAACATCAACGGCAGCAACTATGTCAGCACCACCCGCAACCAGCACATTCCCCAGTACTGCGGCTCCTGCTGGGCCCATGGCAGCACCAGCGCCATGGCAGGTGTGACCAACGCACCGTCATCGTGGTCCAGCCACAGCGCACATGACGAGACACACCAGCGAGCCAGTTCCACTTCCTCACTGAATGAATGGAAACTTATGATTGTGCCATTTTTTTTCCTCCTTTTCAGATCGCATCAACATTAAGCGGAACGGAGCATGGCCTTCGGCCTATCTCTCCGTCCAGCATGTGATCGACTGCGGTGATGCGGGCACCTGCCACGGAGGAGATCACAGTGGTGTGTGGGAGTACGCCAACAAACACGGCATCCCCGATGAGACCTGCAACAACTATCAGGCTAAAGACCAGAGTAAGTGTCCCCATGGTGCACAGGGTTAATTGTCGTAAGTGTGCAAACAGTATGAGTCTAAGTAGAGCATGTGTTTCCCCCAAAGAGTGCAAGCCCTTCAACCAGTGTGGCACCTGCACCACTTTTGGAGTATGCAACATCGTCAATAACTACACCCTGTGGATGGTGGGAGATTACGGCTCCGTCAGTGGGAGAGAAAAGATGATGGCAGAGATTTATGCCAATGGACCCATCAGGTTTGTCTTATTTATGTTCTATTGTACACCAGCTGTCATAACAGCCAGTCTGCTTTTGATGCACATGACAATGTGCGCCACTAACCACAAGCATGGAAGTTAGAATTTTTCTTTAGCAAATGGAAACAGATCTCCTGACTCAGACCACGAAGATGACTCTTTAAATAGAATGGGGAATTGATGTCTGAAACGTTTCTCTTATTCTAAAGACATCTAGTTTAGAGCAGGTGTACATTAGTACTTGCATTAAGTCTTGTTAGATGCAGACATGTTAACCTTGGAGCAAGCTTTGATCTGAGCCAAAGGGGTACATTGTGCTCACTGGAGTTTTCACAACGCCTATTTTGGAAGAACCTTATCAAAGGTTCTTCCAAAATGTCAATATGCTTTAAATGAATATGTATCTTCATGTAAATATGCACGTCAAATAAGAAATGCAATAATGGTAAGAAAAAAAGTTGTTTCTTAGATTCTGAGATGTTCAACATCATTTTACCATGCAGCATTCTGATCAGTGGGTCCTCATAAATACCTTTTCATTTATGTTCATTTGATCTTTTTATGGTGCTTTTAAAACCTCGGTCAGTGTACGAGTTGAAGCTTAAAAACTGTGCCGCTTTGTGCTCTGCAGCTGCGGGATTATGGCCACAGAAAAGCTGGATGCGTACACTGGAGGTCTCTACTCTGAATACCAGGAGGAGGCATACATCAACCACATTGTGTCAGTGGCAGGGTGGGGTGAAGAGGACGGTGTGGAATACTGGGTGGTGCGCAACTCCTGGGGAGAGCCATGGGTAAGTCCACAAGAAACAGGAAGCAGAGGATCGGAATAATTGATTTAAGAAATGTCCACTGTAGAAACTACATCTTAATCACAAAATGTTATTAAAGAAATTTATTTGCAATGTTAGACGATACGTTATGAATAGAAACTCTATGCAATTATGTTTGTCAATGTATTCACTTTTTTATCCTTAACATACTTTGCAATTGAGTCAAGCATGAGATTTTGGAATAAAGTGTCTGAATGGCTGTTTATTGACCTGTCCTTCTCTGCAGGGAGAGAAGGGCTGGCTCAGGATTGTGACCAGTGCCTACAAGGGGGGAAGCGGCAGCAAGTACAACCTGGCGCTGGAGGAGGACTGTATGTATGGAGACCCCATTGTGCCCAAAGCCTACCTTTAGATCAGCTCACCATCAACCTGTTGATGTTATCTCATGTCTTCCTGTTTGGGGCTGGAAATTTTATTTTATTTTTTTTCAAAATGGTCTAAAGTTTAAAAAAAGGGAATTTGTTAATGTTTTTATTTTTAATAGATTTACTTTTTAACTCAATGCCAAGGTCTTTCAGCTGGGTGTCAAAGCTGCTTGCTTCTATGAGAATTATTTTCGCACGGTGGGGTCTGCAGGCTGTTTTTTTACAGTCCGGGGGCAGATTTTAAAAGCTCATCGGTTCAGTGCCGAAGACCAATCAAACTGCATGCTGAACAGCCACAGTTCAGTTCACTTTAAAGACTCAGCCAAAGCACGCAGACACTGAATGTTTTCACGTGGTGTGAGCTGCTGATTACACTGCACTACAGAGCAAACTATCAATTTAATGTGCCTTATAAGCACCTTTTGTCAAACTTATTGCGATTCGCTTCCTTTTTTTAATGCTCAACAATCTGTACCACAAAGGTTGTAGTAAAGCGAAAATTGTTTTGATTGAAAAAGAAGTTTGCCAATAAACATCTGAAATGCAAAACTTCAAACATTTGTTCCCTGTGTTTTTTATGTGCGTTTTAAGTGCTGGAAATAGCCACTTCTGTGGTGACAAGGTTTTTTTTATTTATTACAAAAACAATATTTCAGTCTTTTTATTCTAAAATGACACAAAGATAAAATGGATCAAATATACATGTTGGGGAATAAAAAAGAAAAAACTAAATGCTTTGAACTGCATCTGCAGAGGGCTTTCAACCAGTTTGTCATTTCTGTGCTGGTATGGAACTTCAGCAGCTCTGGTTGTTTCAACAAAAAGTTTGTCTCCAAGCCGTCTGTGTCAAAGTCTGAATCAGCGGGATCACAGATCCTCAGTCTCCTTTCAGCCTTCAGTTTGTAATTGTCCACAAACTGTTTCCACTCGTTGCCATCTCAGTTAATCATGATGAAGTTTGACTTGCAATGAGCTGAAAAAACAATAAGGACATTGTTAGTGCCTGAGAACGACCCCTTCACCTAAAGAGCACTTCCTGTTGTGAGGGGTAAATACTTGATAGACTGGGCCTGTTTGTTTCAAATACTGCAAACTTTTCATTTAGACACGGAAAACTAGTTGTCTCTTGACTTACCGATGAACTCGGTTACAGGGTCATGTTCTCCCTCTGTGCGGATAGTTCCTGCAATGCTGTCGTTCTCCAGGATGGGCAAGAAAAGCTGCACAAAGTCGGATGTGTAGGGAGGCGCGATCACATCCAGCACCTACGAGAGACAGAGAGAGAGAGAGAAGCAATAAATGCTGGGCTTTGTTTAGAAAGGCATGATTTACACATTACAGGTCAGACCATGACTCACTAAATTAGTCATGATCCAGACAGAGTTTAGTGGTATTCTTCAACCATCTGCCTGAAAGTCCAATCATTTTGTAACACAGATGGGTTTGGGTTATAGAAAAACAGCACAGAGCTTAAACAGCAGTTTTTCACATTGCTCAGAGACTGGATACAATCTGAAAATTGCTGATATTCAGCTTTCGACCGTATGAAGAGTGTTTGCAAGGAAAAAAGTGAAAAAATCTGCCTAGTGTGCCTTTAAAGTTTATCGATTTGTGTTCACGCAAGAGCAGGTAGGAGAAACTCCACACAAAAATTTGCTTACTCACACATTTAACAGTTTCATAGAAACTTTGTCGCTACTCTCACCTCTGTGACAAAATATCTAATGAGGGATATATCTGTGTTGAGCTTCTCCAGACATCTGCGAATGTAGCCGACGACGGGCAGGACGTAGCCACGACTCAGCAGGTGAACCATTCGGTCCAGCAGGGTCTTCTTTAACTCCATCTGGAACCAAAACCAGCACGTTCTCAGCTGAGCTGCAGGTGTAGCTGACCCAGACAGCTGGACAGGCACCCACCTGCTCCATGACGTCCAGCTGAGAGTGTTCGGTCTCAAAGAGCTTAATGAGCAGCTGGAGCACCTGTGGGTGCAGCAGCTGGTGGCACGTACAGATCTGTAAGGAGAAAACGTCCTGTTTGAATTTCGCTTCCCGGACGAGTGGGGGAAACATCTTTGTTCGGGAATAACGCCGCACCTCATCAAGTAATGCTAGATGGACTGGAGTATGGTCCGTCTGGAGCTGGAAGTAACGCGGCTCTGACACTGTCCAGTCCACCCACTTCAACACTCCCATGGCAACGACTGGAAACCTGAACACAAAGAGATGACACTCAGAGTCAGGAGCTTTTCGTATAAAACTGTAACACCGCCACCTAAATTTCTCCTCTTTACCAGAGACCATTATCCAGTAATGGGCTCGATCTGTCATTTTCATTTGGCAACAACCACCAAAATATAGAGATTTTTGGGAACCGTGGTCATCTCTCACCTGATACACTGATACAAAGTGCCCAGTTCAGCCACCAGCTCTGTAGCTCCTTTGTTCTCATTGCAGCAGAGGTTGTGAACAGTCTCTATGGCCTTGGAAGTTGACTTAAGCTCATCTTTATTGATGTTTACTCGCTTGTTCTGGGATTGAATAGGAAGGAGGTAAAACATGTCAGGTTAAAGGTAGAATGCCACAGTTGTGAAGGACAATTAGGATTTTACATTCTGTACCTTTTTCCATGTCTCGACCACACTGGCAGCGTAGGCCAAGATGTGGATGTACTTGTGTTTGTGGTCCTGGTTGATTTTTGATCCAGGCTTGAAGAGCGACTGCATGAAAAGGTCCAGAAAGGCAGGAACTCTGATCTGAAGACGAGAAACATGACTGACTCCATAAACAGCCACCTGACTAAGCAGCCTGTGGACGGGATCTGAAAGAAGCAGAGTCCTCACCAGCTCTACGGGAGGAGGGTCCATGCTGCTGAACATCTTGAACAAAACTGTGATGTCAGCAGGATTCAGGGCTCCTTTGGACAACATGGCGCCCAGCGCCTGACAAGCTCGGGGGTACGCCGCCGCTGTGCCAAGCGCCAGGGTGATCTGACTGGCATCGTGACCCCTGAGATCCAAACCACATGTTTGTACACACGCAAAAGCCCAGCCGGATCACCTAATATGATAAAACTATGTGTTTTTACATCCCCAGCCTGATAATCTAAATCATTATTCTCCTGTAATCTCACACAGTCATTGATACTGAAATGGTTGGTCCTGACTTCAGAAAGAAACAGAACTTAAGATCCTACATTTAGCAGACAGCTTCTGGGTTATGAGTTGATGTTACCTCTCATGCGCAGACTTCTGCACCTCTTGGCTGATCCTGCGAACGGCCGAACCGCCCTGCTCCTCCTGAGCGAGGATGGACATCATTGCCTGGGCAAAGAGGTACGTGTGCTCTCCGTGACACACCATTTTCTGCAGGAGAGATGAAGGAACAACTCAGCAGGCATCATTACTTTCACAATGCAAGCCGCAAAAAAGTTTTACAGCGTTGAAAAAAATGTAATTCACCAATTTGGAATTTTCCATAATCAGTATGTTCAACTTAATTGTTCAAAGTTTCTGGCTAAAACTAAAAACTATGGAGCCTAAAGAAAAACTCTTGTCAGCAAAGCCAATGTTCCCTCAGTGTGTGCAGGAGCAGAGAGGAGCCAGGACGAAGGACGGACACTAGCAGCAGTGCTGCTGATGTTGTTTCACCTGGTCAGGACTAAACTGAATCTGCCACGGGCGAAAAAAGAAAATCACATGCTAAGAAGCCTCACAGCGAATTCTGGTAAATTCTTCTCCAGGTTTTCTTCTCCCCCATCTAGCAGCGTGGCCAAGGACGTCCTCAACACCCGGGAGAAAACCTCCAGCTGCTGGCACGCAGTCGACACGCTGGTGATCTCCCCTTGGTAGCCGGCATCAGAAATAAGCTAAGAAAAAAACAAAAACAACAATGCAAAACAGAAAAGTTTTAACCAGTTTCCTCTTCTCTCCGCTTCTCAAAAAAAAAAAATACAAAAAAAAAAATGGGCTCAGTTTTACAGGTTTTATGTTTGTAGATAAATTACCTTATCTTATTAGATTGATGAATACTTTTTAGGCCAAATTACAATAAAAAAAACAAACGTAGTCTGCAGCATACCATTGATTTTAATTCCATATGCTTCATTGTGACTTTACCTTTACGGTGAAGTTGAGCATCAGGCAGTCAGGATGAGCCTCAGCCAGTTTATAGAAGAGATCCCTCCACGTTGTGTGCGCTATCATCTGCTCCAGCCAGGCCGGAGTCTAAAAGACACAGCAGACTCAGCCGCTTCGCTTCACATAAGAGCTTCACCTGCACAGAATGTGCTCCCTCCGACATCTGACCTCTCCCTCCACCGTGAAGATGGAGTCTGCCTTTTGAGGGTCAAAGTGCTTTATCAGGAGGCTCTTGAGGTGATTTTCGACTCGCTCTTGGACCTGAGCAGGTTCCACACCTGTAGCCAAAACAACGTTGATGTGCGTTAATGAGAGACAGTCACTCACTCTACACAGGTACGAAGAGGCCAAACAATCTGTTACCCATCTGGATGAGCCACTCAGCCAGAAGATTAACCGTCTGAGCCACAGCAGAGTAGTTTTCAGAGAGAAGCTGGATGACGTGTTCTGGGGATCCGCCAGCTTGGAAATACCTGCAACACCAACACTGCTATCAATCCACCAATTACTCCTCCCGATTCAAAATCGGTTGTCTTTCGCCGTTCGATAATGCGAAGAGCCAACAAGAAATAATCTTTGGCTGGACAACCAGCGATTGTCAAACATGTGTCATGTCTAAAGGCAAGATACTCACATTTTGAGAGTGTTGAATATTGCAGGCTCCATGATGTAATCCCTGCTGGAGAACTTCTTCAGACAATCCTCCTGAATTTTTCCATCGTCTTCTCCTTCACCGTAACCGTCCTCCTGAGAAACACACTGACAATGATGTTCTGACTTGGCAAGTGAGACCCACTCCTCCCATCTGACGTTGGGAAGACGATGTCACTGACCACTGACAGACAACTGTGATGGAACATGAGATGACATGGATAAGCAGCCTCTCGTGCTGCAATAATATTTAACCATAAAGTCGCAACCTTTCACAGAAACTGAAATCGATGGCCATATATAGCAACAATAGGCTGTGAATTACTTGACACAATATTCAGACACAAAGTGATAACCGTATATGACCAAGTCTGACAGGTCAGTTTGATGTTCCTCGGTCTAAGAGATTTATCCTAAAATTGAACATATGTCAAACTAGCGTGTGGTATGTATTCATGGGCTAATTTTAAATGCCAACGACCTATAACATGAGCAGTTGTGAATCAATTGCCATTTTAAGTGTTTGTTGTTACTATTTTACTGAGATTGGTAGTCACACAAAATTAAAGTAACACATTAATTACATTTTACTTTAATTATTCCACATGATTTAACTAGTACAATACAAGTGGGTACGTAAGCAGGACATTTACCTAAGGTACTGGCCGTGCAGTTAATTAGCCTTAGCTGGCTAACCCAGCAGGTCAACAGTTCCATAGCTAAACTAAGCTAGGCTAGGCTAAGCTAAGCTAAGCCAGCGCCGCCTGCCTAACCAACACTCTGAACGGCGAAAGGCAACAAGTCGCGCTCTCACCATGTGGCCCTCCGTGCCCTCCCAGTCTCCTGCGCCACTGTAATATTCCTCGTCCATGATGACGGGGGGAAAGCTGACGCCACAATGAAACAGCAGTACGTTTTATATATTTCCGACACTTGTTTTACCTCTGGCGCTGCAGTACAGGGAAGGATATATGATGGCTAGCCTGTTTGGCTAACAAGCTAACAACAACAGGAAGAAAATGGCGTATTGACCACGCCTCCGGAGAGAGACCTGTTTCTTTTCATTCCTGAGTATGGACTGCCAGGCGGAGCTTTCCATAACCTTAATTTGGTTTGATAGCTTTAAATAGTATAATATGTAATATTCATTTAAATTAAGTGATGTTGTAGGACTATGAACTATTCAATTTTTTATCAGTGAATAGAGAAAAATAATGTTTTCTTCATCACCATGGGGGAATTGAATTGTTTTTTTTTACCATGACTGCACTATTGATATTAACCAGGCCTGAAATGAACAGAAAGCTATATATATATTTTAATCTGTACCTTTTAGCTTTACCACAAACTATACTCCAGCATAACTGACAATACCTTCCTTTAAAACAATTTTTTTATTCTGTTTCTGAAAATCTGTTGAAATATGTTTCCCCCACCTCATAATATTATTTTGATGTAATGGAACATTTGTCTAATTTCTTTAAGTGGGCTGTGTCTTTACACAAAGCAGGTGTTTTTTTAACAACACCTGTCCAGGATGTGAGAAAGCTGCAGGTTGGCAGTATTTGCATGCTGACTCCCCAGAGACCTACGCAAATGCACATTTACAAAAAAAGTGCATTTAATAGCATGAACCCATTTTATTTTGATTATTTACAAAGAGTTGGATTTATGTTATTTGGAAGAACATTGCATTCCATTACATATATGGGCTTAAAAAATAAGTAAACTTTTGTTTCTCCTAATGCATATTTGGATCAGCTTGTATGATAGAGGCCTTTGATCACTCAGAAGCTACACTGGGTTCCTGTTCCACACACCGTTCTTGAAGTTGCCTTTTCGGTTGATCAGTCCTTAAAAATGTACATGGTGTAATGTATATTGCAGGAAAGCAGAGGCTGTTTTTTTTGTTAATTCATAGGTATCTTTGAAAACTACTTATTCAAAAGATTAAACATTTTCAAAAAATCTGATCAAACTCCAAGCCATTCCTAACCCACCTTTAGAACTTCCCTGCAGTCAGATAAAATCTAAATTTGCCCCGATATAAATCAGCTCAACAAAACTGACAGCATACCAATTCGATTCGAACTATTATGAGAAGGTTAAAGAGTCCAGATGTATGGGAACAAACATTTTATTTTATAATGCAAACTGCAACATATGAATTATATTATTTATCCAAAGGAGCAAGAAAAAGGTCATATACCCGTGGCAAATAAATCACACAGTCTGGTTTAATCTACGTCCAACACAACATTTTCAACCTCAGCCATAAAGGGAAAGTCCCACCCGAAAACAAAATGTACATTCCTTTAATGTCGGACAGTTCATTCTTACTTTGCGGACAACCGAGTCTCATTCACTGCTAGGTACAAGGGATCCAGGACTTTTATCTTCCTCCGTAGACAGCGCCGAACTGAAACCTGGCTTTCTATTGAAGCCAGTGAACTGTTAAGGAATATGGGCAAAGAACCAGGTGCAAACTGTTGCACTTTTGATTATAGATCCATTTAGTTTTACAGTGCGCACAAATGTTGACTGAACTCTGCAATATAGGATTCATAAAGTGAATTCTTCAGGGTTTTTGCTTCAGGAAGGCATCTTATCAAAGTTTTTCTACGCACAAATATAGTTCAGGTGAAAACTGAACACGACTTAATCTGTTCAACTATTGCTCAGATAAATAATATTTACTCTACAAGAAAAAGATAAGTTTCACATTGTTCAGATGCATGTCAACGAAATACAGTTCTGAAATGTCAAATTGACATTTTTTGGTTGAAAAATCCCTGCGCTGGTTTGTTTTAGTTTTTTTGTTTTGTTTCTTTACACCACATCTGCATGAAGTCTTGGAAAGTTTCAGAAAGGATTAGTTGACAGCTGAAAAACCAGCCAAGTGACAAAAAACAGAGACAGAAGTCCTTAGTAACTCTGGGGTGAAAAAAAAGGGAAATAGCACCATGTTCACTGAGGGCAAGCCAGAGAGTAAAGGGAAGAAGCCGCAGGACGCACAGAGTTAAGGTGTGCGCTTGAGTGCTGTGGCTTACAAAAAAAAAAAAAAGACTGCTCCAACATCAATTTTTGGTCTTCATTCTCCTCTGTCATAGTCTGGCTGTGTGCAGCTTATGCAAATATAGTCCTCCTTCTCTGCTCGCTCTGCAGACAGTCCCACACAGACCTGGTGGAACCACTGATTACAGCTGCCATCACACTGGACCCAGTTTACCTGAAATGACACATAGGAACATGTTGTGCTGTAAATATACATACAAATGGAACAAACCAGGTGGGGTGATGTAAACAGTGCAGTCTGACAAACGCTACCTCATCACCCTCTGGTTCTCTGCACCACGGCGCAGCACACAGCGAGTAGTCCTCCTCTGAGTCTGACAGACCAGGGTCTGATGTGTGTGTGGGGGAACATATCCTCTTTGATTCTTCACCCCTTTCTTTGCTTTTCTTGGGCTTCTTCTTGCGGGACTTCTTGGCCTTTTCACTGTGCTGAGAGTCGGAGCTTTCCTTGCGCCTCTTGGTCCTTTTGCTCTGGCTGTTCAGTGGCTCCTTCTTCAGACTGGAAACTCCGTTCTGCCGAAAACATAATATTTAAAAAAAAATACTTTGAAGATCTACTTAAATGATGAAATGTTAAATTGTGATTAGACAGAAATGGAAACTAAGGCTTTCACTGTACTCGTCCACACCTTGTTGTGCTGGGGACTCATACTCTGGGACTCTTCTGTGTGGTTCCCACAGGGCGAGCTGTGTGAAGGCAGCGGGACCAGTTTGTACAGCAGGTACCTGTACAGCTGCTCTGTCTCAGGCAAAGTGACCTGTAGCAGGAATCCCTCCACCATCAGTTCCTCCAGCTCAGGACCGAGCCCTGTGGCAAACGTTACAATCACCAGGGAGTCAGAGGTCAGAGGATCAACTTAAAAGAAAAAAAAAAACGTTCTGTACAAAAACTGACCTTGGACTGGTACAGATTGGTGCTTAGTATGAAAAGATGATCCGTTTATTTCCTGAGTCAGATATGAAGACATTCTGGACCCAACTTTCCCCTAAAGCATCCAGATGAAATGCAACATTAACTGAGGACACATTCACCTCATAGGTGGAATGCAGAGACACAAACTGCTTACCATCGCCGTCACCCTTTCCAGCACTCCCTCTGCACAGGCCTGCTGGACTCTGTGCTGCCATCGCACTGTCCTCTCAATGAGGAAGCGCAGGGCGTCGCCTTCTGGCAAGCGAACACGAATTCTCTGCAGTGAGGCCAACAAGGGCAGAACCTTGTCTAGAGGGGGTTTCCTTGACCGCTGGCAAAGTGGGCAAAGCCAGGCTTGGCCGTACTCGAGGTCTTCGGCTGCTGAGACACAGCCGCAGTGGAAAACGTCTCGGCAGAGCTCACACTGCACCATGCCGCCTGAAGGGGCCTTTTGGCAAACGCAAACACTAAGAGCAGAACAGTTTTCAGCAGGCAGAAGCTTGGACTCATTTGAAGCTCTCACAGCCAACAATATCTCCATCTCCCTCTGTCGGACCTCAGCAAGAGTGGCCATCTGCAAGAGGAAAACAGATGGAATTGTAAACTACCAATGTAACCTGACATCTCACTGAAAACAAAAAAGTAAAACCTCATATCTCACTGCACTAACAGCTTTAAAGTTGACGTTTTTTTAAAAAGTTATTTTCCTTCACTTAGCTTCACCTCTTCCCTTTAGCTATACAAAGAGGAAAAATGAGGGCTGGTATACTCACAGCAGAGGCAGAGTCTCTGCTTTCAGAGAGAACTTTCTCCACATCAGACAATGACTCCAGTTTTGTCGAAGATTTCTTAGTGGCTTGTGAAGCTTCCTTCACTTTCTTAGATCTTGACTTTTGATGCCCAAAGCCAACATCACATCTTGGGCAAAGAACCTGAAAAACAAAAGGACCAAACATTAAACATTTAGATCCACATTTAAAAAATAAGTCTTGTAGCTAGTTACTCTAAATATCTCACCTCAAGAAGAGATAAGTTGGAATTTTTTAGTAGGAATGTTTTTGCTGCACTCTCCTTCCAGCTCTGAACGTCACTGACCAGCGCTTCCAGTCGGTTCAGGGGGTCAAGCCTCACCGGGATGCCATCTGCTCTGAGAACCAGCTCCGAGAGGCTGTCCAGCACAGGAATACGTCCCCCCACCTGCAATTGGGAAAAGCATTTCTTTGTAGTTTAAACTCATGTACATCTGAGTAAGAGCAAAACTGGGGATCCGTGTTACCTGGATGGTTTCTGCTTCATGCAGCCATTTCTTGGCCTTGCAGACAACCTCTTTCAGCTGTAGACAGTTTGGCAGATAAGCAGGGATGTTTTCCACTTCTTGTAGGGCAGCATCCAGTGTATCTAAGCTGTGATGTGGCCTGAGAAGAGAGGTTGTAAAACTGTTGAAAGAACAGTTGTCCACCTTAACATTGCATTTCATTTATACAAATATGCAGAAAACCTAATCATTTGGAGTGTGGAGTGTCTGTATACAAGTACAGTCACAACACTGATCTTCTTTATCCACCATGATCCTGCTCTAAAAACTTGGCACATTTCTCTGCGTCCGAAGTTTGAGCCGATCTCACATTCTAACTCAACGTGATGTGAATTACTTGGAATGACAGAGTTCTAGTGTGTTACTAAACCTTGTGTGAGATTATTCTCAGATCAGCATCATATTTGTTCATTTAGAAAAGGAAGGCTCATGCTAGACTGACATTTGTAACAAATAAAATATGTTTGTACTCTATACCAAGAGACAAATTAAATTTGTTTTTTGGTAGTACATCACAAGATTCTTATATGAAAGACCTGAAAATTATTTCTGATCATCAATTTAAATAGAAAACAAGTATTAAAAATAAAAAAAAACGTAGAACCTGACAAACTACATACTCACCTGGCCTCCATGAGGCCGAGCACCTTCTCTTCCCACTGCTCTGACACCGTCAGCAGCTCCTGCAGACGGGCCATAGCCTTCTCTACAGAGCTATGAGGAGCTAGGCCCACGCCCTGGTCTATCAGCCTCCTCATGGTGTCCAGACAGAGGCACTCCGGCCTGCTGCTGGCTTGCTGCACAGCCTCCAGCCATCGCGCCTGCTCCAGTCTCTCCCTGAGCAGGGGCAGCTGCGGCAGGTCCACGTCCAGGCCCAAACTTAAATCCAGCAGGTCCTGCAACCCCTGTGGGCTAGGTGACTCATCAGAAAGGAGACGCTCACTGCGAAGCTGAAAGTCATCCACCCGGGTGAGGAGGTCCTGGAGGTCATGAAATGCATTGTGTAACTTCACATAAAATGAAAGTCTACTCATGTAATGTTGTTGGACCAAAGATATATTTTACATTACACCGACAATGAAGACAGAGAAGTGTTTGAGGATGAAGAGGAAAAAAATATATAAAATCTTAATACCATTCATAACATGATTCTCAATTATTACAATAGAAAAAAAATAAACAAATACTTACCTTCAGTAAAGGAGCCTGTCGGATGTTACATGGCAGGTTGTCCAGTTGTTGGACAAAGGATCTCAGCTCCTCCACGGTCAGCTCATTCTGGCTTTGAGACTTTCCTCCTCCAGAACGATACCTGCAACACAGATTCAAGCTGCTTAATGATTCAGACAACAAAACAGGCTTGGTCAACTCTGTTGAAAAGAAAAACTAAGACTGCAGATAAATGCACTGGGCCATAAAAAAAGAAACAGACGAAAAGGCAATAACTTATAGATCTAATAATCACAAATTTGTCTCATGACTTCATTTTATCAAATCTATTGTGCTAAAATAGTCACAGTTCCCTATCTTTACTACCTTGTCTGCCTCTTTCCATTGAGAAGCTGCTGAGCCATCACAGCCACTTTATCAGCCTCTGAGGTGATGGTGCGCAGCTGCTCCAGGAGGCTGGTTTTAGGGAACACCTTTGTCTCCGCTTGTTCCACCAGACAATGAAGCTCTTCTAAACCTGACCAGAAAACACATTCAATTTACATCAGTGTTTAAATGTGTCACTTGAGGAGGGGGAGTGAAGCTGAATACTCAGGTCTTAATACCTCTTTTCTTAGTTTCCTTTTTCTCCACGATGTCCTGAACACTACAAATCCAGTCTTTGTATGACTCTGCGCGCAGTTTTACTGATGCCAGCATGGTGTACAGTTCATCCAAGTTAAACTTGAAACTGCAGGAGACGACAGAAGGTGGTGAATACACAGCTCCACAGCAACTTATGTTTAGAAAATGTAGCGCTTTTTCCAACCGTAGATATTTGCTTAAACCACGTATTATAACTTTTTTTTAAAAGTGTTTTTAAAGCATGCCATGGAATAGTATATTGGGCAGATGGAGTTATTGAGGACTCACTGGAGTGTGAGGTTACTATGAGAACATGAGCAGAGGTCCTGGGCGTGGTACAAACAAGCCATCTTGTCAGGGCTGCAGGCACAGGTGATGCCAGACAGGTAGCAGGTGGTCCGACACTTGAAGCACTGCCGCTCCTCATCTGGGAGCACCTCGTAATCAACTTGTCGAGACTGCACCACACCCTGGAGACACGGAATCAGTCATTAGAGCCACAGAGAGGGTGGGGGAGCTAAATGTGGCATCTGAGCAGACAATAAAAAGTCTCCTTTTCTAAACCGCTATAAACGGTCTTTGATCAATATTTTTTAAATAGTTTTTTCTTCAAGCACTGGAGCAATCAAACCTCAAAGATGTGCCCTCATGTTCATACAAAACATTTTAACTTCTTAATAACTCTAATGATGAAAAGACATTGAATCCTCAGGAGCCGTTCACCATTTTGCTGATCTTTTCTCGTAATTGCTTCTCCTCTTGCATCATGGTGGCCATGTCCTCCTGCACAGCCGACGCCAGGTCAACATCCATGGACTCTGCCTTTAGGGCCATGTTACAAACCATTTCGTCATGAGAGAAGACACAGTATCTGCTCAGCTGGCGATAGTGATTGACACAGTTCCGGCCACTGGGCATCTGGTGGAAAACAAGATGGAGGTACATTTGTTTTCAAAAGGTGAATAGGAAACACTGATTTTAGAAGAACGACTTCCTAATCACTGTCAGCACTGCTTATTTGTTCCATGTTAAATGCGTCTGAGTAGTTATACTCGTTTCTAAATTTCTTCTAAATCTTTGAACATAAAAATTGAAGTAAAGAAATGATCTGATCAAGGACATTCATTTACCCAGTCCATGGTGCAGAAGTTCACTGCCTCAGCAAAGTTGAAACCCTGGTTGAATCCACTATGGTAGGCTCTTGGGAAAGTGATGACAAACTCCCCCGCACACTGGTTGGTGCGATAGATCTAAATTGGAAAGAATTAAAAATAAATAAATGCAATTTTCTAAATCCTTTAAAGAAAATATTTTCTTAGGTTAAACATGGTGACTGATAATTTAGCTTGGTAAAAGAGAATTCATTACAATGTGGTCATTGTATTATGCTTGACACTTTTAACCTCCCCCTCACCACATCTTTTTAAACATAACATAACATTGTGCAGATCTACAGAGCACTGTACCGGAACACCGTTGTTCATTAGTGTGTTGGGATTCATGATGGTGACCAACTGGTGAAGGAGGTCTGGCTGGGACTCAAACAGCTCAGGGGCTAATGTCTTCATGACTGACTCCAGATGCTCAGCAGCATAACCAGGAGCCCCATACCATGTCTTTGGCTCTCCCCTGCACATTTAATCAGACATTTTAGGTGAGTGGAGAAAATAAAAAACAGACTGTAGATATATAAAAGACAGAGTTGTATTCACCTACCTAAAAATTTACAGTTTAAATTAACTATGTTTTTTTATTAAGTCTATGTTAAGAGGCACTAGTAACATTTGTAAATGTATTTAAAAGAAATGCATACATAATCTCAAAAGGTTTTATTAAAAAAACAAATAGTAAACCTTTAATTTACACTGGCTGGTCTGAAAAGAAAGTTTCCAAAAACACTCTACCAATGAAGATAATTTATGGAGTAGCTCCAGTGGTCCTCAATATGCCAGCAGAAAGAAGAGAAGCACATCCCCACATAAAGCCAGGGAACCTTCATCCCACAGATGTCGGCTGTAATGTGAGTCAGCACCGAGGCATCAAGGACCGGCATGTTGTTCAAGTTCCAGCCACTGGTCAGGTAATGCTGCAGTTCAGAGACAGGTGTCAACACTCAGTCAAAGTAGTTTCAGTGTTGCAGCTACATTCAATGTTTTGAGTGTTTGCATGCGTTTATCAATCCTAGTCAAAACAGTGTGTATGGATCATGTAGAATAACAGTTTTTAACTACCAGTCAGTGTTTTTCTGCAGCAAAGTTAAAACCCAAACTGTTGCTTAAAATATAGTAACTTGTCCTCTACAGGCATTCACAACACATTAGTGGGAGGTTCGAACGTTAGAAGAGGCTTAATGTGGCTGTGGAAAACCAAACTAGTTCTGGCTCTAGTACCTGGCCTGAAATAGCTGGCCACACAAAAAAAGTTGGGATGATGCATATTATACTTAACAGATTTAGATACACTGTTGTAAAGGAGCAATAACATATTTAATATAATTTAATTTAGGCATTTTTCTCAAATTCAGGTAATTGTGAGATTCCAAAGGACCAAAATAGAATGGACTCTGTGACAGCTATACCATACCTCATCCTCAGAGGATACTTCAAAATGACCGTTTTTCACAGGGAAACCACTCCCAAACTCCTTTGAGGCGATATCTGCTCCATACTCCACGGTGACGTCCTCCTCAATGGTACTGACGAGACGCCAGAACTCCTTCTCTACCAGCTCAGTAGGGACCATCTAAAAAGACAACACAACACAAATGGCATTCAACTCATTTTGAGAACTTACTATATAGAATGCTCGTCGACCATGAGGGATAAAAGATGTTTGACCAAAGGCAACGTCAATTGGACAAAATTCCTTAAAGCTGTGATCCTCCCATCTCATGAAAAAGACCAACTGCTGATTCTTTTAGCACACAAATCAAGCTGAGAGTGCTTGGAAGTTTGTTTGCAATTAGAATAGAAAAATAAATCAGATTTTGCATCTTCACACTTACTGTTCAGTGAAAACATCTTTTAGAAAACAACCACTACTTTTGTTGTGCAAGTCTGACAGATGTCAGGTTTGGATAAGTCAAATCAAACCATCCAGCAGCTGTCATGATTTGGACCCTCTCACTCACATGAACTGGCATATTGAAGTAATCAGACTTGAAAGAGTCAGCCATGTCTCCAAAAGCTTGAAGGGTGTAGCTCCTGCCTGCTTGCTCAAAACCAAATGCAACAGGTGGTTTGCCACATTCCTACAAAATGGAAAAAAACAAACAGACGATGACCACCATTATTAAGATATTATACTGCTTATGTCTCTAATTGCCAAGTACAAATAGACTCTGGCCCTTGGAGGGATGGGATGCTGCAGCACACCTGAGCCAGACACTTGGGGCACCTCCAGTCGCCTTTGGGAACATCGTGGAGGGGCGGTATCAGACAGAAGATGTGATAACTGTCATCACAACCATCACACAACAGCAGGCGGTCCTCTGCACTCCCACTGCCACATACCAGGCACATGTACGTGTCCACCTGGGAGAACAGTTGGAGCTTGAAACTTAAAGCAGTACATGCAGAAAATCTATTCACACAATATCTTATTTAAAGCGATGTCAGACAGCTTTTCCATGATCTTAATAACAAAATAAACCATTTACTTTATTCACCGTAGGTTTGTTTATTTTATTTATTACAGTTTCTTCATATTCTTTAGGATTCATGTCTTCAATTGGCTCCTGTTTCACCTCAAAAACAGCCATTGTCACTGAAAGACAGGGTTCAACATTCATCATAGGACCACCCATTAATATTTTTGAGTGTACACAGTCCTTTTTATTTGTAATTGTGTTTCTTACCTGGTTCTGGTTTAGCAACATATGTTCCCATTCTTCTTCTCAGATTGGGACGATTCTCACATATTTCTTCAGGTTCACTTTTGAAATAGCCTTTCTGCAGTTACGGTGAATGTCAGAGAGAAAGATAGATTAAAACAAGTGGAGATGTTCACTTCCACTCTGTAATGAAGAGATATCATGATAACAACATTAATGAACTAAAGTATATGAAAAAAGGATACAAAATAATACACTTGTGTCAGACTCGATCCTGCAAAGCAGCTCTTATATCTGCCATTTTTCTATACAGTTCGCCATGCCTGCCATTTTTTGGGAGGATAAAAGCAATATATCTTTTGATAACTTCCCCCTTCTCATAGGACACAGATTAGCTTAATTAAAGTTAGCAGCCTCCAAAGTGGCTTATAACCACAAAGTCGATGAATTAAATAAACTCTGCTGAAAATAATAAATGACAATTATTAATTTACAAGACAGTGATTAAAATCCTGACATGTTCATCAAATTTAGGAAATTAATGAGCTAGCCAAACTTTTACCTACTGTAGTTGCAGTTCACAAAAATAATCTAAAATGATGTATGTGCACACATCAAAACAAAGAGCAAACACTCACTTCGGATCTCATTCGTTTAGCACGACGAGCGATGCTGCATGTCTCTTGAGGCTGGACAGACTGGCGCTGTGGCAGGTCATGAGGGGTGTACTCTTTGTCTTTTGTGTCATTAGTCAAGGTGGCCTTCTGCTAAACAAATAGGAACAAGTTAGGAGATGGAGAGTCAAAACTATAAAAAGCCAAAGAGGAATAAAATGCCTCTTGATATTTTTGTTCAGAAAATATTTGAGTTATAGAAAATTATTAAAGACTCAAAATTAATTCTATAAATTTAGAATAAGACATGAAAAACAACACATTTTCTCTGACAAATCTCATTAAAGTCATATGTAACGCAACAAAATGTAAATTAAACTTCATCTGAGCTGTGAGCAACGAAACTTTGCGGCTTTGCTGCTGTTGAAAGACAACTGGAGATGGGACATACAGGCAGGTTGGCTCCAGTCTTGAAAAGGTTATACGGGTAGAGGATCCGCTCATAGTGTGCCCGCAGATGAGAGCCAATGGCCTTTCCAGGAGCAAAGCCCATCTTGACAGATATCTTAGTCCAGCGCCTTTCTCTGCAGACTGCATCAAAGCCACCCTCTTCATTCACCAACTTGAAAAAGAAGAAATGTTTTTAATTCATGGACAAGGGTTTCTCATAATCGACACAGCTTTTGTGTGTCGATTCATTATCATCCAACTAGCAAAACTTTGCAAACCTTATTCAGCTGGTATAGATCCAGTATCTTTCTTTCTACGTGAGGAATTTTCAATGTGCATCCTTGGAGTTCCCAGAATTTTGCAATTTGATCCAGGAAGTTGAGTTTAACTCTGGTCTGAGCCTGGAAACAAAGCAATGATTAGTTGTAGTTTTACGCTCTGCATCCTCCAATGTGACCAGAAACTATGGTTCTGATAGCGATCTGATCAAGATTGTTTAGAGGGAATTTACTTAACTTAATTGTTAACTTATGTTCTTTTTAACCCTGACAGTTTTTTCTGAATATGAATGCTCCACTTAATCTGTTCTGCCCATTAATCAAATGTTCTGAAGTTTTAAACCATTTAAAAAAAAAAAGCATAGTGTGTACATAGTCAGAGCAGTGATATTCTATACAAGAGACCAGAATGCCAAAATTTTCCACAGAAATATTAAATAAAACTTGAATGAAATAAAGAAAGAAGAATTAACATACCTCCAGCTCATTAAGCCTTTGAATTCGCGGGGTGAATTTCAGTCTGTCGACATCACAGGCAAAAGGTGGCTGCCAATCCTAAGAAAAAGAAAACATTTCATGAAAAATGGCATCCTTTTTCAGTAGAAACACTGAAGCTTCTGAAAAAAAAAATGTTTAGCAGATTTGTCAGTCTGTGACGGGCTTCACTACACGTGTTCTTAAATGGGATTACACTGAATTTGTCTTTTAACAAGAACCGTCATAGGAATTAAACAGCAATCAGCAAGTTGATATTTCATCCATTAGGTCCAAATAAAGACTTGGAGTATATTCATAAGTGTTAGGTAAGGCTACTTTGAGCAGACATATGAGCTCAAAAAGACAAACAAAACAGAAATTAATTCCTTTCTGGAAGAGTTGAAAAAAACCTTCTCCAAATGATCATGACCAAGAAAAGAAGAGGTGAAGGCTAATTGGTTGTTTATTAGATGTCTGTCCAAATAAATGCCACATCTCTGCACAAGGACACCGAGTGAACTGTATAGCAGCATCATTATGAGACAGGAGCGGAGCGAGACTCAGTGGGGACACCAAAAGGAAAACAAAATAAATAAATAAAACTCTTGACCAACATGTGATAGACCCTATAAACACAATTAAGTTACAGAATATTAAGAGTACTTCTTGTTCTGCTCTGTTACATAAACCAAAAAAGGTATTGAGCCTACAGATGTGACTCACAAATCAGTAATCTTTGCTTTGCATAATGTATGTGATATCCGACTTCCTGCAGTGAGAGCAAAGTTACAGATGAGCGGAAAAAAATAACACACTGTGTGATGAAAAAAGTGCTGCTAACACCATCACAAAGAAGAGAAGGTAAATGCTGCTGTGGCTTTGAATGATCACATGGTTTGTTTAATGTTTAAAGAGTTGTTTTTAGTATGAAAATAAAATTACTGTCACAAAAAGGCTGCAGTCTTTTCTAAAGATTATCTTTGAGATGACAGTTTCAGGTTTCACGCTGCACTTTAAACAGTGAAAGAGGAACCAAAAAGTGGAACTGTAAACAGTACTAGAATTGTACTAGAGTGTGTAGCCTGTAAAATGGGAGCTTTAACACAGCTGCACATACAGATTATTTTGTGTTTGTGTACAGTGTTTAGTCTATCACGTCAGAATACGGTCAAATCTGTTAATTCAACTATCCACAGTCTCACCAGAAATTATTTTGTTTAGTCTTTGTACAAACATGAATTATAAGCATTGATTTAGTGAATAATGTATTTATTAGTTTCCTTGTCTTAGTA
The DNA here is from genome assembly GCA_907169785.1 of Menidia menidia. Classification (NCBI taxonomy): domain Eukaryota; kingdom Metazoa; phylum Chordata; class Actinopteri; order Atheriniformes; family Atherinopsidae; genus Menidia; species Menidia menidia. The sequence continues at coordinate 14,255,240 of CAJRST010033334.1, read as the reverse complement.
AAAATACAAAAGGAATTATCAAAAAAATCTAATTTGTTTTCCACATCCAAAAAGAAGCGGGAAAATGTATAAACTTTATTTATAATAATCATTACAAAAATGTAGCTATGTCAGGACAAAAGTTAACATTTACTAATTACCATAATACCAGGCTAAATCAGTTCAACTGGGCACCTTTTAAACATAGCATTCGTCAGAAAGTGTTGGAACAGGATTACAAGTATCGTTAAAGAAAGAGCCACACCCAAAAGACAATCTAAATTGTAAAACATAGAAATTAACTTTATATATACATTTGTTTTATTTTCATACGATCTTTATTCAAGCATTCGTCCATGGGTTTGCTTTACTTTTTATTTAAATTGATTAGTTAGAGCCAGAACACTGTGAAACCATGGAAATGTTCTCTTGAAATACTGCATGTAAATTCATGATGTGTTCTGATTAAACTTGCACCTAGAAATGACACCACCGACTGAATTCAGTCTTATAAACAGTCTATTTAAATTTAATTAGATTTCAAAATGTAAATATTTAAACTAATTAGATCCATCCTGAATAAAATGTTAATGTAGAAACTATAACATTGAATCTAAAAGGCTTGCATAAGAGCCCCCCCCCTCCCCTCCCCACCCCACCCAACCACACACACACACACACACACACACTTAGGAAAATGGTGGCCACACCGCCTTATCACCACCAGATGGATTAGGCCAACAAATGCTCGGGCACAAAGGGAGAACAATCACATTGAAACACATGAAATGTGTCAGGTGTGCTTGACAGTCCTTCCTGAATTTTTTGACTCCACTATTACGGAATGAAAGCCCAGTGTGACCATTTCCAATCCCCTCCTTCCTGAACCTCCTTTCCTCACACAGGGTGAGAGGATGTCACCAAAAGCAGTACCATAACACTTAATCATTGTCATGTGTGTTTCTAAGATCTACAATGAAAATGTGACCTGCACAGAACCCTGGAGGAAATTCTAACCACATACTGTGCACATAGATATCACTGATTAAAACGGGTTGTGGTAGAGTGTTTATTTCTGCTCTAAAGTGTCTTTTTGAAGAGAAAAAAATGTAATTTAAAGACAAAAAGGAGCAAAGAGAAGATCCAAGACTAAATCTGCACAGAATCCTATGAGGTAATTGTGTGCACATCTGTGAGATAACCATCCAGGATATCTCCTTTAATATAAAAATATAGAAAAAGTAAATATGCACAGTAAAATGCATCTTAAACACTCAAAATGAAGGTGGTATTTTAGACTTATCTTACTCTGCATGACCAAAGCTTGGACCATTCACCTTTCAAGTCTGACTTGTGTGATTTAAAAAAACCTGTGCATAACTTGAGAATACACCATGTAAGGTACATTTAGGGGTTAACCTTGATAAAGAAACATGTATAAACACAATCAAAGACTTTCTGAGCATGATTTGACAATGGCTTACTGACATATACACAAGTAATAACAACACAAAGGGTTAGTAAATTACTTGGCCATGTTTTTTATTTCTATTCCATTTCCGAAAAAGCAACCAATCAGCAGCCAGTCTTTGCTCAAACCTTTTCTCTCTGTCTTTTGTTTACATGATCCGTGCTTTTTCAGCCAGTACCCAGCAAACACAAAACGCACCCACCCCACCCGCAGGTTTTGATAACAATTCAAGCCCTTGTATCCCTGCCCGTCGGGCTGGACCGTGTAAAAGTGGGCTTTTACTGCCTCATAAGTTCTGCCACAGCCGAATGCCACGTTATCTGAATGCACACAGGACAAGCCAAACCACTTCCACCCAGGACCTGAGAATGACAAAGGGGCTACCTGCCAGAAAACACATCCGTCATGAGAAGATAGTTTATTTCAGTGGAATCTGTCCTTTATTTAATTTAAATTCATGCATGGACACACCCTTGAATAAGGGCCATCACACATTTAAAAAATAGGGTCAGTGTGAGTTTAATTTGTGTTCCTTATTAATATTTTTTCTTCGCCAAAAGATTAAACATGCGTGTTCAGTGAAATGGGTGGGTGTTTTATGGTATTAAACACTTCGAAACCCAACAATCAATTGGAAGTCAACCCAAGAGTAACTTTTATAACTAAACCAGGCTATTCTGAAAGTCTAATGCAATTTGTAACATTATAAAGCTTACGATGTTCGCCGTTCAAATAAACTGGAGATAAAGCTAGGTTACAAAGAGACGAGCAGTGTCCACTCAGGGCCGTGTTTGAAGGACCCTTTTCTCCATAAACAGTTGGTCACCGAGCACGTACGTTAGCCAGTGTTCGGTGTTCGGACAACTGCAGCTTTAAACGGGCCTTCTTAACGCTGGCTGGTCCCTCGCGGTGGCTAAATCCGTCAAATCCTGCTCAGAAAGTTGTGCTTTACATGCAACTGGGGTAGTCAAATAAGAAGTTCAAATATTGGTGAGCTATTTCAGTGCGTAGACTCCAGGAAGCACTTCTTTCAGCGCTAACGTAAACAATTTACATTGTATTTGCGTACATGCAAACTTTAACGTTTTGAATTGTTCTTTGACCGCTCTTAGTGGAGATATACACATATATATATGCACATATCTGTATTTAGAGTTTTAATTTCGAACCAAGCACACATTTCCACTTAAATTGTACGTCGGGAAGGGCTTCCTATCGTTGTATCAAACCGAACACACTCCTGCTCAAGCAGGCTCACAATTCTTCTCGAAGCTGCAATCCGCCATGTTGAAACCCGTCTAAAAACACAACTTTGCCTGCTAAATCCTCCACAACAGACGGGGTTATTGCGCCATGCAAACGCCCCGAAGAATTGTCAAAAAACAAGAAATGCTCACCGGTGGTGGTCGGATCTTGCAGATGCCAGTTTTCTCTGCAATTGGTCGTATTTTGTTGATGTACGCAAAAGGCTCGGCAAATTCTTCCCAGCTGGGCTCAAAAACAGGGCACTCCGGGGGAGGAATGAACTCATTCAGCTGTGGTTGAGTCATCATTTCATCGTAGTTAAGACTCCAGCTGAAAATATCCGTAAAGGCTTCCTCACGCCGAATGTAATTGCGATGAATTTCAGTCTTTCAGTTCATGTCCACTCCACTCATTCAACTCAAAGACGAATTATCTAGTTGGAGACGAGCTGGTGACAGTCAGATACTGTGCGCGTCCGCTTCAAAAAGTAGACACGCGGGGCCCCGTCGCTGTGTCTCTAAAAATACACACACATATTAGTCATTATTTTTTATTTTTAAATATTTCAGTGAGGGCGTATAACTAAACCGGTTCACTATAAAGAAAAAACGCTTTTAATATCCGAAACAGGCAGATAAACGGTTTGAATGCGATTTAGCCTATTTCAGGCCTGTTCAAAAGAAACGAAGTGGCCGTGTTTCTTCACGCGTTAAACGCTTTGAGAAAAAGTTAATCAGGATTTTGTAGCTTACTGGTTTGACAATCTCGTCTTTAACGAGTTCCTACTCCATCAACATGTTTCCTTATTTTCACTTTTTGCCCCGACGCTGCACCGACCTCAAACATTTACAAATGAAAGAATACGCTGACTGGTCCTTTAACCGTCCGGCAGCATCGAATGAATAGAGATATGAGATCTTCTATTCGAGCACACCCACCAGATCATTGCGCTGGCCGGCACTTTGTTTTTAAATGGTCTAGAGGAGCTCGTTGATTGGTAGAGAGTCGTCATATGTTGAGAGATCAACTGTTTATGTTTTTAGAACAAACATTTGCTTCCCATAACTCCTAGAATTATAGAATACAATCCATTCATAATTTGACTCACAGTAATTTAGCTCTGTGTACAAACTATTAAACAGTTCTTCACACATTACTGTACACTGTATTAAATATAATCTGCCGTATGTTATAACTGAGTAACAGCAAAGGGAACGCTGTGACATAATGAACTATACGAGTCAAACATGTACCAACAGTTAGGCAAACAGGAGAAATGTTCTGGTTTTCTGGTTTTAATCAAAATCCTAACTTTCTTCCATCTGCTGAAAATAGAGCCCTCGTCTGTCTGTGTTTCTCACTGTTTACAGTCACAGGGTTATTTGAATGCCCCTGTTCTGTTTCATTTGAACTTCCTGGTAGTGGATTGCAGACACTACAACTGTATGTAACAGGTGTCTACAGCTTTTACGTATCACATTTATGATACAAATTTGAATGAGAGAGACAGACTCTTATTTTGTACCTATTTAAAAATTCTTTATAGATTTTCCATAACTATAACTTGGAACCTGGTGTGTGTACCTACGACTGAAAATCCTACAGCCTTAACCCGTTTTTAAATTAAGTGTACATTTGTAGAGCTGCCTCAAGTCGATACATTCCTATATGCATTATCATGGCAATTTAAGCACAACAGTGCATTCAACGCACAAATTAAAAAGTAACCCTACACTGGGCCATCACTGAATGGTATTTTCAACTAGTTACCACCATTGCATTTTAAGTGGTTAGGTTAACCTTACTGGGAGTGTGCAGAGGCTCAGTTAAAAGGTGTGACCTGCACAAAGCAACAATGGACTCATCATAATAGAAAATCGGTGCCATGTGTGTTTAAGAAAATTTACTGCCATCTAGTGGTGTAGAGTAGAATTGCACACAATACAGCACACTCCTTGGTTTAAATAGAAAGGAATCGAAAATGATATTTTATTCATCCCCGAAGGGTAATTGGGTTGCCATAGCAGTCCGGTAGTAGAATACAATACAATACAATAAAATAAAAATAATAACTTCAGTTCTGTGATTAGTGCAGTAGGGTGATTATGACATAAATTTGAGTTCATGCTAAAATGTTGTCGGTTATTGTTTTTTCCGCTGTTCTTTTGTTAGTTGTTTGCATGTCAGAAATTATCAGCAGTTCTTAAATATTGCTCTCTGCTCACAGTACAGAGAGATTCATAATTCTCAATATTTAAAGTTTTCACCACTTCTCAGTCACATTTTCATAAATGCAGTAAAAAAACATCTCAAATGCATCCTAGAAGTTTCCTGTGAATTTAACCATCTTCATCATGACAAAGATTGCACACCAAGTAGTTATATGATCTGTATTTACCACTTTTAGGATGTTGAGGTTTTATACATGTTTTGTTAGCAGACTTATTACATAGAAAGTTCAGAAAAGTAGCATAACATCTTATTTGAGTTTAAACTTCTTGCGTTGAAGTCCAAAGTACACTATCGTAACTGGTAGTTCTGCTTGATCTGAATCCAATACCGCCACAAATACTTAGCAAACAATTAGATATAACATGCACTCACACCTAAGTCATAGAGAAAAAAGGTAATTTAGGAGTCAGAAGGACTTATGTATTTTTTATTTGACGAGGATGATGGTATTATTGTGGATGTGATAGGGGACAAAGGTACAACCCCGTCACAACAAAAAAATTACATTACACAATCGTAAACATATGATGAATTTAGAAGAGAACAACTTTGAGTGTATATCCATAAAACACCGCCAACATGTTTTATAAAGTCCTTTTGGGCTCAATATCATGCATGCGTCACTCTTTTCAAGGCAATGTAGTAAGTACTTTTGTCATCCAAACAGTGCCAGCCGATCGGTCCAATCTCACAATCTGCACAGATGAGGTACTTGATTCTCCCCACGTCATTTGTGAAGCCCACGTTCTCAAAATCAAACATGTCCCCGACTAACCAATGATCAGTCAGAGTGTCGCCGTCCACTGAGCTCTCTGTGGCGCTGAGGCCACTCTTTTTCCTCATGGATGGCAGAAAAAGCTGGTGACAGAAAATAAGCACAGATCGCATAATGAGCCAGGGATGTGGATATTCTATCATTAATTTAATTCAAATCTACTTAGAGTTACACAAAGAGTAGACAAAGCTGAATAAGAGTAACAAACATGACTGGTCACCAGAGTGTCTGCTGCTTACCTGAAGCTCCCCAAATACACTGTATCTTTTGTAAAGATTTCAACCTTGATGACAGATGTCTTTGTCTTGAATACCTTTCACTCAATTAACTAAAGTAATAATAATGGTGCATGTCAGAAGGCTAATTGATTTGTTTCTGAGTGGAGATGTTGGGTTTGTATTATTATTGATAATAAAGAAACCAGCCATCTACTTATCTCTTAATTAATCCATAAAACAGCTTTAATGGAGAAAAAACAATGTTTTTAAACTCTAATAACGAAAATGTTCCTCAGAATGTCCATTCTGCAACGTAACTTTAGCTTCACAGCCCCTCCTGTTTTATCCAGTAGAGCATTCTGAACTACTTCTGTATGACAATGTCTTACAGTAAACTCTTTTACTTGTGCGGCCTGCGGGGTAAAAACAAACAAATAAACAACGTACCTCCTTCTCTGCAAACGTAGCTATCCCCGGAGACAGCACTTTGGACCCGCAGCGTTGACACATGACAGACTTGCTATTCTTTCCGTCTCCGGACAGCAGTTCGGATCGGTCGGTGGCCTCTTCGGGCTCTTGATTGTTGTCCATCTCGCACCCTGCCAAACAGCAAGTTTACGGTAATGTACACATGCACAGGGGCACAAGGGAGTATCACTCTCACCGGGCACACTGGGCTGATCGAAAGGGCAATGCTTAGGTCTGACGACTCACAAGCTTGAGATGGACTCAATCTTAAGGAAAACAAAGGTTTGGCTCGCACGTCAAAATTGGGCCGGAACTAAAAGCCATAGGGAATTTTGTAGTGCGGAAGCGCGTGACAACCAAACTAGTTAATTCGCTTTTTCATTAAAACCCACACAGAATGTCAACGACGTAACCACATTATCAGTAATTCCAGCCAAATATAAAACAAAACACTGATTTGAACCGACTGATCAAAAAAATCGCTCACACATAATTGATTTAAGCCATATAAGACGTACCGGCTTCCTGAAATACAGAAACGTCTCACAAAACAAACACACCAAGTTAGCTAGCTGGACTCGGAATGTACCAACAAGTAAATAGTGTCGATTACAAACAAGTAGTCGAAGAAACGTTCCTCATCATGAAAAATCGACGGTTTTAAAATGACGGCCTGTTTATACCAAACAGAAAAATTGACGTGAATACAATTATCCAGGTTCGATGTGGGTTTTAGCATGAAAAAAATAAAGTCATGAATAGGCCTGTTGGTAAAAACGACCCTTATTTCTAAATGAAAAATACCATATTAATGCTACATGAAGATGTTCATACACGCGAAATTTTACGTACCATGAAAAAATAAAAAATTGTTGCAAAAATGGTTGCTGTTTCCATGTTAGTAGATGTGATATTACTATTACTAAATGCATTCACCTGGTGTCCACCATCTTTCAAATAGAGAACAATCAGGATTTGTGCCACCAACATGTCTTTTGATATTTTACAGCTTCACCTTTTTGATAAGTTTTTGGTTTTGACTTCATGTAGTGTATAACATTAAAGTCAGCATCCCAACCTTTCTCTTTGCCATTTCAGACTAAGGACATTTTTATTAAAAGAGACAACCAAGAAGAATGACCAATGAAGCTTGCTGTCTTTACAGTTTTAGTGCAATCAATGTTGGACCCATCAAATATACAGTAAACAATAAACTGCACATCATACATGTGGAAAAAAATTTATTACAATAATTTTCCAAGTTTACAGTTAATAAATATTCAGGTTTACATTTCAGGGAAATGCATGATTTATCACTTTCTACACAAGACATCACACAAAGTCAAGAACACACATTGTTTTAGTCTTTGTAATAAAGCTTGAATAAGTTCATCTAGAAAAAGGAGTCTTAAACAGCAGTTTGTACATCTATCAATGGAATAGTAAGTTCAATAATGATTTGATTGTATACTTAAGCTGTGTGTGTGGCAAGGAAAACAACACAAGTCAATATCAGGAATACTTTGATGCTTCCTTGACTATTATGATAGGCCATTTTATTTTTAAAAAATTTCCATTGGCCTAAGGCACAGGAATACTAAAAGATTATACCAATAATACAGAACACATTTTAAACCTTATCTTGTCATTTAAAGTTTCAAATTGAATTGTAAAAACTAAGGTGCATTTGAGATTTACACCTCTCATTGCATCTGAAATCAAACACAAAAGAAAAATTTCCAGCTGAAAAAAACACAATTTTACCAATCTTGATCTGTATATTTTGCGCAGTCTAGGAACTAAGGGATGACTTTGACCTGAACTATATGGATAATTATTTTTCAAAGCAGTTTCAAGCTTTTACAGCTTTTCTGGGCCATTACACAGTTTAAACGTAATCAGGTCTGGGTCTCTATTACAAGGTAAAGCAGTCACTTAATTCCATTTTTTAAAAACCTTTTTTCTATTTATTTTTTTAATCGAACAAGGCATTTGAACCAATCAAACGGCAATTAGCTTTATCCTTTGTGTAATTCAGTGACATTGGGTGTATTTTATTTGTTTGTCAGGGACATTGCACATTGATTGCACTTGTTGTGCTCCCATTTTTGTCATGTGAGGTCTCTGGATTAATGTAACAGCTTGAAAAAACAAAACACCATGAGAATATTTGATTTGTTCATGAATGGGCTTTCAGAGTACAGTTTATGTTTTATTGCTGCATGGGCAAATGTGGATTTAAGCAGGTCCTCTGTTTTTCTTAAAGGACAGATCATCAATATCAGTAAAGTTTCAAATTAAAAAAAAGGAGGAAAAACAACTCCCCCACACACAAAAAGGAGAAATCCATACACACTAAATGTGTGTATGTTCATTAACTTTTATAAACATGTTTGTAATTTTAAGCATCTAAACTGTTGACTGCTCTGCACTCCTGGTGGACAGTGCATCCTCCTCTAAACCTGCATGCGAGGGAAATTTACAATTTGTGCCTTTTACTATAGCACAAACAGTTCTCTCTGTACCCTTTGTGCAACTGTAACAGACGATGAAAAGGATGGGGTACTAGTGAGTTCTAAGAACAGACTATCCATGAAATGGACCAATGATTTAAATCCAAATTCCATTTTCTTTAAAAAAAATTCTTGGCTAATAATCCTAAAACCAAGATTTGAAAATGACCATTGTAATAAGTAGTGCCCTGTTCCCTTTGTAGTACACTGGCTAGTTAATGCTACTTTACCAGAGCTGGAAAAAAACAAACAAAAAAAAACAAGGCAAAGCAGAAAGACCATGAATCCCAAACAAGAAGTAAGCAAATCAGAAGTACAGAAGGGGCAGAAAGTGACTACACTGAATTCCAGCAGCAGCTTTTGTGTTGAGTGTTTGTGTGTGTGTGTGTGTGTGTGTGTTTGTGGAGCTGTAAAGAAAAATAAGTCACAGTCGGGTGTATCAGAGCAGAGTATCATCTGTGCAACCTCCCTCGAGGCCATAGCGGAACTCCTGCAGGTTGGAAACCCCGTAGAAATGGATGAAAGCTGCTGCCACGACCAAAACATGGAAAATCTGATGGGAATGGAACTGGGAAAAGGAAGAAAAAGCACAGCCTGTCAGAAAACATTCACAATCATTGGCTTGAGTTTGATCAGAAAAAGTACAATTCATCCACATCCCAAATGTAGCTCGGACTCAGAGAACTGTAAAAACAGCTTCCACAGAGGATTTTTATGAGAAGTTTCTAATAGAAATTAATCATATTAACAAATACAAAAACATATTGGCAAGAAATCTGGCCAAACAAACTGAATCATTACTGAAAAACAAAACAAATTCCCGTCTCTACTTGGAAATGTCCGTTTTTTTTTTTCACATCACTGATAATAACAGCAGAATTGTTACACACAAGTACTGACCCAGATGTCACACTTTCCAGGGAAATAGCGTTCAGGGATCCTGGCTGCATACAGACCAGCACCAGTGATATACATGGCACCCATCAGATAGAACCAACCCATCTGCCCGACTGTAGTGGCCTTCACAAAACCCTCCTCGATGGTGAAGTGCATAGTGGGGACAATGCCACTCAGTCCAAGACCCATGAACACACCTAAAAGAATCACTGACTTGAGTTACCTCTTTCATTAACAAGCATGCATCTACATGTCTACAAGATAAAATGACTCTCATTTTACACCTTCAAAGAAATTCCTGCAGTCATTCATAAAGACAATGTGTTAGTTTTCTTTCCTATGCAAAAAGAGGTTTTTCCCACACTGAGGGAAACAATCCTCTGCTGCCAGGACAAGACAAAAAAAACACAATGACAAATATGTGTAAACACTGAAATTACAAACCTAAGCAAACAGTCCATTGTGCTCACCTGCTCGTGTAGGTCTGTGACGAGGGGTTGAGAATCGGTCCCATTGGGCAACTATGATGGCGGCAATGCCGAGAACACAAACGATGGTGAGGTAGATAAGTCGAGGCTGAGGGGAACAATAGAACGAGTAGTACAGCCAGGGCACAAAGGAGCCCATGATTAGGAGGGCAATGCCCGAGTAGTCAAGCCTGAGGAGACAGGATGGAACAATGGTGACTCAATGATCAGAGAATGGAGAAGAAAACAAGTTCAAAATTCTGTGCTGTTAAGAGGAAACAATGGATTAATTTGGACGTCCCCCACGGCCACAAAAATGAGCCAGAGAAGCCCCATCTATCCTCTATAACATTCAGGGGACATTGGTGAAAAACGTGTTGGGACAGTATGCAGCCTTACTTGGAGAATGTGCGAGATACTTTTTCCGAGTGGCAGTAGACAGTGTGAAAAAGCCAGGAGAAGCTGAGGCAGAGCACAGCTCCCAAGAAGAACATCCCAAACACAACTTTCTCCTGCAGCGGTGCCATAAAGTACATGTTGGGGCGGAGCATGGTTAAAGTGCCCAGACAAATGAATAAGATCAAACCTGAGGAAGACAAAAGTTGATACATGTTGATGAAATCAAAGCATCAGGTGTTGAAAATGTAATATTTAAAAAAACGAATCAGCTTTGAAATACATCTGACTGTAACAGATGAAAGAAGGATCATGCTCACCTAAAAGATGAGTCCAGATGTTTCCGGTCTCAGTGTGAATTCTGAAGATGCTGCCAAAACAGGCCCTGAAGGAGGGCATGGGAGGTCGATGTCCATGCAGTAGGTAATCATTGTCCTTCAGCCAGTCAGGCAGGACATGAAAGGGAATGACTCGCCAACGCCCCTCCCAAACCTGAAAACAAGAATCCAGTCACCTCCACACACACAACTGATTCAGCAAAGGCTGTGAGGTTTAGTATAAGGGTGACTTTCCTCATAAATTAAAAAAACAGAAAAATGTAGAAGTTAAAACTTGATTCGTTTTAAATATGGATATAACTCAGTATCAGGACACTTTGCCGTCTATGATTTTTTTTTTAATCCAACAACCATAGCATTTGTTCATTCACACACTAGCTGCTATGAGCTGTTTGTACTTGAAATTCAGTCTTTATGCTTGAATTTGGTTGTAATATATAGTTTATTACAAAAATCTCCTTTTTTCCACTTAAACGATCACAACTAGTCTTAATAGCTTTAGCGTAGCAGCCCTAAATAAAAATGAGTCATTATAGAATAGCATTGAACTAAGATATATGGGACTCAAAGAGGATCGGGCTGACAAACCAGCAAATAGGAAATTTACTTTAGCATGTTTTATGGGGGGTTCTATTTCTACTCCCCCCCCCCCCTTAAACTATCACAGTAAGAGGACACTACCAGGCATTTAAGAAGCAACATCTTTATTTATTTATTGAATCAAGCCTAACGTATTACTGAGAGAGCAAGAACTCAAAGCTAAAAATGTTGTGTGCAGGCCCAGTATTCAGTGAGGAATCTTCCTGTAACGGAAAGTTCATCCGTCTACATTAATGCCGAGTAGAGACTGGCAAGATAGAATCCCAAGGCGATGCAAAAGGCAGGCAGCTAAGTCATGTGCTGCTCCGATCACATGAGCAAGGGAACATCTACTGGCTCTCAAATTGGGGTCAGACAACCCTGAGGGGACACGGAACCACGGGAGTTGCGAGAGAGGGAGGGAGGTGGGGGAGCGACAGCGAAAAGAGGGGACGGTGAAAAGTGGAGCAAGGTTACATTACACAAGAAGAACTAACAACTGGTTACTGATGCCCTATTTTAACGCAAACTCAGCTCCCTCACAACTGCTCTTGTAGTTGTTCATATTTATGTGTATATTTTATCACAAACATTAGTTAAACTTCTAAGAGAAATGTGTTGTTGATATCCAGCTTGCTCTACAAGTTCTGTTTATTACACAAACTTACTTTGTGCACAAACTCCTCCATCTTCTCCATGGCATGGTGAGCCTGAAGAGGTAAGGTCAGAACCTCTCCGACCTCATCGTCCTCCTCCTCCTCATCAGCCAGCATAGCGGCTCCCTTTGAAGACACCACAAAAGGCCTCTGTTACTGAGCCTTACCGTAGCCGAAGCTGAAATATCTTCCCTCAGGGGATTTTGTAAGGCAGCCCTACCTCTGAATGGATGCCTTTAGAAGCCACCTGTCGCCCCCCTCCCTCCTCCAGCAGCGGCCCGAGCTCCATCAGCTCAACATCTGGGACATGGCAGTCCTCAGAGATCTGGCAGTCTGCATCACTGGCAGACCCGTTTCGGCCTGACATAAGGAGACTGCCTGATGACCCACTCAGTCTCTGTATTCTGCTTCAGATGGTACACAGCAATCTCCTCCTGAGGAACCACAATGCAGATCAAATGTACCCACAATTTTGACAAATCCATGGAACATTAAACAAAAAGTAAACTTGATGTATCATATATGGAATGACATAGAGCTATCAGATATTACAGATAACAGAGGCTCAGGTTGAGAAAACTGTTGTTTATCTTTTTTTCAGAGGCCTTAAAAGCCTCTCATTTAGATGAAAAGGACTGACCACCTTTATCATAGATAATCCACAGAAAGACAGTGTTACTACCTCCAAAAGCTCGTTGCAAACACAGTTACCAGTATTTTGTCAATGGTAAACATCCCAGGCAGCGTCACATAACATTTGTCCGTGTAAAAATACACTTAAAAAATATTTCGGCAAAACAGGTAAGCCTATTTTATTCAACGACGCTGTAAAATGAGGGCACCATAAGACGGAATGGTTACAACACGACCGGTGGACATCACACAGCACGTCTGACTCATAGCATAAGATTGACCTCTGAAGGTGAGCTTAGGGTGATTAAAAAACAACAAAAAAACCTTTATCCGACTAAGTGTTGGCAGGCGGATGTGGAATAACGTTAGCACCGCGTCAGACGGAACACGGAGTACAAAATGTAAACAACCACAACATACAGACAGCTTCACTGAATCATTTAAAACCGTGATGTTTGGTACGTTTCATAGCAGCTGTTGAATTAAAACCTAGCGGGTGCAGACGAGGCTCACGGATAATCTGGCCCCGGGTAGCCCAAATATCAGAATGCTAACGTTACCCGTTAGCTAACGCTGCGCTGGAGGCAGGTTTTGTAATGATCTTGCGGCTAGCAACACAACCGTCTCTGCGACGTCACCAAACTACGACGTTAGCGACCCACACATTTGTACCACCATCCTCGAAGAACAGTTGACACAATGCACTAAAGTTACCTGACGAGGAAGACTTCAAACCTAGAAGGTGAATTATTTATCGAAATGCGAAAGCCAGTTATTCCCCGGAAGTGGAGTCTCTTCCGCCAAAACCGGATCAGTGGCTCTTTTTTTTTTCTAGATTAAAAGCGCTCCTAAATGTGGACAAAAACAACAATCCGGTGTCCTCATTCGTTCACATGGAGATAGCATATTTTGAAAATGTTTTTTTCATGAGTCAGAACTGAATTACTGATTTTAAAATGCACGTTCATCTTTGGCGACAGACTCCCGGTTGTTTGTGTGTAAAATGTCCTTTGTAGTATTCCTGCTTGGTCCAAAATGACATCTGAGACATCACATCTTTCTGTGAAGATCTTTGTCAGGCTTAATTATCTCTCTTTTTGTCACTGTCTTGACTAAATCCACACAGTCACAACAGCTGGTATAATCTTACAACTGTGTACTTCTAAGGGAACACTAACACCCAACTTTAAATTTTAATAAGGTAAAGTTAAATAAATATTTTTCTTTCTTTTCACAGTTCCCTCCAAATAGCATTTAAAAAATGCCTAACCAGGAGTAGTTTTGAGCCAATGCAGGAATAATGTTATTTCTATGGTTATTTAAAGTATTAGCTTATTTTTGAGACCAAGAAAAATCTTTTTTCTCCTTATATGTAAAAAGCCTCAAATAATGTCCATACCTCATTTTGGTGGAATTAAAACTTCAAAAACTGTGCATGTACACTCATATTGTCATTTAGTTAACTCTCTTCATAGAAAAAGAATAACTGGAATAACAACAATCCATTTGATGGAATTCATTCAAAATGAACTATTTACATGTAAATAATACTAAACAACATACAAACAACACTATTTATTTACTTCCACAGGGTAAACATTTCACAGATTTTCTCAAACCGCAAAGTAAACTAAAAGGCCAACAAACATCAGAGTAGATAAATAGAAAAATACAGCATACAAAAGAGAAAAAAAGGCACAAAAAGAACATGATTGTGGTCAAGGTTTTGATACCTGAAACTAGACTGGGTCTAGTTTTGTGTATCTGGTCCGTGTCAGATTTGATTTAGAGTCTGACTTTCCATCCATCCAACGGCGTGAATCTTAATAAATTAACATATAAATATATCACTGTTAGAGACACTGTGGTAATCAAATCTCTTTATGAAAACATATACAGCTGTGTATTAGCTGGATCAAGAGATGAGCTGCTCTTTCTTTTTCAAATATACAGATTCTGTCAGAAGTAAAATGTTGCTGGTGCTCAGAAAACGGATGGTGTCAAGTTAAAAAACTAAAAGTTTAAAAATAAAACACATGCACCACCTGACACACATAAAACAAATGAGTAAAGCTAAAGTTTTACTTTAGTTTCACATCTAAGTAGCTGCCAAACCCCACGGCTGTGCTTCAATCTGAATTTGCTACTTTGTAAAAGGTTAGTACTGCCGTTCAACTGGCTGATTAAAACGATTAGTAGTTAAAGTTAATGGGCGAAGCCTATGAAAACAGTTACATTTGCTTCTAAAAGGTAAATGATACACCGGGCAAACTCGGGATCTTGAATATAAGCCGCTTCATTAGCATGGGAACATGCATTTAATCTGTAATATCACCAAGAGGTTTCATTTCCTTCAAACAGCTAGTTGAGGAAGAAAAAATCATTTACCATCAACCAGGCTGCAAAGGAGTGACTTCACTGTCTGAAGCACGCTCTTAATTTTATTGTTTTAATTTAAGTACATTAAGAAATTATTTTGTGGTCAATATTAAACATGTAAAGATATCCACATTTTCAGATCACGTGGTCATGTGCAGTGACTCCTAGTGCAGACAAAATCTTTATCGTCACACCCACTATGGAATGCTCCATTTATCCTCCTGTCACTTTTAAAAGTTCCACAAGCATTATGTTTCAAAATCAGCTTGGAATTGTTGGAACATGCCAGCACGGTGTGGTTAAATGAAAAGAAAAAGAAAAATGCCTTGCAGCTGCACTCCTGTGAAACTACAGTGCAGTCAACAGTGTTGAGGATGTTTATGACTTTGTGGCATCCTGTGGTTTCTTCGGTACACTTTTGCATTGTACTGTGAGATGCTCCAGATTTTTCAGCCTGGTTTGCACGCTCAGATGAGGCCACACAGATAGACAGGGTGACAAAAACAACTTCAGCCAAATTAAAAAATCAGTCCACTGCGGGCATTAGCAATACATGTATAAGACCACTATAAGTCTATATTTTTGAGTTTTCTCTTCACACTTGGCTCATAAAGTGGGATCCATCGTCCACCATCCAGCACCCAGGAACGTCAGTAGCAGCTCTTTGGACGGGTCCTCTTTGAATCACCTAAAATTTAGCAAAAGATTACTGATCAGAAATTCTTGTATTGCTTTGAAAAAAATGACAAGATATAGAATAATTTGGCATTTTACACAGGCATCTGCTGTTTACTGTAAGCCCTACACAACATTTTAGTTTTATTAAATTTGGAGCCATATTTTTTTAATAATCAGCCAATCAAAGATAAACAAAAAAAGTTGTCTTCCATCTGAAATTTAAGGCCAAAATTACCCAGACCAAAGACTAAGACCCTGACAATGTAACAACCAACAAAAAGGATGTTACATTACCACCTTTAGCCATATCCAGAGATCTACAGTGAAAAAGCCATTAAATCACTTTTGAACACTTACTTGGTTGTGATAGTTCTGATTCTGGTAACCCGGTGGCTCCCTAGGTGGAGTGTTTTTCAGTCGGATTGCTCCCTGTCTGTCCAGAGAGCGAGACCTGGGTGCTTTGAGCTGACTGCGACGATGCCACGACTTCAGATGCTCATTCACAACCTGCCGTGGTAGTCCACTGGAACAGAGGAGTGGATGGTCCAACTGCTGTGCCTGGGGTGTGAATCGGATATCAGGAGGCAAAGGCCTGTGTGCTCTCTGATGGGTTACAGCAGCGTCTTTATACCAATATTCGTATCTATTAGGGGTGCAAGGAGCCTGCTGTGGGAAATGGCGCCGTGCCATGTCCATATCAGTTGGGTAGATCATTTCTTCAGTATAACAGGGTCTCTGTACACCGGGGCTCAGGACATATCGAGGACTGCGGTGATAGCTAGCGGGTGGAAAGGCTTGCGGTCCATAGCTGCCAACTGGGCTAGACACTGGGAATGCAGACTGATACTGCTTTGGCAAGTCAGAAGGTAACTCCTGACACGGTGAGCTATTGTAAGAAGAAAAGGAACTTTCAGAGTTGCTATCCTCAGAGCTCACTATGTTTGCACCGTTTAGAGGCAGGGACGGAGTCTCTGGTGACATTATTCCATATTCTGTCAGCCGCCTCCTCGGGCCCCTGTTGCGGCCCCGTTCCTTATGGATGTAAGATTCAGGACTGGACAACCTGTGGGAACCAAAATAGTCAAATAAATTTAGCAAACCTAACAAATCATATTTTTCTCAGAATCTGCATGTTTTAAATATGCACGGACATAAATAACATATATGAGTGTGCACATTACAGAATTTTTTAATTTTATTTCATTTTTTTGGGATTGTTGCTCTTTGGGATGTGCAACACTAGCGTAGAGTTGTAGCTACCTGAGGGAGAGCTGCCGGTGCACACGCATCTCAGGTGTGGATGGAGTACTGCTTGACTGGGTGCGGCTCAGCTTTAGATGTGAGAGCTGCTGTGGCAGAGCAGATAAACAAGCCTCCAATGGTGGCAAAACCTCAGATTTTGAAGGACTGCTGAAAAAAGACAAAATTAACATTTGAAGAGTGTTAAAAAAAGCTTTTCTTTTCAGATACATATATTCATGTCTTTTTTTACACAATAGCAGACATTAAAAGAATAGAAAACAGTTACACAGTCTATAAATGATGGATATGAAGATTCTTGTTGGCCAACAAATGTTGTAGCAGGTTTGTAAAAGCAGATGGCAGTGTTGCGCAACGCTGAACAGCAGACTCCTGCTGCTCTCTGTGATTCATAGCAGTCATACAGGTGGTAACAAGATTGGATTTTGAAATTTGAGTTGTTCTTGAGTAAATCTGTGGTGTTCAGATGTATTAATCTTTTCCTACAGTGTTATCATAGATATGACAAATAAGGACATTCAGGCTTCCAAAGAAGCATGGAAATATCTAAGAATCAATATGGGCTGGCCCATTTCCATCTTTCAAGAATCCTAACAGCACCATTCACTTCCACTCAAAAATCAGTATTTTTTTCCATTATTAAAACATTTCATGAGCCGGACGGAAGTCCTGATGAAGAACCTTGGTTACCTTGTTTTGCTGGAGGAGCGCGATTTCTTGGTCTTCTGGTAAGGTTGGTCAAGACTAGACTCTGTCCATGGGGAGTGTTGGATGGGAGGTGAGTCACACACGGAGCTTGGATTTAAACTCAAGCTAGAGTCAAGACTAGAACAGGGAGATTGACAATGGTTCAACAGGGGGGACTGTGGAGCCACGGGGCGAGACATGTGGGAGCCGTCTGCTGAGGAATGTGGGGACATGGGGGGAGGCTGGGGAGGATCTGCTCTCACTGAACATGGGAGGACTGAGGACTGGCTTGTGACTTCTAAAAAAAAAAGATAGATTGTGTCACAGTAAAGCCTTCAGTGTTGAATCACATTCACTGCAAACAACATTTCAAGAAGTAACGGTAGCTACAAAGGAAACCTTAATGTTTGGGTATTTAAAATTAATACTTCCAGGAGTTTATTTGCAGCCTACTCTTACAACATTAGTTCTTCAACTTAAAACAATTTGAGACAAGTTGGGTCGTACCTTCATCTTGCACTACAGAATCAGATAAAGAGCTACAGTCATCTGATGTGCCAAGGTCTGAAAAGGAAACAAAAATATCACCACTGAGATTCTTTTGCAAGTTTCAAACCAATAAGTTTGGACATATCTATAAAAAATATCTTGATCTATGTAGGGCTTTTGACAACCAAATGTCCTTCAGTGCCTCTCCCAGCCACGAGTCTCACCTGGTTGTGTAATATTAAAAGCAGGGAGTGGTGATGATCGGCCGTGCTCCAGACGCAACTGAAAGGCCATTTCTTGTAACTGCTTGAGTTTCTTCTCCTCTCGTTTGCACTGCATTAAGCGGCTCTTCTTAACCGCCTTGCTCAGGTGAACCTCCTCGCAGAGCTTGCGAGCAGCTTCATAAATCTTCATCTGCAGCGCTAATTCAGCATCTACCAAATTCAGTTCAGAGCCCTGTAGCAGGACGACAGAGCAACAGTGTGACTAATAGAACGTCCTGTGTCTTTTAGGTTCATGCAACATGTGAAACGGGACATTACTCCATCATGTGATCCCATATGCAGCCTTTACCTCAGATTTTCGTGGGATGTTCAGCTCGTCTAATTTAAACGCAGCTCCAATACGCCTGCGAATCTGTGGAAGCCTCTCTCCAGGCCGTAAAGGATAATCTTCTGACAGCTTACCCGTCAGCTCCTAAACAGCAAGGAAAGAATGAAATCCAACAGCCCACAAACAAATATGATCATGACAAAAGTTGATATTTTCTGGCGTTAGATACAAGCTTGGTTATATATTTTTATCAAAACAATGCCTTCTTTCAAACAACAGTCAATTAACCGCTGTTTGTTTTTTATGTTCCCCATGGCAGTTATGAAAAAATGTACAAGTATCTTATTCTGATCTTCTTACATGTTCAGACATAGAGGTCTGGAAAACTGGTTGCTCAATTCTGCATTTGTAGATATTTTCTTTCATAACACATTCTTTTCATTTCACTTTCTCCAACAGATTGGGTTCAAATCTAAATCAAAATTGGCTAATTTAAACTTTTAAGTTATGTAGAGTTGGTTACCTTTCCACAAACAAACAAATGTTAAGTGTGACAAATAGGCTAATTTCTTTTGTCCCTGGAAGAAGGGAGAGGTATGGTGACTCCCACTAGGTTCACCTAAGCATGTCCCAACAAGAGTGCCAAGCCCTGTGTCAAACAGGGAAGAATGATCTGTCCTGGGATTTTACCCTGAAGCATCTATGCGTGTCAGCTGCTTATCTGAATCTGTGTCCAGTTTCTAAATAACTACATATGGCAGTTTTTAACCTTGACTGGAAACCTATGAGCGAATGGAAAAATGTGTAATCTCAGATGAAACTGAAAGCTAAAGGGATGCTGATTGACAAAAGCATCACATTAAGCATTCAAACCAGACTGAGACTGCTTAACCCAACTGATCGTCACTGAAAATAAATTGTAACTGCATCCACAGTATGTGGGCTAATTTGAAAGACGCACTTTGAAATGATTTTCTTTTCATCAGTATACGTGATTTGTTCCCTTTCCATTGTTGTTTTTCTTTCAGACAACTTGATTAAAAAAACTCTCATAACTGGATATGTGAGTTAGGAACGTCTGGTTAGAAGGCAGAGGATGTAAGATATGATGCTAAAAGTGGAAATCCCACTTTCATTTGTCTGTTGATATCAACATCAGTAATTGAATTGAATTGAATTGAATATACTTTATTGATCTCCAGGGAGAAATTGACTAAAGTATTTGAGATAGAAAGGGAAGGCATTTTCTTTTTGTCAACATTTTTTAAATGTTGGCAAAAAGAAGATGCCATCTCTGACCAGCAGACACACTTATCCTCAGATAATTTTTCAGACGATTACTGCTATCTTCACACAACCTATAATGATTCCCAGCACAGTTGTGAGTTGTGTACAAGTGAAGAGGCAGAAGTCAGGGTTGAAGTTAATGCAGCACAAACAAATTATCTAAAAAAGGTTTCTAAGGGTGAGGCAGCACAGCACAGTGTTGTGTATCATGAACACGAGGTACGATGTGTCATCTACACTCTTAATAAAACGGCCCCACCAATCTAATCCTCTGTAGATGCTGAAACATGAGAAAAACGGTGTAGGTCAGCTTTGTTAATAACACTCTATTTTCTTTGGGTTTACTTTGACTGGCAAATCCAAAAGCTTTACTGAAATGAACAGGACTTAAATGGTCATAATTGTGTGGCTTAGCAGTTCTGTGACTTGCTGTTAATGACATTTTACTGCAGCCTTGTTCGGTTTCTAGCTGCTGAATTATTTCAAATACTTACGGCTTCGCGGATGCAGAGCTTTTTCAGCTCCAGAATGCAGAGCTCCAGCCGCTCTTGCAGTTCCTGGTGTTTGAGCTTCATCGCCCTTGTGTGTGTGGTCACATCCTTTGTATGTGTGGTCGGGCTGTCTGAGCCTGAGTCAAAAAACAAATAAGAGATAACTTGAATCATCAGATTGATGTCAGAACTATGACAACCAAATTTCTCACCAGGCAGCAGATCCCTCTCCAACTCATGAAGCCACAAAATGAATAATTAAATTCTGAACCAAAGACCACATCAAAAGAAAAAAAGGATCAATAATGAATAAATCTCAGTAAAAGCAATTGGGAGTTTTGTTAATGCTGAACTTATTCAATCAATTGTTTTACCTTTTTAAGCTGATAAAACGGACTCTATTCACACCCTATTGAAGTCTCATCGGTCTCAAACAGAAGCCTTTGTGAGGGCTATCATGTTCAGTTTTTGTTGACTTTGTGTCTAAGATTAGTTGTCGTGGTGCTCTTGACTGCACTGCAGTGTGGTGACAATCCAGTATGTACATTGCATTTTTGCTCACAATGTCCCTGTACAAAAATGCAACTGATCTTAAGACAACAAAAATCTATTACGTTTGAGGAAAAATAACATTTAATTGAGTCGTTTCATCCAATGTCATGGTGGTCAAACAGGTCAGTTCACTTATGTCACATTTCTGGTTCCAGTTGAATGAATAAAAACATACCAATTTGAAAAACAACAAAAATTAAACAAAAAAGTACTTCACGTGGGTGACAAGTCTTTTAATTTATTATTTAGTTGATATTCCATCACAAATGCAATTGCCTTTTCGGTAATTTGGGCCAACAGGTAACATTTCAATGGCAAGGCTCAGTTTCCTTTACAGCTGCAAACACAACAGCTTTGTACAGGAAGCTTTGTAACTGTTGTGTCAATAGGTTTGAACAAAGAATCCTTCTTTTGTACAGCATCAGGATCATTGTTTTCATTACCGACACTGAAACTGCAAAATCAGTATCAGGATCTTAGTAACGATAAACAGTGCGAGTATTCGTCTGGTGCTGTCTGTAGCCTTAGTGACCGATGACATTAAGATTAGCCTTGGGAATGTGGGAGTGGCTAAAGACAAAATGCATTAAGCAGCACATACCTAAAGAGATTAATAGAAGAATCCCTGCAGGTACTGACAAACATCTGAGGTGCAACCGGAAAAGATGTGTGACAGCACTACAATAGTATGGAGTTCCTCTTTTTACCAGCCACAATCCCCCCATTCTCTGTGGATTGACACTTTTTCATTGTATTGAGCGGACACCACGTGGGTCAATTAAGGCGCAAGGAATGTCAGAAAAGCCATTACAAATTGATGGACAGTGCAAACAACAAGTGAAGTGTAGCACAACAGCAAAGCTATAGTTTATTGTTAATATGTTATAAATTGAAACATCACATTTTTTTGGTCCACTGTTTGTAAAGTAGGGGCTGCCTTACCTATGTGTCAAAGAGAATTGCATTAGCTGTTCAAGCCTAGTGCTCTGCAGGAGTAAACAAATAAATTACACATTTAATAATAAAATATGGTACATTTGCATTGATTCCATCCCTCTTTTAAAGTGCTGATCACAGGACTAAGTGTGTTGTCAGCATGTAACACTGAACCAGTGAAGTTCTCTTTATCTGGCTGCATTGTATCTTTCACACTGTACACAGGACACACAACGTAATCTGGTGATTAGTCAAGTCACAGTTGGTCCCCTCCTTTTTAAACATTTTTATTCCTGTTCTGCTTTTCACTCGTTTTGTTTCACAAAAGTGTAGCATTTCAACTGTATGGAATAATTTTTTAAAAACAGCCCTGGTGGAGAGATGGAGACACCACTAAGAGCCCTGCCGTCAGCAAATTACAGCATGAGTGACTAAATGTGTGGAATCTTTCAGGATTTTGCTAACTGATAATGTCACAGACAATAGGACTCTACCTGAGTGAAGAATGATGCCACTGTCAGTGTCGCTGATCTCTCCCGTGCCTTCCATGACTCCTTGTTGCTGATCCTCAGTGGAGGTAAAAAAACATTATTCCCTGTAAAATACCCAAAGTTAGAAACATTGATTCTCAGCTTCGTTCTTCAAGGAAAGAATAGACAATATGAAAAAACACAATTACTTTACGAGAAATAAAATATTTAATCAGCCAGCTAAATATCTTCCACAGATTTCCCCTACCAATGCTGTTATTGGCTGTTTTTTTTATACACCTTTAAGCAGCCGGTCGTTCAATTCCAAGTCAGGGAATACCTTCCTCAAAATTTCCCTTCGAGGGAAACGGGAGCAATGAACTTTTTGAGATTTTAACAAGCCCACATTGTTCAAACATTGCTGGAATTTCACAACGCCCAGTTTTGGTAGCAATGAATCAAAAGTGATTCAGTAAGGCCAGCTGGATGGAAGCTGGAGAAATAAAAAAAAGATAACACAGTAAGACATCAGCAGATGCCAAAGTTTCAAAGAAATACAAAAGACAAACTAGACAAAACCGGTAAACATAATTCAGCAGGCGCTTTAACCAGCGGCCCTTGCTTCATCTTGTGACCGGCTGCTGCAGTGACTCAGGTGTGACTTGCCTCTTTGACCTCACAGACAGGTGTCGTCACTGTCTCCAACTGGGTGAGTGAACATACATGTTGCTGTGCCTCGGGTGTTTCCTGTGACCGTCTACTTATGAGTTTGCCAAGTTGATGACCATTAACTCATACCGTGTGATGAGTAGCTTGGGATGTGTGCGATACCTCTAGCTGGTGACACATAAGATCTGTGAGGCGCATGGGTTTGAATATTAACTAGGTAAATGTGGTGGTGATTGCATTCCGGCACACCAGGGAGCGTCACTTCAGCTCCCACCGCAAAACTTCCCAGAAATCATAGTTTAGAGGAACAAACATCATATCATTTACCCTCACTGTGACCAGGACACAGCACGACAGTGAAAGAACAGCATAAAATAATAAATTGTATGTTTCTAATCCTGAAAATGGGCACAAGCAAACCACAGAATCCAAATGATTGTGACAAGGATCACACCACAGATAAGGAGGTGCTCTCTAAGCAGAACTGAGGCAAAACTGCTCATGCACTGCCTACTGCGACAAGATCTCACTACACTGACATTCTAGGCCAAAGAGTAACAATACATCTGGTACATCAAGCTACATTATGTGAGAAAGTTGAAGTCTGTAATCTCTGAAATCCACTGCTAAAAGAGCAACATTTGAAACTTAAATGTGGCCGGTAATGATTTGCATGCCATATGTGACAAGAATGCATTTAAGTATGGTAGAAACAACAAAAAAACTTCAAGTCCATTTGTCTAAACTGAACTTTTCAAGCTTGATCATGACCATGATGAATGAGAATCTTCACAGATAAGAAAGAAATCTAAACCTAAAGTCAAAAAGTCATTACTTGCCTTAAAATAGGCAGAATTACAGAAAAAATCTTCATCAAAAACAAGATCAAAGATATTCTGTGACAAAGGTAATTACAGAAGGAGGCAAGCACAAACATGATTTCTATTCAAATGACTAAATCTATGATTCAGATATGAAAATAGTTTACATTTTCACGTGTACAATCATATCAATCACCAGACCGATCAATCACATCATTTTTTAAAATCCAAAATCAATGTGATCTGATCAAGGATCTTGGCGCATGGCACCTTTTAAAGTTCCCTGTTTCTAGTTCAATGTCAGCCAAAGATTAGACATAAATTATGTCTTGTTTTAAGGATAGGCAGAACCAAACTGCTGAGGTAGTTTGATGAACAGTAGATTTAGCATTGTGGCATCTACAGAAAAGCCCCGTGCACTCTAGTATATTGCCAGGCATGGTTTATCCTTGTGGAAATCAAAGATTTCTCCAAAAACCTCATTCAACTTCCAGTTGAACAATACTTTAAAAATGTACTTACTTTATCAAAATGTAAGGAAAAAAAAACAATGACAAAAAACCCAAGACGTTAAATCTTTTCCCAGAACTCCCGCCTTTAGTTAGAAGCAAAAAACCTTTGAGCTGTGTGGAGACTGAGCAGGAATGAGAGACTCGCCCACTAAGACAGCGCTGGTGGCTGAGGAGGAGTGGCTGCGTACACAGAGGGCTGAACACTTTATGCGGTGTCACATAACTCAGCTCTCCTGGGTCTGAAACTGTGTCAACAACAATGACCAACACACTGTCACAGAAAATGACAGCTTACTTTACCTTTTCTGCCCATTAACCCATGAACTGCAGCCACTGGGCCAAAAGTAACCGGATTCAAGACACTATTACCTGAAAAGGGCAGCAAAATGAATTAAAAAGAAAAAAAAGAAACAAATATGATTTTAAAAAATCAGAGAGCTGATCCTGCTGCTTCATGACCAGCTGATTTTTTCACTTTGCCTTTTTTTGGTGTAATATCTGAATTGAGAATTCCATTGTAAACATTATTTTTATTCCTATTTGGTGAAATGAGGCCATCACATCGCTTTCTGAGCCCATGCCATGGCCATATCAGTCCAAATGTAATCATTTTCATTGACTAATAAACTACTAACCATCCCATCATGCAGCTATCCAACATTTAAATATAAATCAATGCAGCTGAGCATAAAGCTTTCAGCACTGATTGTAAATGATGCAGTGACTGACTTGATAGCTCCTGTCATTCCAGTTTTGGACTACAGGTTTACCACAGTGAACAATAGTAACTACTGCGAGTCAGAGATCAATTACCTAAACCAATACATGTTTACTGCCATCTCGTGGATGCTCATGACTGGATTTCATTATAAAACCTGAAATGTTGCCATTTGTCAGCCTATTTTCAGATTGTCAGTACAGAGGTTGCTTGGCAGAAGCATATGGATGTGGGATAGTCTACATGATTTAAAGAGCACCTGCTCTTTAACTACATGGCTCACATTCATTCGAAATCTCAACATTCATTTTGGCTTTCCAGGAATGCCGGTATTCAGACACTTGGGGGGGAAAAAAAGGCTATAGCAATTCCCAGCCTGTCAAAGATCAGATCTCAAATTACAAGGCACCATGGCTAGAGTGACAGTAGCTGGAAAGTTTTGCTTCAGTAACGCCTGCATTTAGTCGTCACGGTGTGAACACAACATGGACACATTTCACAGATGCCAACCGTGAAGACCAGAGGTTCCCAGGCTTTTTTTTTTTCTGGGATGTCAACGCTTTAGAGGCCAAAAGAAGCTCACACCCATGCAATATTTTTTTATCCACCATTACCAATAATGTGGGTGCAATCTATTCCAAGGCTTGAGCTTTAGACAAACAAAGATAAGATCTTGTTTATTTAAGTTCTTATCATAAATAATAAAGATTCAATTAAAGTTTCATCCAACACCTTTTCTCTGGCTCTGTCCCCCGTCCCCCAACCAAGGAAACAAAAAACATATTAAAAATTTGCTAATAAAAATATTGGTTTGGGTACATTTCACTCCATATCAGGGAATACACAATTACAAGGCACAAACAAGAAAGCTTTTTTAAAGTGTTTTAAAGCGCTTATGTCAAACAGTATTAGTGAAAAAGATGTGAATGAACAGCTTTGTGTTACTCACAAGCATTCCTAATACATTGTCCACAGCACTGACATCAAAAGGGAGGACTCAAGAGGACTTAAGTTACCATCATGAATGCAGAATCAACTGCAGGGCTGCTAAATTACTTTTCCTATCCCAGCCTTCAAGCTACATTGAAATCTTCAACCCTCTGATATTTGAAAAACTGAAAAAGTCTTTATGTCTGAGGGTGATACAATATAAGAAAAAAGGGAGCAGTCCATTATGTAAACACTGCATACCAAGCACACTGATATCCTAAAATCAGATATAAGGGAAGTGCTGTCACAAAAATGAACAATAGCTTCTTCTGTTCATGGGAAACTGCAATTCAGTTGAAGCACCATTTCAACAGTGACAGGAAGCCATGCAACAATACCATCTAAAATACATAGAACTAGCAAATGTTACAACTCAAAGCCAGATTTAACTGAGTTTTATGACATAGTCTGCCAGGTCCATCTTTTCCCACAATACTGCTGTGCAGCACAGATATCCATAAAACGCGGTGGCATCCAGTTAGTGGACGTCATGGGTAGTTTATATTCACCAGAAGTGCCCAACAGACAGAGATCCATTTTGTACAGACAACACGGCAGCTGGCAAAACAAATTCTTAAAACATTCTTGAGTCCATTTATAAGTACATGCCTAGACTCCAGCAGCCGGTGTAGAGGCATCGACTGACAGGAGATCCCATATCTACCCTCAATATTTTACAGCTCACTCCCAACTCTTAGCTATGACAAGGCAGACAGTTTTTAAGAAGGAACAAATCAGCTTAACCAACTCTTGGAGATGCTGAGGTGGTTCGCAGCTATCTGCCTGCAGGGTCATGATGCTCTGATTAAGACGAGTGGCCACGTGATACCAACAGGAGCACAGGTGGACACAAGCTGAATTAGACCATGCAAATCCATATTGTGACTCAGCATCAGACTGTGGCTTAAAGTAAAACAAACAAAACAATTCATCAACATTTCATGGCGACTTTAGATAGAAATAACCACACAAGTACATTTAAAAAGGAAGCGCTCCCTGTTTGACGGCACATTACTGTTTACATGTAATCTGAACAGAATACAAACATGGAATTATCCACAGTGACGTCATCCATGGGTTTTTGGAATTATGTTTTGCATTTATGTTATGAGGGACTTACCAAATGAGTGTTGAATTTGATTGACGGGACACATACAGCAGCTTCCAGCAGGGCCATATTAAATTCAAGTGAGGCTGAATCCACCAACCTTTAGCAACTTAATACAACTCAATTTGAAATATCACTGTTCTTGTTTAAAATATCCTCTGTTCCTGTCATCTGGGAACATCATGAGTCCAAAATTGGAACATATCATAATTATTGTCATTATTATATGTGACCAAAACCATATTTTGGTTTTCACAAGAAGCCACAAATCAGTGGGTGGAATCATTCTGATCATATGCATTTCTAACAGACAATCAAAAGACTGAGTGACAGAGGATGGACAAATACACTCTGGTATTCGAAGATCAAACAAAGGCCACACAGTACTCCACAGTCTCTTTGTGAGAGTAAAAGGCATTACATTACTTAATATGATTCAAGAGATATTAAGGTTATAAATTACACAAGGATATTTGATTGTTGAAGTCAAACTTGAGTTACATGCCCTTTTGTGAAAACTTAATCTTGTTCTGTAACAGATTTATACCAGCACATGTTGTTTACAGATTTAACATAATAACAGACTTAACTACAAGGGTTCACAAATTCTAACTCATGCAAACTACTCAAAATTCCTATTTTCCACAAAAGTAGTTGACTACATGCATGAACCATTTTAAGCTGTTAAGACTGAGGGTTTAGTTTCTGCCCCACTCGTAGGTCAGCAAATTTGCAGGGGTTAAGCTATTTGCCCTGAGGGCAACGCAAAGGAATGCAGACCACAGAGATATATCAATCAAATTACAAACTAATGAGAATGTAGCAACGACAGAGCTTTTGACACAAAACAAAGACAGACTGTAATTGTTTCAGTTTTTACTCTATTGAATTTCTTTTTTTTTAACTACTCAAAAACTAGTCAAAGGGGATGTTGCATGTCCATTACTTCTCTCTGATATCTTTATATAGTTCTGCTTTGAAAAGCAGCTGGCCTGGCCAAATTAAGAAAAATAACAGCCAGTAACACAAACGTGTTGGAGCAAATATACAGTAGGCAGTGTGAAGTGACAACATCCAGATAAAGAGTATTCTGCCATACAGCTCCTTACAGCGGTTTGCCTCCATGTTATCACTCAGAAGACGTCTTTATGTCCCCACAAGATGCTCCTTGCACAAAACACACTCACCTGTAATGCATACTTGCAGCAGTCACAGGCACTAAATGCGCTTTAGTGTGCATTGCCCAGCCTGAAAGCAGCTTAAGCTGATAAAATGTGCCATGACGCCTTAAGATACGCGAAACCTCCGCGCTCAGTCAGCTGCAAACAGCTGCAGGGCCTCAGCTTTGCAGTTTCCCCAAAGTTTGGAGACTCACTAAAGATTTCACCGAACACTTTAAAGCTCCTCTTGCATTTACTTCAGTCCACAGGGAATTCCTTAGCAACGAGCAAACGATCTATCCCTAAAGTAAATAAAATCAATTCTAAAATATACATATATAAATATAAATATCTATATAAAATGCCAGTACTTTAGTACTTACCCCAGGAGCTAGTTAGCTTGCTAGCATCGTGCCTCCGCTACATCCATACTCTGCGCTCCAGGGGCTCCTCGCATCCTCCCAGATTAAAACGGGAAGTTTGACTCTACTTATGTTGATAAGTAGTCCATGAAAACAGCAAAAGTCCTTAATGAACTAGTTTCTGGTAAAGAAACCTAATAAACTAAAACTAAAATATTAAAGTTACAAAGTGTACTAGCCTAACAGAACCGATGTTGGATAAAAGACTTGGAGTAAATTGAACCGCTGCCGCGCTGCCTTCACGTAATGTCGGAAATAGAAAACATTACCACAACTGTGGACCTTGCTAACTGCGTTTTTTTTTCACTAATAGCAAATCAGTAAAGTTCTGAAATACCACAAGAAGAGTGTTTTATGGTTTAATATGGCGCATTTATACACACTGACCTATAATCGTTTTTACTATTTAAAATGCCTAAATGCTGTTTATTTACGCAGTTTTGTCCCTTGTTGTTGTGAATATGTCCATACATGTATGCAAACTGTTATTGGGGACTTTGTTACTGTTCATGCATTTTTGCGTGCGTGGTTTACGGCCAAGGACGATTTTGACAACATGATACATTTCTACAGCCTTTATAAATGATCCCCGTTGTAATGCTGCTGGCAGGCGAGTTTTGCTACTGTGCCCCTGCGTCCGGTAGAGGTCAGCAGAGTGTTTAAAAAGGCGTATTGAGCACTTCTTTTCTTATCCAGCAGGCCATATTGACTGAATTCACATGCAAATGGCCTAAAATATTGCAGAGAATTAAATCATGGACACAGTGTGATATGTGCTTCAGAAAATGTTACCATCAAAGGAAGCTTAGATTTTTTTAAGCATAGGTGCAACACCCCATGCTCCAAAAATCATTGCCAAACACAAAAAAATTACAATTTATAAAACAGTAGAAGATCATTTTTAAAATATAAAAAAATAACAACACTTGGTAAAGATTGAACAACAGTAACCACACACACACTAAACCAACAGAATAACTAAAGCAAAAAAAACACCTTTTTCAGTCATTTTGCAAAATAATAGGTTTCAGTAGCCTAAACTCATTGTATAAACTAGATTAACTTTTCCCAAACTCACTGAAAGTTTTCTGCAGTTGTCTGATTTTGCCACATGGTTTACAATCTAAATTAATCTCTCAAGAATTGTCTCTTGCAGCTTTGCCCAAAAATAGTAAAAGAGCCAGGTCTCAGTTAATATGCACAATCCGTGGTAAAATACAACTTACAGCAGCTCAACACCCTTGTACTTCTGGGTCATAGCAGAAATAAACAGGAGCTTAGTTTTTTCTTTCCATTTCTATCTGATTTGAACTGTGTTTTCACCCTGTTTTGTTGATTTATTCAGATTATGTCACAAGCCAGCCAAATATGCTTTGTAGTGTGGTGGAGAAGTCTGAGTCACCTGAGCCTGTGAATATTCTGTCTGACTGAAGGAAGAAACGGCATAATCGGGCAACTAGCTCGGTGAGCAAGTTTTGCTACATTTGCCAACATTAGACTTGTTGGCAAAGTGGTAAGATCTTCACGAGACTGAACAAAATATATTTACATGCCCGAGCAGACACACCCTCTTCAAAAATTAGATCTGAATATGTTGAAGAAAATGGTACTGATTCTGTGTATCAGGACCTTGTGCTCTCTATGTTTGTGATGTGAAGAAAGAGGAACTGATAATGGTTCCAAAACTTACAAAAAAAGATTTATCAAGAATAGTTTTGTCATAGGAAACATGTATAGCCTTTGACTGGTTGATGGCTCTATTTTACTTTTGAACATGACAACAAACAGATGAACAGGGAATCTCTGAGAAGACTTGTTTTTGTCTTTTGTTGCTTGATCGGTATATTCTTCGTTTTTCTTGGACACACGTCATTAATCCGCCACGTTATTTAGAAAATACTTTTGCTTTTGTTTTCTATTTATCTCATTTTGTTTGTGGTGAATAAATTAGTAGCCACTGTAAGTTTTTCCCCTCAGAAAAGAGAACAGGTCTTACCGAAACAAAAGTTTCCATTTCTGTTTTATAGTTCAAAGACATGAAAGTATTTTCCATTCTACTGGCAGAATTAAAAAAACAATGCAACAAACATGGCAGGCATCAGGTTTGCTCACAGGAATACAGAACCTAATTTTCTTAGCCAAGAATGTACACATCAAGGCTTGCTTGTACAGACTTGAGTATGAGTTGATAGGAAGAGAAAAGCCACAAGTTTTATTTGAGAGCTGCAGCACTTGCATGGTCTGAATAACATGCAAATGTGGTTTTACTGTAAAAAATCAACCAAAAATATACAGCAATTGCTGATATGCCAATCTCAGTGACACAGCCATGTCATACCACTCCTGTGCGAGAAAATTACCCAACAGAAAAGAGAAAAACAACATGAAAAAAGTTTCAAGTTGAAATTCAAGTTCAACAGTATTTCAATATTCAATATTTCCTTGACCGTTTAAAAATGCTTTTCACTTGTTCAACTTGTTTGCTTCACTTGGAGTGTCCTTTTTGGCAAGTTCAGGACAAGTTCAAAAAGCATGACTGATTTTGTAAGTTCACATTCTATTTCAAAGAAGTTCACGACCACAGTGAAGTATAATACTGTGAGAACCTTACAAGTTCATGGTCTCATCATTAACATGCACAGAGACTAATGGCAAAAGCGTCAGCAAAGTTTCATAACACTCGAGTGCCAAGGTCTACCGTTTCATTTTGCGTATGCCCGCACACCAAAATAACAAGCTGGCCATGCACACACACATGCACTTCAACTTCTCTGATGTTAAATACAATTAAGCAATATGTGATTGCTGTTGAAAAGTGTTTAGAATTGACATTATGGAGATGTGTGAGATTTTGCATATACTGTAATCAGAAAGTTGAGGGTAATGCAGAGAAAAGGGGTTATTGTGTTTTTTCTACAAACAGTCAGCAAATAATATCTGGTCCCATGTAACACCAGTCTGGATGTCTTGATACAGTTTAAAATAATGGCTTTAAATCGCTGACTGAATAGCTTTAAGCCATAAGCTTTAAACTTTGAAAGTGTAAAAAACCTTAAAAGTTTACTTAATGAATTCACGTAATGAATTCAAAGTATCACATATGACTTAAAAGCAAAGATTGTCTCTATCTGGCCGAATGAATTGACTTTACATGGGGGCCTAGTTTAGTAAACCAGTTCATTATGATTTTTCATACCACCTCATGCAAGCTGGCATGGTGACGGAGAGGAGGTGGTTCTGACTGATTTTGATACTCTGAATGTGGGAACTTCAGTTCAAAGTAAGGTAACCTGTCTGAAAGCCAGGATTGGAAATTTGAGTCAGTCAACTGTCCTCCATAATGATGTGAGAGACTGATAACACAGTTCATAGATGCTTTACTTTAAACTGCTGCCTCTCAACGTTCTACAAACAGCTGGATACTAGCTATTAATTTAATTTTTAAAGAATACTCAGTGCCTTTGTTTCAGTGGTGTCAAAAACTATACAATACAATTTGTCATATGTTCCTCTTCTGCCGCTGTTTGAAAACCTTTTTTTTCCCACGGCAGACCCTAGAGAAGTGAGCACTTTTCTTGCGCAACCAGAAAACTGGTTCAACGCTGTCTGTCTATTTTGAAGTGGCTTTGTCATAGAACCCTTTTTAGCTACATTAACTGCACACCAGACTCTCAGCAATCAGATCAGCATTAAAGAAAAACGATTGCCAAGACCTCCTTACCTCATAACTTACCTCAAAATGTGACATAAAAACAATATGTAATCAACAGGAATTTATATATAATCCATTTCTGTGAAAGAAACATGAACATTGTGCTTTTTGCAACCCTTAAACATCAGAGCAGCAGTAGCAGGCCCTAACATTTATATCAGTAATGCTGATTTTATTTATAGTTGTAAAATAAAGAGCACATAACTGGACAGCTGTGCTTTTCTAAAGAGGTTTATAAGCAGCAAACAACTAAAAATGTATACCGTTTGTAAGGCCTGTATGGATGTCAGCCTGAATGATACTAATGTACTTGTTTTAGGTGAAGGGTTGCTCAACAGAGACTAAAAATACCTGGAAGTACGCAAAGAAGTATAAACAGAAACGCACTTATCAAAAAAATGATGTGGTCCTTGTCAGTGAAAGAACAGTATAAAAAGTACAATTTAAAATGTTGATCAGTTCAGAATGTCTCTGACTGGGCTGTTAAAAAAGTTCCCGCACTGCAGCACACAGCCTGGCATCGACCTTGGTTTTCTAAGGTTCAAAACTGTCTGACTAATAGTATACCTAGAAAAGAAAGACAAGTGGGCATAGATGAACATTTGAACTTTCAGGTACCAATCATATCCGTTATGATCACACAAATGGTTTTAGATTCTGAGAAATACATTTCAGCAGTGTGGGAAGCATTGTATACATGACAGGCTATACATCATGATCATGTGAGAAACACATTTCTAGACCAGTGATCTACACTTCCTCTCTGGAGACATCAAAGACGAAAAATGGCTCACTGTAACAGCCATGCCTGGCCTTAAAGCTTCAGATTATTTTTCTACGAATGTTTTTTTCAGACCTTAAATATCAGTGAGCCACTTGTCACAGGTGCAACTAGCAGAACTAATCACAAGTTCCTCATTTGAATGATCTCTCCATCAAAAGAAGACAAAAATTAAGAAAGAAAAGAACCCTTTTTCCCCTGCTACAGTCTTTTACTGAGGTTGCATTTAATTTATATCCTTGTTAGTGTCCAACTTTCTTTTTTGTTTAATTCTATTTCCAAAGCAATACAAATGCCAGCATAATGGTAGGTTTAATGTTTAGATTGGTGTTTTACACTTTAACGCTGGTGTTCTGATGCCTTGATTGCAATCAGTATTAGTCGAGCTGTGCATGAAGTGCACTGTGGGAAACTGCCACAGAAAGACTTAAAAGACAAAAAACCACAGGGTGAGGTCAAGTATTGAGGAGCTCAAGAGACAAATACCGCTTGTCTGTGTTTTGCCAAACAAAATAAATATTTGACATTGTACAAACATTGTACACTGTCTATTTTCCAAAGATGATTTTGTGCAATTATAATCATCATTCCTATTCATCAAAAGACACCAGTTTTCTAGGGAAATATTTTTTCACCTATTGCACTTTTACACTTGGAAAAACAAACAACACCAACGCTTTTTTGACTAAATAAATGTAATGTAATTTAGAGTATCATTCTAGAAGGAAATATGTCTAAAAACCGTATGCACAATGTACAGATTTTTGTATTCATGCTTAACAGTTTCTTGGTTTGTGCATCATTGGTAAAAGTTTCAAATATTTCCTTTATAGATTCACTTCTATGTTGTGATTCTTATTGAAAGCCTCAAATTAAATTTATACTGTTGATTTATACTTTAATCAATACCTCTGTTGTATTTTTATTACACAGTTAATTCACAAAAGTGAGATCTTACATGTTTGGTTTAAAACGATCTCTAATAAACAGTTTTGGTTTGGTTGCCTTTACGATAATATATGTATGGATATGTTTAGAGATAGAAAACTTTTGATACACAAAATTATCTTTTCTTGTTTTTATTATGTATGAAATACAAATTCATTTAGACATTTAGCTAAAAAATTACAATACTTATTCATAAAAAAATTAAAATGTCCACTTAATCAAATAGGACTTAATCTTACTTAAAATGCTCCTCATCAGTTATCGTACAAATGTTAAATGCTGTTACTGCAACATAAAATACAAAAAGAAAAAATATATGCTGACTAATAAACATTGCTCACTATATGCAACATAAAATGGCATACACTTTTCAAAATTACTAACAACATTTTCCTACCTAAATACAGAATCTGTTTTAAACAAAAATGTACAAATCAAGCTCCTCAGATCTTCTCCCGTTATGTCTCTTTGAGGCCATGCCTTGAGGGAAATGAGCACAAATCCTTCATTAGAAAGGAGAGCACAGCAAACCACCACAAAGCTTCCAAAAATACAGAATAAAAATATTCTTACCCTGTTCTCTGCCCTGTCTTCCTACTGCAACATCTTGAGGTGAGTTCGCCCACCACTTGTTGCATAGCTCTCGGTTGTGCCGCCGTTGGTGAACGAAGCTGAAGAATTGAAACCCTGCAGCAGTTTTTGTTTTCCAGCACAACCCTGGTACAGAGCCCCAGCCTGCCGTCTGAAGTGATGATCCAAGAAAAAGTAGATGACTGGATTCATGCAGCTGTTGAGGAAGGCTAAGCAGCAGGAGATGCGGAGCCCATTATATTGCAAAGATGAAACATCACAACTGAGATCAGCTTTGGAAAGCTTTGACATTATTGTAATGGATTTGAAAATGTTGTAAGGGAGCCAGGACACCACAAAAACCACTATGATGCAGAGGACCATTTTGAGAGAGTGTCTGCGACGAGCATTGGCTCGAGGATTTCCAGCAGCAGAACAGTGCTTGTTGAGGTGCATAATGATGGTGCCATAGCAGAGTATGATGATTAATACCGGGAAAACAAAGGTGAGCAGCACCATCATCAGACTCATGCCAAGAAAAAAAGCAGAGCTGGTATTTTCTGTACAGTACTTATTGTCATCCACTTTTCGGTAGATAAGAGACGGGACACCAAGCACCAGGGAGACTGACCAGAGAATAACACAAGTGGCACGGATGCACCCACTGCTCCTGAGGTACTTTGAATCCATCATTTTCACTATGGCCAGGTACCGATCGATGCTCATGCAGGTCAGAAAAAAGATGTTGGAAAAGCGATTCACCGAAATAACGTAGCTGCTCAGCCTGCAAAGTAAATCACTTGCCAGTCCAAAGTCCCAGATGTTGTCCTGGCTGGCAGAGATGGCCCAAAGTGGCAGCGTGACGACAAAAATTAGGTCAGCCAGAGCCAAGTTGACAACAAAGGTGTCCACCAGACGACCACTTCTTTTTCCTTTGGTCAGCACCACTGAGATTACAAAGATATTGCCCCAAAAGCCTGTGAAAAATATAAGATAATATATCAGGGGTAGGAAAATGTGGGAGCCATGGAAGCTTGTAATGGAACAACCCTCATTATCAAATGAAAAGTCGGTGGTGTTTTGTGTCTCAAAGTAGTAATAATCCGGAGTTTGGGTTTCCATTCTGACAGATCACCGAGAAGCGATGAAACGCGACTGCTGAACAGTGAACTGTGTAGAAGGTCTAAGCATGGCAACAAACAGCCCCTTGATACCATGAGTGTAAACCACAGAAAAGAAAAAAGAGATCCTATTTCAACTCTCTTCCTCTGCCACTCAGAGCTGTCTTCCTTTGTTTGACAGAGATAACTTCTCCTCTGTGCTTTTTCTCATTCAACCAGACAGTCATTGATTTGATAATTACATGATTATTGACAGTTGATGGACTATATGGGGTCAGCAGACTGACCACAAGCAAGATCAATCTGTTTCACCTAAAGGTCCCAACTCAGAAGTTTATTGTATTTTTGTTGTGGAGTTCCCTCTTAGGAAGTTTTTTCGTGTCATCTCATCCCTTTGTGTACTCATCAATTACACACATGTCCACCTGAACATGCTATCAATATTGTCATTATAAGTCATTATGAAGTTCAGATTCTCAGTCCGCCTCTCTTCGTGTGGCCTGCCACCGAAAGGGTTTCTTGTTTCATTGTGTATTGCAAGTATTAGACCAGCAGGGGGCAGGTAAGATTTATTTGTTTTTTCCATGTAGTGACCTTCAGCCTGAAGTCAGAGTGATGTGGTTTTTTAACAAATGTCAACTGTCTTTTCCTCTTCCTCTTCTTCTTCAAGAGACAGTTTTCTTATTGTCCTTTTGGATCCTACATTATACTGGAAATTCCTAGGCATGTTATTGGCTGAGGAAATTCAGTTTGGTGTTTCAAAGTCTATTCACAATTCACAAAAAATATTTTAATTTATATGAAGATGATCGATCTTTCATATTGTACTGATCTTACGAATCAGCTTCCTGTTTGCTTCTTTTCTCATCTGCGTGTCAGTAAAACTGTGACAAATGTCTCAATTGTGCAAAACAGTACGCTTCCATAAGTTCTTTTGAACAAATTAAAATATGTGGTCAGAGTTATATGAAAATACAATTCCGTCTGTTTAAAGTCTTGATCACCAGCTCTGTCGTGTGTTTAAATTATTATCACCGCAGTTTTAATGAATGGGCATCGTGATACTGTTTCCCTAAGAGGGATAATGTTCGACCTGCTCTTGCGTTTCCTCCTTTTTGTGGTAACTCTCTGCCAGGAATCTGAAACCTCAGAGGCCCAGCAAAACGTTAACCAATTCAGATAGATGCTGTTGCATTTTCACTCTGTGCGGTGTTGCAGAAAATGATGTGTGTAAGTCTACAGAAAGCAGTTATTTCCTCTGATACTGCTATCAGATTCTCAGCTGTTTGTAAGTGATTCCAGAAATGATATAGCAGAAACAACCTTTGTACGATCTCAACACTGAGCAGATCTCAGGAGAGCAGAACTTTGTTGTTCGGCTCATTGTGGTTTTGCTGAGGGCTGAAAACATTTAACAAAATAACACCTCATTGTTCATGTGCAATTGTCAGTTAAGAAAACCCTGCCAACGAATGAGTTCCCCATGGGATACTGGTTCCACTTTCTGGCATTGTGTGTTATTCAGAACTCCTGTACTTTGTAGTCTCAAAGTGATGCGTGGACACACTTAATGCGGCAGGCACTCCGGTCAGTGTTCATTGTTGGGCTTGACGTTATTCACCCTCATGCTCAACTGTACCTTCTCCTTGAAAAAAGTTTTTAATTATTTCTGCTGCATTCTTGCTGCCCTGTCAGTGGAACGCTGCATTCCTCTCCTCGAATAAATGCTGTCTCACTCCAATTGAGCAGTGTAAATGTGAGAGCCAGTGAATGGAGCAGCCTCAATAGGAGAAAATAAACAATTGCATTGGTCCATGGGTGCAGCGGGGGAGAGCAGATGAGAGGAAGGGAAAAAGGCCTCCCTAACATGCTAAGATTCCCATGGATACTTTTTTCTGTTGAGAGGAGATCTTGTTAACCTTAACAGCCCTGAGATGATTTTATTTCATTTGTGGATACAAAGAAAGCCACGCATGAAGATGATTGTTAGATGTAAGGGAGTGCTCATACACGCATAGCACACAAAGACAAACGTATAATTTCCTCCCTACTCTTCGAGGGCAAAGTTTAAGAAAAGGGGGCCATTGTGTGGGTGTGAAAGGATGTAGTTTAAGGAGTTTCCTTGAATCAAAAGTTCTACTTACACAAAAAAGGCTGCACAGCCTCCATCCTCCATTATATATCACGTAAAGGGGTTAGAGGATTTTTAATTATCTTCCTTTGTCCAAAATACTTCAGTCATAGAGCACAGGGGAGCTCTGTTCCCATGTTGATTGATTAATCTGGTTTTACGCTTAAAAATCTGAAGGAAATTAATCATACAAATTAGGATATTTACAGAGAATTTAACAGGGATTATATAGTGGTCAAGGTTAAAACAAAACAAAACAAAACAGAACAAAAAAAATCAGGATACATCATATGACTCCTGTCTACTCTCAAATTGACAATAAATACTAGCAGCCATGGAATTACAACTCCCAGGTGTTTGACCCTCATTTGTCATCATTAGGGAAGTGCATGACCCAAAGCAGCCACTACAAGAGGCATGAGTTAAAAAACAATATATTTTCAGAGGAAAGATTCGAGCTGAACAGAACTGTGGTTGTTAGATTGACTTTTACAACGATGTCCAGGTGGTACTTCATACTCTGAAGGATGCAGCATTACTGAGTGAAGAGGTTGCTAAGTGGTTGCTAAGATGTTTGGCATGGTTGTTAAGATTTCACCAGGTGGTTAGTGAGGCTGCGTTCACTCACTCATTCATCACTTCCTACATAATGAGTATTCAGCAGATTACTCAACAGTGAGAAGTAAATTGAGATTTTGGTCGCATCGTCATTTATGTCAACAGTGACAGCTGTAGGCTTGTCAGACTGAATTTTTGGGATTAATTATCTGTATTTGAGCAAACAAACTCAAGATATAATGAGGCATCCTGACAGAATTAAATGTTGAATAACTGACTCTGATATTTTGGGGTTCCAGGACCTTAACGATTGTCACATTTAATTTGCAGTCATATAATTTGTCACGCCGCTGTATTTGACAGCGCTTCTCAGAGCCTTTATGACGCATGCTACATGCATCATAAAGCCATTCATTTAAGTACTTATTAAGTACTTATTAGACTGACAAAAAAAACTTTTCCGCATCAGATGTGGTGTCTTGGCAAAAGGTGATTGGCTATGCACATTTTTAATGAAAAACTATTTCTCTCATAAAGGTTGCAGACCTCATTTACTTTTCAGGTTTTTGTTTCTGTGACTTTGTCATAAGGCTTTGTTTAGTATCTGTTGAAGGGTCTGTTTTGAAAACTACAATGGTGTGACATACTGCAGACTTTCACCTATTTTTTTCCACAGATTTATTCATTTTTAGCAACGATAAGAAATGCCAGGCAGTTAAAGATATATTCTTAAATTCTTAAATCAGTCTATTGACTGAAAAAATGTCCTCTAAATCAAAAGGAACTCTCATGTGGTCAGACTTGATTCATACTGAAACTTTTCAGTCAAAACAATTCTCCAACAGGTGCAGTTTAATCTCCATCTCAGAGCTTTTAGTTAAACAGCTAAACCACAAAGAGAGGAATTTCCCTGAGCTGTCAACTCCATAAGTGCTTTGTGCAGAGTTAGGGGAAGATTTGAGTCTGGCTGACCCTTTATTTAGGTCAGGTTATCATTGCTAGATTTTACCAGCATTCTGATGGCAATTATAACATGTACATTCCCCAATTTATGCGGATCTGATAAACGGTGTTGCAGAAAGAGGTGTGTGTTTACAACCGTGTCATTTGAATAATGCCTCAAACATCTATCGGCTCTGTGGAAATGGGCAGGTAAAATGTATTCCAAATATGCACATTTTAATGTAGTTTTGGATGAAAACATTTATGTATTTTCTGCAAATGTTTAAAAAGGGTTGGATGCTGTTTGATTGTTATGACATTTCCCTTCCACATCTAATCCTGCTGAGACTAAAAATGCTCCCACCGCATGCCAAATATTGCGTCAGAGTTCATTGTGTAACAGCCTCCTACTGTGTAATGGAAGCGCGGATGACTTAATTAATATGACTCTGTAATCTCTTAAATTCTGATATAAATGAGACGCAACAGACTTTTGCTTTATTGGTGCCGGATCATAACATCTTGCAGTTTTATTAACACTTCATATTCACTCCAGTTTACGATCCATTCATAATCTATGGGGATCACTGTCTTTCTGCATGTTCCATTGTTAGTAATGCTATAGATTTTTTTATGTTTTCGCCATTTATCACGTAAAACAATTTTATATGAAAGGTGCTTGTGATGGATCATAAGCTAGTTGATATTCAAAGGAACAGTGACACTTTCACCATCCTCATAAATGATAATGATGTTGAGACATTTATAGACATTTGTAGCAGCTCATGATGGGACCAGCTGGCGGACTGGTGTACTTGTCACCCAGGGGAAAGTTTTTGAAGCAAATGGTTGCCTCAGTGGGCCAAGTTAATTATCAGCTAACAGCAAATGATCTTCCCAGCTAGGGACCAACATGCTGTTGCTTGTCCTTGTAAAAGTAGAAACTTGGTTGTACCAAACAGTGACAAAGGATGTTAATTTTTTCATGAACTGATCCGCAGAGCAGCACAGGATTGGCTGTGGATATTGGTCTTTCGTTTCTGATTCGCAGGAGAGCATCTGCTGCTGAGTCATGTTGATTAGGTGGGAGATGATCTGGTCCCATGGTGATCCCAGGAAGATGAAAGCCTCAGCTGTGTCCACAATAGTGGAGCAGATCTCCAGGGGAGGAAGAGCAGGCAGGTTCCTCCTGAGGTAAATCTTAATCTTTTGACATTAATGTGCTCTGAACATCTGTAACAGAGCCATGATCATGCATGATAAACATGTCTGGACGATAATCATATCGCTCACCATGTGAAATAAAATAGTTGCTCTTAGTTTGCCTCAATAGGGATACTGTGCAGATTTTATTCTCAGTTTTTTGTTATTGGCTGTGAAGACCTGTTTGCATTGGGAGTGTTTTGGGTCAGCAGGTCAGGGGACCGGCTCACCAACACCTGGGGGACACAGAGTTCATCATTTAGAGAGTCATTAAGAAGCAGAAGGGTGGACACCAAACAAAGACAAGCAGGGTTTTCTTGCTGTAATGGGAAGTGATCAGGGAGAACATACATTTGCATGTAAGGTGTCTGGAGGTATGACTTTTTGTAAACGTGTGGTTTTAGTGGGCGGAGGGCGGACACATGCACAGCATGTTGATTTTGCTAAAGAATTGTTTTCTGAAGTGAAAGAAAAAAGGCGGATTTAAAGGTGGGGTTGATGAATGTGTTGATGGTGGCATTTTGATAGGGGTAATTTTGTCCTGACAGGGCCCAGGCTCTCTCATGAATCAAAATGTGTCAGTGGAGCGCTGGAGATGGAGGGTCGCTTATTGTGGCTCTGACACCCGTGTGAGGGGCTGAGGCTGCTGGGGGTCAAGTGTGACACCTCATTAGGGCGATGTTGATTTAGTGTGGCCGCAGCGCAACAGACCTCCTCCCATGGGGTCTGGAGAGGCGTTTGAGTAAGGGGGTGGGGAGCCCCCAACACTGGAAGGCGAATGAGGGGCTACTGCTCTTCATCTGCAAGGCTGTCATCTGACAGCTTGCAAATCACGCACCTTCGTTCAAACGCACCCCCGTTTTTAGCTTCCACCCAGTTCATAATCTGTCAAACATGCATTTCCTAAATCACAAAGGAGTATTTTGTATTTTGCAGGCATATAAGAGATGCCTTTGTAACGGATTTGTGTTTTATTTGAACCCTGAAGCCGTGGTTTGGTTTTTCCCCCTCCCACTCCCTCTCTCAGTGACCCCACTAGCCCTGACAGTATAATTCTGACCTTTCACCTTTGATCTTTTGATTTAAAATTGTTTTCTTTAATGTCAAGATTACCACTGACAAGGTGCAATTGTGCTCGAATAAGATCTCTGTGGTTTAAAAACAGGCTACTGGTTTTCACATTAATGCACATTACTCTAAATCTGTCGAAACTTTATTCAAGTTTCAGTGAAAATTAATAACAGGATACATGCAAAATTTGTGAAACTGTATCAATAAAAGCCGTTTTAAACTATAAAAAACTTTCATTTACTTTCTCAACCTGCACACTCTTACCTGATTGTGTGGTTACATGACAATTATTACCAAAGGCAGCTCTGTGATTTGCTTAATCAAATGTTCCCATGAGAAGAAAGCCCTAATCTTTCTGTAGATTAGAAAAATAAAAAGTCTACCAGAATTGGAGATGTCAGGCTTCAGTTATATCTGGGCTTAAACTGAAGGATGCAGAGTTAAAATATTCGGCTTGATTTTCACAAATTCTCAATATGAATAATCTGGTATTAAGGAGAGGGGTCCAAAAGGTGGCACCAGGATGCAGAATCAATTCACAAAATTTCTTTTTACAGGAGTGATTATTTCAAGCTGCTT
Source organism: Menidia menidia (assembly GCA_907169785.1). Lineage (NCBI taxonomy): Eukaryota > Metazoa > Chordata > Actinopteri > Atheriniformes > Atherinopsidae > Menidia > Menidia menidia. The sequence continues at coordinate 14,212,576 of CAJRST010033334.1, read as the reverse complement.
TTAAGCAGTTGAGATCAGTTTTACTTTCTGATTTCCTTATGCTGTGATTTGTAATGGTTTGGGATGAATATTTCATATTATTCAATTCACAGGTTAGTAATAATAGTACAAATGTCATCTGGTTGTTTTACAATCAAGAAGAAAATACATTACCGCAACGAAGACAGGGTTCAAGCATAAAGCCAAAAGCAAATCCTCAAGTGGATGTTTTGTTGGACTGCCACCATCTGGTTGCTTAGTGATACTGCACTTATTGCTGTACACATCACATGCTGCATCTAAAAATATTTTCCCTGTGGCTGAATGGGACTGTTTGTCTTTGACAAAAGAGTTTGATTTTAATTAAATTCTGATGGTATAACTCATGACATTTGGTAGTATTCTCACTGAGCTACCTTACCACCGAGGTAGCTTGAATGACCCACTGGTCTCTGCATTTTCCTCTCAGTTTTGATTACAGCACACGGCCACATGCTGCTGGACACTCATTGCATCTCAATGGCTGAGAATTCATTGAGAAAATGAACATCTGTCTTAATTTCTCCAACTGCCTAAATTAGATTACACATGGCTCAGAGGCATCAGCCAAATGTCGTAGCTCGTCACTGTGCTGTAGCCTCTTATTCTGCGCCACACAAAAGGAATTAAGTAACCGTTTATTTGCATTTACTCATCATGCATACTTAAATTTGAAATAATGGAAAGCTCCGGACTGAATTAAAGTATCACAGAATACATGAATAATGAATGGATCTTAATTTACTGCTCATTTATCATTCAGAAAGTAAAGACAATTATGTTTTCTTAATCACATGGATTGTGTAATTTACATGCAGAATTACGGTTTTAAAAAAGGCATTCAAATGTAAAAGATTATTGTCAATAAATCTGACCTTTTCCCCTTCCTGAGTTTGTGCGCACACACACACACTCACACACACACACACACACACACACACACACACACACACACACACACACACACACGCACACACATACATACACCAACACACATTCATACAAACGTGTAGAGAGCCATCTGTCTTCTCTGATGCTGCAGATCTGGGAAAACAATGAAGCCTTGGTGCTGATTTCACAGATTTGCCTCTAAATGCTTCACACTGCCCCTACTGAGATGTGCGGCTATTTTCACCTCAGTTGTACAATGATTAAAATTTCATAAGATGAACAATATTATATTTGTCACCCACTTACTGACTAGCCCCCTCCGTGCCAAGAATGAAAGATTTATGAATGCTGGTATAGCTGATGTCACAGTCCACTTTTGTTGCCTTTTGAGATTTTACTCATTAGTCTGAATAATAACTGTCACTAATTCAAGCTGTTCTCGAATGGCTTTTTGAATAGAAAGAGAGGGAGAGGGTGCAAGCGAGAGAGAGGCAGCAATAGAGAGGAGAGAGGCCTGAGAGATTAACTCCAGTGAGCTCACTCTGAGAGGCCCAGGAACGGCTGAATATTGTTCTAGTGGTTGGGGAGATGGGGAGGTGGGGAGTTAGTGGGGTGTAGGGAAGGAAAAAAAATCCCTATGCAACCAGAGAAATGAACTTGATGATCTCAAGGGGGTGGGGGGAGGATCACCATTCCTTGCTCCTGACAATCAAAATTAGATTGGCCGGCACTGTGTCAACACTCGCCTCAGTTAAGGCATGACAGGGGAAGGAGGGTGGACAACCCCCTCATGGGTGCTTGAGAGTTTGCCATGTGAACTATGGAGACCCCACAGTGCCTTTCACTGACTGCTCAAGCCCCTTGAAGAAATGCACATCCCCTTTTTATTGGCCAGCACTGTAACCGATGGCATCTCGTCTCAGAGTTTTAGGTTTTAGCTGCTCGTCATTGCCCGTCACAGGGTTTTTGTATTTATATAACCACTGGAAAAGTCCTGCAATGGGAGCATTGTGAGGCTTACAAACAGAAGCAGAGCAGATGACCTCAAAGTTTTTATTTTTAGTCTTTCATTTTTTAAACATCCTCATTTCATCTTGATGATGTATGTGTGAACTTTCAGATGTCAGCTGACCGCTGCCATTAAAATATTATCATGAAACATAGTTCAGTAGCTTTTGATGATGCCTTATTGGGTCAAATAAACAGAAAACCACAGTCTTCTTTGGATGCAGAACGAAGTGACAACTGATATACTATGTGAAATACCATATCAAGTTTGAAAGCGTTGATGGTACAACCCTGGATGTCTGCAGGATAAAAAGCTATCTACACTTTGGGAGGCCAGATACAGTTTTATCCAGGGTTTTGTTTTTGGATGTTTGATCAGTGACCTGGATTACTTAAGTGTATCCAGCGTTGCCACATTAGAGTGGGAGTGCAGCTGTGTCCTCACATAACCTTCCTGTTTTTTATTCCATCAACCCCCAAAATTTGATCTGAAACATCTGACGAGAGCAACAAACAACTTTGTCACTCTTTCTCCTCATAGAAGCAAAGTATCCTCATGTTTGGGTTTTATCTGCTTTGTGAAAACATTCTGTTTGTTTGTTCTTTTCCCCCTCAGGATTAAATAATTGTGCTACAGAATATTCCTTTATCTTCTTCTGAGAGCCATTACTGTGTGTCACAGATTGAGGATTTGTTCCAAAAATTGAGGCAGATTTAGGATTATTACCAGGAACTCCAGGGCAGTCAACAGTGTGGGACAAAAGGTTTTGTTTTTCACTCTCGGGGTGATTCCTGTCGTTGCCAAAAGAGAGATGTCCGACTGATTTTCAAGTAATCGCACACTGCTGTGAGGAGCATTCAAAATAAGTGGATGGAATGTGCAGATTTTTGAGAGGAGAATATGATGTTTTAATGTTTTTAGATGTTTGTTGAAATCCTGAGATTTTAGTCTCTTGCAAGATGATCTATCTATCTATCTATCTATCTATCTATCTATCTATCTATCTATC
>CAJRST010033334.1:14194689-14209639 GCA_907169785.1 Menidia menidia | reverse complement strand
TCTATCTATCTATCTATCTATCTATCTATCTATCTATCTATCTATCTTTGAGGCTTACAGAAAAAATAAAGAATAGTTTCTGCTGTATTTAGTTAACTTGTAATTTCTATGGACATTCTTATGTGTGCTGAATCTTTTCATTGTTTTTAAATTTGTTTAAGACTAAAATAAATATATTCAAAGACTAATACATTTTCCTACCATTTATAAATAATACGTTGTATATTGAAGCATAGTGTTGTTGTTTTTTAAGGGGTTGCAGTGGGAATGAAAAGACCACAGTGCAGAGAATTACCAAACACCAAGCTGATGCTCAAGCTTGACTATAATTTAGGCCTTTGTTCCTTCTTAGTAGGGCCTAATAGTTTAAAAGGAAATCCCTCAGGGTAGGGGTGGTCATCTTGTCAGCGTGTATACTCACAGGTCTGTGGGATGGTACAGAAACATGCCCGAGCACGGCTGCAACTCAAACCATCTATGGCAAAGCCAGCAATTGTCAGCTTTGAAGCAGATGGTGTGCTGAGAGCACAAAAGAGTGACAGCTGTCATTCAGATGAGATGGCACTGAACCTCTAAAGTGAAATTTGGTTTAATGACTGTAAGCTGGACAGAGCAAAGTTCCAACATCTAAAAATTTAAAAGGAATACTCTTTGATCTTTCTGAATAGGAGAGGGATTGATCTAATTTTATGTACCAAGTTGTTTGGTCTGCTTCTGACCAAATTATAAAAAATTGATTAAACATTACACCTGTTATATGTTGCATCTGTATTAATTATTGTATTCTCATGATTAGGACTTGTTGTACTCTTTAAGATTTATTCAAGAAAGCATTAAGATACAAACATTAAGTGGATTAAATAAATTCACATTCAAAAGAATTCCATGATTTTAGTTCAATTTGAGGTCGCATTCAAAGCTTTTGGAAGAAGCACAATCTGTGCGTGCATTTTAAAAAAAGACAGACTTTCAAAAATGTATTTAAAAAGCCAGCTTCAGCACAAAATTGATAATCTAATTATTTCACCATTTATTGCTCAGAGTTAGTTGACTTTATTGTCATGTATGGTTTTGTCTTTCCTGCAAAGTTAGGAACAGTTTCCCTAGTTTAAGCAGTCACCAAGCCAGACAAAAAGGTGTTACTGATGACTGTGTCCACCAATTTAAGCTATTGAGCACTGCCCCCAATTCACCTTCTTTCTAAACTTTATGGCTATAATTGCCATAAAGCTTCGACTCAATCCTACCAGCCCCCATCAGCCTTTCTTGAGTGCTTTGTAAGATGTTCAATATTCCTATTGTACTGTACTTTCTTTTCTCTTACAAGTACCTCCATGGATAGTTCGTTCACTAAAAGGTCAGAGTTCATCATGTTAGTGGTCTTGAGGCTCTGAGTGAAGCATTCAGTCTGTACCACTTCATGTCCAACTTGTACAACTGCTGCTTATGTGCCAAAACAATAAAAACATCCATCAATGTCCTCCCTTGTCTATGTGGGGTGGGTATGACTGATGATGTGGATGGCGCATTGATGCACTTCAGGGCAGGGGACTGCGTGAATGTTTGTTTATGTCAAGCGGGAATTTGTCAAAAGGTTTATGTCATTGCTGGCATCAGGCTCCTCAAGCTTTTACTGGGTGGTCTTTGTCTGTTTGCATGCGTAAAGAGCTTCGTTCTCACTCTCATTTGTCCCCTATTGATTCTCTAAATTAGGTTGATGAGAGGCCCTCCTATCAGGTGGCATATTAATTGGGTCAGGCAGGATCTTATATGAAATCCAAATAATGGCAAAGCAAACGACAACACTAAACCTTTGTCCTCTGAGCGCTCCCTTTCACCAATTAGCCTCACAGTGATTCTGTTTCTTGCCACCTCTGCTGCCTGTTTTCCAAGAAAAAGATGTCATCAGTGGCTTATGTAAGTACATATGTATGTATGCTTTTCAAGATCACCAACTTTGGAAATAGAATAGAATTAGAATATCCATCTATTCCACTATTTGTTTGTCTTATCTTTGAAATGTGGATTAAAACAGCCATGTATAAAAATGTAGGTATTCACAAGATGGGTTCTGTTTTCCTTATTTTTGCACTTGAAATTCTCATAATCAAGTACTAAGTTTCTTATAATATCTTAAGAGAAAATCACATACAATTTCGACCTAATGATGCTATACAAAATACCCTTTAATAAAAGAAAAAATAACAATAAATCTTTATTTTAATTGCAAACAATTTCAACATAAAATAATCACCTCATTTACTGGAATTAACTCAGTTAAATAACAATGGGTTTACTCAGCATCAGGATGGCTATAGAGAGACCAGGTTATAAACACCCACCAACCCACCAGAGGTAAATTAATTTGTAAGATGAGGAGAACCAGTGGAGAATTGAGCTGATGTGCTGATATGTTACCAAAATGAGCATATCTTGTTAACAGAATTGTGATGTTCCTGAGGCTGACGGCAATGGTGAATTGAATGCTCGACCTTAGGAAACTGGATTAGCAAATAATTATTCCCACTTCTACATCCCATCTGGTTGATTATGTTTCTGTCAGAAGTGAGTGACACACATGGTCACAGCAGAAAGAGCTTCCTTCAGTAAAGTCATATGAAAAACAAATTCATGATTCTTTTTATGAAAACTGTTCCAAAGGCATTTTTCTCAGTAGCTGTACTTATGTTTCAGACACTAATTAAACAATTAATATTTCATCCTATTCTGGCTGTTAAAAATAGTGTTTAAAGAAAGTCAGAAACAGGAAAACATAAAGAATTGGCACAAATATCAGTTTGAAAGTTATCAGGTTGCCAAGTCATGATATCCAGAGGGGTGAAGGGCTGGTGCGCGGGTGAGTTACTGATGTTAATCCTTAATCTCTCGTGTAGTCTTGACAGACACAACTAAAGATAGTGAGTGTTAAACAGGACATGTAACAAAATATAAAGCTCCAAATCACCAAACCTTCTTAGGGAGGCTGACCACTGTGATTGACATCCTATTGACTTTCCATCTTCTAAAGAATGGGAACCACCACCCCTGACTGCTACTCCACAGGCGTTGACACAGAACTTTATGCGACATTGATGAGGTGTCAGCCATGACAGCACTATAATACCCAGAACCTTAAACTCCTCAGGGCAAATCTCTGTCCAGTCACAGCACATTACTGCTGCAAAAGCAGGTCAGCAGTTCTCCACCCAGGCTTAGAAGAACGTGGAATGGCCCCTGTTTTCACTTTCTGAGTTGTCAAATGATTTGCCAGAACAGCCTTGAGGTCAGACAACATTTCTTCGCTATGGCTCCACCAATTTACTCCTACACCCAAGTTTTAGCTTCGGCAACCTGTCAGCTACATCAGGTAGCCTCAACCGTCACCAACGACTAGATCCAATGTGTGAGTGTCTTTCCCACCAGTGGTTTAAACACACTGCTGGGCAGTGATCACAATTGACGTCTCTGCCCTTTTCTTTACAAAAATATCTATGACACACAGCTACAGGTCTGACAGTTCGACTACACAGTCAATCAACAACCATTAGCATAAAGTGACCAAGTACGAAATACACTGCTGAACCATCTTATACTACAACATATTGATCAGAAGTCCAACAAGAAACCATGGTTGAATTTGATCAGCCTGTGTCTCCTAATCACCTTCTGTCTGTGGTTGAATCTTACTAACAGTAGTAAACAATGATGCTTTGGTAGCTCAGTTCCAATGTAGACATTTTCATATGGAGATTCGCCAATATGGCTTCAGTTCCAAAATTCATAAAGTTAGAATTGATTGGTCTGGTGCATGTTCTCTTCTCAAAGTTATTATCTTGTCTTAGTATCGAGACACTAGAGGCTTGGTACATGTGGTCAAGATCCCAACAGTTTTTTCCAAGTTTTCATACATTCATGTTAGGCTAGTTAGTCCTTAAACTGCTAACCTTGTGATGGACTTGCAATCTGGTTAGTATGTAACCAGCATTCTAAGAGAATACAGATGGAGAAAATATTGGCACAAAATTATACTCTCAAGAAAGAAAGGTTTTGATCTTTGTTTAAAATAGAAAAAGTCATTAATAAAAAATCCTCTTACACTCACTTTAGTATATTTAGGGATTTTATCACTATAGTCCTAGTCGTTTTTCCACCGTCACTCATTTACTATACAGTCATTTTAATGTGCACCATTTTATTTGAATGTCTGACATCTGAGTGGATGGATTGAAAAGAAATGTTTCGCTAACAAGCTGACAACACAACACACTGCCTTGTATACACACAAAATTTAGGACTATTCTACATTTGTCCATGACAACACAAATATTATGACCACAGCAGTGAGTTACATCCCATAAACAATAAAGGAAAATCAAAAAAACACAAACCCCATAAGCTAAATAAATGATTTATTGTACAAAAGAAAAATGACAGTAAATAAACAACAAAAGGCAAAAATAATCATACAGTTATTTAAATGCACAACAATTAGACTACAAAGTTGGGGTGATTTTTTTCTTTTTTTCTACACAAAGAGCAGAGGAATGAAAAGGGAAAGAGATAAACGTTAGAAGCGGTGAACCTGTCCAAAACATCATAAAGGTTAACATTTGGGTATGTATTGACAATGATATTTTTACTCTCATATATTTATATGAAAAAACTCTCACACACACCAGTATACAAACACGAAAATTCAAAATACAACTTCTCAACAGCTTAAACCATAGTAGACAAAGATGTGGGCACAGCTAATAATTTCTTTTGACCACACATGACCAGAGCCGCTACCATCAGTCATACTGTCAATAACTCAATCTGAACCTGAGAGCAAGGGGACCCTGTGGTTTTCATCTACATTTTTGGAAGGGGGTGGCTCTTATGAGTAAAATGTTCGCATTGATCAACTCCTAACATCTTTTTAAAAGCAAATATTTTAGAAGGCTTAAGTGAGGTAGACAGACTTTCAAATGCATTGTAATTAAAATTAATAAATAACAACAGACCTGTGGAATTAATTTTTTTCCAACCACTTCCCCATAGCCACCTTTTTCTCCCTTTGAAATGTTCCAGCATATTCCTGCAATCAGAAAGTTTACAGCTTGTCTTCCTCTACTTTGGCTAACAATCCCTGGATATTCCTCCCATTCTTACATGGGTGCTCTCACTTAAAATACACATAAAGGCAAAGACACATCTACACAAGACAGTCGACACATTGTTTAAGTCATGGATGCCATCTCTTGAACATGTTAACAGATTGAAGTGGTGGGCCATTTCCAGTTAAAGCATTCTATGTTTATATATCCATACATGTGTTACATTATGAGTTATTACCCAAAATGGGCATGGAGGCCTTTCAGGCCACTGTTATAGTATGTCCAGGTTCCAGACTGGTTTGAAGTGTGCGGGTGTATGGACAGGCCCCCGCTTCAGTCAGAAAAGTCAGAAAAGTGTGATGGTATCGAAAAAAAGTGATAAATTCCCTAGTTTATGGTTTATCACCACAAGCTTGAATTTTTTTGTTCTTTTTTTACTTTTGCCTTTTTAATCCTATACTGTACAAGCTCTCTTGTGCTTGGTAAAACACAAACAACACTTTACCTCCTCACGCCATGAACATCCCATAGTGCAAAATTTATTGTTGGTAAGGTAGAGTGCCCCAAAAAAGGTTTTGTATCCCTTTTAATATATACATATATCATTTATATATAATGTCAGAAGGCTCTCACTTTATCCAACAGCATAGTGCTTTCGTTTATAACAAAAGGATATCTTTGCATCCAGGAGACAAAGACAAGCTTCGAGCATACTAATCTACTCTGTGTTCAAGCACTAACAATATTTTCTCCATTATGACAGATGATACAGATGAAGCTGAGGTGGATGGGGGCATTTCGAAATGCAATCAATAATGCTCTCTAAACTAATGTCAGTTACATAGTCTTGATTTTTTTTTGCTCGTTTTTATTTTTTGCACATGGTTGTGTGTTGTGAGTTATGAAAGCTATTATTTAGAACATTACTGCCCTTTTGTTCTTTTGTATTTTCTTTTCTAATTTCTGAAACTACCGTTGAGTAAAAGTGAGTGAACTGGCTTGACAGAAGTACTGTAGATGCTGCTATATTTTAAATTATGTTTTTCTTTTTCTTTTTTCAACAACAGAAATATGTAAACCTCTAGAGATAACCATGATTTGTGCTACTTTCATTTCGTCAGTGTGTGAGCATAAGGACGCCCTTGCGTGTGGTTATTTTAGGGTAGAGATAATGTTTTTTCTTTGTTTTTACTAGTCTTGAGCCCCTTTGAGTTCTGAAATGCAGTGCATTTACATCTCATTTTAAACCTTTACTGCAATCGTAGAACTTATGTTATTTTGCTGGATGTGTGGATTTAAAAAGGAAACAAACCAAGTCAAATTCTTCTTATCCTGTAGGATTTGCCAGATTTTACTATCCTCATCGATATAGTGAGTTGAATTTGCATCTCAACTAGAATTTGACTTTAGACTTTAACAGTTGTTGAACTAAAATTGAATCTTCTATTTAGCAGAATGCCAAAACAGGTACGCCAACTTTATAATTGAAGGATAAAGTCAAACCAGTAAAGCCTCTTCTTTTTCCTTTTTTAAGTTTTACAAGACTACAAATAAAAAGATCAAAGAGGTTTCAAAGATACTCAAGAATGTCACACTGGGGTGTTATACATTAAAAGACGGTATTGGTTTGGTTTTGGATCTCCTCAACACTTTCCATCTCTAAACATCTGTAAACAACATTTTGGATTTATCCTACCAGTATCTCACAGTATCTCAACAAACAAAACCCTTGTACATTAGTGTGTTTCATGGTTTCAGAACTTTTCTGAAAGTGATGGATTGCAAATAATTCTGATAACCCATTGCAAACATTTAAGTGAATCAAATTTCACCCGTAAGTAAATGCATCTGTGAATTTAAGTAACCCAAACTCATTAAAAGACTGACAATGCTTAATGAAATATGCCAATATTTCCTGTCACCTCATTTCACTAAACTTGAAAATTCACAAAGATGCCAAAAAAACAAAAAGCTTCATGAAACCAATGCATACTCACTTACCATTTTCTGAAGCTACTCCGTATGAGCACACTCTTCAAATCATTCATAATGTACTGTATTTCCAACATTCAGTTCTTTTTTTGATTCATGTTTCATTCATAACTTTTTGTACTGTAAGAATCAATGTAATTACTGGCAAAATGGAAACCCAGTGAAAAGCTGAAATCTGGTGCCAGGGAGTGAGTTCTGGTGCCTGGGGAGAGCTCTGTAAGGGTTTTGGGTGGTTTGATGAGGGCTTATCTATGTCTTCTCCCACAGCTTAAGAGCAACCACATCGATCCACCACCATTCCAGGGATCTTTCCGTGAATAATCTGCTGCTTGTCATTGAAATAAAGCATGTTAATAGGGGACATCTTGGTTGGAGTACAGCAGGGCCCTGCAGAGCCTCGAGGGTTGGCATGCTGCACCAGGTGGGTGTGTGGATATTTTTGCATGAACATGTATTCGCACTGGCCAGAGCAGTAATTAGCTTTGTAGCGTTTGGGGGCAATGATCCAGTCCCAACCAAATGCCTCAAAGTCCACAGTGAGAGGGTAGCGGCAGCAGCGAGACTCAGTGGAATGCTCATCACAGTCTAAACCAAGGTTTCTCCGAGAGCGTTTGGTTGTCTCAAGAACCTTCACTTCCAGGAACGGCTGCTGGAATCAGGGGGAGAAGAGGCATAACAAAAAGAAAGAGGTGGTTATATGAGAACTACAGCACAGACATAACAGCAAAATACATTTTTGTGAAAGAAATAGACAGCGTTATGCCAAACCTAGAAATTCCATACATAGAAAATACACAAGGGATGGATTATTAAATGCAGTCTGGATTGACATCTGACAAAAACATCCCGGTAAAAGATAAATACTCCAAACTTCTATCTGCTGTCTCAGCATACCAGAATGTAATGGAAATAGTAGTGGTTAATAGAAATGCACATAGCTTAAAGGCTCTCTGTGGAACCATTTTTTTCTTTGCCCTTTCATGGAAGCTGTAGGACGATAGTAAGCCAACACAACCTTCAAAATCCACGTGCACTTTCCACAGAAATTTCTTTGTTTTGGAGGAATAATAACATCTTAACAGAAAACAGTGACAGGCGCTTACAAACAACAGCTCCACATAAGAGACATCCCTTCATGGTAACTTAACCCTAACTCTAACCATTACACCCTAAATTTAACTAATAAACTTCTAATACTGGCTCAGTACCTATTGAAAAACCTCCTGATCCCTATATACCAGTGAGCAGTCCTGTCCAACATATCTGTGGAGTCCTCAGGTGGATATATCAGCGTTCAATAAATTTCAACATGAAGAATATTGGTCTTGAATACCGTCCTATGCACTGCTGCTAAACTTTTAATGATAAAGTCTGCAACACAACACTTAATTTTAAATATATAAAATCTTATATATATATATATAAGACTGAATGAAACATTTGAGCATGGCTTGCCATCCAGTGCACAAGTATAGAGTACAACCCCCCAACAAGCAACGCTGGTATAAACATTTCAAATTCTGGACGAATGTCATTGTCAAGATTGTCATTCAACAAACCACAAAACCATGTGAGAGATACAATGCAGGGTTTCAGTGATGTGCCTCTGTGAGTTTAAAGATCAGGACTGACATATGCTGAGCCAGTAACACAACAATGCATCACTAAAACACTCCTAGCCACTTCCTGATTTTGGTTCAATTAGAGATAATCAGGTTATAGGCTAAAATGCACTCTTTTGTAACCTATCCATCCTCTTCAAGCATACCCTTTTAGTATAAGGCTTGTACCAACTGCCATGGTTACATGGACACAAATTAATCCACAAAGAAACTTGTTAAATTCCAGGTTGCCTTTAGATTGTAAAATAACTTGGTTAATGGGTTATTAAATTCATGTGGATTAAGGCTCAAAGAAATGACAGTCTTCAATGTATCATGCGTAAATATCAACATAAAAAGAAAAAAAGTCTAGATAAAATCAGTTAAAAAGATGTAAACAAGTATACAAATGTACATATCTCATCCGCTGAAAGGGCTTTCAACTTTTAAATACAGAGCATTCACACAACTCTGAGACTGACTATATCATGTATACAGTCATCTATCCAGCCATTTCAGAAGCATAATGATTATTTACATCCTTTCCGACAACTTCCACAAAAAAAATATAGAAGTTTAAAAGTGGTTAAGTTTCATGTTAAATTTACATATCATTAAAAACTCATGAATTTAATCTTTCCATGCAAACTAAAAAAAGGCAATTTAGTGGGTCCACAGCTGCTTAAAATCTAGCACCCTATCACATTGCCACAATGTAACTTGATTCAATGCCCATTGAAGAGTTTTTTTCTAACTAATGACTGCCTGTGTATGCTTGGTTTGATCCCTGACCTGGGAGGTCATCTGCAGGCTACCATAACCTTGACCTTTGGGTGCAGCAACCACATCAAATATTTTACTTCAGTGTGTTTGTTTTACAAAGCCTTGTTCTCCCTACGGTGATTCCAGCTGGGCTGCAGCACAGTTTTTGTTACGCTTTCAAAAGAGGAAATAAGTTGAAGGGATGAGGCCATGTCGGTTGGCCTTTAGGGTCTTTAACGTAGAAAAAAGATAGACGGGATCAAGGAGAGGCTGAGCCTGCCTCTTCCCTGCTTTTTGTGTTTTTGTTTTATTTTTGTACACTTGAATGTGTTTGGAATCTTTTCCTTGTTTCCACTCAAGAATAATATTGCTCACTGCTGTGTGGTCAGAGTGCAACAATTTATTGGCCAAGACACCAGAGCTGACCTCTGGTGTGTTGTGAAGATCTGACCCAAATAACCACTTGGTAAATATTTGGTGTTGCTTAACTCTGGTAAGTGGCCTACATAATTCAACAAAGATGGTGTATCTAGCTGTCAACCACAGTAACTCTAACTAAATTAATGACTCACCAAGGCTTTTGCTTTAAAACTGAAGTTTAAACTCATCCAAACAGACCCCTATGTGGCACTAAAACCTGACATTTACTACTAAGAATAGAATCTAAGTAAAAACAAAGACCACTACAAATCCTATTACTGTGTGTTATGCAAACTTGCAGGTTTGCAACCTATCATTTAGCTTTATGAAAGATTGAAAATTTATTTTCTTTCCGTATAGGCTACAGAAAAAAGAGCCAAGCCCTTAAAAAGTAAACCACAAACAGCAAACAAAAAAAGAACAAAACCAACAAACAAAATAAATCCGACTTTCAACCATATGCACACTGTTTTCAGTGTATAAACTCCAATCAAGCCGTCTATGATGTATTCAACTAAACACAAATCAACCATTTTCCCACAATGTGTAGTTTAAAAATACAAGCTTTCCAAAAATGAACTGCACATGGCTTTCTGACTGCAAAAGACTTCAAAATCACTCCTCTGTTGAACTGTTTCACAAACTATTGTACAATCCAGAAGTCTGTATGAAAAAACAACATTTTATAAACAATGTACTGCTATTGGAATAGCTGTTTATATCTCATCAACTGAAAATTTGTTTTAGAATTTTGCCAAAGTACATTGCTGAACATGACTGAAAATACTTTTCTTTGCACATTAATGCATAATTGCACCATTTTACTTCAACCAAAACTTTTCCTATATTTAATTTTCACTTTGAAATGAGAAAAACAAGTTGCAGGCACCGTCATATTCTATTAAACATGAAAAAGCGAGATTTAAAACATTTGAGTGAGCTGTGAATCAGGTATGTGGGATCATATCAACATCAACCATTTTTCTTAAGACCACAGAGCCATTATTTCACCAAAAATTTGTCTGAGTAAAATGACTTTTATAGGCTGTCTGTGGAATATGGATTTTATGAAAGTGAGCTATGATAGAAGTGATCCCCCTCCCCAGCCCCAGGGACAGGTCTGAGGATCCTTACCAGCCCCTCCTCCCCGGGTCGCACCGAGGTAACTGCCAGGTCATTGCCGCTCTCATCAAAGGCGCTGATGTCAATTCCCCAGTTGGTGTGGGGCTGCTTGAACCAGTTCTGCAACACATGCTTGAAGTCAATACTTTGCCAGTGGCCAACCCTCGAGTTGAGCTCTATCTTGAGGGAGCGGATGCGGATGTGGCGGCTGCCTTGCTCCGTGACAGGCTTCAGTCGTAGGATCTGCAGGTAGACTGTGGAGGTCTGCTGCAGCGGTCGCAGGTACACCCACAGCTGGGCCTTCAAAACCTTGGTGAACATCAGTTTGGGGCTAAACTTGAAGAAGCAGCAGCTGGGCTTACCATTCACCTGCACGAGGGGCTCCGCTGTGAAACAAAAAAGGAGTCCAATTTATATTTGATCATGCACTATGCATACAATTCATTAAGATCAGCAGAATCTAATTAACATTAATCTCCCCAGAAATAGAGAATGTAGGATCCTTGTCTTTCTTCATATTCAAAATCTTTTCATTGTGTTTAGGTAATGCAATGGCAAAATCATTATTTCATACTCTTTATTGTGCTTATGTAATTAACTGAAACATACATCTTTTAAGAGCTGAAAGAGATTCAGCAAATACACAGTGGAAGTTCAATGACAAGATTCTCAGGTAACAGCAGCCCTAGTTCTAATATCTTGCATAAGGCATGAGTCAGAGTCATATTTCATTGGTCTCAAAACAAAAGATATGCATGTGATTTTCACATCAATGATAAAACCTGTAACTTTGAAGAACTCTGTGGTACATTAAGTGCAACAGCATGAATGAGATAGAAAGGGTTCTGCATATTGTGTAGCTCACCCATTAAATTTGTGATTACCAATAGACATGAGCCTGAATGAGATCATCTGTAATTTACAAAGATATTGCGATCTAAATGACAAAAGAGCTTTTGAGTTTATTTTTACAGCATGGTATTGTATAACAGCAACACTTATTTGCCTCTAAGCCCTGAATTTTCTGGCAGACTGGTGGCCATTCTCCACCCATCTGCAAAGCTGCACATTATTCGCACATGGCCTTGTTGTTTGGTCTATTCAGTTAGGGTACATTTGCGATTACTTTAAGGTTGGAAACAGATCAATTTGCATATTAAAACAAGAATCAGTAATGGTGACCAGTGGACAGATGGTAACCTTACATTCCCCTGGGTCAGTCATAATGAAATGGACTAACCCAACATTACAACTACCAAAATGAAAACATCTCAAGTTTTTTCCAGGCCCTCCACATCCCCCATTGGAAATATATTTGGGGTTTGGATTAAGAATTACATCAGAGAGCACAAACTGTCTCCTGAAATGGGCAGATTTATTCCTGTCATGGTCCATTGCACTGGTGTTTCTGTGATTTGCACACCATGTCAGATCCGCACATGGTTCATTTACATAGACCTCAATCTGATATAATGACATCCATCCGTTGAATTCATACATTCATTTCCATGTAAAGTGTTCATTTATGAAGGGAAATTTATTCTGAAGCTATTCCGTATGATAATGTGCCAACAGAGTACAATAGAATATCTAATCCATCCATTTTCTCTGAGTGAATTTGACATATCAGATTTTACCCAGATGAAGAAAAAAAAAATGCTTGTGTCTGGTTGTGTATCTTGTAAAGGAGTTGTTTTAATCCCTTTTGTAAAAAAAAAAAGGAGGGGAGAAAAAATGCTTGAACCTGTCAATCACCACTAAGCTTGAGGTTGCACAGGCAACCTGCAAATGCTTCCTGGGTCAAAAGGTTATTTGGCACCTCAGCCTAGTGAAGAAATGGGATCAGGGGTCAAAACTGTCAGCTTCTTTACATCTCAGGATGCTGGGGAGGGGCCGCCCTAACAGCCAGATTGAGTTTGAAGGTCAAGGTCGACCCACTGGCAATGATAATACGTCTTTCTGTCTTTTTTTTTTTATTATTATTTTTAGAGGATAACTCCAAACCACAGATACACAACAGTGCAGGATTGGCCAAAGTTTGTTTTTGTTTTGATTAGGGTGGAGAGCCTCCAGCCAATAGTGAATTGTTTATTAGACTCCAGTGACCAGGCGAGAACACTGCGCCGAGTTTTTCTTCACACTAAACAAGTATTGTTATTGAATTATGGGCATGCATTGAGGGATATGAATTCACTGAGGTTCAGATGGACTGTCCATTAGAAGAGTCCAGGGCAAACATTGAATAAGGGCCAAGCTAGGGACAGACATGGTCCTTCAGCCTGTATTTCCAAGCACAGTCATTAGTGAGTGTAAATTATAAAGTGTCTCACGCTGAACAAACAATTTGCCAATGTTCCTTTTAGTAGGTTGCTGAGGTCACAGCAATTAACGTGGGCGGTGTTGTGTTTGCTCATCAGCACAAAACTGGGAATTAATTATTCTGCAGTTTGCTTGGGGTTGTGATTACTACTTTTGGGAACAGGCACGCAGCAGTTCTTCTCTGCCAGCAGTTTCCACCACTTTTGTTGAGTTACCAAAAAAGACAGCAATCGAGCTAACGCCGTGCAACTGAAGTCCTTTAGTTCCATAATCCAAGACCTTTCTCCAGAAGGAGTAACCTGAGAAGCAGAGCCTGTATGCCGGGATCCAATTCAGGAACCCAGTTATTAAACACACCTGCACAGCATATGAGCCACGTCATGTTAAACAATGACTGCATTGATAGGTGAAATCAATTTGTGCCTTTATAGATCCTGTAAATGCACAAGCTCGAGGCAAAGGAGAATGCCTGTAGCTTAATTACACCCCATGTCTTGGCAGAGCGTTCCACTTATACAAAATGAGCGAGGCGAGCTTGTAAAGACCAGAGAACCAGGGGGACATTTAATCCTTCCACCTGTGCTTATTTTTTTTCTAATCACCAGAACATGTTTTTGGGGAAAAGCCAATAATTTTACGACAAGACTTTTTATGGCTTAATTTCCTGGACAATTTGCTCAGTTGTGGCTCTGTGCTTTAATGCTCTCACTTCAGTCCTGCAGCAAAGATATAAAACTCTGATCTTGTGTTCAGCACCACCAGTTGGACTGACAGACACTTCTCTCTCGTGCAACGCTGAAGATGAAAGTACAAAACTTCCTCAGCATGAACATTTTTACTTTGGCTAAAAGTAGAATGATGAATTGACAGTGGTTGCATTTTCCAAAGGAAATGGGTTAGTCTGTTTTTCAAAATTATGTCTGCAGTCTACTTCATGATTGTAGCAGCTTATTTCCCTGTGGTATAATTGCAGCATATGCAGTGCATGCATTTTACTGCCAACACACGGTGGGTCTGCAGGTGGGCCTATCAAACATCTGGTGGACTCCCTGGGTACCTGTGTTCCTTAGTTAGCCTCCTACACATGCATGCAAGGGGAGGCATATAGAATATAAGGGTTTATTCACCATGCCATCTGTCCATTTTCATATGATAGCCAATTTAAATGCTTTTAGCAGTAATGCCGATGAGGCGATGAGGAGGACTAAGCTAGTTAAACTGTTGAAAACAGATGTATGGGGGAAGCTGAAATGTAGTTATACAGTGAATAAGTAAAACAGTGCCTTAAAAATTCACACAACTGCAAAATCAAAAAGCCTAATAAATAAGGAATAAAGAGTATAGAAAATTCGCAAAGCTTTCCTTAATATCTTCTTGCTATAAACTACTGCTGAAGAGGCATCTTGCCATATTGACAACGATGATAATTGCTCAACTCAATGATTAGAACAGAATAAGATTAAAAATAAACTGCCAAAGTAATTATTTGATACATTCTTATGGAAATTATTGATTTACATATCCTTTGTTAAATATCATTAAAAAAAAGCATAAACAATGTGGATGATAAAATTGACTTCACAGTGAGCAAGATTTATATTATACACACACACACACACATATATATATATATAT
>CAJRST010033334.1:14145807-14194679 GCA_907169785.1 Menidia menidia | reverse complement strand
TGTGTGTGTGTGTGTGTATAAATGGGAAATGTAAATGTGCCATTTTGTGAAGAGTGTGTGTTTGGGAGCCTTTATGTTGAATAAATGTGACTCTAGGGTATCCCCACGCACCTCAGCATATTAATCATCATGACACGTTCACGACCCTTCTAATAAGACAGAGGCCACAGCACACCCCCCCAAACATCCCATTCCACGCAAACCCCACTCCCTCTTTGTCTCTTAACCACCCCCATTGTCCCACGGGAGACGAGAGGGTCGTGGGGGATGCAGAGCTCGAGCTGAGGATGGAGGTGTGTGTTTGTGTGTGTGCATGTGTGTGAGAAGCTGGACCCCCTCATTCAGAAGGCTCCCTTGGGACAATGGCAGGCACAAGACTCCTATTAGGAGTGAGCATGGTAGCCCCCCAGGAGCAACAAAAGACACCTCCTAATACTCCCTGTTCTCGCACATTGAACACACATAAGCACACTCACACGGAAACAGACAGTCACACATAAACACACAACATGCACAACCCCATTCTGCCTGCCTTCAGCTAACACACTCAAAACTCATTGTTTTTAGAGCTACATATGTTTGTATTATGAGAACGCTTGCTGAACAGCAGGACGAGATGAGCAGTGAACTGCGATAAGGTGGACAGCTGGACAGCATGAGGCATGCTCGGGTGTGACCGCTAGTGTTTGTGTGCATCCACACATACATGGAAGGCATTAACGTCACAGCTCAACATTGTTCTTTATCACACGCAGAACTTTTCACATACTTTACATAAGCAAACATCTGAACATGACAGACAGATGGGTTTTCATCAGTGCGGTGGTTTGATTTGAAACCTTCTTTAATATCAGAGTCATTCTTTCACCGGAGTCAATTTTGTTTGTTGCAAGTAGAAGCGATAATTTATCTAAATGAATTATGAATTGTCCAGTTAAAAAACAAATTTACAAGTTTTACAAAGCTTAAAGCCTGTCTCAAGAGGCTGGAATGTGTAGAGAGGATTTCAGCATAAGTGTGATCCATAATAGGTGGCTTCATCACAGCTTTGTCTTAGCTTAACAATTCATGTGATTAAACTATATTTCTTTGTATTCAGTTACTCTTGATTTAGTTTGAAACAACTAAATCCCTCTGCTTTAGATACTGAAAGGTACTTGGCTAAATTTTGAAACTATGACATGTCATATCTCTTCTTTAAAGGGAAAAGCATATCTCTTGAATGCATAACCCAACAAATCTTTAATAAAAACACAATGCCAAGTAGGTAAGACATCAGAACTGGGCAATGATAAGATATCCAAAAATAAACAAAACATTTAATTTTTCAAGTGTTGGTCAGAAAAAAATCATAACTTGGTGTGTTTTATGTTTCTCCTACATTTCCTGCTTGTTTTGTAAATGTGGATTTATGAATATGCTAATAAAGCAAGGCCAACTCCACCCATCTCCAGCTGACACCAGCCTTCCCTGTCTTTACTAAGCAAAGAGCATTTCAAATAATGCTATAATCAATCCACACCTTTTATATTTCAATGTGTGTCGTGACTGCATTTTGCGAAATCCCATTTTTGTGGCTAAATAAATAAAAATACTGCAGACAGTTCTGCTGTTTATCATTTGGCCTTGCCTTTTTGTGTGAGAGTTTGCGCTACTAGCTACTGGTTAAGCCTGGTTTCTGACACTAAGTAATGTGGCACCCAAGCGTTAGTGACTTCTCTGGTTTGACAAAGAGCAAGGTGGCAAGCCTCTTGCTGCCCCCACATTGCTCATGTGTTAAAATGGCTCTTGAGCAATGACTAACTTCTTCTCACTTTGTACATTTTTTACTGTCGTGTTCCTCTCAGCAAATACAAATTAGCTTTCCAGTCTCAGCTCAGAGAGCAGTATAGGACTGGCTGGCTGTGATCCTCTCCATTGCACATGTAGGCTGGCTGACTTAAGCTTTTTCAGCCTCAGTGGTTCTCTACAGATTAAAAATGGAAATCCTGTTTCGTTGCTCAATGGGGAATGACATGACTATAATTTGTATTGCAACACAATAATAATCTTTTTTACCTGTTAAAATAAAAAGCTCAAGGACCGGCAAATTGCCCGCTCGTTGTCTGCTGGGATAGGAAATGGATGGATTACATACGGACTTCTCATGTTAAAATATGGTTGCAATTCAAAGTTTACTATCTCCACAAATAACTTCAGAGCAATGGCTTAAGTTTGCAAAGTTACATCTATAAAACAAGAGCGTTTAGGAACAATGTCCTGTGAACAGACATGACAAAAGTACAGATGTGTGGCCACGATATACAGCAAGAAAGCATTATTTGGGAATAACCAAATGCAGCATATGCCCACAAAATTTTCACATTACATGTAAAGCATGTTGGTGGATGGAGTTATGATTAGGTCTTAAAAACCTGTACAGCACACAGTCATTGAGTTGATGATGAGCCGGTGTGTATGCCAAAGTATTGTAGAGTCAAATGTGAGGCCATCTGTTTGCTGAGTGCACACAGAGGAAAGGCTAAATTAGAAGGATCATCATTTAGCAAAATTACTTGAGGCTCACTCGCCTCCTCCATGACTTCCAGCTTGGCCGAAATGAAGTCATGCACCACAATAATGATCCCAAGCTCAGCATTACATTTTATCACAAAGAATATCAAGGTGATACAGTTTCTTGGGCAAATTGAGACCTGATACTGACTAAAATTCTGCTGGGGGACCCAAAGTGAGCTGGTCATTTGAAAACAAATGAACACGTCAATTAACTGCCAAAAACATCTCCACAACAACAATACTAACTGAGAACATCATTTAAAAAAAACAATTACTTACATTAAATGCTATGCTTAGTTTTTCGCACTACTTCTGCATTCAGTTTTTGTTGAACAATGACAAGGTCCAACATCACATTGTTGTCAGAGGTTATGCTGAGAAACAGCCGATTCATGTAAAAGAAGATGCAAAAGACTTCATGTCAAACAGGTTATGTGCTATTTGTCTAAAGGTGAACAACTAATAAGGTAATGTGAAAGACTGGCATTTTTTAACATAGAATGATACGCGTAGATTAAATCAGAACAGGAACAAGTACTGTCTCTCTAAATGCCTAAAACGTTGAATACTGTGTTAATAATCAGGGAATACCAAAACTGAAATGGTGTGACAAGGCAAGACAAAAAGGCTAAAGAACATAAGGTTTTATGTTATTTTCCTGGAACTCTTCCATTTCTTATTTTATAAAGACCATTTGTAAATCCTACTTTTGATGAATACCTGAGCCTGGAAATGTCTTATTCATCAAAACAAACTCTAAACACCTCAGATGATTCCACACATTTATAAACATTTTCTCAGAATCAGTGCTAAAGTGCTTTTTCTTCATTTCACTTCCCCCCAGTGGAAGTATGTACTGAAAGTGACAGCTCCTCTCTTGACATCCCTGTTGAGGATAAAATTTGATCCTTCGTGGGGATAAAATGAACAATGCCTCATGCTTTTTAAAAATACTGTATAACAGAAAAAGATTGAATACATCTTGTAGTGTTGTAGATGACGTCCTGATTAAACGCTCTAATAAACCGTTATATTTAAAACTTAGACTTAAGAGTTTGAACTAAAATCATCATTTTAATTGTTACACTCAGTGAGGGCAGATTAGATCCTAAATGTTTTGTGCAGCCCTGAGAAATGGTCAGTAATATGTAAAGGTCACAGTATTGTAAATTAACTGAGTTTCTAATTGTACATTATGACTGAGAAATAGTTCCCAGGTCGTAACAGATGCTAACATGTTTTTTGCATATTCATGTCAAGTTCACAGAAGATTTCCTGGGCTTTTTCTGGGCTCTGTAAAAAAAACAACGATTCTGCCAGACCTCCCTCTGCGTTGCATTTCGCTCTCTTCTTCCCTTGATGAGCTTGTCTTCATCCATCTGCTCTGTGCACTATATGAATAAAAAATGTCCCAAAAGCAAATCCCTTGAATCATAAAGAATGCCCTGAGATGATGGTGAGGAGAAATACAGTCACAAGTGATGACGACTGAGAGGCTGCTCTTCTCTGCTGCAGAAAAGAGGCTAATTAAATTTTCATGTCGATAATCATGAGGTAATCCGCTGTTAATTGTGCTTCTATCTGACACAGTGGCTCTCTCATGGGATCCAACATTATGCCCATGCAGCATTTTGTTTGCTTAAATGCCTCTTAGATTTAATGGACTCCTCCATAAACTCATCCACAGCACCTCCTCACACACGACCACACAGAACTCAACACATCCATCAACAATAATCCCTTCAATGATCTCCATTTTATCTTTTCACTCATCATCTCCTCCTCCTCCTCCTCCTCCTCCTTACTCATGTCCCTACATAGGACTTAATTACTGGTGTGAAGTAATTATTTCCTTTATTAGTGAAACATGACATCTGTTTCAGGTCTTTTTAATTGTACCTATAAAACCCCTACATTATTTCTGTCCCTTTAGGATAGCACTGGGCTGCTTGTTGCTCCCGCCGGACTTTCCTCCAGCCCTCTTTCACATCCAGATCTCGAGCATTGGTAATCCTAAATTGATCAGGCTCTTTTTAAAGAAGCTCAGCAGTGATGTACAAACCCAGAGAAAAAGGAAGAGGCATGATAAGAGTATTCTCGCACTGCTGTGTTTCCAGACTTTGATGATTTGCCATCTCAACATTTCCTTCCTGATCTCATAGTTGTTTTTTTCTGACGATGCAAATGTCTAATCATATGGCAACGTATTCCCAAAAGTCGAGAGAGTACATGGACTCAGGGAATGGTGTGATGGGAGCGTGGGAATAGAGGAAGAGGGTTGAAGGAGTGAGATTCCTGAGGGCCTGGGGAAATTTTGTCCCTGTATTAATAGACTTTGGTCCCTTTGAAATTTTATTAGCCATAAAGTTGACAGTATGTCGTGCAATTTCTAAAGTTCAACAGACCCTCTTCTATTTAAACAAACTACTTATGTCCCAGCATCCAACCAGTTTGTCTTTCCGTAAACTGATGCCACCCTCTACACAAGAGGAACAGGTGTCATCGTCAAACTGAGACCTCCATGGAATAAATAAATCTATAAAAACCTCACATAGTCATCAACTTCCAGCAAACACTGACCAGTGACTTGAAGACTGTCCGGCTTCTGCAGCTCTGTCCTTTTAGCGCTCTCCCTCTTTATTTTTATGGTTCCTGCACCTTCAGGAAATGACCCTTTTATAGGGTCAACACTATAAAAGAGTTGTTTTTTTTGGGGGAGTGGTTAGTGGATGAGTGTGTGTGTGTCTGTGGAGTGGGGGGATAAGTGTTCAAGTTACTACCGGTTCGTCTTTGCTGCCAAAGAAAGAGACCTGATGAGGTTAATAGTCTTCTCGTCCAATATATCACATTGCTGTGAACTCTGTGACCCTTTTTGTCAATAGGAGAACTTTTCTCTTGAATGTGTGCGTGAGAGACTGTGAGAGTGGGCGTGTGTGGGTATCTTTATGTGGCAACTCAAGTGTGTGTATATGTGGCAATGTGCACTTCATACTTCAACACAAGTGTAAATGTACTGTGAGAGTTGTATAAGCATGTGTTCAATCTCAGTGTGCTGTATCTTAACGGGATAACATTATAATACCAGGATAGTCCTTCAAATAACTCACATGTACTGGTGGTTTATGATTGATATTTTACAATAAAACAACCAGATAAGAACTTAGAAGGTCATCGAGCCTGTATCCAAAAGTCAGTGTAAGATTCCACAGAAAACAAAGTGATTCAGTGCTGAAAATTGCAAATTCCTAACATTTGGGACAGAATTGGAACCTGCATTTGAAAATATTAAGTTTAAAGATGGAAAATATTGGCTTGTCGGGACGATAAGCAAGTGCTGCTCTCTGCTGGATCTTCTGTTACTGGCCAATCTTACTTTTACAGTCAGCAAATAAATTATTGCTCCTGAAGTATGACCTTACCAACAAAACTGTATTTTTGGTGACCTTTAACAATCTTGAGAAAAATGATGACATAATCATAAAATCGATAATTACAGTCAGCAATAAGCAGTGTTTTTGGAGTGGGGCTCTAAAAGTCATGGTGTGTGGCGCCAATCAAAAGAGGAGAAGGACAGACAAATTATTTGGGTAGGAGACAAATGGAAGAATCAGCTCACCTCAGGCCAAACCAACTGAACTCCAAAACATACACTTTGAAAGTATGTGTACGCACAATTATACACACAGTATATATTCTACCACTTAAGCTTCCTCTGTGTTTTACTGTTCATAAAAACTGTTCCTGTGCAGTTACCCTCACGACCCACTGTACAGAGGGAATTTTTTGAGTATGGGGTGCTGCACTATCATATAAATAGAGGTATTTTCTCCATGATATTTCATTGTAATTAGAGACCAGGGACCCTTTCAACCCCCACTCCAGCACCCACGTACCTTGAGTGAATACTAAGAAGCAACTCTGGCACAGGTCCAATTCAGTATGTATTGTATGAACCCCCATGGCCCATCAAAGGCAGCGTGCATAAGCATGAAAGGTTGATTGGGTTTGAGGTGCGCAGGGAATAGTGTTTGAAGTCCTTCTATCTGAGAGACAGAAAAGGCACTTTTAATCCTGTGGGATCACTAAGACGCCACAGGCAAAAAAACAGAGATGCACTCATTCTCTCTCAACTCTTCCATGAGTACTGGAGAAAAAAAGAGGATGAATAAAAGAGGGGAGGGGGTAACTGAGAGGAGGATGGGGGGTGAGTGGGGGGTGCAGATGATCAAAACTGCTGCTAACGTAAAGAGATGAGGCAAACAGACGAGAGGAAGTGCTTCAAATGACAGATTCAGCAGTATAATCTCAGTCATGGGCTCTTCCAGATAATATGAGGTTGTCAGTGACACAATTATCAGGCCTCATAAACAGTGACAAGATATTAAATCGTTCATTGAAATGTATTTTGTTTGTGTATGTGTGTATGCGTGCACAACTGTGTTTGCGTGCAAAAGATGTAAAGTGTGTTTAATCTTGTTGGCACTTCTAACAGAAGAAAAGTGATTTTAAACATGGCATTTAGCAGTTGTAAAATGTGGTAAGTTATAAAAGAAAACCTACCACGTACACTGATTTTACTGTGTTGCATGAATTAAACCATGGTAAGCAATTTCAGAGAAAATGACAGCTGCATAACTTGATGCATTAACAATTTAATAAAACTCAAACAAATCAAACCTTCTATAGAGCTCCAAAATTCTCTTAATGTCTAACAGTTGTGCACTGTGAATATGGTGAGAAAAATCACTCTCACATTCACCAAGTACACCGGTAACTCATTTTATATGGCTTACTCCTGTTTTATGTTGAATTTTACTGAAAACATCATGGTATTCAATATTTTGAAGAAAAAAAAAAAGAAAGATTGTGGGATTTAAATGTTTGAAGTGTCCAAAGTGTCTTTGAGCAATTCCATTTTCCTTGTTGTGTAATGACAGGGAGAAGTAGGCCTGTTCTGACAGGTGGGAAAGTAAAAGTAACCCTGCTCCTCTATTACAAGAGAAGCAATCCAAACACACCTGCCTGTATATGTATATATATATATATATATATACATATATATATATGGGTCTTGTGCCGAATATATCACGTGTGCAAATGTTGTTGAACCCCACGATGAGCCAGGGAAAGGTCACACACTCCCCTCGACCCTAAGTGATTCTGCGTCTTTGTGTACTCGTGTTTTTTGTTTTTTTTTTAAAAAACGAGCTGCGCCTATAAACTTCGCATTTAAAAGGCAAGTGCGACCGAGGGGGGGGCACTGCATGAGGGGAACAATAGCAGCTTTTTGGACACACTTTTTCTCACTGCGATGAACAGCAGGGAAACCGGTAGAGCCTCCTATAAAAGACAGATAGAGCACAGCTGCCAGGGTTCACTAGTAATTTTATAAAACGTCTCCAAGGGCCCCCTCGGTGGATTTATGGGAAACTACAAGAGGGCGAGCAAATTGTTGGAAAGCAATAATCAGACGACCTCGTGATGTGATCATATATCCAAAATTTCAAGGCCCGCATGCAAAAAAGGCAAAGAGAATAAAGTAGGGCAACAACCTGCCTAATGCATAATCATTGGGAATGCACTTGACATTCAAAGGAGGCTGGATGTACTTTCACTCAGTGAAAAACAAGCATAAAAAGTTTGAACCTGGCAGCTAAACCGCAGAGCTGGTAATACTGCACACTCTGTTCCAACGTCATTACCATCACGAAAACAAACAGGCCATCGCGTTTGGAGCTGTTCTGTTCGGAGCGACACTGCTCCTTCGGCCTCCTTCCCTTCTTGACGGTCATGCTTGGGCAACAGCTGAGCAGAGTCATTTATCTAATTTTGCCAGCCAGTAGAGACAAAGAATAACCCCAAATCTCGTTTTCAAAAAGTAGCTTAGGTCACCTCAGCGGCACTGTCCACGCAGCAGGCCTTTATCACTTGAACCTATCCACTTCGCATTTTACGCACAGTGCGCATTTGGAGATAATATAGCTGATGAGTCGTAAACGTTTACTCACGCTCAGAGGCCATAGTGATCACCGACTCCGTGGTAGCGTGGTACTCGTCCTCTTCCATAAACTCATCCTGGGACGATGCGTCTCCCTGGAAATCGTGATGGTCCAGGAGCTGCTGGAGCGGAGGCGCCTTGGGCAGCAGCTGATTGACCACCTCCCGGCTGATGTTGGGCGCCTGCTTGAGACGCAGCTTGCTCAGGATCTGGGACTTGATGGTCTCCAGTCTCAACACTTTGCTTTGCTCCCTCCAAACACAAGCCGAACACTCGTGGGAACCAGCGTCCTCGTCCAGCAAAGACAGTCCGGCATCCGTGGGCGTCTCGCTGGCAGGAGGCAGCAGCAGATTGGGCTCATCGCTTCGTCCCAGGGAGATGAGCACAACTAAGCACAGTAAGAAGTTGTACCTCGGCATGATGAAGCGTTGACACCAGGGTAGAAAACTTTTTTTTCCCTTTATTTTTTCACTCGCTTTTATCCCGTTATAAATCCTCCTCCTGGTCTTAGTTTACAGAAGGCACAAAATCAATGACACGCATCTAATCCAAGATATCAGCCGGAAGCCACTCTCTTTTCTTCCTCTCTTTTGCAGAAGTTTCAAATGAAATGTTTTCTTTTTTGGAAAAAAAGTGCGTCCCACTGTGTCACGGCACAAGCTGTTTTGATTGAAAGTTAAATCATCTGCCTGATGAATACATAGCTCGCTCACGTGTATAATGGTGGCTGTGGGGTCCTCTGTGCAATTTAGTCCATGAAGGTGTGCGTATGTTCTGAGGTGTCACTGAAAAATGTGCAAGTGCGGTCAAAAAGGGGCTCTTTATATATCTCAGCTGCCCGGTGTCGTAATCTGTCTCCATTGGCTAAGATTGCAACAAAAGGCTTTTAGGTCTGTCACCAAGTCAAGAGGGACAGAGCGATGGGAGGGTGCACGCGCTGTTATGGGAGTATAAATGTTTTACAGTGCGCAAACAGTGCATCACATTACAAATGTAAATCCATTAAGTTGCTGTGCCGATGGCAAATTATGGTTTTATGCACTGTGGGTTTTTTTTTCTTGGAGTGCGTCAAAGAAAAGATTACGGGATTTATCGCGAATTTACCCGGCAATCTGATATATCACACACATATTAACAATTATAATTAATCTAAAAAACAAACCCAGAGATGTATGCGGGCCTGGAATTTGCATAGGATACTTCACTTGAAGATGCAAAAGACTGGTAAATGTTAGACTGAACAAACTTATGTATCAAGTTACTTGTGTAAAGAATATATAATGAGTATGCAGGCCTTTTTCAATTAAAAACAAAGCAAGATTTTTTAAATGAAAAGTAAAAGTAAAACAACAACTACTACTACATAACACAGTCATGAGAAACGTCATTTAAAGTTTTATACAGAAATTATGCCCAACAACCTTGTACAACCCCTAATGCAGTTATTAGTAAGATCTGTATATGGTGATACAAATAGATCAGATAACGTCTAAAGACCCACTTCACTGTTGTCAGTTAAGGCTGAATGAGTATGTGTCAAAAAATTTAAATGCCTCTATTCTGACTAATGGATTTAAGTTGTAGCTTTTGCCAAGTACGATCCCATAAGACAATTGCTGGAATCCCACCTAACTGCAGTTTGAATTATTCAGTTGCATGTGTGAGTGTGTGTGCGCCTGTGGATGTTTTGATTAAAGTTTTCATTTCAGTTTAAATGTGTTTTTTGGATAAGTGAGTCTTCTGTGGAGCATCAACAACCTACCATTGCCACCTGCTGGGGTCAAATATATTGCAGCGTTTCCAGGACTGCAACCATCACTCGTGCAACATACACGTGTACTCAGATTGACAGTTGTTCAACAGACAAAAACAGATGTTCTACGGTTTCATCATAGTTTTGTCGTGTGATTTAAAAAAATAATACTAATTCAGTTAAAAAATTAAAAAGGATTTTATTTTCCTCTTTTCAGTGGTGTCGATAACTAGTCTAAAGTTTTTCACCAAAGTCATCACCACGTTTTGTACTACAGATTCTGATTACTGTTGGGGGACAACAGCATGTGGTCACTATATTGTACATCAGACTCATTTTGCAAATTGGGCACCATGTTAATGAAATATAGGCCCACCTTCTTTTGGACACAAACACCTAGGCAGTTTTCTGGTTTGTGGTACAAAAATGATGTTGTGAAAAAGTGAATAAGGGTGATGCAGTGCAATGTGTTTAAGACTAAACTAACCGACTCAGTTATATAAAAACATACTGTATTGTATATTTGGGATGTAGAAATAAGAAGTGGACTTATAGTACACATTAATTTGTTTTATTTAGGCTTAGCTATATTTTATTTAAAAAATTCTGTTGTTTATCAATTCTTGTTAAGTTTAGATTAGTACCATTGAGGGCCAACTGGCAAGTTCAGACAAAGGTAATGTTGCATTGTCCACAAATGTCTCTGGGTTTCTTAATTCCGAGTGTATATTTCCCTCATGTTAGTTTCATCGTCAAATGCAATGAAAACTACAGAAATGACTGCATTTCCCTTTGTTTGTATCTGACTCTGGGGGGTAGTTTGAATGTAGGTGGGATGTATTAGATACTTTTCATAAACTGTAAAGTACTCACCTCAGTACTTCTGGTCAGTTGTGTGTTACCTTGCAGAAATTGTCATACAACTTTGTGCTGACCTGAATTTTACATAAAGCACAGTTTTTAGCCTGCTATAAGCATGTCTCGTGTGTCATGCAGAAGTCTAATATGTAACTGTTTCTCCTTTTCTTTTTTGTCGACAGCATGAAGGCGTTGGTATGACGATTTGGTCTCTGCGGCTTTCCGTAGATGACGGCCTGGGCGTCGCTCACTGCTGCTGCGTAGGAACCAAACACCAAACAACACTTCATCCGGAGAAGTCGTAGGTGTTCCTTACATAAACTAAAAACTCAATATAAAACCTAAAAATGCACTCGGTCCCACTGGACAGCAGTGGCTCGCCAATTAAAAGGACTTTTTCTCGCGGACTGAGCGAAGATGAGTCTCTACGCAGCATTATAAAAGAGGTGAGCAGAGAAAAATCTCGGTAACACCAATGTTTAACGTCATCGCTAAGGCTAACACTTTGTTAGACGTTTTGAAAACTGGTTTGCTGTAAAAATAATCTCTGTGAAAATTGTGAGTTGACGCCAAAATACATGATTAAATATTCATTGCCGAAACAATGGCTCAGTGGGAAAAAAGTTTTGTTTCGTCGTACCCACCGCTTCACTTCACTTCCCTCGTTATTAGCTTAGTTAGCCTCTTCTGTTTTTGTTGTGCCTGAAAGACCCGTTAAGTTAGCTCCCACCGTCTCACCACCAGACCGAGAGCCCCTCCAGGCGTGTGACGCGGAGTGATAGCCGAGCAGGCACCCTGAAGAAGAGGACGGACAGCCAGGTAGGAGCCGGCCGGACAGCACCGACATACCGGCGAACAAAAAGCCGAGACCTCTGACTGCTTGAGCCCTGGATAATCCTCCTCACCCGTGTCTTCATCACCCAAACATTAAGAGATAACAGCCGTACACAGTGGATCTGGCTTTAAACGACTAGTTATGCATTTAGATTGTTGTTGCTTTGGTTTGAAGGTTCCCTATGTTGTCCTTTGAACAAACATTTGAGGCCAGTGGTGGCCCCATTTGCACAAGATAGCATGAATAATGCTGAAGTCCATGTGCATTTTCTTACAGTAATCTTCACAGTGTCATATTAAGTCATATTTTATCATCTTTAGTGGACTGCAGTTATGCCAAATCAATACTGGGAGAGTGGATGAGATCAGTTAGAAATAATACTTTGACAAGTGATAAGCATTTGTCATGAACAACTCATACTGCTTTTAACGTTTAGTGGTTACAACACACTTGCTGTAATATGAGTAGCTGAGATCAGCTGAAAGCATGCGTCATCTTTAGTATCAGGTCATTATCTCCTCTGTCAAACAGAAGCTTTGCTCTCCGTTTCACCCGTGATGGCAAAAGCAGTTTCCAATGAGTAAGAGACAAAAATGACAAGGCACTTCCTCCACATAATAATGAAACGGTTTAATTATTTAAAAAGTATTATACATACATATATATATATACACACACGTATAAAGTAGATCTTTTGTCAGTTTTACACTCGCTGATCTTATCCCTTAAAGTGGTTCTACAGCTCAGACTGGTGCCGTGCTGAGGTGACCTTCTGAGATTGCTGTCGGAGATTACTGGGAGCAATGTACCAGCGTGCTCAGTCATGCCTTTACTTGTTTCAGTCAATGTCAGATTCATAGAAATCACAGCCTCTCTGAAAGGGCTGTGGCTTATTAAGGAGCTTTAAATCTGACCCAGCTGGTAACACCCCTTCTCAGAGGGGCATGTCTGTGCCTGCCCTGCTGTTCCCATGGATACACCACTGAAAAGATTCCAGGAAAGCCAACATGACGGAGCATTTAATGGACAGCACAGTTACAGAGAATGAAATATAGACAGTTGCTGTTAACTTTATGGTATTTAGTTTTAAATGTCAATGTTTCTAACACTATCTCTAACTAACTGTAATCTGTGGAGAGATGACCAACCCAATATAATTGAAGTTCTTGGTGCCAACAATGTTTTGTGAACAGGATCTCAGTGATGTTTTTTGCAGTGATGGTGGAAAAGGGTTTTTAAATATGGCCACGGGTTGTAAAAACTCCTCTGTACCAAGTATTGATCAGCTGTTGCTGAAAAGGGACAATTTCCCTTTTACATGTTAGGAAAGTGTTCATTTCTTTTTTACAACTTTCATTTTCAAGATCAGTCTTGACTACAGCTTGACTCAAAATACATGGGATTTGATAAAGTGTTGATAAGATGTTTAGGGTTGCAACAGAGCTGAATATCTTACTGATTCAGAGGTTTTTAAAGCAACAGTGATCATCTTCTGTGGAAAAAAGATGTGTTCAGTTGACATGTTGTAAATCTACCCATTTTGTAATTTTTTATTTGTCCTATTAGTCAATGTATAAAAACATTCTTTATCAGTTAACTGATATTTTTTTATGTTTGTTACCTTTTAGCAGTCTGACCAGGACCTCTTCATGGGACTGCCAGAAATGGTGACTTCTTCTTACTTTTCTTGTCAACCAATTACCCTCTCAATTGTCTTAGAAGCCATGTTCACAGTTGGAAGTCCAACAATAAATAACTGCAGTCAGAAGGTTCTTTTACATATTGGGAGATGGCCATGCCTCCACCCGAGGCCTCCCACCTAGAGTTCC
This sequence comes from Menidia menidia, assembly GCA_907169785.1. Classification (NCBI taxonomy): domain Eukaryota; kingdom Metazoa; phylum Chordata; class Actinopteri; order Atheriniformes; family Atherinopsidae; genus Menidia; species Menidia menidia. The sequence continues at coordinate 14,180,850 of CAJRST010033334.1, read as the reverse complement.
CTCAGACAGCAGGCTGACCACGTGTTCTCCCGCTGATTATCACGCTTTCCTCTGAGGTTGCCCACACCCAGTTTGTAACCATGTTTTGGTGTGTAGCTGGAGCTGCAGGCCAGCTACGATGAGGCGGTGCAGGAGCTGCGTGGGCTGGAGGTCGAGCGAGAGGCTCTGTTGTTCCAGGTGGACGTCCTGCAGGACTCGCTGGAGGGTGTGGAGGAGCTGCTGGCTGAAGCCCAGAGAGAAGCCGGACAGGCCAGTCTGGTAGGTCGAGGCCTCGCCAAAACTCGGACGGCACGAAAAAATAAAACGACTGAGCCCTGAAAATTCATCTTTTTAAGTTGATCGTTCATAACGGAACAGAAAAACAGGCAACAGGTGTCTGTGTGATGCTGGTGTTTGTCTGCATTGGTAGGAGCTGGAACGAGAGAGGGAGGACAAGAGGAAACTGGAGAGCCTCGTTTCTTCTCTGATGCAGGAGGTGGAGAGATTAAAAGAGGTAAAGTGGGAACTGAAAGGAGGATATTGCATAACAACGAAGTACTGAATTTGTGAAGAAATTTAAAGCTGTGGTACATATTACAAAAATGTCTATGTAAGTAATGTCTGACTAATATTATGATCAGCTAATGAATGGTAGTAGAGCTGGTGACGGTAACAAGAACACTGTTTATATTGACCCTTAAAAGCTCTCTGATCATTTCTGTGATTTGTCCATAAGTTTTACAAGAGTAAGATTTAAGTCACAGCTGAATTTATAGCGATTTTAGTTATTAGCTTGATTTAGGTCGTTAAAAATTTGTTGGTCACTTTCTTTGCTCTGAAAACCCTCATAGAAGTTGATTTGATCACACCGATGTGGGAAATCATGTTTGCAGAGATTTATGAGTAACTTGAGTGCAGAAAATTGTTTTCATTTTCTTTGAAAAAGTCTTGGAATGTACAATTTGTGTTTTTCTGTTCAGGAAAGGGAAAACAGTCCGGCTGCTCCAGTGAACACGACGGATAAAACACATACAAGGGAGAGTGACACCTTGCTGTGTAAAACTTGCTGTAGAGAAAGTAATGAAGGATTAGCTGCTGCAAAGAAAGGGGGACCGGACGTGGAGGCCTCAGGGAGCACCCAGCCATGGAGCCAGCCGCCTTCTCTCTCTGTGGCCGAGCCAGTCTCCAAAGACGGGGTCCTCCAGAGACCCTATGAAGCCCACGCAGAGGACGGGAGGGACCCTTCTCCAGATAGGAACGACTCTGAAAGCCTAAGTGCCTACGAGGATGCATCTGCTGAGACGCCAGAAGGTGACGAGTTCTTCCCGGACGACGGTAACCTGCCACACGATTCAGAGAGCAAAGAGCAAGATCCAACTCGCAGCTTCCAGAGCCAGAGCGAAGAGCTAAAAAACCCCGAAGCCTGTGTCTTGTCTTAATTTTGGTTGAAAAAAGCTCAGGAGCAAGGCACCTTTTTTTAATTCAAGAATTCAGCTTTTCAGTTTGAGATGATTATTACTGTAGAAAAACTGTAATTCCAGCTGCAATCATTCTTCAGTCAGTTAATCTGTGGAACGATCCCTTTCTGTCAGGCAAAATTGCCAAACGTTTGCAGGTTTCAGCTTCTTAAAGATTAGAATTTGCTGCCGTTTTTGGTCACATCCAGACCACTGAAAATTCTGTCAGGTGTTTGAACCATTTTTATGTTACCTTTTATGAAGTTATGATCCTTTTTTAAATGAGCATTTCATAATAAGGAGCCAAGTCACTGATTGATTGATTAAACGACTCCTTAATCTATAACACACTCTAATCAAAATACACTGTTGTTGAAATTGACAACAAGCTCAGGATCCAAATGGTGTGTTACCTGAAAAAGAGGAATCTGGCTACATTTATGCTTGTGGAGCATTGCTTTCCGATATGAATTAACTTTTCTTTTAACTTTTTTTTTTTTTTTTTTAAGGGATTGATTTAGAACTTTGTCTTGTCTGTTTTGAATATTTTTTTTATATTGTAGAAGCTGCTGGAACAACATACCAGATTTATCTGTATCCAAAATACACTGAGCTGTATTCAACTGGGGCAGACATTTGTAAGGTATCAGATTCTGTCAATCAAAGGCAGGTTGCGTTGTTAAAGGGATTTTTTACGTAGGGGAAATGCAATCAGTTTACTGCCCATGTTTTTTATACTGTGCATATGATCTGTTATGCTTTAAAGTTCATTTGGCTGCATTTGCACTTTTTAAAGGCCTTGTATTGTGGAATGAATTCACCAGATCACATAAGCAACAACATTCCTTTGACAACCAAACATTCAGCAGATGTGCTGCAGGTCAGCTTTCGGCTGTGAGCTGATGCTGTAGGTTTGCGGATTTTGACCTTTTTCCTCATTTTTTTCAGTGGCACAAAATCAGAGTATGATGTCTAATATCTGTAAACACTTCGTATGTTAATACATTTTTTAAGCTGTACCACTTTGATTTTTAAGTGCTGAAGGGAAACTGTAAACCATTTTTATGATAGCCTGCATGAGAACGTATACACAGCAGATTGTTTTCTAACCAGCAGAAATGTTTGTCACGTCAGTATGTTTGCATGCAGTTCCCTCACATTCATTACAGTTATATGTTTATTACCGTAAAAATAGATGCTTTTAAGGTTGTTTTTTTTTCGTAACATATCAGATGGTTGAAGTGTAATGTTAGAACAATACTAATTCATGTATGGATCACAGCATCCTGCCGTGTTGTTTTAAAGCAGCATAAAAATGCGGCTATTCTCTAATCTGCCTTCAACTGCTGTCGCGGTCCTTTCTCAGCCTGACGCTGGTTTGGCTGACAAGGTGCACATGAAGAACATGTTGTTATTTTTCTTCCTGGGTATGGCTGTGGTGCCGTGTTGTCGCACTGAGGTCATTTCCTGAACTGAAAGATTCGATCGTATGAATAAGCCATCCTCTGTTGATGGATGTTGCTCCTCAAATCGAAGGGGTTTTGTTTGCTTTCATCCTAATTGAGATGTTTCCCCTAAATGTCACAGGTAATGGTTGGCATGTTAAGCACGCAGAGGACTTCTTGACTGTTCATGATCTAATCAGATTTTGGCTCGGTTTTCGTACATCAATGCAAAAAAAAAAAATTCCCTTCTCTAAGTTGATGCCTTTACAACGTCTTCAGAATTTTTTTATGTTTTCTGAACTATAAAATGTTCTGCTGTAGAGAAAGAGGGTGAAGTATCAGAAATAAAAAGCTTGAATAATGATGCTGTTGCTGTGTCATTTGTGTTTACTTTAATCCATTTGAAGGAAGTGTTTAAATCACATAACAGGAGCATGTTGTTGCATTGTCTGTCCACCAGATGGCAGAATGGACTCCTTAATGTGAAAGTCCTTACATGGCTTAAACTAGTTGTAATAATTTTACATGAGATCTTAATTACTAATTAGCTTGTAATCACAATGCAGTTTGTAGCCATTCATACAACTTGAACGCATTAATTAAAAAAGCTGTCACAAATCCACTTTTAGGAATGCACTCAACATCTGGGCCCTTATTGTAAAATCAGTATGTAAGAGATTCCAGTTATTGACTGTAAACGGATTACTCCAAGTGAAAATGGTCATTAAAACATCCCCTTTTCTTTCTTCATGTTCAGTTGTTTCCACTGTGGCAGGTTCACAAAGTCATCTTTGGTGATCCCAAACACATCCATGAAGTCGCTGTCAGAGAGATATTTCTGAAAAGGGAGTTTGCACAACATCTTGAGTTTAGTCAAATATAAAATTGTACAAATGTCTAATTAACAACTCAAAACAAAATACAAATATGTATAAGGGGGAAAAAATGTAATTTCTTCATGGGTTCACAGTCTAAAATGAGGAAGCTTCAACTTTTGTTGTTGAAAGTTATAATAATAATAAAGTTCTGATAGTAATAAGTTAATCGTCAATATCCCTCTCCACCCTGACTTGAATCTTTTTTTCTCATTCTCAGACAGAAGACGAAAACGTGAGAAACTGTATTTTTCTTAACTTCATGTAGGCAGCATGAGAGGTCACAGCTTTTTTTCTATAAAGATGAGGCGATTCCCCTTTCTGTGGCTTGTTCAGTCACATGTTCCTTGTGATCTGGTTATGCTTCCTAACTGCAGTGGTGTTTCACAGAATTATACATTTACACTCCAGAAAACCCCATTTTGATTACTCCCTGATGCTTTTAATGATGTGAAGCTGTCTTTTGCCTCTTCCAAAATGTCTAGTGTTTAACCAATGTGAACTACAAGTGCCTACACACCTCTTTCTGGGTGGGGTCCACACCTTCAGGCAGTTCATGGGCAACCTTGTTGATCAAAGCGTCAGGTGGAAAACACTGGAAGGTTTTGTTGCTCTCCAAGCTGCTCTGCTCCTGTAGAAATATATTAAAAAAGAAAGATGCCAAGCAATGACTCAAATTTTCAAAAGAAAAAACAAACATGAATAGATATTAACAGGAATTAACAATCAGATATTCAAAATGAATATTTCTGCATTCCTTTCTGTGTTTCTGAGTCTGCCTGGTAATGAGCAGGAGGTTTCTTATATAACCCAAGTTTTTGCAGCACTAAGCTAAACAAAGGCCCAAGTTTGCTTCTCCTGTCATGTGACTTAAACCTTTTCCATGGTGAATGGCCTAACTTTATTGCCTGTTTGTTACTGTAATTTCCCCCATCGGGGACGAAAAAAGTATTTTCTGTTTTGATCCATACGTTCTACACAGCACTACATACAGATAAAACAAACTGACTCAGAAGTTTGGGGAGACACCAGAACATTACTGCTAGTATATCTGCCAGCAGTCTCTCATTTAAAGCCCTCTCACAAGCCAAGGTACAGAGAATTTGGCATAGCTTGGTTGTTTTAGGGTGGATCTGGTCTGTTTCTTGTTTTTACAATGACAAGTCAAGCCTTAGCCTTGCTTTGAAACACCCACACTACTAAACAGAGAGAAAATTCCATGTTTAAAAACTGGAAATGAATAAATCCATAAACCGACAGCCGTAATTATTTAAAGTTAATTTCTAAATACATACATAAATAGTTAAAAATGTTTTTTTAAAGCACATACTCATTAATGGATCTAGTGTTATTTTTGACAGTTGGGGTCTTATTGTTTCTTTAAAAAAAGAGTTTCACACTAAAAGGTAAATTTTTAAGTCTGTGGTATTAGTATGGTAGATAAAAGTGCTATTTGTGTCTACATTTTTTTTTATTGTACTCTTGAATTGTGTCCCAGAGTAACACATCGAATCAGTATGAAAAAATGGGGGAAACCTACTTGAAACTGTTGGCCATGTTTAAATTTCTTTGTGGTTGCATGGTTGGAAAAAATACATAAATACTAAAGCAGATTTTCTTTAAATAAACTGATAAAATCAACTTGAAACATGGATTTTAAGATTTCCGCATGCCATTCACAGTTTACTTCTGGCCTTAAAGCCAAAACCTAAATGAGACTTAGATGCTGTTGCAGTTCTGGTCCGAAAACCTTAGAGACAGGTGAGACTGCACATACAGTATCAACTATAACAGGTGATGCTACATCTCCCAGCTCCTTCTTCAGCTCTTCATAGCTCTTTCCTCCCTGAAAGAAGAAAAAAATTCCAATTAGTTGTTTTTGTTTGTTTTGACATAAAAGATAACTCTGAAATTTAAAAATTCAGAAATATATGACTAACACTCCATTTGAAAGGATCCCAGGCAGCAAACCAGCCAGTAAAGGTGGGCGGCTCAAACCCCTGCTTTATCGAGACGATGGGGGTATCTGGATCTCTGTCCCCCGGGTGGGTGCGCAGGTATTCCTGGCTTGTGACCACTACCTCTTTGCGCTCCACCTCATTGGCATTTTCACCAATCCACAGAAACACCTAACACCCGCAATGAGGAAAAAACACGTGATCAAGAACGAAAATAAAGAGGTCAGTTTAGTTTTTATGGAGAAAGGACATCTTACCTGGTCCCAGGTGTCCAGTAACATTACGTCGTCCTCGCTGAGGTCGTCCTGTGTGAACTGAGTCACCTCAGTCACGCTGAAACGGCCCGTCTTATTGGAGCATTCAAACAGACGGGGCTCATGGTCCAAAACCACCTGCTGCAGTCTGCAGACAGCAAGGCTAAACTTCAACACCAGTGGACACACGTGTGCTTCTTTCACAAGTAAAACTAGAGCACTATAATTCGTCCGAAACTTCACATTATTGATTGTTTACCTTTTGTCATTGGCATAGGGAGCTTTCCCACCAAGCAGCTCCCAGAATTCAACGGGCTCTTGACCCTCTGCCACAATCTCTTCAGAGCCCCCCTGTGAGCCATCACTTATCACAGAGCTCACCTCCTTTCCCATTGCTCTTTCGTCTCCACTTGACCCCTTAAAAACAAAATTGATCAGTTATTCCTATAAAGTTTGAAGCTTTAAACCAATTTAATCAAATCTGATCTGGACGAACTCACTGACTTCTCAAGGCAAAGATTTGCTTTCTGGGTAACACTTGGCCTGAATTTCAAACAAGACAACCAAAATCAGCCTTCCTGCCTGCCTGTTGCTCTTGGACAGGTAGGAGCCAGATTTCCTCTATAGTAGTACTTTGAATTCATACATTATCTGGCCAAAGGAAGTGGACACCTTAGCATTAAACCCACATTAGATCACTGAACTTGAACCTGTTGCTGTAATAGGCTCCCCTCTTCCCCCAGTTTCCTGCAATGAATTTAATAGTAGGATCATATTCTCTCCAGCCACAAGAGCATTTGTGAGCACAGCCTTCTGCTATTTCTTTCTCATAGAATTCTAAAACTTATAGTACATTTAAATACTAAGAGTGCTATTGTATATCACTTGACACAGAATGACAATCACTCTCTTTTTGACCAATGAGCTGACCAGTCATATCTGTAAAGGCTATTAGGTAAGGGGGCATGGGCTTACCATGAACACTGAATTAGGATGTGTGTATTCTAAAGTAATTAAATATCTGGCTGCACACTGTATGCTTGAATAAGTTATTCTAATTTGATGAATGGTCTGTGTTTTGAAATTGGATCATTTAGTCTTACACAAAAATGCTAGAGGAATACACAAAAAGATCACAGTGTTATCTTGGTGATATAGACAGCATCTATGCTGACATATCTCAAGTAGATATAAAAGTAAAAACACATAATATACTGTCAAAAACACTATCAACAAGCTGGACTTTCATTTGCGTTGTCTCATTCACCTTTCCACACCACAGATAGATTCCTGATTGGCTCTTCAGTAAAAACACATCATTGGAGTTCAGAGAGGTGGCCAGGGCTGGAACCTCGATGGTTTTTGTGTTGGATGTGTCAGAACCACGGACCTGGAACAATCTTACTGGAGGTTCAGGGTCAGAGGACCCTTTCCTAGATGTGCCCCCCTGACAGAGAAAACAGAAACATGATGGTCCATAAGCAGAGCACATTTGGTTGGTTTATGCATATAGACACACAAACACGGACAACCACGCATTCACTTATAAGGAAAATCTGGAATGTCCAATCAACCTAACATGCAGGTTTTTGGACAGTGGGAGGAAGTACCCAGAGAGAACCCTTGCAGACATAGGGAAAACATGGAAACTCCATACAGAAAGATCCTGTTTTTTTCAGTAAATCACTGTAAATGCATTAATGGCTCTTACATCAAAGATGACCATTTTGCCCTTGAACATTGCCATGAAGTGTCTTGGCTCCTTGCCCATTGTTACTCTCACTTGAACTGGCTCGCCATTGTACTTCTGATCCAAGTCCACAGCCTGAAAGGCTGAGGCTGCCAATTCATCCTGAGTGGCCCGACGCCCCTGAGATAAGAGCACGAGAAGTTTAATTCATTACAGCATTACTATAAGACTGCTTTGTTGACATGCAATATTTTTGGGTGGTGATCATTACATACTGTTAGTGTCCTCACCTGCCAAATATAGAGCAGATAGCACTTCTTGCTGTTGACCAGATAAGTATAGAGGATCAGGTAACAGTCTCCTCCATAGAAGTATCCGTACCATTCAGGCTCCACAGGCACAAGCTCCAGATTCTCAATTCTCCACACCTGGGTCCAGGAAAAGTAAAGGCATTTTGAACTACCAGAGGTTATAGATAAGTTCTTACTAATTGGAGCTTTATGTCCAGCCTTCCCCCGTTTTCAGAGTGAGCATGTGTTGTTGCAAATACTGCACCTCCACTTGACCCGTGCCATTGTCCACCATTCTCTCCTGAGCAGCAACCTCCGGCATCATGTGCATCAGAGAGGCCTCAAATTTCTCCTGTGTGACGTGAGCTGACACAAAGATGTTGTCAAGGCAAAATCACAAATCTTTAAGCAGCCGATCACAACTCTCGTTTTTCTTATCTTCTGTGAGTCTGCGCGTACCAATTTTCCCCCTTGTGTGGACTTTTCCCAAGCCTTGAGTCTGGTCTCTCACAATCCACTTTTGGAAGAGCTGCTTGAACAGAGCTGACTCTGCCCCATCATTCACTGTCTCCACATTCGTAGTGATTGGGTAGTTTTTCGCTTTGATGAAGTCCTGTAATAGTCAGACAACCGGAAAAATGAAATACCAGATCAAAATGGCACAAGCTAATGCTGTACCTTCACTCACCAAAGCTCGGGACATGGCAGCCTGTCTTTCGGCTTTGTTGGCTTTTTTCCCTTTCCACACGAAGATCTTCGTCCCTCCTTGGTCCAGGATGTAGCAGTCCTAGCATGAGAGTTACGTGACGGTTTAATACTTGAAAAACTCCTCGGGTTCCTTGCAGAACTTCGTAGAAATAAAGCCTCGGTAAGAGTTATAGAAAAGGCTACATGTACTGTATTCTATCTTAGTTCATTACAGCACTAACTGACCTCACGGTTGAGCAGGTCCTGAACCAGTGGTCGTGCAGTAACCTCTGCCACCTTCATTTGACCATCAGCATCTGTAACGCTGGAATCAAATGTGCAAAAGAATCATCAGTCATTCAATACACATGAATGGTCACCCACATGAGAATCTCTGCGAGGGGGTGCGACTCACTGGTAAAGGGAGAGTTTAGATTTTTGTTCCTGATCAGCTGTTTGATCAGGAGAGCCCTCCGGCAACGCAGAGGTTCTTTCTCCGAGAGCGCTGTTCAAGATCTCCATGTTCTGAGGTGAGCTGCTCTCTGCATCGCCCTCAATCACTCTGACCTCGGCCCGGCCTCCTCTTTCTCTGTCTCGGATATCTTTGGCCAGCAACATGCCCTGAGCGGTTCAAGTGGCACAGAAACACTGAAGATTTGCAGCTTATTTCAAGTCATATCTAAGACCGTTTTGTGCTAGTACCACACCCATTTTATTGTATGTTTTTTCTTAGCAAATTCTAATTTAGATTCAATTATAAAGTGGTTTATATTACATTAATTACAGCATATAAAGCTACACGCTCACATAATAACATCTTATGGTGAAATAAGGTGTTATTGAGGAAATTCAAAAGTAGTGGGTAGATTGGCCTCACACTGGGAAATGGCAATTGCAGGAAGAAGGAAATGAGCTTCCATTTTACACACCCTGACAAGTCTGATGCTGAAAGCGTGTGGAGAATGGCTGATGTAAATCCTCAAAGTAATGCTACTTTACATGGGAGTTATTAGTGATTACTGGAAATGTAAGTCGGTTTGGTTTCTGCTGTTAAGTGTGTAAGCTATAAGGACAAAGCAAGGTTTCTGACATCACACACTGACACATTCTTTCCTGTAAAAACTCAATCTTAAAAACAAGGCACTGAGAATCTTACTTTGAGTTTTTCCTGTCTGTTACTCTTTGGCCCATTCCACTGAACAATGGTTTTGCCAATGTCCAATAAAAACACATCTCCAACGTTGAAGCTCTTCCAGCTCATTTCCACCTGAAACACGGCGAACATAAAGGATTCTTTTTACTTGACGTCTTCCATGTTTTTAAACCACTGGAAAACGCAGCTCACCTCAGTGGCAGTGACTCGTTTCTTTCCTTTCACATGAAGGAGTCTCTTAATATCATATGTGTTGGTTTCAACGTGCTTCATGCCTGTTGCAACTCCACCTTTCTTATAGCTGAACAAAACAGAATGGTTATCTTTCAGGTTTGCATCTTATTTAGGCCAGTGCTACCAGATTTGTTCACTCACATGATTCCCTGTTTGAAGTAGCCCTTGAAAGTATCAGACTCATGGTTCTGAGCCTCTCTGTGCTGCACCGGGGTGGAGCCTAAAAACTCATCCAGCTGTACGGTATAAACAGCCGCTGCGCCCTGTTCATCCTGAGAGGACTGTGAGCCGATCCAGTAATGGATATCATAAGACAAAGCGCTCTTCAGCTTCTGTGTCTGAAGAAATTCAAAAGTGGAGAGAAAGTGTCAAGGGAGGTGGATCGATATTAATCCAATATGAACCCAAAAGACAAAATTTTATGACGTGATTTTTAAAATGTGCAAAACTAACCCTTCAAAGAAAGTAGCATGTGGAAAAAAACTACAGACGTGCAATGATTCACATTCACAGACTTACAGATAGAAGTAGGTAGCAGTCTCCTTCATAAAAGTTTCCATGGGATTTTTCAGGAACTTGAACCAGCTGCATTTTCTGTTGCACAGACAACAGAGGAGGGGATCATTTTACTCCCTAGTTCACTGACTAAATTTACATCTCAGTAGAACGAGATCAAATCAGACAATTGGAGAAGAATAAACACTGAATCCAACAACTATGATAAAATTACCTCAATTCTCCAGATTATAATCCCAGGGTTATGAGTTACTGCTTTAAATGTGTACTCCATGATGCCTGGGTGCTCTCAGTCCGCCTGCCTGGCGAGGTAACTTTTGCTGAAAGAGGAAATTTAAAGCATTTGCCTCTACTTTAATTTTTTCATGTGCATGTTCCAAAATTGAGATAAAAAATCGATCACAACTTTCGAATAAAAAATCAAAACATACCAAGTATTCCTGTACAAAGAGGCTCCTCTAGGATCATCCAACAGCTGATTATCCGTCGGATGATAAGAGACCCTCAGTCCTCAGCCTCACTGTGCACCTGAAAGATTTGACTGCGTTTGCATTTTTAGGACATATCATTGTGCTCTGCCCAATCACGGAGGAAGAGTCAAGATCCTGATGCTGTAGGCAAATGTCCTGGGGAAAAAAACACTGACTCATAGTCAAATGGACACAAGGTAACACAGATCATCTCCATCACGTCTTTCTGCCATTGTTTGCTTTACAACCTTAATAACCCTGTACATATGTGGACAATCAAAACTACGAATGTACTGTCTTAAAGACAAAATAAAGCTTCTAAGGGCACATTCAGAGCACATGTTTGCCTGAGAGAGGGCCCACATAAACAAATTCGGAGAGAAACAAAGCGAAAAATGAGCAATGCCATTGCCAAGTCCTGACAGGGAAGAGGGAATTGACGAGTAAAACAGACTCACAAGCAAGTGGCAGAAGGGAACAGCACACAGCCTAAAGTCCTACACTCCAAAACTTGCTGAAGGTAAAAATACAAAAAAAATTGTTCCTGTTCTGTCCTCTATGTCATTTAAAAAAATACAATATTTGGCACACACGTGTTATCTGTTATCGGTAGATGGAAGTTCCTGCAGATCGAGTTGTAACCATCAGGGACAGAATCCCACTTCATGTACTATAGCGTGAAATCCCCCTCCGTTACAAATTAAGTATGATCACTGTGGGATATGAAATGAGCCAAGCCAGTCATCAATGCTAAAGTTGGGGAAATCTGAGGGGAAACATTTTCACTGTAGAGAACAGCATGGTCAGCCATATATTCTAAGTAAGAAATATGAGAAAACAAATCATGACTATTTGCGAGATGGGACTACTCATCTTTTTTTCTTTTAGATTTAAGGAAAAGTTGATGCAAGAACCAGATGTTTGTGCTGGTTTAACCAGCAGAGGGACAGATCCATGAAATGAGAACCAGCTTAGCAAATCTATTGAGAATGTGGATGTATGACACGTTGTCACAGGTTTGGATGAGAGCACCATTTTGTCAGGATTGTGCACAGAGCAGCCATTTTTGCCTTGTTAGCTTTTGTTTTGTTTGTTTGAAAGAGAGCCTACGCTACTAAAGATTGAAAAAGTTAGAAAAAAGGAGAAGTTGACAGATGTTTATCTTTTAACAATGAATAGTAGATATGAATTTAATAAAAAAATACTGGCTCTACAGATGAGGGGGACTTTAAGGACATCAGATCATTTTAATGGAAGTCATTTTGAAATACAAAATCTTTAAAAAAAAGCTAATGTCGGATTTTGAGGAACAGCACGATTCATGGATATCGATTTTCACATAGCAGCATACAGTTTGTTTTTTCTTTATAAAATATATACATTATTTTATAATGATTAAGAACTTGAGGACTGAAATTTAAAAGCTGAAAAAGCAATGCTATATAAACCTTCCAGAGGTTTTTACAAAAGCCCATTCAAATCAGCACATCCTTACACAAACCAGCCTGAACCCTCCATGATGCAAAGGAAAATGACCTCACCAGTAACCATGGGATAACCATATTTTGTTTATAATGACATAAAAAGTCCTTTACAAGCTGAAATGCAAAACAGCAACTGAATTGCAGTTGTGTGCAACTCAGCTGATCACCTGGACAGAATACAACAGGAAAGTCACACAGCTCATGGTATTTGACTACCATCCCATAAGGTTTACAAGACAGGGCGTGATCCATGAGACAAAATCATGTTTGGGTACAGATCTGGAGCATTGGAGCGGCCACCTCAGTCTTTTTCAGATGAATGGAGATTTGCTGGGAGCCACCAATAGACTTTGAGTTGACTTTCCCTTGCGTATGGTTATTATGAAGAAGATCCGGAGCCCATTTGTTGAGATGTCAGCAGGATGTCAGGAGGATAACCATTGTTGTGCATCAGCGTGTATGGAAATTATTCAGACTGTAAACCTACTTAAACAGCATTGAGATGGAATCTTTTTTTCTGCAACAAGATGAATCATATTTGAGAAATATATTAATGAAGGACCGATCAGTCCAAAACACGATCATTTGTAGAAAAAAATGTCGGTAAAAATAGTTTGTAGATGAACTTACAATGCGTTGACTATGTTCTCTAGCATTGCACCACATCATAAAGGACAGCATGATAATGGAAATGGAAATGGCACCAAAACACTGTTTGTGTTTACAGACGTACTGAAGTGGTGCTGCTAATATCAGCATGCAAAGTAGCTCATATGAAATGAAAAGCATACTGTTTTGGTTTGCAAAATGTATTTCCCATTTAATGCACACAAGGTGTGGTTGGTCTTTAGTTTAATGAAGGAGGCTGCATGTTTTCCTGCATATTGTTCAATGAAAAAACATGTCATATTGCTGTCACTCTTCTGTCATGATCACAGCGGCCTCAAAAACCACGGCATGTATGCTGCTTTGGTCTTAGTTTAAAACCATCTGTAAAAACATGGGAAAAAAGGAGAGAGAAAAACACTTCTGGGAAATCTGGTGCGGTTATCAAGCTTTTGTTTAACAAGGTGGGTACATGATTACAGAGGAAACCAGAGACAGTTCGAACTTTGATTCCTCCCTTTAATTTTCTCCTCTAAATACAGCATTTGTACTATGCTGTCACCAGCACAAAAAAATACAAAACATAAATCCTGCAATATAGCTCAATGAATGCATCTTAAAATCATAATAAAGGTAATGAAAAGTGCTAAGATTAACATTTTACTTTGTACATGTAACAAATAAGCAATAAAAAATTGTTGACATTGTCAGTGTTTTCAGCACATGTTCTCTGTATGTTTCTTTAGAAAAATGAATACCCGCTCATCTGCTGTAAAGCAACATTGCAAAAAGGCTAAAACCAAAGACAATCTTTTATTTGTTCCAAGTATACCCTTTTAAGTTTGACCTTTTGGCTTTAGTCGCTCAGTGAATTAAACAGGTGGAAGGTTTAGAGACTTTAAATTTTAGGTTGGATGTGTCTTGCAAAGTTAGGTCATACTCTTTAATGAAAAGAAAATGAATGGTGTGGAAACTCATTGCAGAGGTTAATAAAAGGTTTCCATTTCATTCTGACTATAATCACCAGCTTCCCATCAGCAGGATTAAAGTACCTCCCCGCTTCCATTTTTTTTTGCTTCCTCCTCCCTCATAACTTGTGTTTCTGTGCCATTTAAATATCCTGTGTCTCAAAGAGAGGAAATAATTGACAACATTAAAGTCAAATGTGTTTGGGGCAAAGCCCCAGTATACTATTTTTGATTTTGAACCGCAAACTTGAAATGGTCAGAATACAGTTAGAAATACAGTATCATGTGTTACCATCTCTACCAGATGGTTCTGGCTCCTCCCAGAAACCCTGGTAAAACATTCCAGCCCACCTCTGGGACTCTGCTGGCTGCAGCGCTCTCTCTTGCTAAACTCTGGTCAGGATTTTAAAAGGACCCTAAAAGTGACTGAACAGACAAAAAAACATGAGAGGATTTGTCATTTTGGTCACACTGGCCTGCTTTGCCTCCGCTCAGCACCAAGCGCTTATTGACTATTTGGAAAGGAGGCTGCTGGCTATTGAGGTAAGTCTCTCTTTCTATCCCTGCCGAGCCCTGAGCTCCAGAGTCCCCCTGAGAGGAAACTTTCAGGGACATGGCAGAGCCAATGGAATGCAGATGTGGGCAAAACCTGAGGAAAATGCAGGATTACACAGCTCTTTTACATGTATGGTTCCATGAGGCTGGTTGTCTTGGTTAAGAGTCAAACAAATGTAACAAACAAAACTCTGGACTTTGAGTGGAGATAGGCACTGGACAGTGTAAAAAAAAATAGAAAAATGACAGTTTGAAAATACGTGTTTGGTGTATTGGAACAAATTGGAAAAACTCCCACAGATTCTAGCCCCCTGTCAGAGAACTCATTTGTGAGATATGCACATTGTATTTCACTTACTTACACAACACTATCTAGCACAGAGACTAAATTCAAGTAAAGAATCTTCATGCTGGGGTCTTTTCATTCATGGTTCTGTTAGAGGCTGGAATAGGATACATCTACAAATCAAATTCATATCACATATCAACCCTCCTGCTGAGAATTTGACTTGTAAGCCCTATCTCTCCAAGACGATGGGGCACCTGTAGAAAGCATGTCTCCTCATTTCCGTCCTACACAGTGAGCAGCATAGGCAGTAGGAGCTTAGAGCAAAGACACTGAAGCAGAATGGATTCTAGCCACATGTGGGTTGCACCCTGTTGTTTAAAGGATGAGTTTTCTCTTTATTGCGGCCTTCTACTGCAATGCATTTACCGAGCCTGCACTGAACAGAATAGTGTTCTATGAGTCCTTTTGAAAGTACTAAATGACGGATGCATCTATATGTTGCTTAAGGCTACTCGTTATGCAGTGTTTTTTTCAGACTCAGGCTAAACATCTGTGTTAACAAACAGGACAGGATCTCCCTGTGGCATGAGCAGACAACCCGATACGCCTCGGAGCTGCGGGAGCTGAAGCAGCAGATGGTTTCACAGCTGGAGAATCTGGACAAAGAAAAAGAAGCCCTGCGAACGAACCTGGACGGCGTGGGGACGAGGGTGGACCGGGTGGAGCGGGAACTGGACTACCTGGAGACCCAGAACGGGGCTCAGCCGTGTGTGGACGTGGACGACAAGCTGATAGAGCAGCAGGTGACCCAGGTGAAGGAGAAGCAAAAGGCCAAGTATCTCAAACTCACAGGTGAGACTCCATGCGCCTAAAAGGAACTTTATGAAGAAATCTACACACACACACACAATGTAAAACAGTTTGGATTTGTCACATCTTTCTCATCTGCAGACTGCAGCGACATGATCTCGAGTATAAAAGCCATGAAGATCCTGAAGAGAGTCGGAGGGCCAAAGGGCATGTGGACCAAAGACACCAGCAGAGCGTCTGGGAAAATCTACGTGTTTAACGGGACCGACGAGGACACCGTCAACCAGTTTCCCTCTCTCCAGGACTTCACTCGCTCCCCGGGCATGTCTCTGTCAACAGACCTAAAGCTCCCGTCTGCCTGGAGGGGGACGGGGCACGTGGTCTTCAACCACCACGTGTATTACGTCAGTCTGGCTGAGGAGATCTCGGTGGTTAAATACGACACGAGAAATAACTCGGTGACGGACAGCGCTGTGTTCCCAGTGCAGGACCACGTCCCTGTGTACGGCCTGACCCCCGACACCCTGATGGACCTGGCGGTGGACGAGGAGGGCCTGTGGGCTATTTACGCCACGAGGCAGAACGAGGGCCACATCTCTGTGGCCAAAATGGACGCCGACTCGCTGGACGTCGAGCAGATGTGGGACACAAACTGTCCGAGAGAGAACGCGGAGGCGGCCTTCGTCATCTGTGGCACCCTGTACGTGGTGTACAACACCAAGCAGCCGGGACGCTCGCGAGTGCAGTGCCTGTTTGATGTCAACGACATGGTGAGCAATGAGGAGGCACCTCTGGTTTACTTCCCCAAACGCTACGGCTCTCACTCCAGTCTCAAGTACAACCCGCAGGAGCAGCTGCTGTATGCCTGGGATGACGGCTACCAGATCCTTTACAAGCTCATCATGAAAAAGAAGCTGGAAATCTGAGCAGAAAAAATCTACAGCATATTTCTAACTGCTGAAAATGTCCAGTTTCAGATGTTCGAATGTGTCTTCACTTATCTTTTCAGGCAGTGTTTTAGTTGGGGGGAGGGGGGGGGGACACAATGTATTCATTAAACAAGTTCATTACTGGAACCAATTAGTCATTTATCTTACTTTAGTAAGATAAACTGAGAAATGTTGCGAGCAGAACTAATTCAAAACAATGGTTTGCAGAATGGAGGTTTGTCACAATAAGAAGCATCTCTTACATCATACATTGTTCATAACGTAGAAATATTGATCACAAGTAGTTTAAGATTTTTCATAAACATGCTTATTGTGATAAATTCTAGGTATGATTATACTCTCACATTCATTGTGAATGATACCCTTGATATGTAAAGAGGCATTTTGTGATTTGAAGACTGACATCGTGTTTCTAATCAGGTTACACTGCACATTTACCTTTATTCAATTATTGTCAGCTGGTGAGTGGACTGGAATAAATGGGCTGTATTTGTGCCGGTGAGGTCATGTGTGACTAGTTTAGCTGCTCTGAGTCTGCTTTATAATTTCTCACAGACCAAGTCTGTCCATTTCGCTTCACATTGAATTTTTCTGTCTAAGTAAGGATTCGCTCTGTGCAGAGGTCACTGCCACAGAGGCACACAATCATTTTTATTCACTTTTTAGGTTTCAGCAGCATATCGTTCATTACTAAGAAGGGAAAAAAAATTCAAGTATTCAACATACCAGATTAAAGAAATGTTTAATCCAGAGGAAAGGAGTTAAAAGTACAAATGCTTAATTTTAACTATGGCTGGATTTATAAGAAAGCAAAAACAGGCACAGCATCACTGGTATTTGTGTGAGAACTCGCTAGCTGGCTAGCACTGTTATATTTCTGTCTATGCAGTAGGTGTTATGTTTTACTAAGCATCACCACTATCTGAATTGCAACTGATATAATGCAGTTATTTATATACATGTGTATCCTTTCCTTATTGTTTGGTGTTGCTTGTTTTCACACCGATTTGTTTTATCTGACCAATCATTATAAAATATAGAGCAAAAGCATCCCGGTTGTGGACTTTGTGGGCAGCATGACGAGATACAGACAGGTTCAGCTCCTGATATTTGAAAGTTTCCTGTTTTGGTTCACCTTGTGCTTAATTGGTTAATACTCTCTATGAGTTTAACCAATAACGTCACATTTGGTTGCAGAGCACAGCTCAGAGGAGCATTCAAAATGAGACACGTTAACTGTACAATGTACGGATTCCAACACAGAATTACTGAAATACGTTTATTCTTTTTTAAATTGGATATAAACTATATCTATAAAAACTGTTTATGTTTGGATAAAATCTAATAGAATAACATTACTCAGCAATTTCAATTCTGTTAAAAAAAAAAAATCACACCAAACAAAGGTTCAGTTTTAAAACACACTAAAATAAAAAAATGCCGGTGGATGATCGCTGTAATCTCAAGTCCTCTTTGTACCGGCTGTTTTACATCAGCTTACTGCTTCCTGTACGGAAAGTCATCACTTCCCTCAGAAGCTTCTCAGGCTTACAAAGCACGTGTTATTGGCACTACCCCATAAGTTTCTTAAATTGTTCTAACCCGAAAACTTGAATTTGGGCATCAGAAATCCAACATTTAATTTGAAGCAGCGAATTTAAGAACATGCTCTAAGGCATCAGACTGACATTAGTCATCCTGAATGACAAACAACACTTACTTCAAATGTGGCAGGTGCATGTAAATATGCTAAATAATTATTTTAGAAGTACAGTCAAACACTTAGAACTATCATAACATTGTAGCTGAAATGTGTGCAAAAACTTTGCACACATCAACCTGTGCGAGGACAGAAGAATCCAACGTGCCCTGCAGTGTCCACTTTCTCCGTCTAATCCAGGCACAGACGTGAAGCTTGGTATGGTGGTCCCGACTGCTTAGCATGTCGATGGCATTTCAAGAGCCCTGTGTTTGAACTGGTCAGAGTCTGAGATGAGGGACCGGCATAGTGACGTCACGGAAGAACCGATGTACAAGTGCATTTTTGGCAGAAAGCCTTTTGTTTGGATCATAGTTCAGCATTTCCTACAAAACAAAAAGACAGTCACCACAATGAAAGTTGTAAAACGAAATAGGCGAGGAAAAAGAGATTAGCTATTCAATAAAACAAAAAAAGATTACCCAAATTTCCAAGCCAGCAAAATATTCTGTATTTTTGCCAGTTTCTTTGTCTAATCTCTCAAACTAAATCTGCTACTACATCCATTTTAAAAAGGTCAAGATAGAATCAAAATGCACTCACTCCAAGTAACTCTCTTCCATCCTCATCAAGCAGAGGCACCACTTTGGATAATTCCTGCCGAGCCCACTTGGGAAAAGATGGTTTGTAGTCGGGCATGGATGTGACTCCAGGCCAGACGGTCTCATCAGGTGTGCCCAAGGTGCGGAAGATTCTGAATAACTGATCAATCTCTGAGTCGCCGGGAAATAAAGCCCTCCTGGTGATCTGAGGTACAAAACGCTGGTTACATTTCAACTGACGTCCCCCCGCCTGCCCGTCTAAAGACAGATGAAGTTCAGTGCATTACCATTTCAGCAAAGATGCAGCCCAAACTCCAGATGTCAACAGCGGTGGAGTAGTACTTGCAGCCCAGGAGAATCTCTGGTGCTCTGTACCAAAGAGTTACCACCTGAGGAATCAAATGGAAGCAAAGTGATTATGACAAAAAACACAATTTCTATATCAATCAACCAAAGTAAAAAAAATAAATCAATAAAAACAAAGACCTGCAGAGAGTGAGTAGTACCTCATGTGTGTACGTGCGAACGGGCACTCCAAAAGCCCTTGCCAAGCCAAAGTCAGCCAGCTTGATTTCACCCTGTGCATTGATGAGGAGGTTCTGGGGCTTCAGGTCTCGATGAAGGACCCTATGAGAATGGCAGAAGGCCAGGCCTTGCAGCAGCTGGAATAGGTAGCTCTGCAAACACAAAAAACATGTGTCCGGATGAGAGACTTCAAACGTTTACGTGTAGCTTTTTCAATGTGTCCAGAAAGTTCTGAAGAGGACTTTTACCTTGACCAAAGGCAGCGGGATGCCAGTGACAGAGGAGGAATCCATAAACTTTTTTAGATCCTGATGAAGGAACTCGAAAACGAGGTAAAGTTTGTTCTCTGTGTGGATGACATCTCGCAGTCTGAAACACAAACAGCCCAGCTCAATAACTGCCGCTCAGATTGGCGTGAGGGTCCTGCAGGCACGAGTGAAAGAAAGTTGGACTATTAGGAACTGACTTGACAATATTTGGATGGCTGAGCTCTTTGAGAAGTGAGATTTCTCTGATGGCTGTGCTTGGTACTCCCTCGGTTTCCCTGGAAATAACAAACAGAATCTCTCAGATTTTGACACTTTTCCAACAACATTGGCAAATAATATTCGTTTTTTTCGTCTATGGCAGCAGGAAGTCGGAAGCTTCCACAGCTCGTATTGAGTTCAAAACAATTTAAACATTCAAACGCTTCACAAATCCTGAAACCAAGTGGCCGTGGAAGTGAAATAACAAGGTAACAACGGCTTCTAGTTTTCACTTACGTGTCCAGCCTGATTTTCTTCAGAGCAACAGTTTCTCCTGTCACTTTGTTCTTTGCTTTGTAAACCACACCATAAGTCCCTTCTCCTATCTTCTCCACTTTCTGGAACGTATCCATATTTCCCCCACAAACACTGGACTATCTGTGTGTTAGCTTCTGAGCGAGACTCGTGTCTTTGTGTCGGTGCTAACAAATGCTCGGCGGCTACAGACGTTAACCAGCAGCGCGGGGACCGACATATAATGAGCGGCTGCTTCCAGTAACTTCATGTGTTGTAAGCAGCACACCGCGGGAGGACGGGGTTCCCGTCGAGGATAAACTCTCTCAAGACTGAGCGGGACAAAACAAAGAATAAAACGGTCCTACGTGGACAGTGGTGGTCATGCTATGTGTAAATATGAGTATTAGCGTGGCGGTTGCTCCGCTGTAGCAAACATTGAACCAATACAGCATCGTTTCCCGCGTTCTGCCGGGAGACGTTCGTTTTTGTCATGAAGATACACCGAATGAATACCGAGTGTTTTGTTGTTAAACTACGTTTTCAGAAACATACACTCTGTAAACCGTTTCATTAAGTATATAAGTGTCAAATGAAATCAATTTAATATGTATTTTTATCCAACAATGTTTCAATCTCAACTCATTCCGGGTTTATTGCACCATGATCTGAGTTGAGAAAAGAGATGGTGGTTCCTCGGGGTGACACGGAGAGGAGAACAAGCATCCCTTGTTGGTCAATTAGTAAAACGGCGATGATGTTATACGCAGAGGTTTTGACGCAACGTCGTAGGAACAAGGCGGTCTTACGTTTTTATTGAGCTCTGATTATTGATTCATATCTCAGCTGGACCCTGTGTCAGTTTTCATTGGGCGAGTTTTCAGTCCACCACACGGTTTCTTAATTTCACAATAATATATTTTTTAGCTTTCTTACAGAGTGTACATACTTTTGTAAACTGGAATTTTTTTGTGTGTTTTTTTTGCTGTTCACTGTTTTCAATCAAATTAAACAAATGCAAACTTCCTCTGACTTGGTGTAAAAACAGTTGGGGCTTAATGGAATTTTGCTCTAGAGAAATGTTAACAAAATATAACCTACATTGAAATCAACTGGTAATTATCTATGACTATATTTACTATCTTTGATTATTTACATTGATAGACCTTTGTAAAAATCTAATTTATAAAAAAGGGCTTATCACTGATACAAATGCATATATTCAATTGAAAGACAAGCTCCTTCGTTCCTCTTTACCATTGTTAATAAAAGCACTTTTCGTTAGTAGATATGGACACAAAGTTAATATGTAACAATTTCACAAAAGGAAAATTCTCTTTCGTTTGAAACATTGAAACTTGGCAAAGTAGAACAATCATCTTTTACTAATGAAGCACAGATCAGATGAGACACAGGAATAATCTCAATTAAACCTCTCCTCCAGTATTTTTTCTAAAAACAGTTTGAAAAAAATGGTACCTTCACTATTTTCCCAACTATTTTAGCTTAAATATGATGTACTCTGTTCAAAGTAAAAAAAATATGCTGCAAGTTGGCTCTCAGTATTCCAGCGTTGCCCACAGAGCGCACAGGACAGTGACTAGCCCACTCTAGTGGCAGAAAGTATTGCGATCCTGTTTGGTTACAGAGCACTTCTTATTTGAGATTTGAATGTGAAAATCCCAATCAGATGTTATCTTCAAAGGTTTTTTCTGCTATGCTCAAAATAAATTTATACTTAGATAGATATACTGTATTAAAATGTGAACTATGATTGATCACAAGTCAGATGACCTTTCCTACACGAAGGAATGATATGTCTGCACATTGTGAGTTTTCATACCAACACTACACATGATCAGAGCCCAGGGGCTAAAAAGGCAAAATTATGTTACTGAGTACTACAGAAAGGCTGTTCTCCTTTATCTACATTTCAAGTTATAATTATATTCAAAATCTTCCTCTAAAGATGAAAAGTACAATAGTTAGTTTCTCAGAAGTTATGAGTGTTTGATATTTACAAAAGAAATAGAACAAACAGCAGAATGTTTCATCTATCATTTTTCAGCACACTGAGGGAGTTTGGTGCTCTTTCATTCATGCCTCTGTTGGGTGTAATGAAATTTTTCGTCCGGGAAACTCATTCATCCTATTGTCAGTGTGATTATCACATCACATTGGTTTGTTTGACAAAACCTCTCTTTATCACTATACACTTTATTTTAAAAAAGCTATCTTGAGAGAAGAAAATGTATTTTTTTTACCTGCTGTGTCATCATAAATTTTTTTATTGTGTCATTGAAAATGTTTCAAACTATTTTCTGCGTTTTGATTCGGGGTGATTTCTGTCCCACTGGTGTTTGACAGAACAGATCCAAATCAGTTTCTCTGATGCATGAATAAACTTAGTGACTTTTGCAGTGGCTGTGAACTGATTTTCCCTTATGACCTGAACCAGACAGGCTCATTGATCTGCTTTTATACTGCCTTTCATTTATTTTTCACAGTCAGTTCAAGCTGTTCCAAAAGCTAGTTCAATATTCAAGCTCCAGCAATAGCTGCAGTATATAAGCCAACCAGAAACTTTGTGTAGCTTCCCCTCAGGTTTTGCTTAAGTTTTGATATTATAAAAGAGATTTCCACCAGGTCCCCGAATTTCATTGCCATCATTACCAAGATAACATAGAGCGGAGATTACGGAGGAGAGAAGCTAAAGGTCGGCAATTTGTGGTATGTTAAGTCAGGTGCTCTTTGGGGGATTTATTTCCTCCTGAACTCTGTTGTGAGCACGAGGGGTCACATGCAGTCTCAAAGGCATGAGACAACATCACTGAGAAAACCAAGTCACAGGGAGGCGAGAGCCTAGAATGAGTTTGTCTTCTGAGTTAAAAAACTAGTTATGTATATCAAAAAGTTGGAAAAAAACAAAAGAAGAAAAACGTTAAAGTGGAAAAGTCGTTAATAAAACTTTATATTGGTGCTTTAGTCGTCACTACCCTTCTGCAGGTTTTATGGAAAATATGGCTTTGTCCAGAATAGATTTGAAATACTTGTGAAAAAAACAAACTAACTCATAATCATATTAAATATCATGTAAACAAAAACTTTAGAAATATGTGTTTTTGATAAGCATGAGATATATTTTCACACAGTGAATATTCTTATTTTAATGCTAACTTTATGGAAATTTTGTTTGAGTATTATTATTTGTCAAACTTTTGTGAAATTAACTTTTATTGAGACACCGCTGTGATGGACTTATTGGTGTTTTCTTGTTTGACTGTACTCCATAAAGCCTGTATACTGGGAAAAAATTTACAAACAAAACAATTTCTTTTTCATTTTTTAATTCAAGTTTTTTTGGAAAATGCATGTTTACAGTGTTGCGATAAAAAGTTGGATTCAACTTTTTTAATCAATGGAATTCAAATGTTTTATTCCTCTGAACAAGAGTTTGGAAGATCTGAGTAAGGGTGTGACTGCCTTGCTGCAAGCTCAGAGTCACTGAGCTTCCCCAGCCTGAGGTGAACAGCAGGATACGGAGAAAGGACTGAGAAAATAAAAGGATGCTATTGAATGGGTGTCCACACTGCAATCTTGTGATGTCCATGCACACATAACTATGAGGTCATATCTCACACTGGGGCATGACTCCAGGTCTGCTACCAGTTCTCAGTCTAAAAGACATCACGTTAAAAAATGTTATTCTTAATATTTTGAGTATTAATCAGTGTTCCAGTAATGAAAAAAAGGATTTTTATCTCAAGATTGTCATTTGACTTGTTAAGTTGCTGAAAATAGCTAGAAATGTGTTTATGTTAACTTGTTTAAACACTTGTGTGAAGCACCTAATTAATGTTGGTTCAGAAAAAATAACTGAAATGTTGAATTTAAAAAGTGCCATTGATGAATGAAAACAGGGAATTATGGGAAAAGACAACTTAAGACCAAAAAGCTGCACTGTTTTCGGCGAAGGGGGCGGTGCTAGTTTAAAGACTGATGATGTCAGAGGTGAGAAGAAATTTTATGGTAATTTAGGTCCAAGGCTGTCTTAAAGAGAGTGGGGAAGTGTTTGTGAGGTCTCTCTGGGGGAGTTGTGTTGGGAATCAGGTCTACCGGGTTAGGATCGGGCACAGAGGAGAACAACCAAACACAGGATGAGGACGGTGGTGCTGCTCGTTCTGGCCTTTACCTCTGCCATGGCAATTAGTAAGTACATCCACAAATACTGACAGCTCAATGTTTTTCTTATTATTTTGTATGAATTAATTTGCCATGTGAGTACTAAATATAGCTCTGCAAACAAAAAGTTTGCAATCATTTGTGACTTTTCTTGATCTTTGTTTCTCAGAGCAGGTACGCTTGATTCTCAATTCACTAAAATCTTCCACATTCACAAAATGCAAGCAAGAAAAAAAAGAAAAGAAATGCATTTTATTACTAATATGCTGTCATTTTATTGTCAAATTAAAGATTCATTATGAGAACAGATTTTATTTAGATTAATGTGTTAAATGTAAATAAACTTTTAGTAAATGGTGAGCTCACATCTTATTCTTTGTGTTTGTTTTTCATGCTATGGACAGCCAAATAAACAGATGGTTCTCTGATTTCACACTTGTTTCATGTTAAGACACTATGTGGGAAAAATTGAACAAACTTTTCCTCGCCAAATTAAAGCAATTCGAATATTTCGTCAAGGCTATCTGCATTTGTTATCCTTAAATGCTTTCCAACTTTGAACAATACATTTTGACAATGTAATTTGCCCTTTCTAAGACATCTTGTGTTACCCATGAGAATCTTTTGGTGCCCTTTTACCTGCTTTCACATACACATCACTACCCAGGAACAACAGCCAGGGAGCCAGTGTCTGGGAGCCCCATTCCACATACTGGGATTACTGATGCTCAGCTGATAGTCACATGAAAAGGATTGAGGGGGATTTTTGGCCATGTGACTCCCACCGCAAAGAGCTGTGACACCCCTCACCCCTACCCAAAAAACATGGCGCCCTTGCTTAAGAAACTAAGACATGACTTTCATACCTTCATTAAAAAACTGAAGTTAATGCTGCAACTGAAATCTCTTTTAGAGACCAATGCACTTTTATAAACTTTTTTTCCAAAAACCATTTCATACTTTGGAAAACCTTATCAGTAATTTATTTCCATTGTTGACGTGGCATTGTTTCAGGACAAAGAAGTGATTTCACACGTTACCGATCATGGAACTCTCGGATGTATCCGGTGTGGCAAGATGGAGATCCAAGATTCAGAAACTGTTGGTTTGGTGAGGCCCATTTGTTTGTTTGTTTTTCTTTTGCCTTTCTATGCGATTTATTTCCGAATAAGTCAGTCCAAAGATGTCAAACTGTGTCTGATACTTTTTCGCAGGAGGTGAGGTGACCTTTGATCTGAAGAACGACGCGCCCACCCTGACAGGAGCAAAGGCAACCTTCTCTATCAATCTCAATTTCCCACCTAACCAAACAGCGCTGCCTGATGGACAGGTGGTGTGGGCCCGTAACTGCACCATCAACGGTAACATAACTACCACATTATTCCTGATACAAAAAGGAGGGGAAGTGACCATTACAGCAAAATGCTGCATTATTTGCCAAATATTTTACCCTGTGGATTTGACCAATTTCTACTTGTTTCATAGTAAACACAAAAAATGTTGAAGACCAACATTTACCCTTTCATTTTAATTCAACAATCTTGTTAATTCACATCCGGTTTTGTTGTCGATTTGCTGTGTCTGATGTAAATCTATCACATGAGCGTGTAATGAACGGTCGATGTCTTTGTTTAGGACGCGAGTATCGGGAGGGTCAGGCTGTGTATCAAAACCAGAATCCGGAGTTGACTGGAGTTTTTCCTGACGGCACACCTTTCTCTGGGAGACAGAACAAGAAACCTCGCTATGTGTTTGTGTGGAAGACATGGGGTAAATAATAATATTAAAGTCACATTGAAGCACAGGCTACTTTTTATCAAATGTTGTGCATTTTGAAATTGTTTTAATGTTGGTTTACTTGCGACATAATCTCTTTTCATTTAAATTCTGTTTTGGAGAAAAAAAGAAAAATTGGTCTTTACGCCAGTTAGCAGAAGTTTTGTGTTAATGTCCTATGGTTTCCAATGAGCCTGTAAAGACATTGATTCATAATAATTCATGACCATGTTACTATTTTGAGGACGTTACTGGCAGGTGGCAGATGGACCATCCTCCTCACTCACCATCGGAACAGACAACGTAGCCCTGGGATCGTACAACATGGAGGTCGTCATCTATCACTGCAGGGGAAAAGACAAGTTCATCCCCCTCGGCTATGCTTCCACAGTCTTCACCATCACAGGTGACCTGTTAAAGTATTTTACGTGCCTAAACCTCACCCACATCTCATCCTAACTGCTCTCCATCTTTCTGTCTGTGTCTTCAGACCAAGTTCCATTCAGTGTATCGCTAGCTCAAGTCAATGATGTGAATCAAGACGACCAGAACTTCATCCAGAATCAGGCCATTGCTTTTACCGTCGCACTCCATGATCCCAGCCAGTACCTGAACACTGCAGACATCAGCTTCAGTTGGGACTTTGGTGACAACAGTGGAACGCTGATCTCTAGAGAGCGCTCAGTCACACACACCTACCTCACGGTAGGAACCTATAAACCTCAAGTGGTCCTGATGGCAACAATCCCTAATCAATGTGGAAACCCAACTGCTGGTAAGACTTTGAATTGATTGCAGCTCATTTATTTCCGCCTGTTTGATTTACTCAGTTGCACTTCTCTTTCAGTTGTTCCAATGGACGCCTCTGCGGCTCCCGCTGTTGTGGTCATGGCGTCCACCCCTGCAGCCGTCCCAGTTGAGGGAGGGGATGCAATTGCACTGGATGTCCCTGCGTCTGAAGCCACTCTGCTCGCTGCTTCTGTACAACCTGCCGCAGACACGGTGGACGAAGTGCCAGTCGTTGACACCGACACTGGCACCGTGGAGGTTGCCACGGTGGTTCCCGCAGTGGTGGATGCCGCAGCTGTTCCGGCAGAGCAAGATCCCGCCGGCACTCCTGCTCCTGCTGCCGCAGAAGAAGATGCTGTGGCCACTGTTGCCCCGGTCGCACCGGCTGAGGCTGAGGAGCCGGCAGATGCTGAGACAGCTGCTGAGGACAACACAGCTGTGGTGGCAGATGCGGCTGCCTCAGCTGCTCCGGTCCCAGTGGGAGAGGCGGTGGCAGTTGAAGGCGCAGTCCCTGTGACCGCTGCCCCTGAGGCAGACGCGGCCGCAGAGGAGGAAGCTGCCGTGACGGCCGCTGTCCAGGCTGCTGACGATACAGCAGCTGCCACAGAGGAGGTCGCAGCTGCAACTGAAGCACCAGCCGATAACGTTGTGGCCCTTGCTGCCACAGAGGCCACGGCCGTAGAGGCGGCAGCACCAGCTGCCACTGCTGCAGAGACGGAGGCCGAAGTGCTTGATGCTGAAAATGTGGTCGCAGCCACTGTGGCCGCCACAGGTGAAGACGTTCAGCACATGAAAAACCTGAACAGACAACTGAAAATAAAATACTAATCCCTATTTTTACTATCAATTAATAGCTGGAGATGAAGAGGCTGCTCCGGCCGAAGGTGAAGTTCAGACTGAAGTGGAAGCTGACCCTGCACAGGTTGCCCTTGTCGTGGCCAAAAGACAAGCGCCAGAGCTGACCGCCGACTGCATGATCTACCGCTATGGCTCCCTCGCTACATCTGTAGATGTCGTGCGTAAGTTGCAGTTGCGCCAGTTTCTGGTGTGCATCAAAATATTATTGATATGATTGTTTAATGTGATCAAAATGTCTCTGTTTAATCTCAACCACGCAGAGGGTATTGAAAGTGTACAGATTGTTCAGGTGTCCAATGTGGTGTCGATGGCGACTGAGTTGGATCAGAATGCTGTGGATGTCACCATTTCCTGTCAAGGAAGGTGCGTTGTACATTAATGAAGAAGCAAATTCATTGGTAGAATGACCAATCCCTTTAGTTTATCTAAAGTCTGAAACCAAAGACATTCCCTGTCTTTGCTTCCTGTTTCAACACACCTGATTGACACCAATGCATCATTAGCAGGCTTGTGTAAAACTCAGAATTGCAAGAGATCCAGTTACCGTAGTCAGAATGAGGTCTGTAGATGCATTCAAATATCTAAAAACTGCAGGACATCAGCCATTAAGGACCTCCAATTCCTCAGCTACATGTAATGCATATAATACATGTAGCTGAACAAAACACTGTCAAACTATTTGGAATAATTTAATCCCTAGAATATGTTAACACTGTCATGTGTAATTTCTTATTATGTATTGCCTTTGGTAAATGTGAACTAAGTGTCAGATTTTTAACATCTCCTCTTTTATCAATGCCTCACCTGTCAGCCTGCCGAGCCAGGTCTGCACTGTGATCTCTGATGCTGACTGTATCACACCGGTCCAAACCATCTGTAATGCAGCTGTGCCCTCACCAGACTGTCAGATGATCCTCCGTCAGTTCTTCAACGACACAGGGGTGTTCTGTCTCAACGTGTCGCTGACGAATGACGTCAGTCTTGCTGTGACAAGTGCTAGAGTCAATGTAGCTGTAGGTGAGTGAGAGGAAAAAGGATGCCATTGCCCTTAAAATGTCTTCTAAAGATTTTATTTTTTTCAAATGTAAATTGTTCAATTTGTTTCAGCTTCTGGGGATTCCCCAGCTGGAACTGCTGCCACTGTTCTGGGCGTCATGGTTCTTGCCTGCGTCGTCTGCTGTATGGGTTTGATGTACAGGTCAGTGTCTCATTAAATGATTTACATATCTATGTCCATAATTATTAAGATAAAAACAAAACAAAAAAATTGAAGAAAAGACATAAACTCTATCACAGATTCTAAGAAAAAGGTGCTATAATCACAGCATTTGAGTAAAATATCAGCTTTGCATTTTATGAAAATTTCAATGTTTTCTTTAACAGACATCCTGAGAATCAATGACAGATTTCTCATCTCATGCAAATGCAGGGCCAACAGACAACCTTTAAACAGCTAGTTATATTATGTACAAATGACATCAGTCCTCAGACACTTGTGTGAATGGATTCATGTAAAAACAAAAAAACAAAAACAAGAATATAAGTGGAAAAATGAAGCTCCGGCTTTTGAGATAATCGAGAACAAGAGTTCAAATTGGCACCTTTACAAAACAATAAGTTAATTGATGCCTTCCATTGATACCATTATGCCTGCACAATTAGCTCTTCAAACCAACTAAACTTTCTTTTTTTTAATAATTCTTAAGCATGTCCAACCATTTAGATATGAATGTTAATTATTCTTAGCTAAGAGCCTTATATTGTGAGTTTTTCACTCAACTTTTTATTAAAGGATTGATTTTGGATCTCTGTTTTCTTAAATCCATGATGGATCAAATATGTAGCTTTTTTTGGGTCAGTCACTGCTAAACTTTCATAAAACATAAATTATTTCTCCTATCTATTTAGAATTTGTCTTATGTCATTTCTCTTTGCGTCGCCTGTGTTGTGCATTTAAAAAGGCGCTTCAAGCAGTACCAGCCCCTGAGAGAGGAGCATGAGGCTGGGAGCAGCTTTGGAGTGACATCAGTACCTTTGCTACTGTGGAACCTGCTGAGTCGACAGTCACCTGGAGAAAGTCGACCATTACTTCAAGGAAGGATTGTGTGAAACCTCAATACATTTATGCACTCAACATGCCCAAGATCCACTAAGATTTTGGCTTTGTAAGCGTAACAGCACCTGTCCTGATAATGTTACTCCCTGCAAAGAAACCAGGCAGTTATGTTGAGTGAACCAGACCTGTGTAAAACACAAATTTGTAAGAATACAGGAGTTTTTCCCAACAAGTTATATTTATTTTGTCCTATAACATCCTTAAAATTGGTTATGATCAGTCATAGGAACCATAACATATCTTATTTCTGGAATACTTAAATATTAAATTTCCTAACTAATAATTTGAGTTCAGTTTCTTTACAGTCATTATGATCAAATTTATCACTGAACGTTATCATGTTTTCTACACTGAAATGAATAAAGTGGTACATTAACATCTTTCTCTTTTTGTCTGATGTGTTTCATTAGTTTTTTCCCATAAAGTGAAAAGCAGCAGAAAAAAGATAAATGACTTACAACACTTTTACACTTGAACTTACAAGAGACTACAAGACTACAAGACCAAAGGTAAAAAGGTTATTTTTAAAACAACATCACGCTTTCACCATCATCTCTCAAAAATCTGTTATATTTTTCTGATTATATTAATATATTGATATTAATGATAAATTATTGGCAGTCTGAAAGATTTTTCCATTCCTTCATTCCATCAGCTTTTACAAAATTCAGGGAAAGGTTAAAGGGGATCTTGGACAAGAGCAGACTACAAGCTAAATGAGACATATTGGACGCATATCATGTATGTGGAAGATATGGATCTAAACACATGTTTAGTGGAAACATATGCTGCCAGGAAGTGCTGTGGTAATAATAAATCTGCTCTTGGTTGCAAAACAATAAATATATAACTGTCAATTACTAATCCATAAGAATGATTTAATATTATACTGTAGACTCTCTTCATGTATCATACTGCTGCACTATGTTCTATGACACACTGCAGTGCAGGAATAGAGACTGACGTCATTGCAGCAAATTATTAAATGGAAGAAGCTGGTCTAGCCATCATGGTATGAACAAGGGAGCAGAACAACGGGAACAGAACAGGACAGATGTTTCTCTTGCCTGCATTTATGGATAAAAGTTTGCATTACTGATAACAAAACTACTCTATTTCCTCAGCTATGTCGCTGTTAAAGGCTCTGATGTCATCAAGAGAGCAGGATATGTCAGAAAAAGTCAAAATTGTTAAACCTTTCTTGCTTAAATATGTTGGGACATTATGGGGCAGTTTGTACTGACACGTGCTGTTAATGTACTCAACACTCCACAATGTTCTTTTTGCTTACAGTGCATTTGAATGTCAATCCAACAGACTTGTGTAACACTGCAGTATTCCATTATGTTAATTGTCAAACGGAACTATCAATCTTGCTCAACCAATAACATGTCTCCCTGCCACATGTATCCAATGCTGTTCAACCCTCCCCACTCAGCCCTGACTCGACACTAAAGAGACAACACAACAGCCCTTCTGGGAGGACATTATTTTTCGGGCTTGATCTCTATCTCAGCCCATACAGCAAAACAGATTTTAATAGGTTGCTGCATCATCACAAAGCACATAACTACCACACTCAGAGCTGCTATCTAAACCACAAAAG
The DNA here is from genome assembly GCA_907169785.1 of Menidia menidia. Classification (NCBI taxonomy): domain Eukaryota; kingdom Metazoa; phylum Chordata; class Actinopteri; order Atheriniformes; family Atherinopsidae; genus Menidia; species Menidia menidia. The sequence continues at coordinate 14,149,266 of CAJRST010033334.1, read as the reverse complement.
AAAAATTCATATTGTCTTCTTTGTTTTTGCTTTTTCACATTCGTTCAATAAAATTTGGACTTTAAAGTAGGCACTGAATGTGGAAATGAGTCAGTGAGGTGACACCAACCCAGCGGCGACACAGCTCTGATTAATTTGAACGACGTTTTATTACTCACCACTCCCTGGCAACGGATCTTAAAAGGATGTTGTTACCTTCATCTGTCCTCAGTGAGGCAGGAGCTTTTACAAGACTGGAGCCATAAGTACCACTGCAGCCTCCGATCAGCATTTCTGCCACATTAGCCACTTCACCTCCGACCATAAATCTGTGCTCTCACAAAATCCCTCCCCCTTATTGTATCAGTAATAAATGCATATCTATACTGTCAATAATATATTGTTCTATATAACAAATTAGAGTAACTCTGTGCTCGCTTTAGATAATGACTGTGAAATATCATTGGTTTCCTTATTGATTATTGACAGAAATAGAAATCTTGATTGAGTAGGCACTGTCCAATGAAGAAACAGTCAGCCTATATTAGTCTAAAATGATTATTTTTTCAGTCAACTTTTGAACATCATTCTGACTCAATAAAATCTCTGTGAAAGCACAAGCAGTGACAGCACTGTGAAGTATGCCAACCAATCATCCATCCATCCATTTTCTGAACCACTTAGTCCCAAATGGGGTCGCTGGGGGACTGGAGCCTTTCCAAATATTCAATGGGCGAGAGGTAAGGTACGCCCTGGACGGTCCGCCAGTCCATCACAGGTACTAACAATCATTTAAAACCAAAACTGCTGTTAAGCTGATCAATTCTAAGTTAATATCTTACACAGTTTCTGTTTTTATGTAACATTACCTTTTTGTTGGCGTTACAGCCGGTTCTAAATTTGATCAGATTTTCCATTAGAGACCACACCCAGTCCATGAATTTTACACAAGAAAATTGGATCTCAAAACCCATGAACTAAATGTAACCACTGTTTGTTTATTGTAATGTTTTCCAGTTTGACTAAAAATATCTAAATGATAGCTTTTATTTGACATTTGAAAAACATCCTGACACACACACTGTATTAAAATAGAAACGGATATTCAAGCCTGACAGTGTTCAAGAAGTGGAGTAGGATTCATGACTCTCGTGGGAATTCTCTGAAAACCAGAAGGATCATTTAGTAATGGTGGCATCTGGCTGAAGGTTAGTATTACATCGTCCAGCCTGAATACATAGATTTGCATGCTTTGTTTCTGTTTTGTCCTTTAAATTCACACTGCCCACAATCACACTGTTAATCATAGTGTAGACATACAGATAGTCCACACTATGATAAAGATCTGACTTTCAACATCCTACCTTTTGTGGCAGGATGTACAAAGTGAGATTATGCCCAGTGCAGAGTGAGACATGGTGGGTCAGAGGGGGAGGGAAAGAGTGGAGTGAGTTACTGACCATGAAGCAGGTTTATTAGATTACAGAGCTATGTCTAACAGGCCATTTATTACACAGAAAGCCAGACCACAGCCATAGCATCCATGCAGATTTAGGAATGAATATGAAAGTGTTTTCTTCAGGGTTCATCAAGGACAGACAGATAAAGACGGGAATTAGTTTAATTTTACCACAGAGTGCTGGAGATGCTCCAGGAAAATAAAACAGGAAGAGGAAATCCATTAAATTAAATTAGAAAACTGCTGAGCTTGAATAAAGCAAATAGACTGAGAGTAGGCAACGGTGCAAAGATCCACATGTATGAAGAAAATGGATTCTATCAAAAGTACCACACATAATGTGGAACACAAAGGAAGAAAGTGCCACGCCCAATCGTCTCAGCGCACGGTCTGTAATACTATGCCTATGGTAGTCTTCAGATCTCAGTAACACTGGCCTGAAACACTGAGGCATACACACACATTGCAGAAATATGTGAATGTGTATATATCCTTCTTTATTGTTTGACACTTACATTGTACTAAAATTGTTGTAAACATGCTGTTAAACAGAACATCCTGATCCTCATACATGTGTTCAGGGGTCATCTGTGGATACCGAGTCTAGCTGTTGGTGGCCCAAAAACCTGCTGTTGACCGGACAATCAAATGGAGTTATCTGACAACTCAAACTTGAACAGGGATTACAAGATAGAGTGCTTTTCCAAAGGGATAAAATAACTGCAGAGTCATGGCTCTGCCCCAGACACCCAGAATATCAATAAAGTATTCCATTACTGTAAAAGGAGAGACAGAGAGAGCGGAGGGAAACAGGGAGACAAATGGAGGAGGAAAAGAATCAAATCAATGAATCCATGTGATTCACTTTGGCTTAGAATTTCCAATTCTCCAGTTCAAGAAACTGAATCCTTTATAGACACATTTGTTAGTGATGATAATGAAAGCAGTGGATGAAGTCATATATAAATGTATATGCAACGTCTGGAGAAACAAAACTAACCGAGTAAGCACCTGGCAAAGCGACAATGAGGGCATAAATCACAGGGGGAGGGGAAGTGGGCCTGGGACAGCATCTCTAGTTATCTGAGATGGGGAAGCCAGTCTGGCTTTCTGCCAAGTTCTCTGGTTAAAAGGATGGAAGTGTCGCTACTGAGACAGCACTAGTGAAATCACAGTGAGAGGCAGGGCTATCTTTGTGGGGCAGGGAGTGGCCAAAGCTTGTATGCTCACGAGTGATTGAGAAAGGATGGCTACATGTGGGTGTGTTAAGGAGAGACGAGGGAGGGGGCTGTAGGATGCAGATGGGCCTGAGTGCATAAAAACCCTCTGCACTCTTCAGTCTGATGTCCTGTTGCTTCAACAGCATCTACAAGCCTCCAGCTCTCCACTTTTCCAGAACCACAGCAACCATGAGCCATTCTTCAATGCATACGTCTACCTCTTACAGGCGCACCTTTGGAAGTCCACACCCCATCTCAATGGCTTCCTACTCTCCTGTGTCCAGTCGCATGCCTGTTTCTTCTGGACGCTACATGCGTTCCATGTCGCCCGTGGTGGCGTCCCGATCCACCACCTACCACCAACAGCGTTCCCGCCCCAGCCCTCAGCCCCCTCGCCTGTCTTATGACAAGGTGGACTTCAGCCTGTCCGAGGCCATCAACCAGGAGTTCCTCACCACCCGCAGCAATGAGAAGGCTGAGCTGCAGGAGCTCAACGACCGCTTTGCCAGTTTCATTGAGAAGGTGCGATACCTGGAGCAGCAAAATGGTGCACTGCAGCAGGAGCTCAACCAGTTCAAGGGCCAGCAGCAGCACGGCCAGCCCAACCGGGCATCGGAGATGTTCCAAGATGAGCTGAGAGAGATGAGGCGCCAACTTGATGCCGTCGGCAAAGAGAGGGACGAGTATCAACTGGAGAGGGACAACCTGGCTGAGGACCTGACCCTGGTCAAGCAGAGGTTGGTATAAATGTATGGATAGATAGATAGATAGATAGATAGATAGATAGATAGATAGATAGAT
>CAJRST010033334.1:14061410-14145797 GCA_907169785.1 Menidia menidia | reverse complement strand
ATAGATAGATAGATAGATAGATAGATAGATAGATAGATAGATAGATAAAATATTTCTCCATGATGTGATTGTTAGACACATATATAGCCTTATCACCTTATCTATTGAATCTTCCTCCCTTTAAACACTGAGGGAGCATTGAGATTACTGCCACTTTAGCTCCTTATGTTGGTAGTTTAGGGCGTGGCACAACAGACAGCAGTATGATAAAGGACGCTGCACTGCAATGTGAGTGCATATTGATTATTTTTCCCCCCAAAAATGTATATTTAGTCTCCCGTGTGCCAGAATGTACTTCAAGACATCATCAAAATAACCAACAAAAAGCTTTGACTTAGATATTGGTGCCAAACCCAGACAGGGCCACTCAAATAATACAACTTTATAGATTTTTGCACATCTGCAAGTACACACAAGCACAGTGATGCATGTATGCTGGATAATGAGCAAAGAACAGAGGAAGATAAAGGGTCCAGACACAGGGTGGGGCCTGCTGAGAAACTGGGTGGGTCGAGAGAGGACACAGGACCAGAGGAAAAGAGGTTGGGTATCAGGCGGGGTGAGAATAGTGTCAGGAAAAATCAATGTGACTCAATGACTCCATTAGGTGTATTTCAATGTCCCTCCCTGCTGATGGGATGGTGCCAGGGATCCCATTAGGACAGAAGGACCCCTAGAAACACAGCATGAATTAAAGATGAGGAAGTGGGACCCACTAATCCACTTTGTGTCCAGTCTGGACAAGACCTCTGTCTGATAGAGCAGATGGATTGCATTCAACTGCACATACTGTATACAGCCAATCAATCAGCCAAAAAAAAAATAACACTAAAAACAGTGAGCAGAGAGGATGAAAACCTGCACAATTTAATTTGTGGTATGTTTTTATTGACTTATCACATTCTGTTGAACTTGAAAGATTATGAAGATAAGGAGTTTAATTAAACATTTCCAATTCAAAGTAGTTTGCTTATTTACCCTTGACAGTACAGAAAATTACTCTTCACAACCTTGAAAATGTTACCTCAGATGATCCAGCACATGCACCCAGCCACACTTTGTCCATGCAGATGACCTTATTGAACTGCTGTGATGCCACATTAGGGGTGACTGCTAGTCCCACTGAGCACACTCCCAAAATCCTTTTAACGGAACAATGAATTAACAAATTGATCCAGGAAACTTTTTACCAGCAGATGCCCTGGTGCTAAATTTGACAGGAAGGGTGATACCAGTCTACATAAATAAACAAACAAATTAATAGAAAATAATTAAAACTGACAGGATTGTATGACTTTTTTGTTGTATTCCTATGGTGCTTGAAATATTTTCTCCAATTCTCAGGTTGGATGAGGAGGCCCAAAAGAGGGCAGAAGCTGAGAACAACCTGGTTGCTTTCCGCAAGGTAAACACTGAGCAGTGGATCATCAGCACCAAAGATATTACAGTGTCTCCATTCTCAGTAAACAAGTCATAAATAATCTGCTTCATTCCATCGTTAACTTTTGAATTGCATTGTCATGAATTTTATCTCAGGGCTTTTTTTTTTTTTTTCAGGGCATTTTAAAGACACACTCTATTAACCCAATCAAAAATCAATTTAATCAAATTCCAAACAAGTCAAATTTATACATTTTAAAAAAGTCGAGTAACCCCGAAAAGCAGAGGATGTCATTCGTACTTCTCCAGATTCAGCCCCTCATCCTGTGCACACACTAGATGATGGAGGAAAGTGAAAAAAACTCCCTCTTTGATTTATTTCTTCTGTTTCTTTTGTCTCATAAAACAACTAGGATGTGGATGATGCTACTCTTGCCCGTTTGGAGCTTGAAAGGAAAATTGAATCTCTAATGGATGAGATTGAATTCCTTAAGAAACTCCATGATGAGGTATGTGATTCACTGTGCTTGTACACAAACATCTCTGTCACCCAGTCACCCATCCAAATGTATAATCTAGAGACCTACATTCTTTACTCTGCCTCCAAATGATGTGAAATTCAAGTGAAATTACTAAATTGATTCTCAAAATTGAGTGCCATATCAGTGATGCAACAGCAGCGAAGCAATCATAGTTAATAAAAAAGCCGAACAAAGTTTACAAAAAAAGATTTTAAAGCTGTACTAGAGTTTTGTGCTACGGTACATTTACAGGACCACTCATACAGATTTTTTTTATTTTTTAAAAGGAAAATGAACAAACTACAAACAAATAGATTTAATCAGGACGTCGACCAAATGAAAAGACATTCTTTGACAAGTATTTAGAAACAAGAATTTGACCCTTTTATGGGTATCTGCTTATTTTCTATATTTTTGAATTATCAGGAAATCCAGGATGTACAAGTGAGTGTCCAGACCCAGCAGCTGAAGATGGAGGTGGACAGCAGCTCCAGGCCAGATCTCACCGGTGCTCTAAGGGACATCAGGGCTCAGTATGAGACCATTGCCTTAAAGAATATGCAAGAATCTGAGGAATGGTACAAGTCCAAGGTGGGCAGATGGAACAAAACGGTGCACATGAGAATTCAAACATGTAGTCGTTAGTTTTTACATACTTCTTCCTTTACTTCTCTTGCAGTTTGCAGATTTAACTGAGTCTGCGAAGCGCAACACTGATGCTCTGAGACAGGCCAAGCAGGAGGCCAATGAGTCAAGAAGGCAGATTCAGTCTCTCAACTGTGAAATTGATGCATTGAAGAACACGGTGGGAGCAAACATCATGCTGCTAATCTGTATGCATTTTTGAGTATTTAAACTTTTTCAACATGAAGTGCTGCTGTATTCCTTCAGAATGAGGCTCTGCTGAGGCAGATGCGTGAAATGGAGGATCAGTTTGGCAATGAGATTGGCAACTATCAGGACAACGTGGGCAGGCTTGAGGAAGAGATACGCCACCTGAAGGATGAGATGGCTCGCCATCTTAGGGAGTACCAGGACCTCCTCAATGTCAAAATGGCTCTGGACATTGAGATTGCGACTTACCGCAAACTGCTGGAGGGGGAGGAAAGCAGGTGGGGGAGAACATGCATTCCCCTAATGATTCATTGATGTTTAAAAGAGTGGAAATCACTTTTAATAACTTTTTTTATGGTTTGAAAGACTTCAATTATTTTTATTTCTTGCAGGATCTCCGTTCCCATTATGAATATGGGAATGAGTAATCACCTTGGTGATCGAGGTAAAATATTCTCTATTTTGACAAACCCATTAAGATTTATGGTCGGGGTCTTACGGTCATAAAGATATACCAAGAAGGGGGGCAGTTTGTTTCCTGAGTTTAGCACTGATGGATATGATGGAGTGAGTGAAGCGAGATAAAGAAAAGCAAATCAGATTCTGAACTTGAACATCTCATTAGCATCTGACTTTTCACAGATTACGAAAAAACTCCAGACACCCTAAGCAAAAGGACTGTGGTCATCAAGACAGTGGAGACTCGAGATGGAGAGGTACAACACAACTGTGACACAAGAATCCCTGTATACCTTTTGGAGAGCAGGCCAATGCCAGCTTTCAAAACTAACCTTTGTATTGCTTTCCTCATCAGGTGGTGAAGGAATCCAGAAGGGAGAAGGAGAGTGACTCTGGCAAAACTGACAAGGATGAGTAGATGCAAACTGAACAAACAATGTGAACGCCAGTGCCGTGATAGAAAAAAAATAGAAAGCTGAACAATAGAAAAAAACAAAGCTGAGCTACAGTATCTAATCCTCCTTCTCATTAGTTATGTGTTTGATTGTCTGGTAATATGTCTCTCAGTATTGGTGCAGCTTTGATTAATTCCTTTAGACGGTGTCACTTTGGTGCTATGTAAGAATACCCCCACTTTTGCTAAACACCTGTGTCATCTGTAGGGCTGTGCAAATCCACTTTAATTAATGGACCACTTGAGGCCTTGATTTACAGTGCAATCCTTAGACAACCATGCATCTATGATAAATAATGTAACTACAAGCTGAAGAAGAAGTAGTTTAAATACAGGATCTCAGTAGCTTGTGTCATAATAATGACTCACTAGCAAACTTTCTGACACTGCCCTTTTGCCGACACACCTTAAAAGACAGACTGAGACTAATTGAATCTGTCTGCTTTTGTTTTAGAAGCTCCGCTATCCTCTTGCTGTGCAAATAACCTTTTCACCAAAGTTGTGTGAGAACTAATGAACATGTAACACACAGGCAATGACTGACACTAGAAATGACAAACTGAAAACACCTTTGCAGAATGTGCTTCACAATGATGTGTGAAAGAATATGTATGTGCAAATAAACTTCACTGGATCAAATATGTGTTGTCTGTCTTCATGAAACACAATATTTTTATGTAAGTGGTTAGGGTTTTGATTAATTATCATCTAACTCTGCCTCTTGTTTTGTGGAGGGAAAGACTACAGAACTTGATGTCATTTTTTTAAAATTATGAAGGTAAATGTAAGTAGAGGTCAAATCAATGAAACATACAGACATACAGGTTTATACAAATCATTACTCAGTATTTTACTCTTTGTTTCCTTTAGACAGAAAAATGTTCTTCTGTGGCCTTCATGACAAAAATAGTAACCTCTTTTGTTACACTGCTTAGCTAATTAATTGTGTAAAAGGAAATACAAACACTCCCTAAATATATCTCTCGTAAAACCTGCGTCTAAAATGTGTAAAGAACTACAATTGGTATCTAAAGAAATTCCTAAAACAGTCAAAATGCAAATTGATTCAGGTTTGGTAGCAAAACACCAAAAGTATTTTTCTCTATCTGATATTGATCTGTACATAAGGAGTACAGTATGTCCCTTTGCCCCAAAGTACCACTACATTCCACTAACAACATAATGTTTGATTCTTTATATTTGTCTGGAAATCATCTTGCAAAAATGGTTCATTTACTAAACGGTGACTATGTTGTCAAATATAGCTTTGTTAACAACTCTTTGTTTCAACAAGAGAGCAGAGTACATCACCGTTAGTCCAAGTAAAGGGTGAATGTACGACACATCCAAGCCTGCAGAGTTTGAGGATTAGAATGATCACTCTTCTCAAATTTTGACTGAAGCCTTAAAAACCAAACTCAGGGCACATTTTCCCCTGCTGATGAAATTCTGCTTCCGGTTCCTGTGTTTTGGCTCGCTGTATTGGCGCGAGACTTGCCCGAGTTGCTTGAAGACCTCGCTCTGGCTGGCGAAAGTTTGCTGTTTAAACTGAGCTGGCTGTTGTGCTGTTTTGAGGGTGGTTTTGGATGGTTAAAAAATTACAATTAAGAACTGAAAGAGAGGAGGATGAGGAGAAAGAAATAAGACTATCTCGGACTAAAGGAAATCGGCGTCGAGGAAATGTTCAAGACGCAGTTGGTAAAAGCCGTGGATTGGTAAAAGATCTTTGGACAAAGACTACGGCGGGTAGACACAGCTGTGTTGTGAATGGATCAGAGTGGGGAAATAGTATAGATAACGAGAGTGACAGGGGCAGTGAAACATCGAGTAGTGAAAGGATGAGTCCAAAAAGAGGAAATTCTTCAGTGAAGGCAGGTATGGGAAAGAGGGGAAGAGTGGTGAAAAACTGGGATGAGTCTGAAGAAGAAATGGAGGGAGAAATAAGGGAGTTTAAAGTAATTGTTAGAGTTAACGAGGAAAAGGGATTGCAAACGATCAGTCCAGTCAAACTAACCACGATTCTGAAGAATCAAGTGGGGGACGTTACAAATGCAAAAGTACTAAGAGATGGAAACTTAATGATAATTTGTAATACGGAAGAACAAAAAGACAGAGCATGTAGGATGAAAGAAGTAGGAAAATACAAAGTGACAAGCGTGAGTCTGATACAAGAAGGAAGTAAATGGAGGAAGGGAGTGATTTGGGGGATACCGATTGACGTTTCAAATGACGAAATAAAATCAAATCTCAGAGGAGGAAGAGTCAAAGATGTAAGAAGGCTTCAGACCTTTAAAAATGGAGAGAAAATGAATAGTGAAAGTATTCTGATAGAATTTGATGAAGAAAGACTTCCAGAGAGAGTCTATTTAGGATATTTGACCTACAATGTAAGAGAGTATATTCCACGACCAATTAGATGCTTTAAATGTCAAAAATTTGGCCATACAGCACATACGTGTAAAGGAAAAAGAAGATGTGCACGATGTGGGGAGGATCATGAATATGAACAGTGCAATAAGAGCAAGCAGCCAAAATGTTGTAATTGTGGTGGGAGCCACAGTGTGGCATATGGGGGATGTGAGGTGATGAAGAGGGAAGTACAGGTTCAACAAATTAGAGTACGCAACAAGCTATCCTATGCAGAGGCTGTTAAAGTGGTAAAGCAAAGAACAGAGGTTGGGGTGGAAAACAGGATGTATACAGAGGTAAATCAAACAAAAGAAAGTAAAGTGTATGTGGATTTAAAAAAGCTAGTGACATTTATTGCAGGGGTAATAAATGCAACTATGGAAATTAAATCAAAAACCGAAAGAATACAAGTAATTGTGAAAGCAGCAGCAAATCATCTTAATATTAATGAATTAACATGGGAGGAAGTGAGGGATGATCTTAGTGCTCAGGCCAGTCAGGAGGCAGCATGGATAGGATAGCAACACTATGGTCTTGATTCTGCAATGGAATGCAAGAAGTTTAATTGCAAATGGACAGGAATTAAAGCATATTATTAATAAATTAGAAGAGGCTCCAGAGGTTATTTGTATTCAAGAAACATGGTTAAAACCCCAATTAGAATTTAAAATCTTAAATTATTCGGTCATTAGATTTGATCGGATTGAAGGTAATGGTGGGGGATGTGCCATTTTCATTAGGGAGGGGATGTCGTATAGGGTGGTTAAAAAAGGGAAAGAAGATGAGTTTGTAATTGTAGAGATTTGGATAAATACAGAACCATTTATTATAATAAATTATTACAATCCATGTAAAAGATTAGAGTTAGATAAATTAAAAGAAATTCAGGGACAAAATAGAAATAAAGTTATTTGGTGTGCAGATTTTAATGCCCATAGCAATTTATGGGGAGGGCAGGGAACGGATATAAATGGAGAGATTGTAGAACAGCTGTTGGAAGATAATCAATTAGTTTGTATGAATGATGGGAGGGGAACAAGAATAGATGTGCTTACAGGAAAGTGTTCATCTATAGATTTAACTCTGGTGTCAAGAGATTTAGCTGGATTATGTGAGTGGGAAATAGAGGAAGAAACAACAATGGGTAGTGATCATTTTCCAATTTTTTGTAAAATCCTTATTTCTAAAGAGAAAAGGATGATAGGAAGACAAGAAAGATGGATATTTAAAAAGGCAAAATGGAATGTATTTAAATATATATGTGAGAAATTCATGGATGAAGTAAATTTAAGTTCAGATATAGAAAGTATAGAGGGAAAGATTAGGGAAGCTATATTGAAAGCAGCAAAAATAACAATCCCTGTAAGTAAAGGTAAGAGCAGAAAGAAAGAGGTCCCTTGGTGGACACAAGAGTGCAGTGAAGCAATAAGGAAAAGAAATCGAGCTTTTAGAATATTGAAAAGAACACATAATTTCAAAAATTTAATTGAATATAAAAAAGATCAAGCAGAAGCAAAGAAAGTTATTAAGAAAGCAAAGAAGACAAAATGGAGAGAATTTTGTGATTCAATAGGCAGAACAACTCCTATAGCTAATGTTTGGGGAATGATTAAGAAAATGAGGGGAAATATACAGGAGAGAACATACCCAATTCTGAAACATGAAGAAGAAACAGCAGTAACAAATGAAGAGAAAGTTGAAGTAATGGCAAGAACATTTGCAAAGATCCATAGTTCAGATAATTTAACAGAAGAGGGGAAATTTAGGAGAGAGCAGACAAGAAGGGCAAATGAGTTTATTTTAGAGGGTGGAACAACTCCAGGTAATGTCATGGATGTTTCTTTTTCTATGCAAGAAATGAAGAGAGCAATATCTAGAACAGGATTAACAGCACCAGGAAAAGATCAGATATGCTATATTATGTTAAAACACTTAGGAAGTCAAGCTGAAGGAAAACTTTTAGAGTTATATAATAAGATCTGGAAAGAAGGAAGATTACCTTCTAAGTGGAAGGAAGCAATTATTGTGCCAATGATTAAACCAGGAAAGGATCCAACAAATCCTTCTAGTTATAGACCAATTGCACTTACCTCATGTTTAGGAAAGATTATGGAAAGAATGATAACGGAAAGGATTACGTATTACGTCGAAAGTAAAGGACTTTTGTCTTCATGTCAAAGTGGATTCAGAAGAGGAAGAAGTACAATGGATGCAGTTGTGTGTTTGGAGTCAGATATTAGAAAAGCTCAAATTAATAGGGAAGTAGTAGTAGCAGTATTTTTTGATATTGAGAAAGCATATGACATGGTATGGAAGGATGGGCTGCTTATAAAATTATATAAAATGGGGATTACAGGAAGGGTTTATAATTGGATTAAGGATTTTTTGTTGAATAGAGTTATACAGGTACAGATGTGAGTAACAAGATCTAATAAATTTAAAATTGATAATGGAACTCCACAGGGAAGTATTATCAGTCCTTTATTGTTTTCAATCATGATTAATGATGTTTTTACAGAAGTAAATCAGGATGTCATGCAATCATTATTTGCTGATGACGGAGCTTTGTGGAGAAAAGGGAAAAATGTAAGAATAGTGTATGAGAAAATACAGAGTGCTATTAAAACTGTTGAAAATTGGGGTTATAACTGGGGGAGTTAAATTCTCAGTAAGTAAAACAAAGACTGTTGTATTCAGTAGGAAGAAAATTGAAGAAATTGATTTAAAAATGTATGGAGGGAAAATAGAAAAAGTAAATAAATTTCGTTTTTTAGGAATCATGTTTGATTCCAAGCTTTTATGGGGTGATCATGTAAAGTACATTGAAGGGAAATGTAAAAAAGTTATAAATATAATGAGGTGTTTAACAGGGTTAGATTGGGGCGCAGATAAAATTAATTTAAAAAAAATATATGTTGCTTTGATTAGATCAGTGTTGGATTATGGATGTGTAGTCTACAGGCAGGCTGCAAAATCAGTTATTAGTAAATTAGAAGTAATTCAAAATCAAGCATTGAGATTATGCTGTGGAGCTTTGAAGACATCTCCATCTTTGGCAGTGCAGGTTGAAATGGGAGAGATTCCTTTATATTTAAGACGTAAGCAAATTATGCTAAATTATTGGGTGAGTCTGCAGGGCCATAAGGAGGAAAATAATCCAGCAGTAAGAATCTTGAGACCTTGCTGGGAGAGTGGAAAAGCAAAAATAGATTGTTTTGCATGGGCAGCAGATAAAGCCGCTAGAGAAATGGGGATGCAGGGAAAGGGATATTGTGCTGCGGTGCCTTATCCAACTACTCCTTTTTGGCTGTTTCCATATGTGAATGTTGATTTAGAAGTTTATAACAAAATGCAGGTTAATAAAGATAATAACTGGGTACATTTAGTAAATGACAGAATTAAGAATACGTATAAATCCTTCATAATCATATATACAGATGGTTCAAAAGATTTAGTTTCAAATAAAACAGGATTTGCTTATGCTATTCCTGAACTAGATATATTCATGAATCAAAGAACATCTGACCATTTAGCTGTTTATACAGTGGAAATGTTAGCGATACTGATGGCCTTACAGTGGGTAGAGCAAAATAAAATAAGAAAAGTTCTTATATGTTCAGATTCATTATCAGCACTAATGTCTATTGTAAATATTTCATCTGAAAGTCGTATGGAGCTAGTATACGAAATTTATGAAGGTATATTTAGAATGACACAAACTCAAGTAGAGATTAGGTTTATGTGGATTCCAGCCCATAGAAATATAGAAGGGAATGAAATGGCAGATCAATTAGCTAAGGTGTCTTTGAAACAAAGTAGAATTATGGAAATAACGTATTGTAAATCTGAAATAAAATCAATTATTAAGACCAAAATTAAATCTGAATGGCAACAATTGTGGGAAGAAGGTATTAAAGGTCGTCATTTATTTCATATACAAAAGAAAGTAGGAAATATGGAAATAATAGGAGAAAATCGAAGAGAGCAAGTAGTAATGACAAGATTGCGCCTTGGACATACTGGATTAAATAAAACACTACATTTGATAGGTAAACATCCAACAGGTAGTTGTGAGTGTGGTATGGATATAGAAACAGTAGAACATGTAATTATTCATTGTGAAAAATATACAGTAAGTAGAGAGAAGTTACAAGAAATTAGGAAATACGATATACAAACATTAAAGCTTGATAAGATTTTAATTAAACATAAAATAAATAAAGCAGTTATTGCATTTTTGAAGGTAACAGGACTATATGGAAGAATTTAGATTGGGGGAGATGCTCTGGTCCACACTCCAGCACAGTAGATGGCGATAATACATCTTAACGATAGATGTCACCCGCCAATAAAAAATCACAAAGAAGAAGAAGAAGAGTTGCTTGAACTGGGAGACGGTAGGAGCTGCTTGTGCTTTTTCTCTCTTTGACATTAAAAAGTTTCATTACAACCTGCTGTTGGCGGCGTCATTCGTAGCGCAACTTTATCTGAATCACCATGTCGGTTTAGTGTTTATGTCCTGAAATAGTTTAGTAGTCATTCAATGCTAACAGCTCTGCGCTGCATTAGCGGTGTGTCCGGAGAGTAATCCTCTACATACTGTATGTCATCAATAATGGACACATATAACTATGTACATTGGTCTATTCGGTTCAACTAAAGTAACAGAAATACCATATACATATAACTTATGTAGTAAAATAAGCGTAGATATGGAGTTTGCCATTCTGTTCTATATCTTGACAAACATCATTATATGTTACTTGTTTTAGCTAAGCTTTATTTAATCTCTAGCAAGAAATTTGATCTTTAAACAGCTATTAGACGTGTGATACTGTGTCTAGCCTCCAGTAAAGAAGAAACAAGGCAAGGCCCTACTTTAGTTTCCAGTGCATCTTTTCCATTAGAAAATAGTGCTTGGATTAAATTGGATTTATAGGAATCACACACTAATAGGATACTCTTGTTATTTAAAGGTCCGCCTATTGATTTCTGTGGTCTAACCTCCTTGCTCTCAGGTTGGCAGGTTCTGTGTAAACCTGTGCAAGATGAACTGTGAAATTTTGGCAACGTGCAGTGCTCTTGGTTATCTGGAGGGAGACACCTATCACAAGGAGGCTGATTGCTTGGGTAAGTGACTTTGAACTATGTGGTAGTTTTTCAAGGGTCAAGCAGTTTTTCAAATATCAAGCTGTACTTCAGCAGTCGTCTATTTTTTTTTCTCAGAGAGTGTGAAAGACTTGATCCGGTATTTACGTCATGAAGACGACACCCGTGATGTCCGCCAGCAACTGGGGGATAGCCAGATTATCCAGAATGACCTTCTGCCTATAATTGTTCAATACAGACAAGACAAGGCCTTGTTTGATGCCTGTGTCAGGTAAGAACCCAAAACATGCTCACATGAATGTTTTTAAAGACATTAAGTTTTATGAAACCTGTGCTGTATTGCTTTAATGTTGCCACAGTGTTGTCAATATTTTATTGTTTTATGTTTTACTGAGACAAAACACTGGTTTGGTGATTTTTTTTTGTCCTCTTCAAAATAGATGCTTTTATGGGAGTAATTTGCAATAAGTCATCCGTGTTTTGTTTTTTTCAGGCTCATGGTTAATCTTACTCAGCCTGCGATGCTGTGTTTTGGTAAAGTACCAGATGACCCAGTGTTTAGGCATCACTTTATGCAAGTCAATTCTCATCTACAAGCCTACAAAGAGGTATTTTGATTGGATTTCTGTAGCGGATATTTATTGATTAGGTAGGTTCTTCCATTTCACCATTTTGTAATGCAATCCTGTTTATTTTTAGGCATTCGCCAGCGAGAGAGTGTTTGGCATTTTAAGTGAGACCTTATACAATCTTCTACAGCTTGTGAGTTTGTCACTCAGAATAGTGTCTTCTTCTCACTACATCATAGTAAAATGATTCTTGTATTGAGTGTTGCTCTGGTTTTCTCACTGTGGCTGCTTTCGTCCAGGACTGGGAGGAGAGACAAGAGGAGGATAATCTTCTGATAGAGAGGATTTTGCTGCTGGTCAGAAACGTGCTTCATGTGCCTGCAGACCCCTGTGAAGAGATGGTTCGATTCACATAGATCCCCAAATTTCCCCTATCTATTCATTGGACCCTTCCTTTACCTGTCTGTCATACTGAATGCCTCCTCTCCCAATCTTTGCTCCTCTGTGCCCTTTAGAAGGTGGATGACGATGCCAGTTTTCATGACAGAGTGCTGTGGGCCATTCACATGAGTGGTTTCGATGATCTGGTCAAGTTCCTCGCATCAGCCCAGAGTGAGCAACAGTGGAGTATGCACGTGTTGGAAATAATCTCCCTCATGTTCAGAGACCAGGTCAGACCAAAGAACAAGTTGGCTTGCCACATGCAGATTTCTGTGTTTTCTGTGCTTGAGCTGCATTTATTTTGATTTGCAGACACCAGAAGGGTTGGTGAGCGCTGGCCATGCTCGCTCAGCACAGGAGAAGCAGAGGGACTCCCAGGAGCTGGAAGCACTTCGGCAGAAGGAGCATGCAGAGAAACGCTCACGGATTTTACAAAGAGGAAACAGGTACAGATAAGAAGATGGTCTTGGTTGATAAGGTTGACGAAAGCGCCTTTGGTTTCACCATACAATTACACTATACACTGTACTCTATGAATATGGCGGAGTTAATACATAGTTCTGATGGTGATGTGTCTTTCAGACATTCTCGATTTGGTGGGTCTTATGTAATTCAAGGCCTCAAGGCGCTTGGAGATAAAGATGTGGTCTATCACAGAAATCTTCACAACGTGAGTTGTGCACCTCCCAAAGCTGCTCTAATTCCGAAATGTCCAAGTGTGGGTAGTGTTGACATTATATTTCTTTGAATGGTCTTTGCTTTTTGTCTTTATAGTTCAAAAATTACACTCATGACCTCGGCAAATCAGTCAGACGTGTTCCCAAGAGAAATCGAAAGATCCAGGAATGTGAGGGCAAGCGACGCTCGGCTTTAAACGTTCGACTCTTCCTACGAGAATTTTG
Organism: Menidia menidia; assembly: GCA_907169785.1. Taxonomy (NCBI): domain Eukaryota; kingdom Metazoa; phylum Chordata; class Actinopteri; order Atheriniformes; family Atherinopsidae; genus Menidia; species Menidia menidia. Next base: position 14,132,719 of record CAJRST010033334.1, on the reverse strand, counting down.
TGTGGACTTCTTGGAGAATTGCTACAACCGACTCATGTATCTAGTTAAGGTCAGCGAAAAGAGCATGAATCACTTTCATTTATTTTCTTTGCATCATAGACTCAATCAGAAGCCCAATGCAGCGAGCATGACACAAACAGAAAATGTCAGATGCATCACAGACTGGCCTCTCCGTCATTGAATCATTCAATGAGCAAGAGGAAGCTGATTCATTCAAATCTTCAGAAAAATGATCAGGAAATTGCTTTTGGTTTCTGGCTGCATGAAAACCTAAAATGTAATATCATTTCTGAATGTGAAATTGAATTGAATAAGCGTATGACTGTATACCGTCAGGCAGAATTAAATTTGTCTTTACATGCTGGTGTTTTTTCTGTTTACACACTACAGGAAAGTCTGATACGAGAGCAGACTCAGCAACACGATGAGACCTATTATCTCTGGGCACTCAGCTTTTTCATGGCTTTCAACCGTGGCAATGGTTTCCGTGCCGACTTAGTTTCAGAGACCATGTCTATCCGAACGTTTCATTTTATCGAACGCAACATCACCAACTACTATGAGATGCTGCTGACAGACCGCAAAGAGGCCACGTCCTGGTCCCGAAGGTAAGGTTGTCAGTGAAAGCAGTTTGCTAATTTTTTTTGTTTTTGTTTTTTAAACTGTCAAATTCACTTCATTTTTTTCCGCTTAAGAATGCACTTGGCTTTAAAGGCATATCAAGAACTGCTGCTCACTGTGAATGAAATGGACCACTCACAAGATGAAGACATCCGTCAGAGCTCCAGTGTTATTAAAAGTAATTACGTCTTTACTTTGACTAAGGTTACTTGTATAGTCTTAAAGGTTTTAAAAGGACATCTTTTTGGTTTTCTCCTGTTGAAGAAGTGGATATTTCTGTAAATGTGGAAAAAGAGTTCACCTTTATCGATTTACATTCACCATCTGCTTCAGGTAACATATTCTACATGATGGAGTATAGAGAGATTTTCCTGACTTTGTTGAGAAAATATGATGAAACCAAGCAACCTCATTCCTACCTGAAAGACCTGGTGGAGTCAACGCATCTCTTCTTGCGCATGTTGGAACGCTTCTCCAAAGGCCGCAAAAACTTAATTGTGCAGGTGAGTTCTGCTGTTTTTCTATGAAGGCGCGCCTTTCTATTTAGACCCTCTATGAATTGCTGAAATCTTGCTCTTCACTCGGCAGAGGAAGAGGGTGAAGCGGAGGAAGTCTCGCAGCAAAAAAAAGCAGCCAGTTGCAGAAACTAGTCCAGAGGCCCTGGAGGAGAGCTGGAAGATTGTGGAGGAGGAGCTCAGGAAGGCCGGATTTCAGGCAAGTGTGACAACCGGCCTCAGGGGGGAGTCGGGGCACAAACTTTGGAAGAGGGCAGATTGTGCTTCTTGAGAGCAAATCAGTCTGAATTTTTGACCTGATGTGATAATTAAGTGAGTTCTGAGTCAAAAGAAGGTATTTGGAAACATTGAGTGGTGTTTTTTTGTCCTTTTTATCTGCAGTTGTCAGCGTCTATAACCGAAAGCATCGTGCCTTTTGACGCCACATCTGAGACTCCACTGGAGGAGCAGCGTGTGGAGGCGATGGTGCGAGTGCAGGACGCTCTGCTCTCTCGAATGGGTCCCGAAGCTCTTGGGCTGCTGCGTGCTGCCAGGTCAGTTATTTTAAGTGTTACTTTTAGACGAAAAGTGAACAGTTTTCAAATCATAATTTAGCAGGCATAGGATTGGCACAAAATACACACATGGGTATGAATTGTAAACAAATCTTTGAGTGGTTTGAGAAAATGTAATCATTTGAACATTTTAGGATCCTAATTTTCTATATTTAAAAACTAATATCTAGCTAATTCTGAAACATATAAGTCGTGTCCAGTTGTCTAAATGGAGAAGATTTTTCCTGTTGTCATGCTCAGGGAGGTGTGGCCAGAGGGGGATGTGTTCGGTTCAGCTGATGTAGAACCTGAGGAGGAGCTGGAACTCCTAAAGCAGATCCTTCATGCCAACCTCCCAAGTAGGTTGCTAAATGTATCTTATTTTTACTGCACCTTTGCAAGGTTTTAAATATGACTTTCAACATTAGGGCCATCTCCTGAGACTTTGGTGGAAGAGGATGATGATGATGCAGCAGAGTTGGAGGAAGAAGAGATGGAGACCGTGCATGTTTCTGAGTCGGAATTCAACTTTCTTGACTTCATTAAGAAGTGAGAAAAGTAGCCATAGTAATTTAACGACGGATCTTTTCTTTGCAAGAATGTGTGATTTAAGTTGGGGAACAGGCGAGTTTTGAAGCTTTTTGCCTCCTCTTTCTTCGGACTCGACAGGTTTGCCAGCCCCAGCATCGTGCGTCCATACCTTTTCCTGTTGAAATCCTATTCAAAGAACACACCCCACACCAACCACTGCATCACTCGAATGTTACACCGCATAGCTGTTGACCTGAAAATGGACGCCTTGCTTTTCCAGCTTTCAGTCTTCCACCTTTTCAACAAAATCCTGAGCGATCCTGCATCAGCCGCCTACAAGGTACACTTATGACAAAAGGGAAGAGCTTGTTGCCGACATTAAAGCCTGCTGTAGGTTCTACTGACACATATTTTTTATTCTCCCTTTCACAGGAACTAGTGACTTTTGCCAAGTATGTGGTGAACCGTTTCTTTTCAGTGGCAGCACAGAACAACAAGGCATACGTTGAGCTGCTTTTCTGGAAAAATGTGGGGGCCGTGCGCGAGATGACAGAAGGGTACACCAAAGATGGGTGGGTGCTCATTTGTGTGCCAACGTGTGCTTAATTAAGCTGACTTTTCTCTCTGGTCAGAAATAAATTTTTGTTTTGTCTTTAATATGTCAGAGAGGGAAAGAAACCAACTTGGACAGAGGAGGAGGAAGAGGAGCTGCGGAAACTCTACATGGAGCATTGCGACTCAGAAGGTTCACTTTGCACTTGTTGGTTGTTTGCCCATATTTTTTAACTGCTGAAGCACCCAGCTGCATGCTGTGAACCGAGAGGTTGATGGTGTGTCGTTAACTGTAGATTTTTTTTTGTGTTCTCAGTACCAGACATAGTGGAGACTCTTCTGCCGTTACTAAGCAACAGCAACCGCACTCGGCGACAAGTAGTCACACAGCTGGTCCACATGGGTCTGGTGGACAATGCAAAAGTACTGAAGAAGCAGACGTATGTACTCATATTATGCATGACACGTAAAGCACTATACAGTCCCCATTTCCAGAAATACTGCGAACATATGTAAAATTTAGGCAGAATTTTTTTTTTTGTACAGACATCCAAAGAAATTATTCCTCACTGATTAACTTTATTATATTTAGTTACTGAAACTATTTGAAAGTTGAATGATCAGTGGGATAAAGACAAGTGTAAGTTTGGGTCGCATTATACAGTTATCTACACATTTTGACCTCAACGGAAGTAACTTTAATCCTTTTTTTTTTTAAGTTCCCTTTTGAAAGTTTTGATTCTGCAGTCAAAGGTTGTGAGATTTTCCTCTTTGTGATGTGTTGTACTTTTTCTAAGAAAGATGGATGATGACGGTTGTCTGACTTGTCTTGTACACAATCGCGCACACACACACAGCTTCTGTTCTGCTGAAGTAACCATTTACCTATCAGGAGCCACAGAACCCACATTCTGTTCATTTGAGACAAGCACAGTTGATACATGGCTTCCTTGTTACTTAATACCATTTGAGGTTATATTTCTTGGTTCAGCAGCTGACTGTTGAACAAAAATGGATTTCTAACGTATTCCTGGACCCATGTGACTGCAGTGATGATGGAGCAGGAGGTTTCTCGTGCAGTTTTGCCTGAAGCCTTCGAGGTCACCCAAAATTCAAACGTGGCTTCCATCTGCTGCCTTGAAATATTTCACTGTAGATTCAGCACTGTGCCATTTACAGAATGCATAAAGTTGTACAACTGTGGTACATTTGCTGCACACACATTTTTTTGTAATTATTATGAAAGCTGTTAATAAAGCAGTTATATTTCCCATTTAAAGGAAAGGCACCAGAATTGTTCTCTGGACTGAGGAGCAAGAGGAAGAACTACAGATCCTGTTTGAAGAATACAAAGATTCTGACGGTAGGGTGAACCAGATTATCTTGGTGTGAAATATGTGACAAATGTAGCCTGTCACTGCCTGTCTGTCAGTGGCAGTTTCTGCACAATGTTCATAAATACTTATTTATAATGTGACTGATGGTTAACAGATGTGCTGGGTAACATCATGAAGAAAGTTACAGCCAAGCGTTCCCGTGCACGTGTGGTGGACAAGCTGCTCAGTATGGGCCTGGTGTCCGAGAGACGAGAACTTTATAAGAAGAGAAGCCGCAGTGCCCATGGGAAGAGCTCTGGTCGTGGAATGGTAATCACTCCAGATATACATTAGAGAGGAAGATGCTTTCCTTCCAATATCTAGAGAGATCTGAAATAAAATTGTGGTCAAACTCTTAAACAGATTAGAATAAAAATATTGTATTTCAGTAGTTGATGTGTTTTCTATTGCAGACTGAAGACGAGTTTCTTTCTGAACTGACCCAAGATCTAAGGGACGATTCTGCGGACATAGATGATGATGATGATGATGAAGACGAGAAAGAAGAGGAATCTGAAGAGAGTGAGGGAGATGAGGTTCAGGAGAGTGAAAGATCACAAAACAGAGGAAGAAATGGCAAAAGCGTTTCCCTGACAGCAGAGAGAAGAGCTGATATAGGCTCTTTGGTCTATGCTCTGCAACAGCAAGGTGAGCCAAAGGCCAAAATCGGTCCAGATACAAACTCATTTCTAAATACAGTAAATCGATTGGATTGAATTTGCCAAAGTGTCTGTTTCATTTGTGTAATTTGTTCCAATCAAATTCCAAATTGATCTTATGCCCTTTTTAGCTGTATTGAATCTTTGTTTTGTGTTAAGGCATGTCTGGACCTCTGTTGTGGCTGCAGAATTCTCTAAACAGAACTGCAAATGATCGTAGTGAAGACGGTAAGGCCGTATCAAATGTGTGTTATTTAGTCTGTGAGCTTCTGTTCCTTGGAAGACTTGTCTTAGAGATTTTGTGTGCATGAGAAGAGAATCCTAGTAGCTACTGATCATAGAACTCTGATTCATGTCCCAGTTGTGTCCCAGCCTGTTCCACTTGTCCCCCTGGCTGAGGAAAATGAGGATGCAATGGAAAACAAGAGCTTTCAGAGGCTGCTGCGCAAATTGGGACTTCGACCACCTGCAGATGAACAAGTACGTGTCATAAAACTTTTTCAGTCGTGAATATTGAAGAATGGGAAATTATGCTGATTTATTTCCTCTGTTTGTTAATAAGGAGACCTTCTGGAGGATCCCAGCGAAGATGGGCAAGTCTCAGCTCTGGAGTGCAGCTGCGGCTTTGACACCAACAAAGGATCAACCTGAAAAGGGTGAGGAGCAAGATGGTGCCAAGAACCAGACAGAAGAGCAGAGGCAGGAGGAGGAGGAGGAGGGCTCAGGTGAACAGAGGACTCAGGCTCTGAGAGCTCTACTGCTGGCACGCAAGAGGAAACACCACACCGTCACGAACACAGGTATGTGTGGGAGTTCAGATTTCAGTGCCGCCTACAACAGTATTTAATTGCAGCTTGTTTTTTCTGAGCTAAGCAATAAATTACATGGTGCTCATAAAACCTACTGCTGTCATAGAGGCCTGCTCTATTCTAAAATTGAAAACGAAAATTCAAACATAAACTGGAGCATGAGAGAAAGAATAGATTATCCTGTGGTTCCCTTGGAAGGCGGGAGGGGCAAACTTAAATAGCAGCAACACAGCTATAAGTCTTAAATGTGGAAGGTTTTAAACTAAAAAAAAAAAAAAAAAAGGACATACTCGTGTGGAAGTTTAGTGGTCTTCTGGGGATGTTGGATTGTGACAAAAAGGACTTTTTTGAAACTGTGAAGCAAAGATGGGGGATTAATAACAGTCTTTAATGGATGGCTGCAAATAGAAAAACAGGAAAAAAGAAACAAACAAACAAAAATACAGACAAGACTTGCGGCGGTCTCCCTGAAGTCGTGGTAAAGTAAAAGGCTCTGGAACTCTGCTGAGACCAATAGCAAAAAGAGTAAAACCTTCCACCTGCTCTTTCGGAAGCATGAATCACCTTTAAGAGGTTGTATTTGCTTTAACAGCTTTAAAAAAAAAAAAGCTATTTAGTTGTGCTTATTCTTTTTTTAAATGCTCAATAGGTGCTGCAACTCTCTTTAAGCAGGCATGTAAATAAGGATATATTGAATTATTTATGGTATTTTAAACCCTTTTTATAAAGTTTGGCCTCCCCTAATAGCAATAAGTCAATAAATTGGGAAACCTTGTTCACATGTTTCTTTATGCTGTTGTTCAAGCTCCTGTTTCAGATCTGACTTCAGCTGATGATTCCGGCAGTGCAGCTGAGAGGTGAGGCTTCTCCTCGTATTTATCAGGGAAACATCAACAGAAACTCTTTTGTCTGTTGCTGATTCATCACATCTGTCTGTCCAACACAGCTCCCAGGAGAGCACCTCAAAAAAAAGAAGCAGGTTTCTGGATGACTATGAGGAGCACGAAAAAGGTAGCTAAAAGCCACTACACTCATGTTGGACTGACAGGAATAACCTTAATCATATCACAGCTCATCTTTTACCAGGATATAAATTTTAGCAAAGAGCAATAACGGGTCAGTATATGTGATTTTATGTTGGAAAGGAGCGTCTGACTAATATATTGGTGTTTTTACAGATGATGACTCCAGCCCTGTTGAGGACATGAATACAAATGGTGATGCGGATTCAGACAGGGAGGAGATTTCTGCCCCTGTTAAACGGAGGCGGAAGATGGTCTTAATTGATGAAGAGGAAGAAGAGGATTAGAGATGGTGCTTAATGGACTGGAGACGAGGGAGTCCCTCGTGTTACTCTAAAGGGTTCACTGTCCTCTAGAGGTGCACAGAGGAGACAGCAGAAAGTTTTAATGGAATGTCAGACAACTCAGTCATCACTCACAGATCCCCGCAAGCAAACCAAGCCAAATGTGGTTATTTCTTTACTCGATTAGCCACTGCTGTGTTTTGGTCGGATATGATGATCTGCCACCTCTCACTCTTTTTGAGCCTGTTTGCTTTCGTTCTTATTTTGAGCCTTTCCAACATAATTTTCCCAGTAAGGATTTTCCATCAAAGAAAGTCACTTTACAAACTCAGCAATTTTCCCCTTTTTTATTATTTAGGCCTTGGTCTGTTTGTAAAACCACATGTGTGTTTGTTTGACTTCACCTTGATTTCGCAGTACATCCCATACATGCCGATCAATAAAACTGTAAAGCTCCCAGAACACAGAGGTGGCTGCTTGTTTTTGTTGATGCACCACAAACTTTTAACACTAGAGGGCATATGTGTCAACACCTTTTATTGCATAAAAGCAACGTGGACTCTGATTTAAAACAGCTCTTTTCTAAGGTTTTATTTGGCATTGTGTGTTATAGTTTATGTTTTGAATTCAACTTTTGCTGAAAGCCGGGAGTCAGAGAGGAGGCAGATAGGGATGCAGAGAGTGAGAAGGGTTCAACATCTCAGTCTTCTGTAAAAACTACAATTAAGGGGGAAATAAAGCATTTGGATAAGTGAGAACCGTTCTTGCACCTTTGAGTCCTGTATCACGTGCACATCTGCTGTGACTGCCTGTAGTCATCAGCGTTTTTCCAGCTGTGTGGGAGGTGGACTTTTGTCTTCACATCTGGACCATGTTAGTAACTTCCTGTCACAGCATCTGCTCAGCCCCCATCCCAGAAAGCCAAAAAGCAGATCTGACAGTCTGCAAACTCTCCTGTGAGCCAAGTCCAGATATGTGTGTGTGTGTGTTCATGAATTTACAAGGTTAAAGGTATATCGCTTTTTCTGCATGGAGAAGTGATCCTTGAATTAAGGTTAAAGCATTCACAGACCGTTTGTATAATGAGGAGAAATGCCTCATTGTTTCGTAAGCAGCAGGCCTGGAGGCCTTATTGCCTACATGTGATCAACAGATGTACACCGTGATAGTCCTTAAATCAATCATTCAGAAAATGGGCCTTAAAAACGCAGTTTGTTTAAGGCATGATCATCATTAAGTAGAGGCTAGATTAACGTAAGAGGTAACGAAGATTTAGAAGCTTGCTCTTTTCTTTATTGATTGCATGATTGCATTAGACCTAGTTTAAGTCTGAAGTTAACACTTAAACTTTGAAATTACCAGTTGGGCAGGTAAAACAATAATTGACTGTTCGAACACATCATTTATGTTTTAGAGAGGTGCCGAATAGAAATGTTAAAAGCAAACATGGAGGTGATTCCCTGCAAAAGTTGTACGAAGTTGCAGCAGACACCTCCGGTGATTCTCCTTAATGTTCCCAGAACCGGGGCTAACAGCTGGTTAAACAGTTTTGAAAGGCAGAAACACATTTATCTATTTGCTTATTTAAGGCTTCCCCATGAACCATAGCTTATTACTGAATGCCCTGGCTCAATCTTTTGGGTCCTGTGTCATCATTTTATGTAACCAGTATATTCCCTTTTGAAAATTGAAAGGAGAAACAATAATTAGCCCACAATTAATGCCTTCCACCTCATCATTGCCAAAACATGTGCCCCTCGTTACAGGCCTAACAGTAGACTGTTGTGTTAGTCATATAAAGTCCAGCCATCATCAAGGGTTTGAATAAGAACCTTTTCTAATGAGGAAAAACGTTTCCTTGATGGAACTTGTATCTGGCTGATAAACAAACGACACATCACTGTCTTGATGAAGCCAAAAAAGATGACTTCTTAAGCCTTTACTTTTTGTCAAACCCTGGAAGAATGTTGCCATTCAGGTGATTTAAAAATAACACACTGGATTAACTGTATACCGTGTACAACTTTAAATTTTCTGCCAGTAACCTCTATGTTTTTAGGCAGGTTGGATTGTGGACCATATGAAAGGAAACCTGTCAACTCAAAACATATGGACTCATTTGAAATGCTTGTCGACAGTTTATCCAATATTCTTCTGAACGATAATGCTGAAGGTGCCCTTAAAGCGTTCAGACCTTGTTTTCGGTGTGTCGGAGCTTAACTTTCTGGTTGGGTGACACTAGTCATTTTCACTGTTTGTTTGACGTTTGTGTTAAAAAATCCAACAAAGCCTGCTAGACTGTGCCCCCCCCCCCCCCGCCCCCCGGACTTCCAACGGCCCAACGGCTGACGCTGGATGGAGATAGAAGGGTGGGTTGCCCCGGGGCGGGGGAGCGAGGGAAAAGTTTTCCTCTTTTGTTTTTTTTTCTGAGCCATTTACTTCAGGCAGGGAAGAGGAGGGGTTGCGTTAAGATTTTCCACAGAGGTTTACTCGGACTCGGCGTCGAGTCGTGGATGGAAGTTGAAGGATTAGTTTGAAGTTGTTGAGGTCAGCGAGGCGGCCGCAGCGGACGGAGAGCAGCCAGCCGTCCTCACATCTGCCCCCGGAACAGATTTACACCAAAGCAGGGACAGGAACAAAACGATGCTGTCGGTTGAGAGGGGCTCGTGAGTTTTTTAAAGAGCCCGGGGATAAGTTGAGAGAAAACCGGTTCTCCGTGGCGCCCTGTTGCTGCTTCTTGTGTTTTTGAATGGTGGGCTCTCCTTCCTGCCTGACAGAGCCCATTGTCGAGGGGAGAAGTCCCAGCCGCCGAACCCAGGCTCATCGGTAAGTGATCTCCAACAAAGTTTACTAAAAAAATTCCGTGTTTCTGTCTGTGCAAACGTGAACAAAACGGGGCTGCTTAGTGCTCCCAGATGCCAGCTTTGGGACAATCCACTGTCGGGGAGCGGGGATCGAACCCGGTTTACAGCAGTGATCTCTTCTCTGATTCCACCACTGATCAGTGGAATGATCCCATTCCAAATCTGAGGGATCAGCGCCAAACTCTGCAGCTGGAAATGTTTCCCATTACACGTAGCCACCCTGCAAAAAAAAAAAACATTCTGCTCTTGAGACACATAATGCAGCCTATCCTTCAGCCTTTGAGGACATAATGATCCAGGGTAATAAAGGCTGTATTCATGAGCACTTAACCAGGCAGTTAGACCATCTTCCTGTGTACTCATCTCAGTTATGCAGAAGTGGTGCCAGTCCATATCACAGGATGCTTATCCATCATTAATGGACCCTTTTAAGTGATTATTTAGTGGTGATTTTTTTTTTATTGGTGTTCACTGATAATGTTGCTAAATGTGAGCATAACTGTGTGGACCCGCCTGTCATCGTCTCAGGCAAACATTTAGTCTGTCCTTGTGGCTCCTGCAGCTTTCAGAAAGCCCTACCCTGTGGTTCTGCTATGTGATCAAGGGTGGGAATGCCTCTCGGATTTTTTGGGGGCAATGTGATGACAGCCTAGAAGTCCTGTCTTTACTGGGCAGCGTTCAGTTTGTAATTCCAACCACTCAATGTAGAGCAACACCCCCCCCCCCCATCTTCATGACCCACTCTGAGAGCCTGCACCAGATGGTTTTTCCCCTTTCAAACGGCAAAGAGGAAGCCCTTCCTCGCTTTTAGGGAAAAGGAGAAGACAGGAAAGGAGGCATGAAAAACAGAGCTTAATGGAAGTTGGGCTGTTCCAGTTCCTTCACCCTTTAATTATGACACAGGTCTTGGTTTTTGTCTTGGACTAAACTCTATGATGAAATGTCTTTCCCAGAAATCACAGCGCACCCCTAAAAGAAAGCTGAGTTTCCCATTTAAATGAGAAAGCTTCGTCTTTATGTTTGGATCATAGTTATGTTAATGTGCCTTCAAAACACACAGCATTTTCCTTCAATACAGCCGTAAATGAGCATGACACGCATTGATTGTATTATTGTTCAGTGTTTATTTATGAGCACTCAAATGGATCCAACTACAGGAGGTTTCTCACTCTCTGTTCAGACACACATCCCACATATACACACATTTAAGCTGTTGTAACTGAAGTCTTCAGACCTGATGGGTTGCCTTGTGACTGTGGGGCCACTTCCTCCTGTGTCTGTACGTGCTACGTATTGCACGTGGACACAGCTTATATACTGGAGAAAGCTCCTAAGAAAGAGCATTGTTTTGAAGGAAGTGTAGCGTGTAGTTCATGGTGTTGATGTTGTTAATCGTTGCCTTCTACTCTGCTTACTGAGTGAATCATGACTGCGTTGCTAATGGTTCGATTATGAACACTTCACTGAAGTTGGCTGTCAAAGAAAACCTCAAACACTCTGATTTAGCAATGCATAGAGGACTTATACTTATCTACGCTCGTTTCTCTGTATCAGGTCATAGTCAGATATTGTTTTTGATAAGATAAAAAGTTATTCTGGTTCTGATGTCCATCTGCGTGAGCTGATATGAAGACACACAGGTTTGGGTGACATTCTTGGCGGACAGAGGGATCCAGAGACTCCCTAGTGCCGAAAAAAGCCCTTTTGTTACTAGGGAACCACAGTGAAAGTTATGGTAATAATTCTGAAACATTCATCCATAGACTACTTACCGGTCTCTAAACATGGGTTAAATGACAGGGTGTTCAGTCGGCTTAGAAAATGAAGGACATGTGAGATATTTTTGGGCTGAGATCGCTGTAGGAGGTACAATTACTGCAGGCTGGAATTTTACATACGGGGTTAGATGGTGGCTGGAAATGATAGAGCTGCTGTGGGAGTGCTGCAGACATATACGGGCGCTGCAATGGAGGTCTGGACCATCGCTGCTGTGTGCGTTTCTCACAGCTCCTCCACCATCCAGGCCTATTTTCTGTAAAACATCAGTGGAAGCCTGCCCTTTTCTGTCAGACACCATCATTTGAAGCAAAGCTAAAAGACACATTAGAATTAAAATGAGTAGATTCTGAACCGAGGACCACCTCTAGGGTCCACAGTGCACGCCGTCACACATACAGAGCTTTGCTGCTGCACTCTCACTGTTACATGAACCTTGCCCACTAAACGCTCTTGTCTACCACAGGCCTTAATGGAGCGTTATGGATCGGCCCCACCTTGCAGCACACACCACGCACTCCTCCCTGAGAGGCTGAATCACAGCCGTAACTTACTGCAGCTTTGGTGATAATGGATTTTACCGTGTTAAAAAGCATGTGACAAGTAGGATGCACTCGCTCCATCGTCTTATCTGCTTTTTTTCATCCCTTCTATAAGTTGCTGTCTGACATCTGGCCTTGAAAGACTTAAACACGAAAGAAAACAAGAAAGAAGAAAGTTGATTTAGCTTTTTCTTAAAAAAAACAACTTGAATGCAGTTATTTTTAAAACTTTATCCAGTTTTTAGTGTAAATGTGAATTAAGTACTTCCACAGCATGACAGTTTTAAAGTACTTTTTTAATAGACTTTTTGTGAAGCAGCTAACGGCAGCCTTAAAGCTTAATAAGTTTAGTATCTCAGCAGAAGGTGTCAGAGAAGGCCGGTCTGATCCAAAAGCTTTGGAACATGTCATGGAGAATGTGTGTGTGAGACATGTTTAGCACAGTGAGTTTGGGCCGTACATGACCAATCAAGCTTTATTAAAATTCAACATTCAAACGATTTTACAGCGAAGACAAGAGTATAGGCAAAATAAATCCTCTGTTAGTCTCTGAGCGGTTAATAGGTGTGAATGGGTCAAAGTAAACCTGAATTCACGAATGAAATAACTTCATGGGCATTAAACCAACTCTGTGACTGACAGGAGAGAAAACACTTTGTAGGCCTGAGGATTCCAAGTCCCCGCTTTGTTTGTTATTCCAGGTTATCAGTGCAACATTTGAGCCAGAATAGGATAACGTGGAGCTTAAATTCAGAGTAAACGTTGAGGAGCAGCAAACTCGAGCTACCATTCGAAGTCCGAGAAAAGTGAAGGATGCTCGTTATGCAACTGCGGCACGCAAACACGGCGTGATCCCCTACATGTGAAATCCCCTCTCAGCCCCGCTCACATAAGCACAGGCGCTTGTGGCACAATGCTGAGTGTTGTATGGTGAGCAGCCTGCAGGCCGGATAGATTACAGGCTTATTTTCATTGCATCAGAACGCTGCGCGTGCTCCTGGCGCCCCGTGGAGGAGTGCAGGTGAGGGATGCTATCTCCTAAAATGTCTCCTGAAGTGTCAGACTGATAGAATTGGAGGTTCTGGTTTAATATGTTTTTTGTCTGGTGTTGTTAATCAAAGCCTGGGTTTCTGTCTCTGCTCCGTGTCGCAAACACAGGGGTCAGTTCCTGCTGAAAGGCGATGTTCCACTTCCTGATCTGGACCTGGGCTTCCTGCTATGGAAGGGCAGGAAGCTTCGTAGCGGATCGTTTGATGTCTTGTTCTCTGTGGTTCTGAGTAAAAGCATTTATAGTGATAATGTGCTTTTATTTATATGTGTGTGGACTTTTAAGCTTTAAATAGTCAGGCCTCCCTTTACACCCTTTATGGGACACTTAACTTTACTCCCACAGCTGGTGTCTGGGGCCGGTCAGTCTTCCAGGTGGTCGGGGTGTTCGGCTTCAGGTGGCATGATTTATAATTCCAACTGTCCGGACTTCAGTCAGCATCTCTCATTCTTAGCAGGGTCTTTAAAGCAACGTTGTGAGGCAGCCAAGTCATAACACGGCAGGTTTTCGGCATCTCAGCTGGCCCCAGCTGTCACGTCAAGGGAGCATTCACAGAATCCCGGGCTGTGATCATACACACCCACCCCTTGATTAAACACACCCAAATTAGCTATGTGGGGAACTTACAGTCAGCTTTCCCTATCCTCGGCAGCTGAGCACTCAGATCTTCCGGGCACAGCCTCCTCCCGCAGTACAAGCAGAGTGCACCTAAGGACAAAATGGCTCTCTAATAGCTGTTCAATGTAGCTTTGCCAATAGCTTTTTTCCTGTTTTTTAAACATCAACAACAATGAGATTCACAGGTTGAAAACATTTAAGTCTGCTGAAGTCGCATCAATAAAAACAGTTGAATAGTCTTTGTTTTTGTTGTACACTTCTGAATGAAAATCATAGACATAAACAAAGGGAAATGACAATGCTAAGCATTAATGCTCAGATATTGGTAAATGGTAAACCCCTAAAGCATGATGAAGTCTTTTGGAGTCCTGCCTTGGGAGCTGGAAGTTTGCTTTAGTTGACTCCCATTGAATAAGTTGCCAGGCAACCTCAGTTTGCAGAAACGTAAGAATTGGGAGTTTTTGGGGGGGCTTTCAGAGGGCTCCGTCAGAAAGTTTTGCTCTTGGACAGGATCTCACCGCCTCCGCCCTTGTCACTCACTAGCTCAGCGAAGGCAAATAATTGGCACCTATCTCAAAGCAAACAACTGGGGATGTAGCAGTTTCCTTGCCACTCTCAGCCATCTTTATGTGGTCTTCTCTTTTATCCGCATGGTTTCCTCCGAGTGCCACTAGAGGTCACGGCATGGGCCTCAGTGTCTTTGTTTGGCCCCATAATGGCTCTATTTTCTCCCACAGCAGCATTGACTTCCAAACCTGCCACACATAGGACACCATTGTGATGAGGGGAGGTAACATGAGGCAGAGACATGGGAGTGGATGTGTGTAGCGTTAAATAAGATTACTGTTAAAACAGTGCTGAGAATTCAGCTAGCACACAGCTCCAAAGCTCTCTGTGCTATCAGTAAAACACACTTTTCACAGGAGGAATATGTATAGAATATATGTATTTTATTGTTGCTGGCTTTTTCTGTTGATATAGTAATAATAATAATCTAATAATAATAATATATCATTTATAATTTATTTAATTTATTACACATAATTTGACTGTCAATTGAAAGTGTTTTTTAGATATTATGCAATAATCCAAATTGTTCCACTTATTATCTGACCTCAGGATTTTTACCTAAAGTTATAATGAAATTAACAAGGAATAAGACCAGAAAAGCTAGACCCAGTGTGGCAGAATATTAATATATTAATGGATGTTTTCATAATTAGCTGGAGGCCAGATGCATAAAAACTGTGCTGATGTTTTAATGACTCAAACATCGTACGCAGAAATGTGCCTTTCGCAACCATGTTGTACGATACGTCAAGATGTGTTTAAGCAGTGTTCTTAGGTTAATAAAAATCGCAATCATCTTGAAACTATGCACACATGCAAGAACCTGATTTCCACTCCCCATGTTTTGTCATTTACTTATCGAGAAACCATATGCACACAACTTAATGGACATGATAATGAAAGTCATGGTAAGTTTGACTGTGGATGAAACCGAGACACTCCTCCCAGAGGCACAGAGTAGAAAAATCTGTTTTTATTCAGGAGATATCAGGGATACCAAACAGACTAAAGCTAGCTATATTTAACAAATAAAACAAATAGGCAATGTCAATTCAGATCAATTATTGCTCGAACTCTAAACCTTTTCCTTTTAAACACCTTCTTCCTTTCTTTTATCAAGCTTCATCGTTTATAAATTGTCTTTTCTCTGCAGAGGAAGGAAACCTCTCAGTTTTCACTGACAGAAAAGGGAATAGACACCAAACAACAGCGAGTGATTGAAGGAGAAAAGAGCTTCGCAATGGTCTCATTTTTTCCATGTAAAGTCATTCATGGGCAGGACATGCAAATTGCAGGTCTGAGGAAAAAAAGGCAGAACGTATGTGTGTCACTTCAGTGCAGATGAAAAAAAAAGAATAATTCAGCGTCGAGGTAAAAAGGAGTGGTAGAGAATTTGAGTGCAGAGGGAGAAGCTGGTAGTTAATGGGCACAAAAGGCAGCACAGACTCTTCCTGACTGTTTGTCTCAAGCAGACAATGTGGATAAGTTGTAATTCGATCTCAACTGTGGTGAGCTCATACAGGAGGCCTGCCAGCAGCCTCTGAGAGAGCAGTCCACCCATATGTGTTTAGCTCTGCTACAGCCCTCTGCGGCTCCCTCCAGGCCTGCCAGCTTTAGTATCATATAATCTTTCAGGAATACTAGTGAATACAAGTTGGCTGAAACACAAATCATAAAGAGAGGAGGGAAAAGTAAGACGAGATGAAATGTAAAGTAGTTGAAACATGTTAAACTATCTGTTTTTGGAATTTCGATTAAAAAGGGGTTTATTTAGACTGTAGAGCTCAGTGTGTTTAAAGTATTTATCTGCAAATGTCTCTTCATCCTTTTTTTGTTGTTGAAGGACTAAAGCTAACGCAGAGCTCAGATCTATCAACTCACTCAGGAAAAGGGGACAGGAACACAGGTTGCACTGAATGAGAAGTGCCTGGTCCCAGTCTTTTCAAAGGGGGCAGAGACTGACAGTATATATATATTTTAATGTTTTTAGGTCACTGGGACAGCTTCACATTCAGAGCAGTTTGAAAGAAGTCACAGTTGATCTGCAGATTTCACACTTTTCCTCTGTGCTCCGGGGTTCTCCGCATTAGAGAAATGTATTTTACTTGTTACTGGATTTGTCCCGTTTGTCCTACTCTTTTGTAAACCTTTTCTTCTCTCTTACAGTCAGCCATCCTGCACAGATGGACTTCAGATAAAACAGACTGAAGTTCTACCCTCATCCTGACCTTCAGCCTGTCCCAGATCCTCCAACGTTCGACCGAAATGACCGATCCCACTGGGCTGGGCCCCGAAGGGGAGGGGGCCGGCATGGCTAATGTTGATGTATGTAGTTTGGAAATCGAGAGAAAATATGACGTCATCCCTGCAGTCATCTGCTCCATGTGTTGTCTCTTCGGCATCATCTACTGCTTCTTTGGTGAGGACCTCTGAAACTTACGCCAGACGCCTTTAGAACATCCCAGTTTCAGCCTGTCTGTCCCTAATCCTTATTTTGATTCTTGTCTTCTGTCTATTCCCTCAAGGTTACCGCTGTTTCAAGGCGGTCATGTTCCTCTCCGGTCTCATGTTTGGCTCGGTCATCATATTCTTGCTGTGCCACAAGGAGCACGTGCTGGACACGCAGCTGAGCGTGGAGGCCAGCGCGGGGATCGGCCTGGGCATAGGCCTCCTCTGCGGCCTGGTCACCATGCTGGTGCGCAGCGTGGGCCTCTTCATGACGGGCCTGCTGCTGGGACTGCTTCTGGCTCTGGCCGCCCTGCTGGTCACCAACCAGTTCTACACTCCCACCACAGTCTGGGTGCCCCTGGGCACTCTGCTGGGAAGCGGCATGCTGTTCGCTGTGCTGACGCTGCAGTGGCAGAAGGTCTTCACCATGCTCTCCACCGCCGTGTTCGGAGCGGCCATCATGACTGTGTGCGCCGACTATTTTGTGGAGATGCTGGTGTTGGCCTCTCACGTGTACGACTGCTTGCGCCTCACGCCCGGGCCACAGCTCTGCTGGTACAGCTGGGTGATTCTGGGCATCTGGCCAGCCCTCAGCCTCATAGGTGCACTGGTCCAATGGAAACTGACAGATGACAGCTTCTCACACACAGATGGTAAGGATCAACTAACGTTAGAGTCAGATTTCAGAATCGGACTCTTTTAGTTTAGTCAAAGTAAATTCCTGCTCCAACCACGAGCTAGCTTCAACTTGCGAGAATTCATTTCTCTGAGGAATCAGCAGGCTGGCATCGGCATGTGTTGCCGGGTCACTAATTTTGATGGACGATGTAAATAAGGGCAGAGGGGAGCTAGACAGGCTTGAAAGTGTAAAGTGATAGCCCGCCTGAAGTTACTGCTCTGTGCTCAGAAGCAGCATGTTTAATATCCACATGCAGACATCAGAGCTGCTTTTGTATTGAGGAGAATTGGAGACATTTATGTGATGACTCAACCATCAAAGTGATGGAATAAGATTTGTAGGGTTTTTATAATGACCATTTTGACAACCTCTGCTTCTTTCAACTAAAACTTCCTCTGTGATCAACAAGACAAAGTGCCTGAGGGAGTAAAACATATCAGATTAATAGGGAGTTACCTATAAATATGTAAATCTGCACACCCAGCTGATGTTGGGTGTGAAATCCCCTCTACTATTCGGAATCTTAATAATCATAGTCACTAAAAATATTTCCAGACTGTCGCTCTGTCTTGTCAAGCCCTAATCTAGGAGTAAAATCACCATTCAGCCTCCAACAGAGAAAGTCATAAGCAGTTTTTTTAAACATACAACAGCCTGCAGTGTTGAGCCTACTTTGTTTGATAGAACCATTTCACTCCTTTGCATGTATGCAGGGACAAAGAAAGTAATCCGAGTAGAGATACACACATTTCAGTGTACTGTTAACTGTCCAATGACAGTGAAAGCATTCTAAAAATATATCTACCTAAAAAATCTATCATTACCAAATTATCTAACTGGAGACTACTGCTGGTTTCCTTAATTATGTAGGAATCCATTTGAGAAATATTTTTGTCAAAGATATGCCGGCTTAAATACCTTGATTGGCATGTTCTCTCCTCGTCCTCATGAACGTAATCATATCAGTTTAGACGCAAAAGCTCCACTGATGCTTTCACAGACAGACTTTTAATGTTAGAGCTCCTTTCGCGTTTCCCTTTCTTCTCACAGTCGTCATCAGTCGGAGACAGAAGCGAGTCCAGCTGATGCGGATCCGAGAGAAGGACGCCAAGAAGCGTCAGCAGGCAGGTGGGCAGGAAGGCACGTACCGCCGTAAACCCGCTCCAGTGAAACGTTACGCTGGGGATCTGCTGGCGCCGGTCAGTGTAGCCCCACACAGCGTGTGCCACAGTGTTTTCACTCACTTATGCTAACACATTATGAGTTCAAAAAGTGGAGATGTGTCTCTGTAGCATGATATGGAAAGCATGACTCATTTCTCCTGGTTTTGTTGTTCTCAGAGCTACCTACAAAGTTTGCGGGACAGGCAGATGGGCACAGGTACTTCAATTAGCAGCGTTGGCACCACAGAGCAAACTATGATCGACATGGACTACGATACGGGCTCCACGGTTCCCCTCACTGCCACAACTCCAGTCGTCAGGGTCTGAGATATGACAGAAAAAGAAGCCATGGTTGTCCAGATGTCTTCCTATCAGCGTAGGTCATTAACAGCTCTACTATTAGAAGGATTTACTGCCTTGAAACGGAATTGGAGCGAAGATGGCTTTCTCGTCAGGTTGCTCCTTTCTGGATGGATTTTACAAGCTTTGGAAGTCCTGTTTGACGATGCTAAAACCACTCTAACCACCATGTTTCTCAGAGAAACAATGAAAAATAGATTCTATGGCCACCCATTTCCACTTCTTGTGTTAAATACATAACAAGCATGAGCCTCAGACACAGAAGAATTTCCGTTTGACATTACTTGTACTGTACTTCAAGAGTTAGTCTTTGCCATAAAGTGTTGTGTTGTGTTGTTACCTGTCTTTCTTTCTAACTTTCTGGTCAGAGAATTTGGACAAGTTTGTCAGTAGTACACTTTGGTGTAATGTTTTCAGATAGAATATTGTGAGAAAGTAAAGTATGATACTGGGTCACACAGCATTTGACAAAGTGAAGTGAGAAGTAAATGCAATAGATAAATAAACAAATATATTTGAAAGCAGATCCACGCTAACTACACCTCAGACCTGTTTGTGCTTCTGGAGTCCAGCCATCTCATCAGAATACAATCTATGAAGAATTTAGACTGTTGTGTTTAGACTGTGTGCCTTTGGATGAATCCCTTTTTTAATATAATTTATGTAATGAGCAAGTATCTGATAGAGATTTTAAAAAATAGAAAAAAACTAAGCATGTTGGTTGTTCATTTGTAGCTATTTGAATCTTTTTCCATTTTATGTTTGAATTTTACAGAAGTGGCAAATCTGTCAAGTGAATATGTAAATACCTGTTGATAGAATTTTCACAGATAAATAAATTTGATATAAAATAACAGTTTGCTTGAGTAATGAGTCATCTGCTTCGCTGTTTGTCTCCTGAAGCTCTTAGCAACCCTGGCAATCGCTGGATTTCTGGGCAATAAAGAGGTCATGGGGAGGATTTTCCCCAGCAATTGGTTGGTGTTGCCATGGTGCCTACAGTTTTTTTTTTTCTTTCATTCAGCACAATGCAGGACAGACCGGCCTTTGATCACTGGATATTTTTCTGTCCTTTCTAATTGAATGTTGAAGTTGTTTAGTGGTTGATAGAAAAGGCGATGATGCTTTTGTAATCTCTTTAATAGTTGAAAATCTTATGTTTTCACATAGCATAAGAACATAAGTCATATGGCAGGTTTTTCACATATTAATACGTTTTTAAATGGTGTCAGCGTACTCTGAACTTGCTTAAGAAACTGATTAAACAAAACTGAAGAAAAGGACTACACTCCTATCACCATATCCCATCATACTGAAGCTATTGCGACATGTAATCTAAGACACATGTCAAAGAAAAAAAACACAAGGCCTTGATTTCTCCCAAAGATCATATTTTAGCTTGAACTTGTTAGCAGACAAAAGTTAGTTGCACAAACACAGTACAGGAGATCGCCTCACAGACGTCAACCGGCTCGGGAGCACATTGTTTGTACTCCGATCCAGTGAAATTATAGGACTTCTCACACTAGTTTTCTGTAATGTGTTCAGTCCTGCATCACACACAACTGTTTTTGAGGACGCATTTTAATGGCCCTGAAGTGGAACCAGCAGCTCCTCCCTCAGACCTCTTTGTGTCTGCTGCCGCCTGATGGTCGCTAACTAACATCGCATCCAACGCTCCTTCTTGCTCAGCGGGTATCCCTGGTCAGCTCTCAGAAATTCGTTCACCCGCCAGTACTCATCCCCCTTAAAGAAGAAGACCTTGCCGTTGTTCCATGTGAAGGCTGCATCAGGTGAGGATGGCACGCCGGTGAAGAGCTTGCTGAGCGGTTTGGGGTATAAAGTCATGTCGTTGTACCTCAGTTCATCAAACTGCCAGTGCTCTGATCCCTGTGCAGAGAGGGAGCAAAAAAAAGTGAATGAAAACTGCATAAGTTCAGGAATGATCACAAATATTAGCCACATCTCTCCATAGATACCTTTATGAAGACCAGCTTTTTGTTTTTCTGCAGGTACAAGGCTGCATTGATGTCAGCAGGGATCTTTTTCACCTCTTTTGGGTAGCCAATGTCGAGCATGAATCGTGTATACCTCCACACTTTACTGCCTGTGACCACAGGGAGTTCAAACCTTTAATGGTCAGTGGAAACAGCTGCAGAACAGAAGAAATCCTGCGCCCCCGCGGCTTCACCAAACCAAAATGACTCTACCTTTAAAGAAGTATGTCTTGTTCGTTCTTTGAGAATGGACAGCAGCATTTAGGTTTCCAGGGAGTTCCCTCCACAGTCTGTTGATTTTTAATGGTGTGTTATGGCCCAGGTCAGAGATCGTCCAGACATAATCACCGCTAAAGGCAAAGGTTTTATCCCAAGGACCTGGTTCAACAAATGTTGGGTAGATTTGTCAAAATTGTAAAAAAAAATTGAAAAAACAAAAACTATAAATCAGCGGAAAACTGCAAACAACATGATCCCTTTTGGAATAATGAGCTCTTGACTTTGACTGCTGTTTTGAAAATTCCCAAATAACACTTCATTAATCTATATGAGTTCATCTTTTTTTTTTATTGTCTCCTCTCTGTGAAACAAATGTATTGCATGCGGATCATCTTTCTATACTGACAAAGGTTGAACAAATACATACCCAGCATGATGGCATCTAGCACAGCAGTGCAGGGATCAGGGACACTGGCACTTCCACCACTGCCCTCTGTGGGAAACAGCCCGCTTGGAGTTGATGGAGTAGCTAAAGGGCTGCTGATGCGTTTGCCTGCAACAAAATCAACAAGACCACATTAACATTTTTGTTGTAATAGAAAGAGCATACAACAAAAGTATACAGTACCTGAGTGCACATCATTATAAATTTACAGTCTATGGTAGACATCCAGGGCCCAGCCCAAAGGTTTGACCTTACTTTTGTTAGCTAATGGCATCAAAGAATTCTTTAATTGCACCAGACGCCTGAGGCAAAAGAGGACTAATTATATCACTGCTCCAATGGCAACTTTAATATTAACCACAGTCAGGAATCATTTACCTAAACTGTAACCTGCTGAGTGGAATGTTCATAAGGTTTACAATATTTGCCAGAAAACGCGATGTGATACATTGAGTCATTCATTCACTACAAGTGGCTCAGAGTACCACTTCATTTGCTGAACAGAACCGCACGACAAACTCACCGTACAATGCTTGGATGCCTTTCACGTCATCGGAGTGCAGCCTGAAGTTGGAGCGGTAACCGATGTAGACAGCAGCCATCAGGGCACTTCTGAACTGGGAGTGGCCCAGACCGAGGGCGTGGCCGATCTCATGGGCAGCTACGATGCGCAGATTGGTCCCCGAATAAGATCCCTCAGTCCAGAACTCATCCTCATCAAAGTGGACGATTCCAGATTCTGGAGACTCGGCGTGAGCTAAAACGTGACCTGAACGGAGAACAGACACACAGCATTGGCCCCGTGGCTGAGTGGCAGATGACTGGCGATGGTTCAGTGTTTTTTATAGGCAAAAAAGATCTAGGTTTTAACAGTGGAAACAAACCCCGGCCATCAAACGGGACAGAGCAGAAACCATCCTTCTTGTGAAAGGAGATTCTTATGTCTGCTCTGCCGTAGTCGACTTCTGTGAAAGTCAAAGCTGCCACATCACTCCAGTACTTGAAAGCAGAACGGATGGCCGCCCTAACCTCGGACTTCATCATGTCAGGTGTATAGTTGTAGATGCGGTAGGTCAGTTTCTTTTTTCTCCAACGACCTGCGAGAGAGAAAGAGAAAAATCCTTTTTTCTAAGGCAACACGGCGACATTTTCTGAATTTGTTTTAGAGAAAAATGCAAGTGTTGTGTTCTGAGATGTAGTGATTTCTAAGTATCTCTACCTCTGCCATTCATTCAACTATTGTCGATTAAATTCAAAAGACGTTTCTTTAATCTTTTAACATATGAGCAAAGCACAAAACTCAGTGTCTTCCTCCCTCCAAAAGTAAACTCAGCAATCTAAGTCACAGTGATGCCAGACACTCCAGCTGGTGCTAACAGTTTTACTTTTAAGCTCAATTTCTAGAGCAAACCTATGTACATAGATCTAAATACTGACACTCACCCATCACTCTGTACTTGTTTAATTTCTTGTTAAAGGGATCCTCCACCCCACAGCGGGGCTGCCTCATTACTTCCAGGGTAACATCATCTAACTCTCCAGTAGGTGGCAGATCATTCACCCTCTGAAATACTCTGACAAATAAAGAAGCCATCCAACATCAGCAAACTGATTGGAAAAGGAAAAAAAATAACCATGTCCATTTTTCAAATCTGATTATCTAATATTTGCTGTGGCCTTAACCTAGCTACTCAGTTTTCTTGAAAAAAGGCTTAACATAATGTCACCTGAGAGCCTCAATGAGCTCCTCCAGATAATGAGGGTCTTGTGGATCAGTGGGGTCACCCAGGTAACCAAACTGCCTCAAATATGCCTGTACAGGTGGAGACAAACAAAGCCTTAGTGTGTTGCAAGCAATACTTAAACTTATTTTGTGCGAACATGCACAAACTTTAAACCGACTTCAAGTTGAGATCAACAAAAAGGTTTATTTGGAAAAGAACTCCAAGTGCTGGAATGCAGTAAGTGTGCCAGTGATGATCTTACCATGGCTTCATTTAATTCTGTCCACTCCACCACAGCGCTCCACGCTCCTCTGAGGCTGAGCAGCAGCACCAGCAGCAGTCCTAAATACTCCATCATCAACTTTTCATGAGCGGAATTCTGTCCCAGATATGCACAGCTGGTGCTTCGCAGCCTGAGAAGAGCTCGGCGGTCTCTCAGCAGACTCGCTGTCTTCCGGGGCGTCCCGGCACTTTTAAGTCAGGCGTGCATGAGTCAGGCCTGTGGCTGCGATGATCCACCTCTGAAGAATGAGAATTACAAGAGCAGGCAGTCGCCTGTTCCAGTGTGCAGCTGTTCAGGGAGGACGGGCGGGGGCTTCTGCTGCACCATACACTCCCCAACAGTTTATAAAGTCAAGCTGTCTGAAGTAAGCCATGCTTCAGCTGCATTAACAAGCCGGGACACTCTCTTGACAATATCCCCGGCTTCTCTGCAGGGTCAGAGGTGTTCTGGTGTTAATACCTCTCAGGATGCTCAGTCAATCTCAGCACAAGTATCGGCCTAAACCGCAACATGAGCCTCGCCTGCTGTGTGCACACTCGGCTTCATCCCCCAAAACAAATATTCATGTTTCTACCTGCGCATCGACAAACCGAGATAACCTCAGTGTGATGATGAATAATTTCAGTGCCAGAGAGCTGTCAAACACATCTCACCCCCCCCCCTACAGACTTTATCACAGCTGTTTGGCATCTGTAATGTGCTCATTAGATTCCAATTTCTTTGACATCAAATTTGAATACTAACAGTTTTGTTTGTGCATGCATGCTTTAACTGTCAGTACATGTGATACATAATCCGTTTTGCCTTAAGAGGAATTCAGTGTGCTGATGAGATCGTTTCTCTTTTTAAGAACTGCATCTGGGAAGCAAAGTGACTTCATTAGTGCCCATCAGCACATTCTGTTACTATTTTCATTAGATGCTGGAAACATTTTGTGACTGTCAGCCAAATCTTTATTTTGTCTTCATTGCTTAGCAGAAATATTTGTAATCAATACATGGAAGTTTGCTGCTCCAAATGAACATGGATTATAAAAATATATGTTTTTATCGTGAGAGCACCTAGAGGCATTCACACTATTGTTTTCCTGTTTTACAATATACAGTATACAATACAATAAATATACAATAGTTATGTTTTTGTAATTGATGAAAAATAGTCAAAAAGAAAAAAGTAAAAAAAGAATAACTTTTAAGGATTTATGCAAATAAAAAGGACATGTGTGTTTGCAGGTGGACCCTGCTTCCTATGCTTTATTCTGGGCAAAAGTCAACCTACAAAACCCCAAAAAATGCAAATGATTTTCATAATCTTTTCTGGATTTTTGATTTTGCTTTTAAGCACTCAATTTTCTGTTCTAACATTATTTGTTTTTGACTTAAAACAATGTGCTTGTCTTCTTCAAATATATAAAAGTACTTCTGAAAAAATAGATTCTGTAAAGTAGGAAAAGCTGGACATGATCTTAAACCCTTCATTTACTTTATATATAATGTACTTTAAGTACAATGTTAAACAAACTATGTTTTCTATTAAAATTTATATCAAAGAAACACAACACATTCTTTAGCATAATCAAAACTGCAGTTTCAGCACTCTCCTGATCTGATGACTAAACAGAATAAACCTAGTGCTGTGTGGGAGTGACACTTCATGAGCGTTTGCACTCAGCAGTGGATGAATCAGCAGAGGTAAGCCAGTGTAACATTTTCATTCAAATATGTGAAGCACATTGTACAAATCTCAGGAACGCTGATCCATGTGAACTACACAGGGCACCATAACATGACGGCTGTCCGCTGGTTGTCTGTACAAACAACAGAAAGATTTAATAACATTTGGAATTCAAGTGAAGACAGCGGTTTCTGCATAATTCCTGCATCACATGCTGCACAGCCCCCAGCTCTGCCATGTGCTCTACCACAAACATAGCTGAATGTCATAAGGTCCAACGATTAGACTTCATAGTACCCAAAAGTGGATGAATCCAACACGGGTTCACCTCCAGCTCCTATGTTCTTTGTCTGACTAAAGACACAGCAGAAGAAAAAGAAAAAACTTATTAGCTTAATTGTCAAGGTTGATTGTTGTCTGAGTGTTTAGCTGTTGGTCAACTCAACTACTTCAAAATGCACTTTGATATAAAGCAACAACTCCATTTAACTTGTATATTATTTCCAATATCTGTAGATGGATTTGGTAGATTTGATATTAATTACCATGTGCCCATTATTGACTGTCAGTCCACTTCACATCAGACTCAGTGTAAATTAATCTAGCAGATGCAACCAGACATGCTTGGTTTCAGTCATTTACAGCCTTCTACTTCCTTCAGTTTATGTGCCTCTGTAAATCTTTTGATTTTCACAACAGATTCATATAAATGCGTCAGACCTGCTTTTCCAATAAACTTTGGGTTATTGAGCAACGCTACGATAAACAGCTTCCTTTTCCTGTTGACACGTACTCAGAGAACATTTCATTCCATGGTGACTCAGCTTGAGGCATACATTTTGGGGTCTGTAGGGGGACTCTATTCCTCACTCTCATCCTCCCTGACCTTCACCTTCACTCTGTGCCAGGCGTTGCTAAGCACGCCCCTCAGGTTCCAGATGGGAGGAATCGTGTCCGGCTGAATGTTGTAGCTGTTGTCAACTGCCTTGCAAATAATCTCCATCTCTTGAGCCTCAGCGGGTAGAGGAGCAGACACCTCCCACAGCTTCCAGGCCCATGCTCGCCCCGGTGGAGGCGAGGGTTCCGGAGTCTGTCCCTTGTCACCACTGCTCAGCCGAGCCACATTCCATGTTTTCCCTCCATCCACAGACACGTCTACACGCACCACCTCTCTACCCCCACCGCTCCACGCGTAGCCCTTCACCGTTATGGTTTCCTCACTGCGATCGATCATGGCGCCATCTGCTGGCGAGGTGATGGCAGACTGAATGGGCAGCTCCTGGATGGCTGGAGCAGATTTGAAGTCCACCGTGTCCCAGTCCGTCCCCGGGGAGAAGCCTTTGTAGTCGTTCTGCTGCCAGTGGCTGCTGCTCTCCTCTGCACTTACTATGATCTTACCCAGCCACTTCACATTGCGCGCTCCCACCACGCCTGGTACCACAACCCGCACTGGGAAGCCGTGGTCAGGGGGAATATCCTCACCATTCATCTCATAGGCGAGGAGCACATCGCCCTCCTCACTGACCGCCTTGTTCAGAGGAATCGAGGCACCATAAGTAGTCCCTGTAACGTCTTTATCCAGTCCCTCAAACTGGACGTGGCGAGCCGACTGGGCGACGTCCGGCCCGTAGCCAGCAGCCTGCAGGACATCCCTAAGCCTCGCCCCGCTCCATTTGGCATTACTGATGGCTGCTATGCCCCAGTTCAGCCCTTTCACCTGTTTCACCTTATTCATCTCACTCCGGCGGTTGCCTGCACACTGCAGGGTGGCTGTGATGGTGTGTTTGGGGAAGCGTGTCTTCAACTCTTCTAAAGACAGTGTCAGCTTTCCGCCTGGAAGCCCCTCCACGTGCAGCCGATATGAAGCCAGGTCCACCTGAGGAACCGGCAGGTGGTTTCTTTTGAAGAATAGGGCAGAGGGAGTAATGTAGCTGTCCGAGAGGATCTCCGGAGGCGGCTCAGCATTAAAAGGCTTGAGGCTGTTGATGACCAGGGCAGGGTGACGCTCAGGGTCAGAAGAGTAGGGGTCAGATGATTTAACAGCCTGCTGCTTCTTCAAGTCATCTCCACTCAGCACACCAACCTTGTGTTAATCGCAAAAGAGAGGTTTAATCAAACAAATAAGGAATAACTGCACAAGCAGGTTTAGAATTCTGAGTTGCATTAACATGTTTTATCTACCTTATACTCAGAGAGGATTTCCAGCACATGTTCTTGGTTGTGTACAGCGTACAGTGACCAAAAAGGCTCAAGGGAGCCACCGGCTGCCAGCAGGATTTTAGCCCCACCAGGGTGCATTGCCACAAACTCAGTGATGTCATAGACACCGCCCTTGTAAGTGACCCACACCCCATCTTCCAGAGAGCGGTGCTTTGTGACTTCCTCCTGGCTGATGATGGGGAAGGGGGAGCTGTCCCTCTTGGTCTGTGTGCTGACATCTTCCTGCTCAGCCTGGACAAAGAAGGCAACATAGTTTCCGTCAAAATGACAACAATGACGAGAAAAGAAAGCCTTCAGCAAACCACAAATTTTAATTTCAAGTATGAAACCCTGCTTGACTATGATAAACATTATAGCTATACTTCAACAAAGTCCCTACAGTTATTAAGCAGAGATAATAAAGAACTATTATTTACATTCAGATTAACTGTTGAAACTTGTTTAGTCTGTTCACACCAACAGTCCAGTAAATACTAGGAAACAGTTAGCAAATACAGTACTAAGAAAAAGCTTTGAGCCTTTAGTATACATATATGTCCAATGGGCTGCTGATGAAAAGCCTAAAATGTTATGCTGAAACTAGGAAACCATCTGCGACCTGATCATGTAAATCACTGTTATATTAATCACGGAGAATGTTTCATGCATGCGAAAATCTAACCACCTGATTGGTTGAGCAACGTTTACTAAGTTTGATTAGCAGGGACAATGTAGGCTAGGCACAAAAAGCAAACATGGCTATCTTAAATGGCTAATCTTTTCCTAACCTTATGCTGGTTTAGGCCATGAGCGAGCACAGCGCCCGTACCGGCCAGCAGCCCCGCCACACCATATCTCCATCTGGAACCGGTGGAGGCACGCTGATGCGATCTGTGGTCCTCACTGCTGCTGCTGCTGCAGAAACGAACTCCACACAATGTCACCTGAAGCCTGAAAGAAGTTAGGCATGTCATGTTTACAGAGGATCTCAGCTCACTGGGTACACAACACTACTGGATGTCCAATGCCAACTAGACAGTTCTAATATCTTCACAAAATGCAAAAAATTTAATCTGTAAAGTGGACAACACAATTCATACACCGTTAAGATATAAAATGCAACATAACCAGCTATACCACCAACAACAACTACACAACACTAAAAGAACCAGTACTATACCTCTGAGAGCTGGAGGGACCAAATCGAGTCAAGCTGCTACACCGTCTGAGAAGCAGCATTGCATTGATTTCCTACAGAGATGTTGAGTTGAGGGAAAAACAAAGCAGTTCTGATGTCACATGTCAGTTTAAACATCATCTACAGCAATCCATTGTGCATCTTTATTAACAAAAGGGTAGGATGAGTACTTTGAAAACTAGTAGGACATAAAGGTCTCCAAGCCAAACGTACAAAGGTATGTCAGCAAACCTTCACAAATCTTAACAGCTAATGTTTGTATTTTTATACCAAGATGCAGTCAATATTGCTCAAAATAATTTCTGATTAAGTTTTTTAAAATGAAATAAGGAATGTACAGGATGATATTGTCCTCTTTCATGTCTAAAACTTGGGATAAAAGGTTTCAGCATGACTGTGTTCTGTCCATAGCTAATGCATTTCTGAACAGTTTTCTACACTTAAAGCAAATGTGTTCTTGTTAACTTACAAGCTGAACCTTTAAACCTTCGACTCCTACTCAACTGACCAACCAGCTGTAACTTCCATCTGTGAAAGAGCCAACCAGCATAGGGGGAGTGAACAGGAGGAATAAGCGGCCCTGGCTTTTAGTACGTTCAAGACTATTAAAAACAAAAAAGGCGGGCTGTCACGAGTAAAATGGAAACTAAATTAAACATTTTATCATTCAGAAGAACAGTTTGATTGAAAAGGGCTTTGTCCTCAATGCTGTCACATGTTCAGTTATGACTCAGTAAAGATCCCACCCTGCGATGGTTCAACTCTTCAGCCTTGACTTATATTGATTTGGGTTGGGCTGCTTTATGGAGAAGATCTGTGACTGATTAAAAAATAAACATGATAGGTTTCTTTCACTATGTTAAGCATAAAAACCAAATGAGGAGGAGTGCAAAATGAATGTCTATTGGACCATCTATTAATGACAGATGACTTAAACTGGAGCTCAGCTTTATCAGTCGACTGCAGCCGTTTTATTACGGTCTGCAGTGGTAATGAAGATAGTAAAGGTTATCTAAAAAATAACTTGAACTGAGGTAGCATCCCCGCTGATGTGTTAACAATCCAATTCACTCGCGTTAGAAGTGAAAGTCTACGCTTCTCCTGAGCCTCACCACAGGCCAGATGAATCACTTTCTTTATTCATGTAAAAAGCATCATTTGTAACCACAGCTGGATTAAAGCTAATAGACATAACTCCTATTTTAAATTCCGCTGTGTAAGAATGAAATCCGAGGACTAATGAAAATGAAACGCAGGACTAAAGTTTTTTGTTCTCACTTTACTACACACAAACTTTTAAATGTCTCTGAATGAGTTACTTATCATCTTTGGGATGATAAGTAACTTTTACTTCCCCTATTCCACATAAAGATGTGACAATGGCTGGCTGATAAGACAGAGGAGACAACAATATGGTTAAGCTGACAAAGATAAGCCTGAGCTGTGATTACTGCTGTAAGGACGGGATAACCAAGCTACAGTTGCTTTTGTTAATTAAGACCTGACTCTAAATGACGGACGGCCAGTGAATCAGCCTTTTGTGATGACCTGATCCTGAGCAAGGTCATATAAAAAAATAAGCATGTAAAATTCAGCCATGTTGAGTATTCTAAGCCTCACTTCCAGACCACACTGCTGCTTTTCTGTAGTTCAGAATACGATAGCTGCAATGATAAAAGACCACACACCTTTGGGGGGAGATGAAAACCAATCATTAGCCAGTGTTCTGGGGGACAAAGCTTCTATGACTCTGGACTTAGTGTGTATAAGCCACTAAGATCTTTTGTATATAAACAGGAACATGGGAAGAATATGGTCAGTGGGACTCCACTAATTCAGAGAGGTCCAACTGCTAAGAAAAAAAAGTGTTTATGATTCAGAAGAATACTAAAAATAATAAAGACGAGACAATGTACATTAATACACTGCCGAATCGCTGATCACACTTCATTCCTAGAATTTGATATAATTTCTGATGATACCTTATTACACTGTAAGTCTTATATCTTGCTACATTGACAAAAGGCACTACAAGGCCAAAGTCCTGTGTGAAACATTTCGAAATTAGGGCACAAAATGGCTTTTACTAAACAGATAAAGAAAAAAAAATAGTTTGAAAAACCCATAATGCAACAAACTGACAATGAACACAGTATAATCATCTTCTCATGTCAAATCACCCCCGTTTATGAGGTCTAACCCTGCTAACCCATTAAAAAGTATCAATTTCAGTAAATCCACTTATCAGATTTCTGTTGCATATTTAGTCAAATCATCTAAACTAATTCCAGGCTACCTTTCCTTTCCACGTGATGTTTTCATTTGTCCATGTTCCACAGAGATGGGCTAAGTGAGTCCGGGTTAATTACAACAACAAGCTTCAGCTGAACACCGGTGCTCGTTTTATGGAGTTTTTTGGCAGCGTGGCCTTGATACAACTTTCCAGAATCTGTGGACATGAGCTTGACCAGTGCCGCAGTAAAAGGGAACAGCTGAAGAAAATAACTCTGGTCATTACTGTCTTTACTCGTGTATTTTATATCAACAACAGTAAATAAATAAATAAAAACACATATCAAATACGCGTCTTTAATCTCTACTGAAGTGAGCTAGCTACAGCTGATTAATATGAGAGTGCACATCATCCTCCACACAGCTAAGTGAGCTAGCACTAAAAGTATTCCACACTAACCCACCGCCTGCAAAAAGTACTCGAACCTTCATAATGACTCACATTAAATCGTTGTACTCACTTCTCCTGAGTCCGCTGGCGGTGTCGTTGTACCCAAATGTTCTTAGCAATGCAAGTGCAGATTGACCACGTAACTGAGGGGATGTGAACGTCACACGAACGGCGCCTGAGGGACGTTCAAGGCAGCTACTGCTGTCAGAGCAACGAGTCACGACGCTGGCAAAAATCATCTTTGCGGGGGAAACGAGTCGCGTTGCCATAAAGTAACGTTTCCTAAATTAAGAGAATATAATATATGTTTTAATGAGGACTGTTTTATATTTCGGGTTGGTTTGGGTGATGAAATGGTGTACATCAACAGAGCTGTAGAAGACTACAGTCACAAATTCTGTGTTGCCAGGTTGTGGAAAAACCCGTTGATTCGAAGTCCAAATTCATGTTGAAAATTTTTATTTTGGGGAAATTCCCTCTGTTTGCAAAGTGTTATATAAATGACAACTCTAACACAGTATCTGTTTTTGGTAACATATTAATATTAAGATGTACACCAACATTGGCTTGATGTGTCCTGCAATAATTAGTTGTATGTGACAGAGCAAAGTTAAACACTAAGTGTTAAGCAGAGAAGAATGCAGACAATAATGTCTTACTTGAAGTACAGACTGTTCAGTTGTGGTGCCATCAGAGATATCTAATAAGTTCATTTGACTTTTTTACTTTCAACACTGTGAGACATTTTACAGCCAGTATTGCTGAAAGTTAAGTGACCTGAAATGACAGACACTTGATTTGAGAGGGGGACAAAATGACAGGAATGTGTCCACATGTAACCACTGTTTAGTAAACTGTGGCTCTGTGATAGTGGTTTCCATTGTTTATACTTAGCCACTGTAAGCAGGGATATGTTTGATGAATCCAGTCCAAACAGGTCTGAGGACTGTTCTGGTCTGCACATATGAACAACCTTTTCCACCATGTTTAGGTTAAGTGTGAGGTATTTTTTAATGACGCTTTCACGCAAACACTTTATACAATCGCACAGGATGCACACATCAGGCAGAGAAAAGGGTTCAGTTACTGGCTCATGGATACTGACACATGGACACGTTGAGGGCTGGAATAATGACCTTGCGGATGGAAAAAACACTTAAGCTGGTGAGCCAAACCACAGTGTTGCTATGGCAACAACAGATTCAAAGACCACAGTGTATGTGTTAAGAATTTAAGATTTCGAGCCCTATGTGGCCTCTTTCCAAAAAGTCTGTGGTAATTCTCACCTGTAAAAAGCATTTTTCCCCACGATTTATAAAGAATAAATGCATCCAAACTTTATGTTGGAACAGACACAGATCATCATGAACATGCTGTGTCCATGCTGTCACCTCTGTGTGGACGGGTTCAGTGTGGGAAAATGGCAGAGTTTAAGAGTTCTTCCAGTGAAGGTCTAACTAAGTTTGTCAGAATTTAGACAGTAAAAACTATGCTTATCTGTGCATTTCGTATTTAATCAAATATCCCCGTATAATAGAACCATTGAAAATATTTCAAAACTAATCTATTGTCCCCTTATATGAACCTTTTTATCTAAAAGTGAAATGAAAGTTCTGAGTCTCTTGAACAGACTTTTCTTGTTCTGGTAAACTGGTACGACAGCTGGAGGACCTCCCACACTCTTATTACTCAGTTTCACTTGGCTTTAAAACTGAACATGGAGTTTAATGTTCTGCTATGGAATAAACACAAAAGAAAAATCCCCAAAATGAATATAACTACTCCTGAACAAAGTTGATTCTTCAGAGTACAATAATCACGTATATGTTGCAACTGACACGGGATCTGTTGTGTTAACTCCTTAAGACCTGGAGTGAACAAACACTAGAATTTATAAAACTGACAAATGTACCCACCAAAAGAACTGAGTAAACCATCAGGATGTTCCGTATACAAGTTTAATATGTTGAAAAAGGCTTCCCTAAAGAATTTAAATACAATGTTCTGGAAAAAAACAGAGCAATACCACAAGTGTCTACATTACAACTTGCCAATCCACACACGACGCATAAGCTGTTACCATTTTGTTCTGGGACTTCGCTGTAGTCTAGTTAAGATTCACATTTCCGGTTCAACAGGTCTGATGTCAGTCCAGTTCTCTGCAGCCGGGCGGCTCTGCGCAGCGTGTGTGGAACACCACAGCTGCTGCCGTGGACTGCTGCTCCACGCTGGCTTTCACTGCTGTGTCATCTTGGCTGCTTCAGCTTTTATTAGTGAGATGAGCTCCAGGTTTATTAAAAACACAAAGCGAAGACCTGCAATCTGAAGGAAACAGAAACAGATCTTAACAGATTTGTCCCTATAAGCTTGGCCAAAGTATGACAAAGTTGTTTCATTTAAACCCACTCTACTGGGTTACCACCCTCCACACACCTCCACTACCGAGTTGTTGTTTAGTTTCCACTTGTTGCCCGACAGGACTGGTCTACCGTCAATGTATATGGGCCGCCTTCCCTCATTAGCAATGAAGAAGTCTCCATTATTCTTCAGTTTAATAACTCCTGTCGCCACAAAGTACAAATTAAGTGCGATTAGACATGAACTAGTGATAACAAGGTTGTTTATGGCATCAATATCACTAAAAAGCTCCTGTGGCAGAGATAAGATTATTTTTGTGAATGTGTCCCCACCAAGTAGCGTTATTATTAATATTTTCTTTAAATTAAACCTGACATTAATGTTCAGGTAGCGTTTTGGCCAAAGAAAAATATTTTCAACAGACAGCATTTCAGTAAAATTACAATTTAAAAAAAATGTCTCTTTCTCAGATTAAATAAACACATTAAAACACAAAACATGTTGAGGTTTTAAAAACTCTCACTGGTGGCCAATAACCAACGGTTTTGTTGAATCACCTTGTTTTCTTGATATCTTCCAGGCAGGCCCCTCTAGAGACAGATCTACATCTACCTGTTTGTCCTTGGTTGCTCTCCCCAGAGTAATCTGTGTAAATAGATTTGTAAAGAGAATTAGAACGATAGCGACCTTGAGGTCCAATGCTTCTCATTGCACATGCCCATCTTCTCCTCACCTCTCTCGATCTCATAAGGTATCGCACCATTCTTCCCCGTAATGCTGCCAGCGTCTGGTTGTCAAAGTCAGGCATACTCATTCCTGCAGGCCAAGTGGAAAAAACAAGGTTGCACAGGTTTTACTCCTCAAAAGTTATACTAGATTTATAATGGGTTTGCTCGCCACTCATGGGTGGTGACTTTTATACCTGTGATGCTGTCGACGAGAACCTGCCACCGAGGCAGCTCCTGCTCCAGCTGCCTGATCTCCTTTTTCTGGTGACGATCAGAAATCATCAGCTCTGAAAGGAGACAACAAAGTAAACCAGGGGAGTATTCCAGAGAGATGTTTTTGTTTAAAAAAGAACAACTGAATGTCCAAAAAAATAGAGCATCTGTGCTTCATTCTCCATCTACAAAGAAACTAACCCATTGTAACTTAAGCTGTGTGTCCTAAGAGTTCTTACCATGTTCCAACACCTCATCTCTACTTTCCCTGTTAAAAAAAACAAAGAAGAGAGCTTAACTGTCAGTGAAAATGTGGAAAATGGTGCTCAAAATACAAAAAAAAGTAAACAATGGAAAAGAAACATGAAGTAAGCTAAGTGAGAGGCAGGCTTACTTTAACTTCACATCATCAACCATCTGCTCCGCATCAGAGAAGTTGAGGACTTGGTCACCTTTAGGGAGGGGCTGTACTGCAATGGACAGTCACCCAAAGAGGATCATTAAACATGGAAGGCTTCTGCTCATTTTGCCACTTTTAAGGAGCAAACTGGCTCTTACTGTCCAATATGACATGATAACAGGCAGAGCGATCAAATTCTTATGAAATGTCTTAGCAGCACTTCCTTCACGCAAAACCATCCCCTTAAATGTCAGCTTAACTCAACCCACCACTCTGGTCATCCAGTAGGTAGTACTGTTTAAGCAGCTGCCAGTGCACCAACAGACTCTTGGGCGTTCGTGAAGGATGAAAGACACCAGGGTGTTTGCTTAGAAGCTCCTGAAATACGTCCAGTTTGGGCTGACTAGTCTGTTGAAATGAAAAATATGACAGAAAATCCACTGTTACAAAAATCGGCCCGGAGCAGGAGAGATATAGGTGTGCTGGTAACCAAATGAACTCATGAAGATCCACAAAGCAGCACGTAAAAACGTGTGTGTTGCTTTCTATAGCCACGACCACAGTGGCTCAATCAATGGTACACAAAATGCTTAGGCTTTACTTGTCTCGTACTTTTAGCATGACAGATTCCTGAAGCTTCATGTCCCTTACCGAACCAATCTTGGCCAGCAGCGCCTGCTCGGCTTGACTGAAGAGAGCTTTGCTTTGGATGGCAGCAATCGCTTCTGGGTGAAGCTGCCGCATGGCCTGCCATGCCAGCCTGTACAAACACACAAGGTTAAAAGGTAAAAACAGAATTTATTTATTTATTTTTAACTCAGAGGTCTAAACAAGAAAAAAATGCATGTTAAGTGTCTTACTTTGAGATGACAGGATCGTACAGTAAAGCGTACCACCTCTCGTTGATTTCCCGCAAAGTAAAACGGCAACTAAACTTGACCCCCAAATGAACCGACGTTAGGTCAGTAGTCTGAGGGGAAAAAACACTGATTGATCTAGCTGTTTTACCTAAAATAATTGGCTCATTAGCTAAAAGTTGACAGAAAAGAGAGCCACAAAAGTGAGACAGTGTCCTGAATTTAGAACAAGGCACACATGTTGCTACCCACCTGTAACACAGCATTTATTAGTAGTAGATCATCAGTGGGTTTCCACCGTCCCAAGTCTTTAGTTATGTGTAAAGGCTGCTTGCTTTTCTTCACTCTTTTGACCATGGGCGCAGGGTTTATCACCATTGTGAGAGGTGGTGTGAGAGCAGCACCTGTTTTTGTCACCTGACAAAGAAGGAAAATAAAGTCCATCAATGTATCCCTTTGTCCTATGAAGTTTCATCACATTTCTGCCTGGTGATCCTTTAAGGACCAGGATTATCGTTTTGGTCTTGTATACCTTTTTTTTCTCACTAGATGAAGGCTCACTTCCCGAACAGCGGACAGGCTCTATGACAGGGGGGCCTTTGACTCTACTGGAGGACTTCACAAGACTGCTCTCCACAAGCTCATCATCAAACTTCTTTCTCTTTATTGACCTTATTGTGTAGGGACATTGTTGTGTCGACATGTATACAGCAAATCTTTAATATTTGATGATTATCCACGTAAATACAATACATTTCATGTTTTACTTTTTTACCTATGCTATTGCTGTGAGGGTTAAATGGACAAAGGATTATGAATCAAACCTGGATGAGCTTCTCCGCTTGGGTACACCACTGCCAAAGGCTTGTGTTGCTGTCCTCTTCATATCTTTTACACCAAGAGAGTCCTCATCCTCTGACCGACTCTGAACACCACCTACTCCCATTGATGCACCAACTACCGAATCACCAGCCTGCATTTCTTCATCACACAAGCATAAATAAACAAACTGTTCAAACTAATTGATCCTAAACACTTGGAAATTAGGTGTGTAACCTTTTGCCTGCTAATACACACTCGCCCACACACATTTCAAATTAAACGTGTAACAAACAGTGCAGTTTAATTCCAATAAAGTTTTAGGAGTTTGGATTTTGTAAATGTGTCTGGGTGTACATCAATGAAAATCTTACTCAGACATGATGATATAATTTACTTAAAAAACAGTTGGCCTTAATATCAGCTGACATAGATGTATTGATAAAACTGTAATAATAATGAGAATATTATCATGTAAGCTCATTTAAGATGAGGTGTAACTGAAAAGTTACATAGTGATCAAGGTGACAGATTACAACTAAAGCAAAACCCAGATGTTACTTTGCAACTTTGAGTTTTTAATAGGAGACGTAATTTCGTCTTTTTGATTCCAGTGCTCCGCAATATTATTGTGTACATACATTGTTAGCATAAGGCCTCGTATAATCTTCTGACATATATAACGAACTCCAACAAACAACTAACACCTGTGAAGATGGATATTGTAATCACAGACGATAGCGAAATACAATTGGTCTAGCTAAACTGTTTGAATTGATCAAAATAAGGTAGTTTTAAGTGTCTCGCTAACGTTAGCTTAGCTAGCACAGCCAACTACCATTAGCTAACATTGGACAACTAACGAGCTAGTACACGTAGCTTTAGTGTCGTTCGACTTACCTTGGATGTGTTTTATCTTTCGCTATGGTCTAATATTCGTTATCTTGGGTTTCTATAAATTAATTTAGCTTGTCTACGATATAAAGTTGCCTCAGAAACATGCCTAACTGTAATATTTTACGTCCTCCTTATTAGCATTAGCCCTTCGGCTACATTGTTGTTTTCTTCCTGTACGGTTTGATCGAAGTTGGAAAACCACCTTGCGGCGCTCTACTGCCGCCGTGTGGACTGGAACGGAACTGGCAAGTCCAAACCTCTGAGAAACAAAAACGACTCAGGCTTCAATCGAGTCTAGAATCATATTTGTCACAAAACCCGGAGTCGTTACTAATAAAGGTTTACCTTCTGATAATATGTTAATTCATCCACGTATTTGATTACTTGACTATTATTTGAAGATCAATTCTGGGCATTTATTTATCCAGGTAAAGTCATGAAAAACATTTTAAAGACACGATTATGGACATTTTTGTCTTTATGTCTTGTTAAGGATGGATTGATGATTAAAGATGTGATGTTGTTGATGTGAAGGTTTACAGCTTTAACTCAAAAGCTATAAAGCTGTTTAAAATATCTATTAATTACATTTTTAAGCAATAATTCCATCATCATTATTATATAATTGGTAATGGTCATTCAAGATGATGTGCAAATGTTTAGATTTTGTTTCGTTTTGTTAGTGCGTTTTAGAATATATTACTGGTGAAATATTGATTTTTTATGATCTTTAACCTTTTAGTACTTGCATATTAATATATTCCAAGCATAGCAAACACATCAAAGTCAAATGTGAGGGCAACAAAAAATGTTTCAAGGGCAAAACTTCAAGTGCTCAAGGATGTTAAAACATCATTGAGGAACAAATTGCAAAGTACACAATCGATCCAAGTCTTCTGCACCACAGCCACATGTCAGATGGTTGTTCATTAGTATCAAACTGATGGCAACAGAAGAAATGTTTGATCCGCTTAGGGCTTGGGTCCGGTGTTAGAGCAGACCTCAATGCTGAGTCAGCAAGAGGATGTAAAATGAGCAGGTGATATTAATGATATCAGACATGATTCTTTTATGTTGGCCCAAAATAAACAACAAAAGAAGCCCAATTTGACACCTTTTATTGAGACATACAGTGACAACTTCAAAGTGTGTTAAATTAGAATAAATACATTCTTCAAAGTCGTAACTTTTTGAAAAATATTGTATTATTACCTAGAGTTTCAGTGTAAAAAAAAAAAGAAAGGCAGATGTTCTGCAATTGGCTGTGTCATATAACTGAATACTATATATATATAAAATCATAACATTTTGTATATGTTTGCCCCATATTTTCCCCAATACATTACAACACATACATATTCATAATAGCTGCCTTTTTTAAAACTACCCCTCACGGGTAACATTCTTCTTCTAACCGTACTACAACGTATAAAGAAATGCTGTATCAAAAAAATGTTAACAAGATCTGACCAATGAATAAACTGCTGATATTATGTATCTAAGAGTGCAATAGATCACTGTTCATTATGAAATATAAGTGTCGTTTCATAAATGCTTTGCATTCCAACAAAAGCAACATTGTTGGACACATTTTAGGCCTGAAATGAAAGTCTGCCGATTTTTCTGAGAAAACCCCCAAAACTAATGGACAGATATATTTTTTTGGCTGTAGTATCTGTGTGAGTTAGTATGTTGTGGTCTATCTTGCTGTTAAAAAAAAAACAAACACAATATCAAGTTTGTTGTCCCAACTCTTTCGGTAAAAAAAGCTTCCCTGCTGAGGTATGGTCTTTCCTCTGTTAGTGCTTCTCGTATCGGCCTGCACGCGCTGGGCAGCAGGCGGGGAGGCCTTTGCTCTTTGATGGGTCAAAGGTCGTAGGTCTGCGTGAGGTGGGCTCACGGCTGGTGTGATAACGCTGGCCGCTCATCCTCCTCTCTGCCCAGAGGGGACTCACGTTCACCCGTGTAACCGTCCCGCTCAGAAGAGTAGGTCATCGTTCAATAAACTGGAGGCTAATGGCATTTTCAGGAACGAGAAGAGTCCGTGTCATCGGCTTCACGGAAACCCCCTCTGGGTCTGGCTTCACATCGAACTCTATCAGGATCTGACAACAGCAGAAACCGAGTCAACGGATTAGGAACAGAGCTGCTAAAAATAAACAAACAAATAATGCAAGTGCGGGTAGTGACTGGGTAGTCCCCGGACAACCTAATCCAGTTAGTTCATTAGGAGTGGGATTTGCATAATTACTTAAATCCCTTACTTTTAATTTCTTACACTGTTCCAAGAAAAAGCACTGCTGTGTGGACTTATTGAGAGCATCGCATGAAGTCAATCAAATCCCTAACTGCATGTTGGATGCACCAGAATGTGGGGCTACCTTCTACCTTTTCATCTACACTTTCCATGCTAATGTACTGATTGAGTGAAAAGAGGATCTGAGCATCGTCAGAGAAGCTGAGCATTGCGAGTGTTTTGTCTTCAGCCTTTTTTTCCCCCCACACCAGGCAGGTGAGTCATATGTCAACTGAGCTGTTTATTAAAGGTTAAAAAAAAACAACTAAATGTCACAAAGTCAAGCCCACTCACCCGAGAAAGAGCGAGGTAGAGCTCCAGCTCGGCAATACGACGGCCTATGCAGCTGCGCTTTCCCACCCCAAAGGGGACCGAGGCGTACGGGTGGTAAGCCTGGTCCTTCCTGAACCAGCGGCAGGGTTGGAAGGTGTGCGGGTTTGGAAACACCGTGGGGTCCCGGGATGTTGCAAAATGGCATAATGTAATCAGAGTCTGGAGGGGAAGAGTTTAAGATGTATTAACTGGATACAAGCCATGTCTGTTTGAAGCAAAGTGACAGGACGCGAGTCTGAATAGTTCAAGTGTCTGCTGAACTACCAGAAGCAGGCTTCAAGTAATTTGTGCAGGACAAACGGTTTTAAGACTCACATTTTTGGGAATGAGGTAGCCTCCAACCTGGATGTCTCTGTCTGTAATGACCCTTGCATTAGCAGGTATTACTGGGTACAACCTAAAACCCAGAAAGAGACAACAGTTTCAGACCAAATTCAATTTGGAGACAAAAAAAAATCTCCAAAAAACAGACACTCTTTAAAGTTCTACCTGAGAACCTCTTTGACTGTTGCTTTAAGGAGAGGCATGCGGGCTACGTCTGCAGCCTCCGGTATCCCTCGGCCTCCCAGGACACTCAGCACCTCCTTCCTGAGCGCGTCCTGCACCTCTGGGTGTCGGGACAGCTCGTATAGGGACCAGGACAGAGTGCTGGAGATCTGAAACAACACATGGGAGGTTTCAACCCGCTGTCGGAGCGAAAGATGGGACGGTTCAGAAACGGACAGACAGCGGACTCTTTCCCACCGTGTCAACTCCTGCAAGAAGCAGCTCTGTGACGTTGCTGTAGACGGTCTTCATGGGCAGCCCCGTCTGGGACAGGAAGTAGGTCAGATAACGACCCTCCACTTTCTCTCCTCTGGCCACCTGCTCTGCTTCTGCCGCCACACGCTGGTCAATGTGACCTTTTGCTACGGACACAGGGAGATCAGATGCCACCATAAAAAAAGGTGACCTGGCTTCACGGGAGCTGATGATGCAGTTTAATAAACATTGAGCTTTGCAATTTGGTTTTTAAAGAGCAAGTAAAGCCACGGATGAACTTCCCCACTCGTTTTAGGGCAGATGAGCTGGTTGTGCGTGAGGGTTAAAGACTTTAATCTCCTGCTTCCTAATCTAGGGTGATTATTTTAAACATGTTTGATGTCTCAGGTCTGCATAAGTCTTATAAGAGTAGTGAGGGGGGCAGCACACAGCTAAGTAAAAAAACAGTAATGGCCAATTAGAAAATAGGAACACGGAGGAAGGATTTGAGATCATCATGTCTGCCCTTAAGCTTTGTTTTGTGTACCTATAGTGAATTCTTAAGGATTTAACAGTACTTTTTAAAAAACTTTGTGGCTTTTGACTGGTTTTCTTAGAACCTCATTAAGGTTTCAATTGAAAAAAAATGAAAAAACATTGTTTACACAGTTACAAAGAAGTCAGTCTTAAACAAAAACCTACCAAAGTCAAACATGTAGTCCCAACACTGACAGAAGACGTTCCAGGGTTTGGGAAACAGCTGGTGCAGCCAGCTGGGCATGGCCATGGTGAGCAGCGTCATCACGAACATGGTGTTGATCGACTTGATGAAACGCTCCGTCTCCTCGGGAACAACAGGATCCAGACAACCGATTCTGGTTTCAAACAACACTGAAGAAATCCCTGTTCGAAAAAACACAACACAGAGGGAACATAAAGAATAGAAGATGAGTGAAACCCCAGTTAATCCTTAATTAAATTAAACCATAATGACTATTTCATCTGTCACTGCAGCAGCCGGTCAAAGAGTGTTTACACGTCGGTCAAATGGCATAGTTTTCCTGGCCTTATTACCAATGTTTACATGGTGCGTTACACCTCGTAACTGCTCCTAAGACTACACGAGACCCTTACCCTCAAGGCCGAAGCGATAGAACTCGCTGGCGATGTCAGTAACAAGGCCTTGTGGACGTCGGCAGTGGCGAAGTTTGGCAATGAGGTCACCGACAACATTGTTCAGGGTTTTATCGTAAGCTTCCACTGCCTTCGGCCGGAGCATGTGCTTCCCCAGGAGACTCCTCACTGCCTGCCACTCTTCCCCTTCACTAGACACACACAAACACACACACACACACATAGGGTAAAGTCTTAGCTTTGGATCACGTCAAAAAAATATTAAGATTCAAAACAAGGTATAGTAAGAGAATAAATCTTTCAAAGGCTCATGTTGTAAACCTGGCATTCCTATTTTTCCATATTAAGGAATCCTCATCTATGTGTGACTTAATCCATTGAGATGAATGAGAGGATTATCACTGATGGTTCATTGCCTTTTACCTCTGGTGTTAAAGATGTCACACACTAAACTGGCAAAAGAGTTTAGAAGGTGCACTACTCACGATGTCAGAAGCCCACAGTGATGTCCTCGGAGCGCCCTGTAGTCTTTCCAGGAGGACAGGTCGGAGCGCATGGGGTGGTGGCCCTCCTGCCTCAGGACCTGCTCGATGAGGGCCGGATCAGCCACATGAACGGTCAGGATGGGGCCAAAGCTTGCCTTCCACATGGGGCCGTAACGGTTCACTCCTTCCACCTGGGGCATGAGGCAGAGATGTGTAAAAGCCCTGCAGCTGTCAGGTGACTGTTACCGTTAGTGCATGCATTCTGCTCCACGTTTGACGCTCAAAAGACGATTTCCAGAAGGTGTTGTGATGAAACTGACTCATAATTACGGACTAAAATTACTAAAATGTGATGCTCACACAGTGATCTGGTGATCTGACCAATTCAAAGGAGCGTCTTTATTAATTTATTACACGAATTTCTGTAGGGACCTAAATGCTTTTTTTTTTTTAACTTTGAGCAAAATCTTGTCTTGACCCGTGTCCATTTCAGATGCAAAAAACGTAGCCTACGTGAGCCTGCGTTTTGCACCTTACATAACGTTTGCGTTTCCTCACCTGCATCTCGTGCAGCCGGGACAGCCCCCCCCTGGCAAACAGGTCCCAGACGAAGCTGGGCAGCGACGGCCCGGGCATGTCATCCAGGGTCCGCACCGCCTTCTCCTGGCCGGCCACCGGGCCAGCCGCTGCGCCCTCGGCCCATCTGTCCATCCACTTGACCAGGGGGAAGGCACTCCGGCCGGTTACGCGAAGAGCTTGCTGCAGCATCCTTCTCGCAAATATCACCAAGCGCTGTCCGAACGCGAAACCCTCGGATGCCGTGGCTCATTTTGTTTTCCCGGCAGGAGGCTCTTTTTATA
Source organism: Menidia menidia (assembly GCA_907169785.1). NCBI lineage: Eukaryota > Metazoa > Chordata > Actinopteri > Atheriniformes > Atherinopsidae > Menidia > Menidia menidia. The sequence goes on along the minus strand of CAJRST010033334.1, from coordinate 14,089,206 downwards.
ATGCGGGACCTGTTCATCGAACCCTTGCAGAAAAAGCTGCACATTTTCTTGTTTCGGGCCAATCATGGGTGTAAAGGCTCGCCGGGTCCCGCCCCGTCGGGATGGAACTATGAAGGCGTGAGCCTGGAAGAGGGTGTGTCCAATCAGAGGGCTGAGCAGAGACCATCCCAAAGACAGCACACGTGGAAATCCTTAGATAAATAAGACATGGCTGGTTTGTGTACTCAAGCTTATCTTTATCTCCTCCAAGAAGCACTTTGCTCACCAATAATCCTATCAATTGACAATTTTTGGACGATCCCCTCCAAGGTCATTGTTACTAGGGGTCTCATTCTTCTCAAAGGGAGGAATCTGCTCTGTTTGGGATTGGAACCCTTTCTGCTTCATCTTCCAGACAGGAAAGCAAAGAACTTTAAACAGACAGTTGCTCTAATAGCTAAAAGTGACATACACAAAAATCTGTGTTTAAAACACAAGTGAATTAAGATATTAAAAGATAGCTGCACTCTGTCTTAACCAGACCTGATTGTGCTTTGTTTATCCAGCAATGATCGCTTCTTTTGCTGACTTGGTGGTTTTTTTGGAGCGAGAGAGAAAATCCTGACCTGATTCTGTTTGAACTGGATTTCGTCCAAAGCGCAATATGTGTGAGGTAAGAGCCCTAAAGCTGCAGGCTACCCAGAATCTGCTCTGACATTTGATGTTTCATTAACTGTAGGCTTTAGCTAGAAATCTTATTTCAGAGAAACACAGAGGATTGACTGCTAGTTAAAGGCATGGAGACGATTTAGTTGGAGAACTGGGATGTGTTTGCTGCAGTTAATATACAACTCGAGTTATACACGTACATTTTAATTGCCTCCAACAAGTTAAAGGCTTACAAGACATTCAATTTCTTTTCTTTTTAATCAAATGACACAAATACAACACATGACATTGATACTGATATACATCAAACACTAGACTAACACCAGCTGTCAATTTTCCTGTGATATTTTAAGACGACCGACTTGAACCCTCAGAGAAAGCTGACATTTTCAAAGAAAGTGAAATCCAAAACGGGATTGGGGGTGACACTTTATTTGAGTTAAGGTAAAAGGTAAGACCAGGTCAAACTAGCTGAGGGTCCTTTAATTTCTGTATCATTCTAAAATGCTATATTAGAGTCGGCTTGTGATCATAAAATAACTTTTGCATGCTCTCCTTCTCCTTTATACGGTATCTCGTTGTGCTGTGATGTTTCTGTGGAAACCCTCTAAAATTGAAAATTTAGGACTGAATAGTCATGCTTCAATCTACCTGTCCGACCCCTCCACTCCCACCCCCAACATCAGACCTTAAACACGTTAAATCATACGTTATAAACATAACAATCAAAGCCAAATGCTGCAATGCAGAAGGAATGTATATAAAAGTACACAAAATAAAGGAAGAAGAAATATGACTTGACAGCTTCAACTAAGTACAGCCGTCCATTACAGATCATTTTTGAAAAACATGCCATTTTTTCTGAATAATTATTTGCCGCGACAGCAACCTGCACATAACCTGCAGAGGCAGCTGATTCATTGCTTTCTTTTACAGTCCTGCTGCTGCCCTGTGGTGTCTAGACTGCAGGACTGGTTAGGGTGATTAAAACAGTGAAGAGGAGACATGTAATCCAGAAATGTCTATCAACCATGCCGACCTGCTTTGAGTAGTTAGTCTCTGTTATGAAGTAATCAAATTAAAACATTTGAATAAGAAACCACAAGGTGTTTTGTTTTCTTTGCTGAAGAATGGTGAGAGAATTTGGGCATTTCTTGAATCTGACTGAGCTGCTTTGGCGTTATATTAATAGGCACATGCACAGGCATGAGGCTTTAACTCTGGGCAGGTTTGATGCTTGGAATTAAGGCAACGCTGCATCATAAGATCAGACACATGATTAGTAAGGCGATTTGCTTGCTTGGTGCCTATGCTGTTAGTTGAAAAAGTTGAGCTGTTCTTAACTTTCCACTTTCAGGAACATGACCTGCTACATGTCAGTACATTCGAATGGTGTCACTCGCCAAAAGAACGCTTCATCGAACAGTTGTGATTCTTTAAAATAGATGGAGATTTTTTTTAAATAAAAGCCACGCAGACAGCATTTTTTAAGGGTAAACGCAGGAACGAAATATCCAGTTTCAGAAACCTCTGCATTAGCGTGTCCTTAGCTGAATACGTATTAAAGTAATGTCCTCGAAATTAAGGTTAAAAACAAAAGACAACCAAATTAGATTGACATTGCAGCCACAAGAAAACCCACACACAATTTGTATAACAGTGATATGTTGATAATTGAACAAAAAGTAAGATTCTGTTTCACAATGGCGATCATGGAAACTACAGCTGATTACAAAAAATGGATACACACACTTGACAGCATCCTTGACTGTAATGAATGAAGCTTACAAAGGGTGATATCAGAAAATCATTTTCATGCAGCACTAAACCATTCACATAAGATGTTATTAAAGGGCCTGTTCTAAAACTAATAATCCATTTTTTGTTTTGGAAGGCAAACTGATTGTGAGTAATGCTGGATGAACATACAACATGGCATGGGACAAAAATCTGAACGCTAGAGTCAGAAATGTATGGACACGTGAAAAGTACACCAGACTTCCCAAGTTAAACATGGACAGTTATCTTCAAGAATAAAAGATAAATGGTGACCTCTGAAATATTCTGTAACAGATAAACAACTTTTCAGACAAGGTCACTGGTGCTTTGACAGCTTCTGTCTTACTCAACACACTGCAAACAAATTCTACCTAACCTATATCATGCCTGACCCAAGAAAAGGAATGGAATCAAAATAATACCTCTTTGTTCAGATCTTAAACAAAATGTAAACTCAAACAAATAAATTAAATGACTGTATGTGTTTTTAGATAAGATTTAATCAATATTTTTCGCACATTTTTTTTACTTTAAACTAAAAATCACTCAAAAAATCTATACTCTAGGTAAGAGTTGGTTTTAATAGTTTTGACTGTATGATGATGCAATTGGTCTCAGAAATCCATGCATTAAAATTTGGGCGTATTGTGCTACTTTTGCTTGGATGGCTATACTCTTCATCCAATGGGATGGACAACAATCTCAGATGACGACTTATTTAAGTTTAGTAGTTTGGTAACAGCCGTAACCGGGTCACTAGAGCTAGATAGGGTTAAGCACTTAGGTCTTTAACCATGTAACAGTTTAAGAATCTTGTTTTTTTGTTTTTTTTTGTTTTAGGAATTCAAATATATTAAGTCTGTTAATATAAGTTAATCAGCTGGTTTGTGAAAAACTGGAGGTTCACTATGAAAATGTGAAACATAGAATGGCTTCTTTGTGCTGCTCTGCATTGATGTGGCTCTGTGGTACAGCGTGCTATAGGGTGTGGTGGGGTCAGCGTCAGAGGTATTTCCCCTAACTCTATATGCCATGTCCCAGAGAAGGAGGCTCCTTCACCCCCAGACAGATGAGTTAAAGTTCATGTCTGAAGTCAGCGTGTCTGATTAGCCAGAGAAGAGCGTCTTTGTACAGATATAGATGTGCTCATGCGTACACAGGTTCACAGGAATGTCTGCGTTAAACAGTTGTCCTACCTCAGCACTATTGTTAGGATGGTGCGTTTATATGGAGATCTTTACACTGGGGACCCCTACACTTAATGCAGAGTTTGAGTCTCCTTTTTTTTTTTTTTTTTAAGATTATCCCGATATAAAACATTAAACATATGGTTAATGGTTCTGATTTATACCTCTACAGTTAAACTGCACAACAGTCTTATAATCATTGGTCTTTGACATAAAATGGACCCAAAAAGAAGATAAAAAAACATGCATAGCATGTTAGAAGTTTGATAGTAAAGCAATTAACACTGCTGGTTGTCCAACACACCTGTCAGACTGAGAAAAATAGCAACGAGTGATAGCAACGAGGCAACCCGTAATTTTCTTTGTAATGTGTTTAGCAATGGACACTGCAAGACATTGTGCACAAAAACATTACAAGGGCTGATTTTCTCACCATGAAAGATGGTCTGGTTTGGGTTTAGTAGGACATATAGTCAGGGATAATTCTGTTGTAAATGTTTGCCCTGCTTCTTTGGGAGGACTGTTAGACGCTGAAATTAAATAGATGAATGACTGTCCATTTGAATCCATCATGTACTGGAAAAGCTGATTTTGGGTATGCATCCATGTTAAGTTATCATAATAATTTTGGTCTCTTTATGTGGATATTGAATGTATAACTACATAAGATGAAGAATATGAAATGGAATTGTAAGAAAACGGTAAGTGACCTTACTTATGAAAAAAACGCTTTCATTCATAAACTCGTGGGGAAAACAGGAAGTGGACGACAGATAGAGGTATAGGAGAGATGCTTGTGTCCATCTCAGTTTAGATGTCTACTAAAAAATGTGATTTGCAGAAATGAACATTGACTGGTCATCTGGATTGTCCAACATTTTTTCTTACTTTAGCAAAGTCCCAGGATCAGAGACTAACACCAACACAGAAGCACTTCTGTTTATTACATAGCTCGCTGAAATGGTTCTTTTTTATCTTGTGTCTGTTCCAAATTTGTAAATAAGTCTGGTAGTCATGTTAGTTAAAATCAAATATCCAATAAAATATCGGGAAATGTTCTTTAATAAACCAATAAAGGGCTGGACTTTGCTTTTTGACTCACTCAGTTTTTTTAAGTGTGAGTTTTACAACAGGAAATACTGAAAGATCAAGGTGCAAACTCTACGTCCAAACTGCACAGGAATGTGTACCAGCTCCTGTGGATTGGAAGACTAACATCTTATCATCCTTAAACAAATGGACTAACAGAGATCTAAAGAAACTTTCAAGCTAATACGGTGCAGGATGGTCGATGAAATTTGCTCAGGCTGGGACCAGTTTCTCCGTCTTCTTTCTGCATATGGATTTTCACTGTTTGCATTTCTTTTTAGTACTAAGGTGAGAGGTCTCCTAGCAATCTTAAAATGAACATATGATAAAGAGGCTTTTAATATTTATTACAGTATATATGTATTCATCTTGTTCCACCTGACAGAAACTGTCACATATGTTTCTTCAAAATTATGATATACGAAACACTTGAAGAAGGATGCTATCAGGTGTGATTTTCTTTGTGTTCTGGGCAAAGACGCGAGTTTTTAAAAATTCGATCGAACCTAAATGACCCTGATTTCATTCTTATTTGGTCAGGTTAATCATTCCAGGGGTATCTTCGAGAAAGGCTGCATGATGGTAGTAGGACGCACAATCGCAGTATCTCATTTTCCACTTGTCTGGAGAATTGTTTATTGTTATTCAATTTCTTCCCCGCTCAGAAAATCATTTTCCCATACAGTCATTTAAAAGTAGTCAGAAGCTTAGAAGACAACTGGAGGCTGCAATGCCTTAGTGGAAGGAAGCTTGATGGGACTGTCATAGTCTACCCTCTTGACCGCCTCAATAACAGAATATGGGCTGTCCCACTATAATCACAAAATAATCACACCCAACGAACTGACAGCACCCAGCAGAATATGTCTGCCAGGTCTGCATGGTGCTCCGTTATTGCTTTCTCCTTCATGGAGACAGCAGGAATCAGTCACTTGCCAGTCTCAGTCTTTCCCACAATCCAAATGGTTTGGCCAAGCATTCACAGAAAGCTGCAACAGCCAAATTCGCCTCGTGGAACTCATCCTGGAAAAGCTGCTCCATTTGGTCCAACATAAACGACCAGGTCCTTATACAGAGTTTCGAAAGATCTAAATGGAGAGTCAGCATATGAGAGGGTGACAGGACATTGATGGGGAACAAAACTTGACTCAAATTTAAAACATAAAATAGAAACCAAAATACTACCAAGTATTACAGTAATAACAGTAAACAGAACTTGAGAGTAACTATAAAATAGACTAGGAACCCCAGAAAGAAACAAAGATGGTGACATCAAGGATCTGGCAGTAACTGAAGGAAAACCAGAAGCTTAGATGTAAAGAGGATGATTGGTGAGTGTGGAAGTTGAGGGTAACCAACGCCAGTGAAGGCAACAGAGCTAATTACCAGACTGGAGAGACACTGAGGAAACTATGAGAAAAGAATAACCAAACAGAACAGAAACAAGACGAGACAAACCAAAGTAAAAACTGAGACAAAACTAGTGTGAACTAAAGCAAAAGTCCAACATTTCCAGAACGACATAGGTCAACTGGCAAGAAGTCCATAGAACAAGCCACCAAAAAAAAAAAAAAAAACTCCAAGTTTTATTTAGCAATCTGACACTACTGTTGCTCAACAACAATCTGAGAGGGCTTTGAGTAATTCATGACCGGAACAATAAAAAAGTAGGATGGTTGTTTAATTTTCTCTCTGTGTGGCCCTGTGATAGACCAGGATTGTGTGCTGGTTAGAAATAGCAATTTGTGATAGGAAGCCAAAGTAGCTCAATGAGGAAGACCAAGAGCCCAAATCTATGTTGTATTCCCAAGTGTATCTCAGGGTACATTGGCTCCCTACCACAGCCCAGAACATGCACATCAAGTTAATTGAATAGCAAAAGTGATTGTTTATAATTTTAGGATTTCATTGGTATTCAGCGCTATCTATTACACTTGCAACTGCTATCTATGACCCTAAAATGGATAAAGCAAGGAAAAATCAAAAGAATTAAATATCTATTATTTACAATTTATGGAGGTGGGCTTGTGTATCTTTTTTTCATTCTTCATTCTTGTTACCACAGCTGGAGCTTTGTATGTTAAGGCCACTCGCCCAAGTTTATACGGAGAGAAAACTGACATCCTTGTTGCTGCATTATTGATGGTAACTTCTCGAATCAAAACAAAACATGTCACAAGACCTGTTGAAACTCAGACAATGAGCTCACGAGCCATTTGTTTGACTTGCTTTTATTGAATTAGTCTTATCTTGCCTCATTATTTTATCTGGATGTCTACATTTAATGTATTTCACTCCTCTGTCACATCTGCTGTTAGAAGATGCAAAAAAAGGGAAACATATGACGTTATTGGGCTTTGCAATCACAGACACAAAATGTTATCAGTGAGCTGAAGAGCCGTGCTGTGCACAGAGAAACTTTCGTCAAGTGCCAACAGCTGTATATAATCACACAGGATACGAGGATGTGGTAATGAAGAATAAAAATAGAGCGGTGAAATTACTTAGCAATGACTTTTATTGGCATACATGTGGGAATTTGTAAAGATTTAGCAGATTTAAAAACACAGACTTTCATGTCTTGAATATAAAATAGGTGTTTAAGGTGTGGTGAAGGGCATCTGTTCAATTAATGGCACATGTGGATGCCAGATGTGCCTTACATATGAGAGAAGGTTTATTCAGGTTGTATATGATGTATATGCAGTGACTGCATACATGGAAGGGGTCATGACTGGCATTCATAGATGGTCTGTAGGCAACACATTCAAGGAGTTTTCTTTACACATATATCTATATTTTTTATATATATATATATATATATCGGAAATGAAATTTCTGAACAGAAAGCTACCAAACATGTGCTTGATGCTGAATCAGTTGTTTGTATGAGTTTGATTATATCCATTACATCACCAAACATCTGATGGACAGAACTTTACATGGTCTAAAGATTTTTTTTACCTTCAACATTCTCAGTTTACAGATGTTCTACACACCTTGTTCATATTCTATAGATTCACAGATGTAAAGCTTCCAGCTGTTATTCTGCTGACTCATCTTTGGATTTGCATATTTTTAATGCTTTTTCATCTGGGTTCTGTTCACTGCTTTTTTGGAGTTAACGCCCTTTTTGATGTGCTCTGCACCTTCAACAATGTGGCTTTGAACAGGGTCACGTTTTCTTTTATGTCTCACATTTGGAAATGCATTTTCCTTCAGGGTAGCGTCCATTCTCAGAAGAAATGCAGATAGCACCTGAAACTAGTAAATATTTTACAAAAGGGGACACAAAGTTTTCAAAACTCATTAAATACTCTTCTGAAGAGCAAAAAGGTGCACAACAGTATATCAGTCCAAGAAGAGTGACTTTAGAGGATGCTTAGCATCATTGCAACCTATGTCTAAAATCAATAAACAAATAGGACAAATTCAGTATAAAACACATATATACATTAATAGATTAAATAAAAGTATACATTAACAATGAGAGAAACACCCAAAACATTATCACATACAAGCTCAGCAGGATTATTTCTATCGGTTTAAAGAATCTGGCTGCATGCAGCAATCTGGAGATAACTGATGACAAGTCAGACACATGTGTTTCGGTCTTGTGCACAGACTTAAATAGTTAAATACTGAAGCACTCAAGACGTCATGAGCAGCAGGTGTAAGCAGTTACTAAAAAGGCTGCAGCTGCTCCCCACATTAAAGATAATTACTGGTGTCCATCAGCAGCACAGTTTACTTTGAAAAGTTTGAACAGAACACACTTCCTATGTTTTATCACTCACATGTGTTGACCTGATACAGAGGGATCGCCAAGACATTGGTCCAACTGTACCAAACAATGCAGTCGTTTATACTGTCAGTGTTTTTTGAAAAATTGGGTACACTGGATGTTTTGACTTAAACTTTGAGGTTTGACAGAATTGGTTTCCTCAGGTGCAAACTGATTCTTTCTAAATGAATACTGTGTGTTGTGAACATGGAACTTAAATAGGAGAGATGTACCCCTCTCTGTAAACTGGCTTTCAGTTAAAAGGGTCATTTTACTTTCAAAGTTTTCAGTGTTCAACTTTCCTCCGAATACAATTAAATGGATTACCTGCTATCTATAAGTCATAGAACAAAGGGCCAAGACAAATGGTTCATTGTATTATCTTCGAGTTGTGATATCTGTGTCAATTTGGTCCATGCTGGTCGTGGAGTGGAGGGGTTTTGTTTTATTCACTGTGTATAAAGATTCAGAGTGACCCACGAGACAATGGACAGTTACTTTCTTTGGTTAAATACAGGCCAAAATGCAACGCAATATATGTTGTTAACTTTCTTTGGACGCTGTGATGTTGCACATTGCAATGAATGTGACATTTGTTTGCACGACAAGATAGGCACAAGAGTCCTTACATCACCTTCAACACAAGGCTCAAAGGAAAAATCTCTCCTTATCAGTGTTACTGTCTATAGTAATGCACAGACCTGGGACAACCTTATCAAATTCACTGATGTTTGTCTTGTTTTAAGCCTGGGGGGGCTTAGAAGAGTTTGCCAACACCTCACAGAAAGTGTGACACTTATCGTTCAATTAAAATTGATTCAAAATCGTTGATAGACAAACTCACAATGTGTGACCATACTCAATCATTTACACGGATACCCAAAGCAGGTTTTTTTGTTGTTAGTCTGTCCTTGTTTTGCTTTACATTATCTAGTGAAGATTGTTATGTGAACTTTCAGTCCTGTTTTCATATATTTTAGGTGACTTTTGGGGCTGGGGTCATCTCTGCCCAGACATCACAGTTTAAATCTCTCAGATTTCTCAGACAAACATTCATCAATGCGCCAGTACCTGTAATGTTGGATCAAACACAAACCAGTTACCACACTTCAGTTAAGCTATGGTTACAGTTTGACTATGTGGTTTAACTGGGGAACTGTATACATGCAGGGAGGCAGAACTGAGTTATGACACAAAAAAAAACTTGTATGTGTAGGTTTTGGCATATCTATTGCACAGAGATTGTCTTTATTTGTTTTTTACTGCGATTATACCAGATGATGGTTATGTAATCAGCCATAGGTAACCACAAGTTGACACATAATCTTTAGAACAAATAGTCAATGAGAACAGCTTTTTCAAAAATCATTCTTAAAAAACAAAATTCAACTTCAGAGTCTTCAATTTAGAAATTGCCATGGCCCATCTGAGGCGTCGAGCATGTAAACCCCATGCCATCTCACCAACATAATCTGTGTGAATTTATACATGAATCTGGTATTGTCTGAGGCAGACAAATAATGATGATCAAAGAAAAAAACACAGCAAATTCAAGCTCCCAGTGGCCACTTAAGACTGTTTTCAATGTTGTGAATAGTCTTGGTCTAAATTTGATGCTAAATTTCTGAGGTCTGACAAGTAAACTCAACTGAATTTCGAACATCTTGAACCCAAGTCTAGGTTAGCCTTCATAGTTTAGGAAAAGATCAGTTGAGGCCTAATAATTCTGAATGAGGAAATACCTGTTGCTAAATGCAAGCGTGCAGGATGAGTTGCTCTCATGTGGTGGTGTAAATCCCCTGCCAGAATTGTTAATGAGGAAAGGAATGAGATGGGATTTGCTTTGAAAGTACAGCAACTCAGTGTGTTTTTTTGCCAAGCCTGAGGTATCAGGGCAGGCATCCAACGGGAGATGTCAGGGAGGCAGCTGATGCATGTCTCTACCTGAGTACAAGGAAGGAAAAGAAACAGAGTTTAGTGCAAGGAGCTTGGGATAAACATCAGAGATGTTAAATCTTAAATAATAATGCATCAAGAAGCAAGCCAAACCTATCAGAGACATCAGTGGAAGTATTTTCCTGTAAACACAGACAGTTGTACATTTAAGATGTCCACACCTTGTGATTGAGCGGGGTGATTGAAAAGACAAAAAAACTTCCCCGATTGGGATGAAACTATGGAAGATAGAGTTGTTGTTTAAAAGTCAGCTTGTAAATGTGTGGTGAGAAGAAAACTCATTTCCAGAAGGCTATTAATGTTCAAATTAGTCTGAAATATTTATGGTGATTTTCTTGTATTTGTTTAACTTAAAAATATTAATGGTGAGTTATATCAAGAAGATTTAACCTCTCAGATAACTTTAGCTAAGATTTGGGTTTAGTTTAAAAGGAAAGGACAGTTGATGAAAACATAGAAAGCTTCATTAACACTTTTTCTAAGCACATGGCTACCAAACAATTGGTAGGCATGTGCTCCTGGAATGCTGCTAACTAATATGAAAGCTGAGGCAAACAGACAACGCTGACCATAGGACTCCATAAGAAGACGTTTTCTATTGCCTCTCTCCTCCTTTCGTTTAGCTTTTATGGAACAGCAGGGGGCAGGAATAAGATTACAGCTAACATAAAACACGCTGAAGAAGAAAGCTTGAGGACGAAACTTCCCCCACACTATTACGTCAATATCTAATGTTACACATCTGCAAACTGAAAACAAGATAAGTAGACTCGTGAGCTTCAACAGATCTATTTCCCTAAAGTTAACTTAGTGTCAGACCATCAGGGCTGGATCACCCTTTCAACAGTTAACACACTTGGTGAGGAATGGTTCCCTGGAAAAGGACAAATGGACTAATTTAAGTATTACCATAGTCTAGAAACAAACACCATATTGTCTGTGAAATAAACTAAAGGTAGAATGGCTTCCACGACAGGAAAATTATCCTGAAAACAAAATCCACAATGGACTAACTCAAGCTGACTTAACTCAAAATATGTAAGATTATCCTAAAATATTAGAAAGCCTTAGAGAAGATTATAGAGGTGAAAAGTCTGAAAAAGAAAATGAAATTATTTTCCTTGCTGGCTACAGTGAAGACCAGAAGTACCATGGTCATATGCCTGTGCACCCCAAAAAGAATTTTAAAAAGCCATAAAAAAACAGAGAAAAAGGCATTTGGGTGAAAGATAGGACATTAACCAAACAGAAAGGTGTGATGTAACTGAAGGAGGGAAACGGCATAATGGAGGTATTTTGTGCTAAAAACCACAATGGGGAGCAGCCTCTATCAACGCATTCACAGAGGATTACCCTTTGACCTCAATAACATTCTGACTTACAAATGTAGCAAATTCTGAAGTGTACGAAGCAAAGGCAGCTTTACTGGTGCTGCCAAACCATTCATTGTTTCCCTTTCTTTGATTCTCCAGTAGAGCACTTAATTAAAATCTTGTTCGATGACCTGTTTGTATTAAAATGTTAAATGACGTATTTTGGCAGGCTGGAAAAGCTTTGCTGCCACATGGCAGTAAGTGATAACAGAGGAACAGCTCCTCATCAAGATCACCGACGGACTGATGAAAGTCTTCCCCACAGAAAAGAATGTATTAGCAGATCATCTGTGAACTTCACGCACGTCCACCATCTGGTTATCATTAAGCCAACTAAAGTCTGACCAATCAGAGGCACGGACGCGGTGCGTCTGAGGGTGTCCTCTGGGCCCAGTTTTTTTGACAGGTGAGGCGTTTGTAGATTGGGCTTGTTTCAGCGCATTTGGTGAATACTTTGTGGGATTGAGATTTAGGGAGTTTAGAGGCCAGGTCAGCGCCTTGAGCTTTTTGTTGCACCCCTCAAGAAGTCTCTGGGCAGTGTTAGCAGTGTGTCAGACCACCTGAGGGAAGCTGCTGTCTTAGAGGAATACTGAATGCTGTTTGAACAAGAGAAATATTTGGTCTGCACCTAAGTTTTCATGGGTTGTGTGTTTGAATGCAACGTACACAGTATCCACAAACACCGCCGTGGTGTCACCTGTATTACTTTTCATTTTATCTGTCAGATTTTAATTTTGAGGCATTATTTATGGCATGGAGTCCAAAAACTAAACCAATCCCCTGATGCTTACCAGTACACTAAATCTACATCTGATTAATTAGGTGAAAGTGTCCAACAGACACACTCTGTACAACACAACCTCAAAATCTACGGCGTGACCCCATTACATACATGACAACATGGCGCCAACTCCGGCAAAGGCTACAAACGTGAAATTATTTGTTACTATGACAGTTTGAGCGCTTCAATTATTCTCTATGCTAAGCTCAGGTTTTCCAGTGTCTGGCTTTCCATCATTAAGGCATGTGCTGTCCTGTTCATAATCACCACAGCCTGAAGCACCAAAAGGGCTTTCAGACCTGCGCCGTCCCGTTTCAGAACTCCTGACAGACTAAAATACCAACCTGTAATATACAGCCAAAACCGTAAAAAAAAAAGAACACTGAGAGCTCCTGTTCCTGTTGGACTTTTTCCTGAGTTGAAAATCACAATGACTGCAGGGCAGATAAAGACAATTGTTGTTTGACTAACACATTTGACAGAAGTGCTGCAGCTCTATCAATGAGCCAAAACAAGCAAAGTGTGGATTACTGGCACGCTCATTTGCCGGTGCTGCACGGTGACTCCGTGAAGGCTAGATTACACTGAATTCTTACACATTTGAAACTGTTTACAAGTCTTACCACAGGACTGAGATCTGGTTTCACAATGGCTGTGTGGCCGCCTCACTTGAATTGAAAAAGACGATCTAAAAACACCGCACAGTTGTGGCATGAAAAGAAATTTCTCCATGATTTATTCATGTTGAAAGCTAAATAATTAAATACATGTCACAAGGAAAAGATAAAAAATAGAAGGAAAAATCTTCCATTTGTTGAAAAAATAAGAAAAAGTCATGAGTGTTCATCTGCTGGATGAATAGGAAAAAAAAAACTTCAGATGCTGGTTTGCTGAGCAGCATTATGCTACACGAAGAAATTACTTAATAAAAAACGTTATTTTTATTTTCGACATCCACAGTGGTTCCTCATTGTGGATCCTCGATCCTTCGGAAAACTGCGAGGAAATTCTTCCCTCCGTTTCTCTGCACCTTCTTCCCTTCTTCTGTACAGGTCCCCAAACGGGTAATGATGATGTCATCCACCTTACAAAACACAATTTGAGTCTTAGTTACACTGAGGAAAAAATTAAAATAAAATTAGAAGGTGATCGACACAGTGCTGTCCTGCTCACATCTTAACATTAACTTAAATATAAGGAATGCTAAAAAGAAGCAGAAATATTTGTTGAGATGCTTTTCCTCTTTTTTATCTCACATATATAAATAGATCTTAATTCTACTAATTTTCCTTCCAAAGTTTCATTACAGTTTGCAAAAGACATTGGTGCTTTTCAGTGATGATATACTTTATGCAAAATCCAAAACTGTTACAGATAAAACCTTTTTGGGAGAATGGAGAGAGAAGAGGAAGGTTCTATGCTTAAAAGGGCATAGAAATTAGGCTTAAAACAAGTGCAAACAGTGTTCTGGTTTAGGAGGAGACATGATCTAAATCACAGATCAAATCCTTTATAACACATAAAAGGAAAAATGAATGAATATTCTCATATGTGCATCATAATCAGAATACTGTCTTGTCAAATAAAAGGCCAAAGGTCAGAATATTGTTGTCTGTGTAAACACGCTGTGGATTTTGCCCTTTCTGCTGAATGTCCCATTGAGCTCCTGTGTGAAAGGATCAGGTACAGTGGTGTTTGACAGTCTGTGAACCTTTCTTTCCTGCATAAATATGACCTGTACCTTCATCAAACATCAGGCCCCAAAAGTTGATAGCGAAGCAGACTAAACCAATGAGATGAAACATCAAACCTCGTTATCTTTTTTATGTACTGAGGATAGATTATTACAAATAAAGGATGAGCTAAGGGATATACGCTTCTTAGAAAGCAGTAAATCAGACAGAGAAATGTGTGTGTAATCAGTAGGCTTAGTAAGGGGGGGGCTCTATAGTTCAAATAACACATTTCTATTAAATTCAAGATTCATGGCACATTCTGTGTTTGATGATGAGCATTTCTGTTCATCTGCAGTTTGTTAAAGTTCACAGAAAGCTGCAACGAATTAAACCAAGACATAACTATTTATTTTAAAAAACGGTCTGTTAAAACCATGCCTTTTGGCATTATATAATCCCACTTGTGAGACATGGCAGTGACAGTATCATACTCTGGGATTATTGTGCAGGGTCTGTTCCTGAACAATGAGCTGTCAGTGATCGCTATATTTGACAGAATTGCAACGTTAATGAAAAATATTGAGAAATGTGTCCCATAATGAACATCAACAGAGTTCAATAATATATTTAACTACTCACAACACTTAAGAATGGCGACCACATCCCCTAAGCTAAAGTTGAAAATGTAAATAAAAACGTAATACAATAAGACGCACGTACTGGAATGTGATGTTGTTCTGCTATATCTGTGGCAAGAAAGTCTTTGCTTTAGTTTTTTATTCCTAAATATATGCCCAGTGACATCAGAATAGTAATCGCTCAGTGTCTGTATCAGTAAAGAAGCTTCCAGAGATCAGCCTGTTTGTGGATGCTTTTTGGTCCGTGCAGAGACCTGACGGATCATCTACGGTCATTTCAGGGACAAACAGCCCCACAGTGTAAACAGAAGTTTGAAAAGCTCCACGTAGACCTACCAGCTCCTCATCGGTGACACGTGTGAACAGAGGATGCTCGGTGAAGTGCTTCACCATCCAGATGTGGACTTCCTCCACATCTGTTATGGTGTACACCAAACCCTGACGAGATATGACAAACAAATGACTGTTATCAACAGAGTTCAGGGAGAAAAGGCAACAAAAAGCATGAACAAACAGTTGCTCTTTAATAGACCCATCCATTATTCCCATATTAAGCTGTTCTAGCACTGAAAAGGGAAAGGAAAAAAGAAGTTTCCTTTTAAATTATTCCATTTTTAGGGCAAAGGTTGATGGCTTTTTCATTCCTAGGCTGGAATTCATGTAAAATGGTAAAAATAGCCTAAAGACAACATAGAGGTGAATCACCTGTGTCAATACAGTGTGCTCTGGAGTCTGGACTGATAAAATGACGAGAAAAAGGATTTCTTAGAAAATGTAGCGTGGCACAGATTTCCACACTTGTGCATTTCAGCACGTATGCCCCCCCCCCCCCCATCCTCCCACCCCGGGCAGGGTGGGATGATGATGAAAGATTGTGTCTCCAACATATAATTCAGATTAATCACTGCTGTTTAATCATTCCTGCTTTCTGCTTTGGGTGCAGTCTGGCCACATTTTAGATTTGAAACAACAGTAACTTCTCAACAATGTGCTATAAACCGTCTAGAATTGAGGAGATTGCTGACAGCCCTCCGACCCACCAGCAAAGCTGTGGCAGAGTGCCAGAGCTGAAGCCCCACGTAGAGCTAAAACACACACGAACCCACACCGCTAAGCATAAAATGCGTCGACACACAAGAATCAGAGGAACCCCACGCGTACACAGGGGGGGAAAAAAAAAAGTCTCTTTTATGCACAGGGCTTTCATTGTTCCAGTGTCCCAGCTCTGCACTGACAGCTCAGACACGCAGGGGCTGGGTGAGCACAGACGTCAACCGTCTGCAGGCCAAACCAGTTGCTCAATTTCATTTCAATGAATTCAAGGATTACTCCACTTTGCAAGGGACAGATAAAAAAAAAAGGGGGAGAGGTTGCTACTTCTTGTGCACTCAAGATATACACTTTGACTTCACTGAGACTCATTGAAAAAGTCATTTTGATGTAATATTAGCATCTACCAGCAAGCATCACAATTAAAATGAGCGAGTCACACCTTATCTTCGACATTAAAAAAAGAAGGCTTTTTAGGGATTAAAGAATTCCGGAGCCTCTCAGCCATCCTGCATCGGGCTGCTCGCCATAACTGAGTAATAGCAGGTTAGATGAAATGTTGTTCTTCTGTGGAAAATTAAATTCCAACATGACGATGAGAGCATCATCCTGAGGATAGCAGATGCCATCATAGATGGAAGGTGGACGCTGCCAAAAAGGAATAAAGAAACCTCCAAAAGAAAAAAGGTGTGTGTCAAGTGTGTAGCTGACTTTGATGTCAAAGGTAATTTCTGCCATAATGACCAATTTTTCCCTTTTTTGTGTCTTCACCACAGGACCCACAGCCGGACTAGGTTCACGGAACTCGTCTTAGAGTTTTTTAGCTTTTACTTGAAGAACAGAACTTTTCCTCAATCAAACCATTTAACTTAAAAAAAAAAACGTTCACAAAAACATTTCAACAGACGAAAAAGAAATGATTAAACTCTTTGTTAAAAAAAAAAAAGTTCACGAGCAGGTCATTTCATCCTTTGCTGGAACAAGCATCAATCATACGTACCCCGACTCTCAGTGTGTAGGCATACTCCGCTAGCAAAGTGGGACTAATGATCCTCCATTTATGCTTAGTCTTCTTAAAGTGAGGGTCAGGAAAGAGGAAGAACATCTTACTGAGCTAAAAGAGAAAAAAAGGAAATAGTCAAAAATCTAACAAAACATAAATAAAAAAGCAAACTCCTGTGTTTAGTGTTGTTTTGATCACATGATTAAAACAGAAAACCGACCACAAACAGCTTTTGTACAGATAGCCATTTTGAGTTACAAAAAGTTAATGGTCAAAAGAAGGTGAAGTTTCTTACATTGAGATTACATTTACAACACAATAAGGTGTGATAAAAGCTCTGAACAGTTTGACAGCTCTGTAAATGTGCCTCAACAATATTCCACGGTTGACTGTTAAACACTGTGGATTGCAAAACTGGAATTTCCCTCCTTTATTTCTTTTCCATAAAGTTCCCCACATCTCTGTCTATGACAAGAGCACAAACGCAGGCTCCATTGATATTAGTCTGGTTGATATATTAAAAAAAAAAAAAAAGAAGAAGAAAAACACACTCCAGTCACTTTTTATTAGTTAAAATAAATAACGTCTGCTATAGACAGAAAGATGGGGGATAATCACTGGGGACTGCTCCAGCCTCAGGGGCTCCTTTCACTGCAGATGGAAGATGGAAAAACCTCAACACTTTAAATTATTTTTGGGTTACAAAACAAACCGGTATGAGGGGGAAAAAAGTGTTTCTGGTCTTGGGAGAATGCTGCTTCAACACTTGCGACGCGTCACCCGTGTCAGAAGGACTGGGGCTACACTTTGAGCACGAGCCTGGGTGGTCTTTTTTCCCATGCGTTATTCTTTCTTTCTTTTTTTTTTGTACAAACTATGAGCTGTGCCGACCACAGCAAGGCGAAGCACACCTTCATTTAAATCAAATGAATATGACTTATTGAATGATTTATAGCTTCTTAGGGTAAAATCAAGTTAAACCTTCACGTCCAATAAATGCAGACTTCTTCTTGAGCCCACATATTCTGAGCCTGGCACAAAGCCTTCACCTTACATGCACAAATAACAGTCATACAATTCTGAATGATCTTTAATAGCATACTAAAATCTAAATAAAGAGACTGAATTAAAGCACGTGTTTTATATGAAACACCTATGTGATTTGTATTCCATAAATATGTCACTGCTATAGACATTTCCTTGTTTATAACTAGTCACGGCATTTCAGGTGAATGTTTTTTTATGCTTTATCAAGGATGCCTAAATTAAGTCAGTAAAACTGTGTAATCTAAAGCAAGTTTCAACCAGTCATAGATTATTGCGGTTAATTGGAATGAATGAATGAACGGCGCTTTGCACCATTCCATGCTCATGTGATGCGTTACCTTTCTGTCAATGATTGCATTGAATTCATGGAGAAATATGTCTAAAAGAATTCAGTCCAGATGTTTAACAAATGGAGAGTAACTGTATTCAGTTGGTCATTTCTAACTTGGCATGAGGGACAGTCATTTTGATGGCAGGTCATTGCGAGCAATTTGGATGAGTCATGACTGAAATTAACATTTTTTTTTATTCAAACCTTCCCTGCTTCGATTGTTGCCATTATTTCTATATAATAAGGACTTTGAAATGTCCCTGGCAGTATGCATGCACAGCACACGTCTTACGGTTAAAAAAACAAAAAAAAACATATGCTGCTTGGGAGTAGACACTGTTTAAAAATACACTTTAGAGGTTCAAAAGTTTTCACGACCTCAGAGTCCCAGTTTGCATTTAAGGATGCAACCTGCAGAAATGCAATAGAACTTATTAAAAGTCTTAATAAGGGCTTCAAGTGATTGACAGGTCGGAATCCCAGGAAACTGTTCAGTGAGCGTACCTGCTCAGCCACCTGTGGCACAGCGCTTCACCTTGTTGCTTCTGCTTTCAGGCTCTTCAGCGCGGCGAGGCTAAAATCATTGTTGTGTCGTCTGCCTCACAGCTGAAGTAAACGCTCCCCCTAAGCGACGTGCTAGCTTTGTGCTCAAAGACACCTCCGTGGCTGCAGTCTTTTCCCTTTCCTCCTGTTTTGGAGCATCAATAGCATCTAAGCTGACAAAACCGGAGCAGTTGCCAAGTGGGGCTGGTCTGTGCTTTACCTCCGCCTTGTGGTGGTAGTATTGCATCGCCACCGACTGATGGATCAATCAGATGCGCTCCCCAGCTACACAAAAGAGATATGAGCCTTCTGTTTGATCAGACTAATGGCTCTTTGAAAAGTTGAAACTCACTGCCCATCCCGAGTTTGAACTGTATTTTCATAAGTTTAGTATCGTCTGAAAATAAGCCGAATGCTCTCATTACCAGAGTTTATGTGTAAAAACAACAGTAAAGGTTCTTTTTGTAACATCATTCCATTTTGCACAGCAGTCTGGAAGGAACAACACAATTCTTAGTTTTAAAGTGTGCCTGTTGGCATAGCTGCCTCAGACTCCCAACCTGCACACAGCGACAAATACAGATTCAAGCCTACCTGTCCTTTCCTAAAGAAGTTAGGGAGGTACTTCATGGCATTGCTGCGAAGGCAGGCGATGTTCTGGTAGCTTCCTGGATTAGAGGAACGCAGTGACTGGATACGGTCTTGAACATAATCTGAGACTTTCACCCTAATTTCCAAGCCGAGGATGAGTTTATCTGGGAAGAGTGGAGATAACTCCACTAGATTGGAGATGGGAGAGTAAGTACATATGTAGACAGACACAAAAAATCATGTTGATTCAGAGCACAGCTTTGACCTGAGAAATAAATGACTTAATTACCTAAAAGGCCTCCATATCCACATCCAATGTCTGCAAACTCAACTTGAGGAGTCTCTTCCTCAGACTGGTTGCCACCTATGACCTCTGGATAAAGTTTGGACCAGTCCATTTCCTCTGGACACACTGGGCTAAGGGGGAAAAAAAAATTGTAAATAGCTTTGAACTCTTTTAATTAAACAACATCCTGTTTAAAAAAAAAAAGAAATAACAGTAAAATATGTTGGAAAAGATGGAAAGAAAAAATAGACTCTTTTGTTGTGAGTAGAAACCCCCCACCTTTTTAAAAGTAAACATGCAGATCACAAATCTGAGTCTGTCACTGTTAATAAGGCTGTGTAATTTTTATATCACCATCTTTAATAACAAAGTGCTTTTGTTTTGATTATCTATAGCTGTTCATGTGTTAAAAAGTGTCAAACAAAAACAATACTGAAACAAAGCCACTGACAGTGGGTTAGCTTCCTTTCCTAATGTAATATGTGTGCCTTTTTACTGCTGTGATCGCGAACAAAAACACGAGTTTGTATTTTTATTTTTATGTTTTTCATCCTCTGTGTTGGTGGATGTACTGATCTAAAAGCCTGACATATATCGCCACAAAGTTTAAGTAATAATGAGATCTGTGGTGTGTCAAAGTTAGGCACATGGACTTGACTCACTAATCAAACGAGTGGTGCGCCATCGGGTTTGAATGGGCTCGTTGTCTGTAGAAACGCTTCTGAGGCATGGACGAGCTCATGTTGGCCTGAAGTGAGGATGTTACACTCGACGACATTTGCAAAGTCCGCTGCCTGTATAACAATTCCAAATATCCACCAACGTGTATTTGTTTCTTCTAACTAATGTAAGTCGCGCAGGAATTACGTCATTATTAAGCGCACTTTCTGGGTTGCCAGGTTCGATGAAATTAGGAAATAGTATGGAGCACAAACTAAATACGGGGATGATTACAGAAGTATCTCTTCCTAAAGGTTTCATGTTTGATGTCTATAAATACATTCATTAATTTCTGAAAAGGGGGATTTAATGCCACATTGCAGAAATGCATACAAGAAAAAAACTCTTAAAATTTTGCATGATCCTTTAGGCAAAATTGTAGTGAATTTCAAGATGAATTTCGCTTGATCATAATAATTTCAGTTGAATTAACTTAAGACACCAGACATTATGTAAGACAATGTCATGTATACGTCAAAAGCAAAATAAAAAAGGGCAGTCATTTTGATCTGTTGAAAAAACTGTACAGGTGACAGCTTCCTTCATGTTACAGTGCCAAAACACTTTTCACTATGTAATGTATAAATTGTAACTTTGCCAGTTTATTCTGGATGTTGCCATTTTAGTCAGCTATGGTACTACTCCTCCGAATTTATTATTTCAAGACCTTGATGGCATACTTCAACTGATGAACATGCTATCAAGGATGCTTGCTTTTTTCTAAACATGTACAGTAATTCTGTATTATTGCATTTGATTGGTTGTTTTTTGAAGAACCCATTCATAACTAAATCATACCTTTTCGTATGAAATATGACAACACGCAAATATTTGTCCTTCAAACAACAAAAACTTTATTATAAACATTATTTTCACATAGCTCAAGCAATTTTTGGGCTCTTTAATGTCACATGGATAAGTACTGCTTCAAGTAAAAAAAGAGCTCAAATAGAGATATCATAGCGAATATCTCTGGAATACATGTGGGTCTGTTTATGCATTTTGTTTTAATTCATTATGGGTAACGAAACCCAACGATACACCAACTCATAGGGACCTGTTGACAACATGGGAATCAAGTTATGATACATTTAGCTGTAGGTGCATTAGTTTTTTCATAATCAAACTCTCTTAAATGTCGCTACTGTTATCGTTAGATTTCTTAAACAAAGCAGAATATAAAAACCTGCTTAGTTCCATTTTGAAATACTGGTAAATGTGGTAAAAAAATGTTTATAAATTATAAGAACAAAGCTTATTTCCCCAAAAGTGTATTTTCTTTTAATTCCACAGTCTTTGTATTTCAAGGTTTTCCTTCAACAAATCCCACTTATAGTCAGTCCAAGTAGCTCAGGAATAATCTGAGAACAAAATAGAAGATTATAGGTCCAGGCAGTGTTTGTATGGCACATATTTCAACTTAACCTCAAACACATCCTTTCACATCCTCTTCAAAGACCGAGGCTCATCTCTATAGTTCAGCCTCACACAGTTGTCACTCTCATGACCACCTCCTGGTTGGCACCGTTCAGGTTCGTGGGTCTTAGCTGACTCAGGATGTGCAAAATAGTGTAGCCACAGTGATGGTTGAGAATAGTTCTGACATGCCGACTCATCCTCTGACCACTGTCTGTGATGGTGATGGAAGAGTTCCCTTCTGCTCGACCAGCAGCTTTACAGCTGGAACTGAGGGGGTCACCTAAATCCTTGGCTTTTTCATAGTTCAGCACTTTCCACTTCTGGTTCACTGCCCGCCACCGCTTAAAGATCCGGTAAACAGATGATCCCTCATGGATTATAAGGCCTGGGTGTTAAGGATAAAAGTTTTGGAGAGGTTAAAGCAGGAAATGGTTTTACAACAGGCAAACAATTGTTTGTTCATTTGGAATAAGAGAGATCTAAAAGGTACAGAAGGAACAGAATGTACTTGGATTGTTTCTGGCTGTTTTGGGAAGAAGGAACTTCAGAGATTTCAGAAACCAAATACATGAATACAAAGATGTTGAGAGACTGTAAAATGCTCTATTGAAATCAAGGCGTTAGACTTCTTTTTTTTAATAAGATGGTGGATATATACTTTGCATGGCTTTTCCCCTAAAATTTGTTTCCGTCAAGATGTTTTCCTAGAGCTTTTAAAACTGCACAAACTATGTATTATATTTCTTTAGTAAAAAAAAAGAATGAAAACAGATGTACATGTTGTCTAGGTTTCCCTTATTTGGTGAAAGAAATGTAAATTGTTCTTTGGAAAACGAGAGAAAAAATTGTGAAAAGATTTATTGCTTGAATCTTTGGGATTATCTGGGATGTTTTATCATATCTGGTTAGACACCAGTCCCTCACATGAGTTCACTGCTTGCCCTGCCAAGACTGGAAACATCTGTCACATCATTGCAATGTCTGCCTGTTAATATAAGATCTTCCAAATTCCCCCTAATTGGTATTAAATCCATGTTTAAGTTCTGTGTTCACCTTTTTTGTGGAAGTTTTCTTCTTTACTTTTTGTGCAAAAAATGTAATGTTGTGAAATGAAGAATTAAGTCACATTTAAAAAGAACATGTTTCCCATTCGCTTGACATTTTTTCACCACATATAATGTAGTAGGTCATTTTTATCAATGTATATTAACAACGTGTGTCAAACATCATTCAGCAGATTTTTGTGCCAGGAAATTTTTAAAATCATTGTGAGATGAGTTTTTAAACGAATCAGCAAGGCAGCTAGTTTGCATCTTACCTATACAAACTATGTCCATGAAGCCATACATGCCGTAGCATATTTGGAACAGAAGGTCCTGCCGCTGCCATTTGGCTGAAGGGCTGAAAGATGACCACACCAACCAAGAGACACTTGCAAGGAGGAATAGCGAGCCCAGGATGATGGCAGCAATCTGCACCTTCTCTATCACAGTCAGAGAGATGGCCTGCCACTACAGTCAGGGTGAGACACATAAATCAACTGTTAGCAGACAGCTTTAAATGATAAACTGTGTTTGATTATTTCATGTGCATGTTAAGAGTCTGACACATGTGTTTGTAGCTCTGAAGAGCACAAGGTTTCCAAAGAAAACATGCATTTTTAGCATAATTTAAATTGCATGCAAATCAGAGATTATCAAAAAAAAAATTTTTTCTAAAGCGCTTGTCCACATCAAATTCTACATCAATCATTCAAACCACCAAAGACCTAAGTGTTATGTATTGACAGATTTATAAGCTGCCAAATTCAGGCGCCTTCCAGATGGTAGGTAGCGGATGGAACACTATGTGTGAAGAATTTCTTATTTCTGGCTCTAAGAGCCAGACAACATATATATATACATATATATATACATATATATATATAGAAAGAGAGAGAGAGAGAGTAGATAATGTAACTTGCTTTCCATTTTACAGCCAGCAGAGGGCAGGTATTATGGTTTTTCAAATGAGGAAATGAGGTACAGGAGATTTAGAGTTATGCATGCGTCTTCCATATGGCTGTTGTTATGTAAATCAGAGTGTGGCTGAGGATATCTTCGGACTGCATTTGCTTGGAAATCTGATGTATATGTGTTATCCCTGCTGTGTTTTATACTGTGCGAACACGTAACAAATCTCTTTGTGGTAATCGAATATAATACAGCCTGGTTGTTTATTTACTGAATATGAGGCATTTAGATGATTTTAGATTAAAGTTAATGAAACATAAGGTGATATCACGGTGGCTATGTCCATCATTAATCTTATAGCCTTGATCCTGGAGCCTTCTTGAATACTTTGTTTGTTCATGGTAGATTTAGCCCTGTGAACATTCATGTGAAGCTGTTGTGCTTCTCACAAAAGGTCAGCGTGATGACTGGACAAAGTCTAAACTGACTCAGCTGTGTTGCTAATGTAAACACTGCATGGCCTACACCGAAAACCATCTTATTTACCTTATGAGGAGTAGCCCATAAATAGGTCATTATTCCTCTCAGTCTTTAAATCACTCAAAATCGGATAAAATGTTTTGTTTGTGGTTTTGAGTCTAAAATGTAGGTCAACACTGTTCAGTTAAATACAGAAAGGATCTCTTTGAAAAGTATCACTAAGATAAGCTCAGATAATAACAAAAGCTACTCTGAGTGTACCTGCAGAGGATTTTTGGTCCTGATGGCCAAGACCTGATACTTGAAATAGCAGAGCTCACAGCTCCAGGAGCCCCTCTCACTAATCCAGCGGATCAGGCAGGACTGGTGGGTGCAGCGCACGGAGCCAGCACAGCGGCACGGGCTCAGGAGCTCCCCCTGCAAGGCAAAAAAAGCAGCTACATGAGACACACATTGACAGGGGCCGATGCATTGTATGTTAATGTATATCATTATATTCAAATGAAAAGATAATACAGAAAAAATAAGCTATATAAAACAATTTGAAGTCCACAGTTATAACAATGTTGTTCTCATATTTGATCTGAGAAAGATTGAGGGTATTTCATACAAGGGCAATTTTGTTTCATGACACTGCCATTTTAATGAAATTATATGAGTTTGTGTATCTTGCCAAGGCATTTTATAATTCAATACAATCAATACATATGACACAATATTAGAGAGTGGGTCAATGATTGAATGTTACACCTAAAAATATCGGTTTGTTATATTAGTTGCGCAATCAAGGTCCAGATTAGGTTTTGTGAGGTATTTGAGGCTGTTTTTCTAATCTTCTTTACCATATATGTCTGACAGGTCTCAATTTATTGTTGTTACATAAGTATATAAGCATATATGTCACTCACATACGAAATAACTGCCCACCCTTTTTCTTTGCATTCCAAAAATATGCATTATTCAGTACCTGTACATGCAGCCTGTACATGCTGCCCTCCAGTGATGAATGATCTCCAACAGTGGTGAACAGGATCCTGTAACACCAGCCTCTATTTTCAGAGCCCTTAGATATCATCGACTCTTCATCTTCTCTTTGGCAGGTCCCTAACTAACACTCACAAAGCGCCCTATCTGGTGCAGCTTTACTGTCATTTCCTGCTGCTTTGAAGATTATTTGTCTTTCGGTGCAGCTATTTTTTTCTGACAGCTGTTAATGCTTTGTTGTTCTGTAATCTGTGTTGAAGTTATCACATGTTCTGAAAATAACTTGTGTGTCCCATGAAAGAGAGGTTTAGATACTAAGCACACAACAAAATTATGCAGCAGTGGACACACTGCTACAAAAAAAACGTTTGATAACTAATAATCCTTTTTTTGTTTGTTTTGTTTTTTGGATGTAAAAAAAATCCACATATCATAATCGATACCCATCCAGTTTATTCCTTTATGGAATAAAATACTTTGCCAATCAAAGGATGCAGTCTTCTTTGAGGTGTGATATTCCTGATACATGAGACTATTTGCTACTTAACACCTTCATTTGAAAACAGTCTTCCTTTTACATGCCACTTCTCTTCAGCACCCAAAGAAATCACAGAACATCTGGTGCTGGTTTGTACTGGTAAAATAAAGCTCAATGAAGCTATTGGAATGGCTACTGTTCGCTGTATTGTCTGTCTTTAAATAACGTGATTCAGTTACTTTACTCAAGGCAAAATTAACAACGTTGGGGACTTACAGTAGTTAGATTCTTCCAGGCTGCCTTTACACTGGAGTTAACATGATCAGGCCATCATGTGGCAGGAGACATAATGTTTTTTTTAATTATCTTTGTTATACTTTCATCATTCTCCTCAGTCCTCGTTATATACTTCAGCTCCTTTTGTGACCTCCCAGTAGCCTGTAGGCTTGATTAAAGGCTTGTTGCCTAAAGGTTTGAAGAGTTCCCCATGAATACTTGAGCAAAATTATTAAGTACATCCCTTCTCCTCATTCATAACCTTATGAAAAATTATTCTACAAGCACCTGTAAAAATTTCTTTAAATGTCAAGGAATGCTTTTTATGACATTTCAATATTTCTTTAAAATGCCAGACAGTGAATATGTTACTGCACAGTAAATTTTAAACTCTCGCTTCTTCTTACAATATACCTGACTTTGCTTTTTTTCCCCTCCACAATGCTACCTTTAGTAGCTCTCAATCTGGATTTTTACTTCAGAATTATTGCAAAATATATGTATGTAAATTTACATTGGTTAATTTGATGTGACATTAACTGCGTTTCTATACAAAGATGTTCTTGGGGATTCTGAGACATCGTGTGGCGAAGTGGCAGATTGCAGCTGAAAGCCTCGGCCTCACCTGTCCCTGCCAGTAAGGCAATCCACAGTGACAGCCAAAAGGCCGTTCAAACATGTTACTGACTCCCTACACGGCCAGTGATTAGCTGCCCCTTTCTGGGTTACCATGGTAACATGACAATACAACATAAGGAGAAAGCCTGATGGAGTTTTCCTCAACATGTCTTTGATTGGAAGTTTTATGTGTACACAGAGTAGAAGATGTCCTTCAAACTGATAAGAGATCCTTTTGTGAGTAGTAAGTGGAGATTTAAGGCTAAAAACATATATCTTATAAATGTCTTTTGGCGAGGTTAGTTTTTATAGAATACATATTTAATTTTATTTTGATGATCACATAACTTTCTGTTTCTTCAGTACAATTGTGAATTTGGACTGATGACTAGTTTTTGGAGGTTACTCATGGATCATAACCCAAGTTAGTCCAGCTTTGGTTTGAAAATGACTCCATGCTCTTCTACAAACATTCTGCAGTTTAAGCCTTAAGATGACCTTGTTTTACTGATTGTCCCATGAGAAATCTTGTCCCACAGAAAACGGCTTTCATTCTCTATTTCAATGAGATGAACCACAACAACACTTAGACTGAATAACTTTACCTTCTCTGGCCCTTGGAAGCAGATCCGGCACTGAGGCGTCCTCATCCCACTGTCTGAGAGACTCGGCAGAGAGCCGGCATCCAGGCTACCCCCCTGGAATTTGGCACTTTCCTTGTCCTCCAAGGCCAAACTGCGCGGCCGGGGTTCGGACCCATAGTACTCCTCCTCGTCATCTTGTTGAGAGCAGCTCATCTGTGGCCAACCACAGCCTCCAATGGCAAACCCTCGCATCCTTGTCTGTGTGTCTGTGCCTGTCCCTGTGTCAGTCCTCCTGCTTGATTCAGAACGCATCAGTAACAATACCTTAAGTTCATTGAAAAACATCCGGATCCGATACTTGAACATGCTTCAGCAGCTGTACAACTCAGGATCAGCTGCTCTGTGAAACAACAACAACAGAAAAGGCTTTAGCTGGGTTAGAACATTACCTTCCCCATCACATTACCATGATTATGATTATTATTATTATTATTATTATTATTATTATTATTATTATTATTAT